>CM065437.1:17785000-18452500 GCA_033030585.1 Hippophae rhamnoides | reverse complement strand
ATAGTGAAAGTTGGTGTTGAGGGAGAGTGTTGAAAATCAACCCCAACTCAATATAATGAAAACTTCTCAAATGTTGAAGAAAGTTTTTTTATAAGAGAATCTTAGAAGGATGTAGAAAGGAGAAGTGTAGAATGTGTGGTTAAAATTATTTCTTAATTTTATATTTGTGTAGTTAGAATTATTTCTTAGTTTTAGATTTGTGTGGTGTAGATTGTATGGTGAGGAATATAAATAGCCTTTCTTGTATTTAGGTTAAGTATCCCTTCCTTAAAAAAAAATAAGTCTTTGTATTCTTAGTTTAAGTATGAGTTGAGAGCTTAAGTGCTTCTAAATTGTGAGTGATTTTTGAAAAGTATTATAGTGTCTCTTATTGTGTATATAATACAAGTAGTTTATTTACTTGTTTGGATATAATATTAGTAAGTTTAAGTTTAAAGTTGTATTTTATAAATTTTACTTAACATACCCTTTGCTAAATGCTCTGAGATAGTAAAACAATCTATGTCAGAGACATCACTGACGCATATTGCAAGAGGACTTGTATGCTTATGTCTTTTAATCTCATAAATTCTATTAACTGCTTCCAAAGAACTACAATTTTGCTCCCAAGAAATTGAACCAAAAATTTAGCATAAAGATGCATAACAAAAACTAGAAACATGAGCAGAGTTGTATGCTATGTAATGGAAATTGGAGAAAGGAAAAAGATTTGGACATATTATGTGACACAAGACGGTTAATCCCTCTACTTATAGCAAGGTAGGACCCACTACACATGGCAAAATATTGTTCGCTTTGATCCATAATCGTAAGTTCAGCAAACCTATAATTATGACTCAATGGTTCAATAAGACCTCATGACTTTGCTTCTAGGGGAAACCCTAAAGCACGTCATGCTATTTAAAGAGTTCTCATCCCTTATAAATATATCAACACTTAGCTTCTTAAGCAATGTGGACACACTGGATCATACATCCTCACATAAGAAGTCTTATGTTCTCGTAAGAATGCAAGCCCATATGATCCACTAGGGTTATGCCTTTGATACCACCTGATACCTTTATTATGCTTCATTGGACCCATATGAAGCTCGCTCTGATACAACCTGACGCAATATGGAAGGGCGAATGCACCAATAATATGTTAACACTTAGAAAATAAAAAAGAGATGAGTAAAGTTTAGACTAGCTAGACTCACTCTCTGGCAAGATATCCTCGTATTTGTACCATGGAATAAATACAAAAAACTATTATCTAGTCAAGCACACTAGCAAATCTAGAAGATAACAAACTTGGTTATGTTATCTATTTTTAGACAAACACTCTAGTAACTCTAGAGTAGGACTAGCCTAAAGATATTTTTTTATCACACGAATAAGAAGACTTCAACTTTCAAACGGAAGAAAAAAACTATTCCTAAAATATTAAGAATAAAAGGAAAAAGAAAGAAAATAATTTTTTTAATATTACTAAGTTGATTATTATTTAGGATTCTTTTAACAAACATATGATCTAGCTATTTATAATTGAAAAGTCCTTAAAATAGTTCATAAATTTTTTATATGTGATTCTAGTAATACAGATAAAAAAGAATTCTAAATAAAATAAATTATTATTCTAATGAAATTCTAAATAAATTAAACTATTAATTTAGTATAACTTTAAACAAAATAAACTATTTTCTCTTTTATAATTTTTTCCCGTGTTATCAAACACAACATAATCTAGAAACACATTATTGCTCACATGAACTGGCAAACACATTATGCACCAACATTTACGAGTTAGAAGCACATTATTGCTCCCATGATCTAGGAAACACATTATGCACCAACATCTACCAGTTAAGTCCGATCTAGAAAATAACAAGCTTTAAACTTCAAGTAAAATCGAGCTATCCTTAAAAGTTAAATTGAAGGCTTTAAACAGAAAACCAAATATTAAGCTAGATGCCACCGACAATGCATTCAGTAATTTAAACATACAGTGTCAAGGAAAAAAAGAAACAGACAACAACTGATAGACCTTGCCATAGAGTGTATCAGTGAGAACAACAATGACCCTTCTAGCTCTCAGAGCTTCAGAAGCCTCTTTAGCGTAGGATTTAGAGGCCGTTCGAACAAACAAAAAATTATTATCAACGTCCAAATCGCATTTGTCGAAACTTATAGCCATTTTCCTCAGGAACCCACTTCCCAATCTTGTATTCTTATTTGAAAATGGGATAAACCCAATGTCGGGTACACGTAATAATACCACGTTGTTAAGTTCAAACTTCAAAAGTTTGATTTTTAAGCTTTAAAATAATTGAATATCAAAAAAGGATAAAGGAATGCATAGAGAGGGTTTGATTTTGTGAAGAAAGTGTAACATCATAGTGGTGCAACGTAATGGTGAACCGTGGTGATGGTTTGGTTTCGAAACCAAACGAGGTTCTTGATGGGAGAACCTTTATAAAGCATCGGGTCCTCTCACTATTTACTATTTAATTGAGATACACCATCAAAACACAGGTAATAAGTGTGAGAAACTAGTGAGAGCATCAAATCAAAAATCCATTGGAATTCCCGTGTAAGTGCTGAAATTTGATCAATGACAGAAGGTATGTTTTCAATCCATTTTTGTTTTCGCTGTATTTAAATTTTTCATTCGTATGATTTCTTGAACGTTCTTGGATTGAATTGTGATATTACATTTGGTATCAAAGCCATTTTTGAAAACATCTTTGTTTTGCTCTTTTTCACGAGGAACTGAGATTTTGGGTTTTTTATTTTGTTTGTTTTGATGCATATAGAAATTATAAATTGTTTCAATATTAATTTTAGAGTGATTTTGTGAATTTAAATTTGAAAAATAGTGAAAAAAAATAAATCCAATTTTCCATGGGTATTTATTTGAATAATTAATTAACTTTTTATTTAAAATGACGTTTTTGATTCAAACTGAGACCATAAATCACTCGAAAATCGAATTCTAAGAATTTTGATAAAAAAAATATCAATTGGAGGTCATAAAAAGATATGACCGGGTATCTATTAGAGTCAAAACTGTGTCAGGTTGACCCGGTTGGAGGTTGAAGACGAAGTTTAATAAAATAAAAAAAATTAAAAAAAAGTTCATAAATCGCCTTGTATGGGGAACTCGAACCCAGCCCTCGCGTGAGGTAATAACAACCTCATCCAGTGGGCTACTATCGTTATTGCATTTATTATTCTATCAAACTTAAATTTATATATATTCAAAGTTTGATTTTTTAAACAAAAAAATGTTTTAGGTGGGAATCAAACCCAGACTTCACTTGTGGGCATAAGAGAGGCTATCCACTGGGCTGCAACAATTGTTACATCCTATTAAGTATCTGACTTATTTTTATATAAGTATTCAAAATTTGATTTTATTAAAAAAATCCAAATATAATTTTAATTTATGTTTGTCATATGTATAATATTTATTATACATGTGATATTATTTAAATAATTTTTGGACACATTAAAAAAAATTATTTAAATATATTTTGCTTAAATTATTTGTTTTGGTATTTGTTTGTGCAAATTTTGTAATTAATTATATATATGAAAATTTGGTTAAATAATTTATGTATAATGGTATTAATTGTTAATGGATCTTTATGGATTTAATTAGTGCTTATATTATTTATTTTTGCTTGTATAATTTATTGTCATATATGCAATATTAAGATAGATAATATTTGCACATTTAAAATTAAATTAATATTGCTTATGGTTTTATGCAATAATTGAGCCTAAGGATTTAATTAATATTTAAGTAATTTATATACTTTAATTTATTAGTGAGTAGCCACAACATCTTTAATTAATTAAAACTATAATAAAGTTTATTTAGGATCACATTTAGAAAATAAACATTAATTGTAATTAATCATATGTGATATAATAAATCTTATCCCACATGATTTTTTATTATATTTTTGTGTGATTAATTAGGATATAATATCAAATTATATTTTCTAATTTACCCATAAGGATTAAGAAAGGGAACATAATTTGATAGTTTTTTCGTAAAGTTAGAATGAATCTAATTGAATTAAAACTTTAGCCCACTGGCAAGTTTTATATCACTAGATTTATATTTTTCATGATTTACATTGGTAAATAATGACTATAATTTAGGTCTCAAATTTTAATAAGCATATAATCTTTAATTGCAGCTTCTCAACCAATAATTTCTCTGATATCTGCTGTGACATTCCCAATATTAAAGGGGATAATTATAAAATATGGAAAGAAAGAATTCTCCTTCAACTAGGGTGGATGGATATTGATTATGCTATTAGGAAAAATGAACCACCTAAAATTAATCAAACCAACACTCTAGAGAATATCATGCTTTATGAATAATGGGACCGATCTAATCGCCTTAGCGTGATGTTCATTAAGACTAAGATCTCTACTGGTATTCGTGGTTCTGTTGATCAGCATAACAATGTTCAAGACTTGCTAAAGGTCATTAATGATCAATTCGTCACTTCAGATAAGGCTTTAACAATCACCCTTATTATGAAGTTCTCTTCTTTAAGACTCACCAGTATGAAAGTTATGTGCGAGCACATTATGCAAATGAGGGACATTACGACTCAACTTAAGCATCTCAAGGTTGAGATGTCAGAATCATTCCTGGTGCACTATATCCTTAACATTCTCCCACATCAGTACGGGCCATTCAAAACCTCGTACAATACACATAAGGATAAATGGTCAATCAATGAACTAATGACCATGTGTGTTCAAGAGGAAGGGAGGCTTGTTATGGAATTTGGTGAAAGTGCAATGTTGGCTATAACGTACCGAAAAGGAAAATCTCAATACAAGCATAAATAAAAAGGGATAATTCCACCTCAGGTTGATATTAAGAAAGAATCCAAGTGTTTCTTTTGTAAAAAGAAGGGACACATGAAAAAGGATTGTATCAGATTCTAGAAATGGCTTGAGAATAAAGGTAATCCAACTACGTTTGTTTTTATGAATCTAATATGGTTAATGTTAATATTAACACCTGGTGGATTGATTCTGGATCTACAATCTATGTTTCAAACTCCTTACAGGGTATAAGAAATCTAAGGAAGCCAGTAGGAAGTGAGCAATACATCTTATTCGGTAACAAGATGGGCTCATATGTGGTGGTTGTAGGGATATGCAGTTTGATTTTAAGTAGTGGTTTTATTTTAGAATTAGAAAAGACCTTTTATGTTCCAAGTTTCTCTAGAAACTTGATTTCAATTTCAAGAATTGTACCTTTTGGTTATTCCTTTCACTTTTCAGAAACATCTTTCTGTTTATTTAATAAATCTGATTGTGTTGGAAATGGTATTTTGTCTGATGGTCTTTACTGCATTAATTTATGAAATAATGCCACTTATAACGCTATGCATGTTCAAGCTGGCACTAAAAAGTGTATTATTGACGAAGACTCTTTTACATTATGGCATAGGAGATTAGGACATATCTCCATATAAAGAATTAAAATATTAGTGAAAGATGAGGTACTTAGTACTCTAGATTTTACTGATTTTGAGACATGTGTGGACTGCATTAAGGGAAAGCAGACTAACAAGTCAAAGAAAGGTGCCAATAGGAATTCAAACATATTAGAAATCATACATATGGATATATGTTGTCCAGACATGGACATTCAAGGTCAGAAATATTTTATCACATTTATTGATGATTTTTCTTGATATATGTATCTCTACATGCTTCATAATAAGAGCGAAGCATTAGATACCTTCAAGAGTTTTAAGGTTGAAGTAGATAGACAATGTGGAAAGCAAATAAAGATCATGAGATCATATAGAGGTGGTGAATATTATGGTAGATACATTGAGAATGGACAAGTACCTAGTTCATTTGCTAAGTTTCTTCAAGAACATGGGATAGTTGCCCAATACATTATGCCTGGTTCACCAGACCAGAATGGTGTAGCAGAAAGAAGAAACCGAACACTATTGGATATGGTGCAAAGTATGCTTAGCAACTCCAATCTTCCTAAATCCTTATGGATTGAAGCTTTAAAGACAATTATGTATATATTAAATCGAGTTACAACCAAGGCTATCTCAAAGACATCATTTGAATTATGGAAAGGTTGGAAACTAAGTTTGCAACATATGCGCGTTTGGGGATGCCCATCTGAAGTGAGGATTTATAATCCACAAGGGAAGAAGCTGGACCCAAGGACCATTATTGGGTATTTTATTGGATATTTCGAACGGTCTAAAGGTTACAGATTTTACTATCCATTTCACAGCACTAGATTTGTGGAATCAAGAAATGAAAAATTTCTTGGGAATTACTTGATTAGTGGGAGCGATCGATCCCAAGGCATTGGTCCTAAGAAAGATCATACAGATGCTCAATGTGCCACTTCAAGTAATGGACTGATAGTTATTGTTAATAACACGTCTCGAGTATAAACGCATGTTGAAGAACCAATCTCGGAAGTACCACAAGCTATTGATCCTGATCCAGTAGATGTTGAAGTTCAATAGATGCCTATAGTTGTTGAACAACCAGCTGAACAACATGATCTTGCTCATTAGGAGAATGTTGATACAGTATTAAGAATATCTACTAGAGTAAGGAAATCAATGATTCCTAGTGATTATGTTGTGTATCTACAAGAATGTGACTATAATGTTGGAGCCAAAAATGATCCTGAGACGTTTTCACAGGTCATGAGTTCTGAGGTTTCGAACTTATGGTACAATGCCATGAAATAAGAGATGGATTCTATGGCGTCTAACCGATTCTGGGATCTCGTCAAGTTTCCTGATAGTGTGAAAGCCATTGGATGTAAATGGGTCCTCAAAACAAAGAAAGACTCACAAGGCAACATTGGGAGACATAAGGCAAGACTCGTTGCTAAAGGATTCACTCAAAGGGAAGGAATTGGCTACACTAAGACATTTTCTCTTGTATATAAGAAAGATTCACTTCGTGTGGTCATGGCATTAGTTGCCCATTTTGATTTGGATTTGCATCAAATGGATGTGAAAATAGCTTTCCTTAATGGTAACCTAGAGGAAGAGGTTTATATGAAACAACCTGAAGGATTCTTCTCTAATGATGGTGAACATTTGGTTTGTGAGCTTAATAAATCTATATATGGATTAAAACAAGCTTCCCATCAATGGTATTTGAAATTCCATAACGTCATCACTTCATTTGGTTTTGAAGAGAACGTCATGAATCAATGTATATACCAAAAGGTTAGTGGGAGTAAGATTTGTTTTTTGGTGCTATATGTGGATCATATTTTGGTTGCAACCAATGATAAGGGTTTGCTACATGAGGTAAAACAATTCTTCTCTAAAATTTTTGATATGAAGGATATGGGTAAGGCATCTTATGTCATTGGAATTAAGATCCATAGAGATAGACTTCAAGGCATCTTGGGTTTATCTTAGGAAACCTATATCAATAAAGTTTTAGAGAGATTTTGGATGAAAGATTGTTTACTAAGTGTTGCACCCATTATGAAGGGTAATAAGTTCAATTTGGATCAATGCCCAAGGAATGATTTAGAAAGAGAACAGATGAAAACCATTCCATATGCTTCAGCCGTTGGAAGCCTGATGTATGCTCAGGTCTGCACCAGACATGACATTGCATTTGTTGTTGGGATGCTAGGGAGATATCAGAGTAATCCAGGTGTTGACCATTGGAAAGCTGCAAAGAAAGTGATGAGGTACCTGCAAAGAACTAAGGATTATATGCTCATGTATAGATGAACTGATGAACTAGAAGTAATTGGCTACTCTGATACGGACTTCGCTAGCTATGTTGATTCACGAAGATCAACATCTGGTTACATTTTCATGCTTGCCGGTAGAGCTGTGTCTTGGAGGAGTGCGAAACAGTCCTTAACTGCTACTTCCACTATGGAGGTTGAGTTCGTGTCATGTTTTGAGGTCACATCGCATGGTGTATGGTTAAAGAGTTTCATTTCTAGGCTTAGAGTAGTTGGCTGTATTTCTAGGCCATTAAGATTGTACTGTGACAACTCAACTGCTGTGTTTATGACTAAGAACAACAAAAGTGGTAGTTTTAGTAAGCACATCGAAATTAAATACTTGGTCATAAGAGAACGTGTTAAAAAAAAGAAAATGGTCATTGAGCACGTAATCACTGAGAATTGGTTCCACTTTGTAAATGTATATATACAATTTATTAATGAAACTCTTATATATTGTGATATTTTCTCATATTCATATGCACATTAATTTATTTGAGAAAATATATATTTTATTGGACCAAGAATAAATATTGGATTTATTCATTAAGTTTCGTTACCACATAAAGTATAGTACTTGAGAAACTAAATACATTGTAATATATGGAAGATAATCCTCACTCTTAGAGGACCTATTGCTATGATTCATGTATTTTGTTACTCAAGAGAATTTTGCTTAACGTTTGCACCAAGTGGGAGAATGTAACATCAGAGTGGTGTAATGTAATGGTGACGGTTCGGTTTTTTTGAAATCGTACGTCAGTTTCGAAACCGAACGAGATTCTTGATGGGAAAACCTTTATAAAGCATTGGGTCCTCTCACTATTTACTGTTTAATTTAGATACACCATCAAAACGCAGAGAATAAGTGTGAAAAACTAGTGAGAGCATCAAATCGAAAATCCATTAAAATTCTTGTGTAAGTACTGAAATTTGATCAATGATAAAAGGTATGTTTTCAATCTATTTTTATTTTCGCTGTATTTAAATTTTGCATTTGTATGATTTCTTGAACGTTTTTGGATTGAATTGTGATCTTATAGAAAGAACACTTTTGTAACTGATAATGGCAGAAAAGGTAATTGTTTGGGCATAAGCTACGAACTCTTGTCCGATCTTTATAATATCTGAATCCTTAGACATAGTGTCCGAGCCTTGAATGATGATTGCGTTTTAAACCAAAACATTAACAACCTCACCATCTAAAACACAAAAACTTTGACCACCGACTTGATTTTACAATATAATTGTGCTTAAAGTAGTTTATGAATTTGTTAGTATAACTTTTTTACATATGATGATTGTACTCTATACATATATGTAATATCTTTTATATATATATATATATATATATATAATAACTTGATACTAAATCAGATACATTTATTATCATTTTATAATATCCTTAGTTTTACTCACTAAATCTGATCATCCCAACAATAATGACATTATTAACTATCAAAACAAGGTTATGGGCAAAGCCAGTTGTCGCGGAAAGGCTTATCTTAATGTAAACACTCTCGAGACTTGGATAGCCTAAGCTTCATGTCAATGCTCGCGTGTATTAACAAGAAGCTCCCAAACTGTCTCAAACCCAATAGCCTTTTTTCTTTTTTCTTTTATATAAAAAAGAAAAGAAAATGAGTAAATGGTTAATTTAGAACATTCCCTTTCAAGCGTTAGTTATTATGTAATATACAACAGCTGGTTGTCAAAACCACTATGTGAATTACCAAAAGTCACAAATTGATAACACAACAGCTGATCCAATCAATGTATAATTCTTTGTACATATATTGGATAAGCTGTTTTTGTATAATTGAATTATAAAGGCGTTTCATTTCTGAAAGATAAAAAGATATTTAATGCTTCTTCTATAAGAAGGGGAGCAAAAAGAACAAAAAAAAAAACCTTTACAATGGATAGTTGAATCTTCAACACCACTGCATAATTACAAAATCATAAATGCTCTCATCTCTAATATATATAAATATATAGCCAACTTTTTACGGGAAAAACAAAAAACATTAAACATGAATAGCTCCCAACTGAACTACTAGGAGGCCTATCTGGTTATGAACTTCCATTTGAAGTCCCAGGAATTTGACCAGATAGGGTCCCTGCTTCAGAACCGCCGTGTTGCTGCTCGGCCAACGCTTGCCATCTTCTTCTCCATCTAAAGAACTCAACAATAACTGAAGTGCCACTCATGGCTACACCAAGCCCAGCAAAGGTGGCAAGTAGAATGCACAAAGCTGCTTGCACGGGAAGCTGTGGCAAAACATAATTGAAACAGTTAAACCAAATGAATCCAATTGACTTGATATTTAGGTAGAGAGCCCCTGCAATAGTTCAAATAGCCCTTCCTAAATCAAATGTTCCAGATAACCTCAATTCTTTGTAAACCCTTATTTCATGACAATCAAGATTACATTTTGGAAACTCCCTATCTATTTAGCAGTCCCGGTTTCCACTCTACAAGGTAGGCAAGTCCACTCTTTATTATACTCCACATTAAATCGATCTACATAAACAAGATGCTCCAGTGAAACAGAACAGAGAACTTTAGTTTTAGGATAGCTCTTTTTGGGTTAAGAAAAGGAGTGGTCTACTGACATTATTCCAAGGATCGAAAGTCAATCAAGTTTTGATCAAATAATTCTAATTCTTAGTTACATAACTCAAGATCAAAGGATCTCTAGGTAAGTTTAACTGCAAAGACCCTAAAACACACTGTCATATTTTTCAGACAAATTAAAAATATTTTAGCTTCAATTTCAATCAATTAGTAATAGAACACAGTAATAAAGAAATCATCTTACCAATGAGTAAAATATATGAGCAAACATAATCACCAGTGCAAATTGAATTGATGCGTAAACCCAGAGGAATCTTCTAGTTACTAACCGCAAGAACACAAAAAGGTTAGGATGGTATAAAGACTGTAACAAGAAACAGAATATTCATTTACCACAGAAATAATTTCAATTTTATACTTAATTAAGACATGATCAAACATATTGAATAATCTTGATGTTTTCTCAAAGGGTCTTTGTCAACATACCCACGGTTGATGAGGTCATTGATGAGAGAAGACCTAATACACAAGAAAAAGGAAGAGATATGGCAATAGCTCTGGTACCCATTTTCGAAACCTTCAAACAGGATATATCTATCAGTATCACCAGGGGCACAAAAATAGCATTGAAAGATCTATCCCAGAAATTTCAATTCTTACCAGGAGCTGCTCGAGAAAACAAAAGTAGGCAAGCATACTGACAATGACAAGCACAGGCACTTCCTGCCAAACCCTAATAAATCACAAAATAAAAGCACTTGCTTAGTCAATGGCAGTAATTTGAATATTAGTATTAAGTATGACAAAATATACCATTCATCAGTTTCACAAAATATATACGTGCTACATTTATGTCTTTAAACGACTATGAATCTATGTTGGAACTCTAACACTTGACAACAAGCTACCTTATGCCTCTACAACTTAAAGTGGAAATCTTGAGATTCAGGAATCTAAATTCAGAAATCATCGCTAAATGTAGTAATCTGTTAACTATCATATGAAATGAGTAGATGTGGTTGTAGTCAAGTTGACTAACTCAGTCTTTGTGACAGAGGAAAGCTTGCACCTTGGCACAGCATTAATTTGTTCTCTTTAGCTCATGCATGAAAAGTGGGAGGAGTGGTGTGACTTGCCTGTGTGCATTAGGGTTTGCTAGCTGTGAACCACTACCTCGACCACCTTGAGTTCCGATGCTTTGTAGTCGTAAAAGAGTGACAGATAGATTCTTGACTTCTTGCTTGCACACATCACATGTCTTGTTACCTTTAATGCTAAACCATTTTAATGCACATTCTTTGTGGGCAAGAGCAAGTTCACCTTTGCAGCTGCATTCCATCTTGAGAGTCTCACCCCCTTCACATAGTTCAACCAGACAAATCCTACAAACAGCCTCTTCTTCAGGTATATCTTCGCCATCAGTGTCATCATTTTCTGAATCATCCATTGATTGTCATACGAAATAAGGTGGTAAATATAGATTCACAAGCAATGGGACTAAAATATGCAAAAAAGAAGGGAAAAAAAAGCAAGTCTATGAAAACAAATAAAATTATAGTACAAGAAAAAGAACCAAAATAAGTCAAATTAAAAATTTCCTTGCAATATTTTATGTTTCCTTTTAAATCCTTCATTGTTCCCCTTGACTTACTTTTCATCTGCCTTCTTTATGATCAAGCGAACTTAAGGAAATAGTTTATATTTTAGAATTTCTTGTTTTTGAAAATGAAAACCAACATTGCCACAGAATTAGTAAACTAATTAGGAAGGAATTTGTAACCTTGTTAAGCAAATCATCAAATGTAATATATTTAAAAATTATGGCCACAATTAAAAAGAAGCTTAATACAGCAAAAGACTATACACTTTGTCAGCCAATCATTGTATTGCAATTGTTTGCATAAAATAATCTAATTAATGAAAGCTGCCACAATTGACAACATAACTATTGGCAGGAAGGAAAACAAGAGAGCAATTTAAGGTACCAGCAACAGTTGTTGGAGAAGTAACAGATACTATGTCTCTTCTCACTCGAGGAGTGGAGGGAATTACACGAAAGAATGAGTCCATCCTTCTAATATGTTTTTCGTTAGTGTCAACAGGGACTGAAAATGAGCGCGCTATTGGTAGATTTTGTGCTTCTGCTTTCTGGGAAGGGGAAAAAAACATAAATATGATGAGTATGCTATATCAAGGTCATATAGAAAAAAAAAGATTTTCTTGCTTTAAGTTTGAAGCCGAGAGCATATATGGTGCTTAACAAAAATGTTGAACTATAAATACAAACAACTTTGATTCCCACCCACCAAAACGAACCAACAACCACAATATAAAAAAAAATCTTACACTTCGATTTGGAGTCCCAAACCCAATCATGCATCCACCATATGTTGACTCAAAGTTGGAATAAGCAACTGAAGTTACAGGTAGAGATGATGTTCTCTTTATTGGGGTGAAGAGTTTTGTAACAGACAATGACCTTGAGATTGTATTCTTCTCTCGCAGTCCTGCGTCTAACCCTTCTGAAGCTAAATTATCAGCCTTCTCAACATCAGAAGAGCTTCTGTAAATGAAGCTGAGCTTTGGAAAGATACTTTTTACAGATGATTTGGCTCTAGATGAAGAAGAAGTTGGAGATCCACCAGTCTTAACATCTGTAGAACCAGGGGTCAGGAAGAAATTTACTTTCCTAGGAGTGGGAATGGTGGTCAGTGGCATCCTTATTCCAACAAAATCATTTGAAGACTCTTCTGAAGCTCCGGAGGGTATCTCTGGTAAGAGACTTTGCCGCTTCCAATCGTGATCATGCAATGTTTCTTCAGCTGTGCTTGCTGAGTCTTCAACCTGAAGAGAACAGAAACATCAGTATTAAACTTGATAATGTAAAGAAAGGCAAAAGGGTCATAATCGAGGGTGGGAAGAGATATATGCAGATTCTTACTGCAACTCTGTAGTCCTTAGCAAGTCAATAGAGATTTTGCTTCTCAGTTCCTCATTAGTCATTATGGAATTACACATCTTGATAGAATGTAGCAAGTAACCAAATTTACAAAAAGAAGCCCTGACATTAGGGCCAATGTATTTCATCGATTGTCTTTATACTAAACATAAGCCAAAGTATGTTCCACAAAATCATTCTAAACACAATCATCTAAAACTGAAGATAAGTATTCAAGTAGAAGGAGCCAACAAAATTTAAGGAGTTCTGAATCGATATACATGGAAGTAGTGGCAAACTATTCTGAACGGTGGAATAAAAAAATGGATCTTTAGTTGAACAGAGACCAGAAAAAAGAAATTGAATTAACCTGCAAATGGAACTTTATAGAAAAAGGGTAAATAAATATATTATCTAATTAATGAACAAAAACAAGAAAACTAAAAAAAAAAATAAAAAAAAACTTCCTTCATGAGAACAACGTTACAGTTTTTATAGAGAAAGGATAAATATGTTGTCTTCATGTGCAGAAAAGGGAAGTTAAAGGGCATATCAGTTCTGTAAAAATAGTCTTTGGTCTCATACTCATTGGTCCTCTATTTCTTGCTAGTTTCGTGGCTTTATGAACAAAAGATCACAGTATTTAATTCGTTATTATCTTTACTTGGATAACTCCCAACTGCAAAATTCTATTTTGTTATACAAGAAAAATGAAGAATCAAAGTTAGCAGAAGAAAAATCCTAGCTTACACCAAATAGTGATATCAAAATGAAAGATAAAACCCCAACTTATCCAACCTTAAGCTTGAATTTTGAAAAAGAAAGAAATTTTCAGAGGAGCTGAAAAACAATGAAGTAGGAGAAAGAAAATAAAGAACTGGAAAAGAGGTAAAGAGAATAGAGCAAGAATTACCAGACTAACAACTGGAATTACAACTGTTCCTTCAGAATAACCCTCTTCATGCCTTTCAGCCTCATGTTTTTCCTCATTTCCCATTTTCTTAACGACAAATAAATCAAACCCAATATCCCAAACAGCTTAAATTATTCAAAAAAAAACAAGTCCATACGATTTTCCCACATATAAAAATGGAAATTGTTTTTTAGGTAGAACAGAAAAGATGGGGAAAATAGAGGTAGCTTACTTTAGGAAAGAGAAAAAGTGAATGTGAAGAAGTTAATGAGGAAAAAAGAAAGAAGAAGAGTTGAAGTGGAAGTAGAAGGAGTGAATGGGAATGTGATACTCATTTAAGGCAAAAGAAGAGGTGGCGTTTAGAGTTTGGTCTACACTACCTAGCTATCCCCATCACTCCCATAGTCTCTTTCCAAGTCTCACCGTGACATTGCGCGCGCTTTATTAGGCTTTCTTTTGATGCATGCTCATTTCATTTCATTATATCTCCACTTTATTTTCCATCAATTTCATTCTTTCTTTTTTTCCTAATTGTTTCTTTTAATTTTTAAATTTTTGGGGCCTTAATCAAATATTTTTCTTCTCATATTTAGGGAACATTTTTCTATTTTTTTTTAATTCTTTTTGGATTTTTAAGATTTGGAATTTTGGTGAGAATCTTGGTCACTTTTCTAACCCCTAGCTAATACTGATAAATCTTTTTTCAACTTATTTGCTGAATCTAGTACGAATTTACTAAAAACATTTAATAAAATAACTTTTCATACAAATTTTAAAAATAAAAATATTGTTAGTATCTTTTATTTATTACAAAAATAATACTTAAATTTTTTTAATTATTTTTATAATAATTTGATTATATTATTATTAAAAATTAACCGTATAATAATAAATTTAATTTTTTATTTTTTAAACTTTCTTATATAAAAATTATTTTATTTGAATAAGTTGAAAAATTGAAAAATAAATAAATAAATAAAAATATAAAAATATAAAATAATTATTTGTTTTTTATAGTCACTTTTTAATAATAATACTATGAAATCTTCCCAAAAAAAATAAATATAAGTTCAACCATGTAGATTACAGTTGTTATTGAAATTTTGCTTGCTATTTTACGACTCTACCGCTAGTTAGAAGTCAAGTTTTTTGACAGTAGATGAATTGATGGAAATAATGAATAAATAAAGGGCAAACCTACAAAACTACTACCAACCTTTACATGTTTATAGATTTTTGCCACCAAAAGTGTGATGAAACTAACACCAACCTAATAAATAGTTTTACATTTAATCACCATCGTAAAATCCTTAACGGGAGATAACGTTTTATTCCATGTAGCATACACGTGATTAATTTAACCTTCAAATACCCCATCCTCGTCACATTAACCACCCTAATCCATCCAACCTCTCAAACCCTAAGTGAGAACCATTGAACAATTCTGTAACAAAAGCACAGTTTGTGATTTGAATCATTGAAGGAAGGAGATTATAACATAACACCAGCTTGTGATTTAGCAATTAAAGGAAGGAGGTAGTCACTGTGGAATGGAATACAACCTTGCAACGTCATGGACAAAGAATAAGGGGGTTCTCGGGTTGCTACAAAAAAGGGATAAATTTTTTTATTTATATTTATATATATTTTAATTCCTTGTTTCAGACGATTGAGCATTGCAATTTCTTCAAGTGGTTTGATGGATAAATGTGTCCAAGATGCAAGCAAGTAATTTTTGGTTTGGTGAGAAAAATTAAAGGACATATTCATTATTCTTCAAGGCTTAAAGCTCAGGTTTCTTAAATGGAACTTAAAAATTTGGAATTACCAGAGGAAAGGTCAAAGCTGCAAAATGATACGAGAGTGCAGAGGAGTGCAAGTAAAAAATTGAAATGATGTATTGTCATATTGTTGTTGGCTGCGATTTTGTTTTGGGATATGGAGATGTTGAAATTCCAAGCAGAAACAATAGGGTTTTACCAAGATGTGATAGAGTAGAGGGTGGAATGTATGTAACTTGTAAATTATAAAATTTTGATGGGTTCATGAATAAAATGACATATTTTGGTCTTTGCCCGTATAGTTTTTGGTTCACTGTAAATTTTATATTATGCTTTCAATGTAATGTACATAAAATAAAAATAAGTGATATGGCTAAAACATATACAATATCCATGAACATTAATATCCATATCTAATATCTATTACTCAAAAGCTTTCCACAGCTTTTGAGTAATATATCATGTTACATTTTCCACAGCTTTCCAATCAAACCTAAAAGGAAACTAATTAAAATCCACGTCTAGAAACAAAAAATACTTACATAATACAATATCATTTTAGTGTCATCGTTACTACAAAAAGGGGTATTTAAGTCGTTGTGTAAAGTCGATTTTTTCCAAAAACCAACTTATAATGAATTTAAAGTCGGTTCGGTGTAGAACCGACACTATCCACGTTGGACGTAGCGTCGGTTGACATGGCGAACCGACGCTACGTAAGTGGATAGCGTCGGTTCTACACGACAACTAACGTTACGTCCTATTTTTTAAATTAAAAAAAATTAAAATTAATTATTATTTTATTTGACTCTTAATTATTATTTTATTTGACTCTTTAAAATTTAAGTTTGATAAAAATAGTATCATTTTTCCTTTTTTTAGACAATTAGTTTTAAAAATTATATAATTTTGTTTATTTGTTTGGATATTTAAATTTATATATGTACCTACAATATATCTTTATTTAATTGTGTATATATTTTAATTAAATATTATTCTAAAGTAATTATTTTTTTATTTCTATATATGTATATATATACATAGCTAGTCTAAATAAAATAATAATTGAAAAAGAAAATTTAATTAGGTGAAGAACCGACGCTATCTGTGTGTGTAGCGTCGATTCATGTGAAGAACCGACGCTATCCGCGTGTGTAGCGTCGGTTCTTCACGTGAACCGATGCTATTCACCTAATATATCCAAATTGGGGTCATTTTTTACGCAGAAACTATTTTCTTCCTCTCTCTCCTCCATTTTCTCTTGTGCGCGCCACCTTCTTTCTAAATTTTCGGCCACCTCCGACCACCATTTGCAACGTCGTTTTGTAAGTTATATTCCTCTTCTCATTATCTTTCAGATCTATTATTTTTTTGAGCGAAATATTAAAATTTTTTATACCTATTTTCTGTAAAAATGTTTGATTTAGGTATGTTTTTTATTTTGTTTGTTATGTTTGACTTATTTTATGTGGAAATAATATCTGAAATGTTGTGGGTTTGATGGATTATATATATTTACTGTGCGTGGATAAATTTATTTATATATTATAAATAATTATATTTTATTAAGTAGAATTTTGCAACTTATTATTCAGTTTGTTTTATATATATGTTGTATAAAATTTTTGAGTTATGTATGTTTTTTATTTTACTTGTTATTATGTTTGACTTATTTTATGTGAAAATAATATCTAAAATGTTGTGGGTTTACTGTACGTGGATAAATTTATTTATATATAAATAATTATATTTTATTAAGAAGTGAACCTAGGAAAAATAATATGTTATAAGAAATTATATTGGTATAAAAGTTATACGTGATATCTGTTGACTCTTAAAAAAATTATAAATATATATGTATAAAATCAATAATTTAAATAATATATATATATATATATATATTAATGAAAATAAAATAATAACTAAAAAGTAAGTAGTATTATTATTTTTATTTATATATGCTACTTATGTGTTAAAATGTTATATATGTTACTATAGTAGTCCCTATATACTTCTATAGAATGTTATATACGTATAATTAATATTATTTTTTAATTATGATATAGTAACATGCTTAGAAATTAGAATCAACCAAAGTGATTTGTTTTTATATATTCATGCTAACATGTTCCTTATTTTTTAATTTGTATAGAAATAGTTTTGTAAAATGATAATTGTTTTGTATTATGTATGTTTTTATATATATTCTAATAATTAGGAAATTTATATATAATAATACATCTCATCTCTCTTTCCTACTTTTATTACGAACTCATATTAGTACTTTATTAATCATTTGTTTATAAATATGAATTTATCTAAAATCTCTGCTTATTTGATGGATATTTTTACGTGCTCATGTATGTAGGGGAATATGAATTGTTATATGGATCATCTGTTTTTTTGTCTAGTTTTCTTGTCATAATGCTTGTAAAGGCCAATCAAGATTCTATGCCAACTAAGCTTACTCGATCGCATCCAATTACACTTTGACGATATTATTTTATTTGTAATTTATAATTTAAGTTAAATATATGTATTATATATATACATTATTTGTTTTTGTAATAAATTTAATTATCGAGTAATTAAATATATTTAAATTTTTAATTATTTGTATTATTATTTATATTTTAGTTTTTTATGCTATATATATATTAAATAATACGAAAAAAGAGAATAAAAATAAAAAAAATCATAAATTGTACAGGTAAAGTCGCTCAATTTAAAATTGGTTCAGCGAACCGACTTTAAATTTGTTTAAAGTCGATTTTTAACCGACTTTAATGCTTATTTTTGTAGTAGTGCATATAGTTAAAATGCAATTGGCCTTCAAATGCCAAGAAAAATGTACAAAACAACTCATCAAAAAACTATGATAATCGTCGGCCTTCACTAAGTTGTATTTTTGGGGTCATTGGAGGTAGTAATTTCGCTCACTTGTCTTATTGGGTCACATGCTCATGAAATACTCCACTTGTTTCAGTCTATTGTGCAGTGGTTAATGTAATTCTTAGCTTCTTTATAACCTAAAGAACACATTACAAAAATGAGTGAGCAGTTTGCATAAGAAAGAGAATGGTAGAACAAAAACCATAATCATAAATATAATATACAGGTTGTTTTTATTTTTTATTGACTACTAGCCATTTTTTGCTTGTTGATTCATTTGTGTTGTCTCTTGAGTGACTTGAGATCGAAATGTATTACTTATGTCATTGGCATTCATGATCATATGGCTAAAACATTTAGCAGTTTATCTTTTAACATCATGAGTGTGTATGTAGTTTAACAATTCAACATAATAAGTGTGAGTGTCGTTTAACAGTTTTACATGTGTGTGCAATTTCTCATTTTAACAAAATAGCATATTTCATCCATAGTCAAGTTTAACATTTCAACAACATGAATGTGTGTGCAGTTTAATAGTTTAACATGTGCGTATAGTTTTTCATTTTAGTAGAATAATAGATTACATGCATTATTATAAATTAGTACTAGTGAAAGCAAAATTCGGATCCAATTTAGTTGCATAAATATATAATTATGGATAACAGTAAAATAATAAGAAGTGAGAAAAATAAATGGCACATAATGATTTAAGTGATTTAACTTTTAAATGTGAAAAGTTTACTCCATTGATAACGGCACATCGAGAAAAATTCTACTAATAACTACATAGAGATATAAGCACCAATATTCAGAGAGCTTCACAAAATATACCAAAATCCAAATACACCCAGAAAATAACTCCCTCTAATTTACCGGTAATATACAGTATGATAAATTAACAAACTTGTTATTTAATCAAATATTATCATACAAATAAATGAAGTTACCAGGAAGGAGGAGCAAAACCAAAATCAATATGCTTTGCACTCAAATTGGGAGAATCTTCAAATGATGTAGAAAATAAGGAACTTGGCTTGCATATTGGGTCTTTGATTGCTTTAATATCAATTAGGAGCTATTTGGCCTCCCTGATGACAAAATGAAGAAAGAGGTGGCTTCAAATCTTCACTAATGCTCCTTCTTTTCTCAGCAGCAACAACCTTAAATAAAAAACAGATGAGAGAGTGAAGGGAACATTATAAAAGCAAATGGGATAGTGTTTTATTATGTTAATATCTTGGGTCGAAAGTCTTGGGCCAATATTTAACAAATCTCCACCATAGCTCAAAACAAAAAGAAGTTCTTTAAATATAAAATTTCTCGGATTACCAAATAATCGTCGTCTAAAGCCCCGAAGGGTGATCATCTATTGCAAACACCAATCAAGTCCAAGCAATGCTTAAACTTGTTAAATGGAACTGGTTTGTTTAACATATCAGTTGAATTTTGTTTAGTGACTATCATATTGACAACAATAACACCCTGAGACATAATGTCACGAGCAAAGTGATATATGATATCAATATGTTTAGTTCTTTCATGATACATAGTATTCTTGGTCAAGTACATCGCACTCTGACTATCACAAAATATAATAGAAGTTTCCTGCTGTAAACCCAAGTCACAAACCAAACCTCTAAGCCAAATGGCTTCTTTCACTACTTTTGCTGCTGTCATATATTCTGCCTATGTGGTAGACAAAGCAACTATATAATATAAAGTAGCCTTCCAACTAATGACACGATAAGAAAAAGTGAAGACATAACCTGTCAGGGATCTTCTTCTATCCAAATCACCAACATAATCGAAGTCCATATAACCAATAACATTACAACTGGTATTAGAACTTCCATCATATACCAAAGCAAAATTAGATGTTCCTCTCAAATATCGAAGTATCAATTTCACTGCTTGCCAATGATCCTTTCCAAGATTACTCATATATCTATTTACAATACTAAATATATGTCAAATTTCTGGACGAGTACAAACCATAATGTATATCAAATTACCAACGGCACTAGCATATGAAAACTGAGACATGTGCTTCTTTTCTTCTTCTTCTGACTATGGTGACAAATCCAAAGAAAGCTTGAAATGCACAGCTAACAGCGTACTCATAGTTTAGACTCTTTTGTACCAAAGCCTTCAAGAACTTTTTTAATATAAATTTTCTAAGTCAAATAAAGCTTGTCCACTTGTCTATCCCTGCAAATTTTCATACCCAAAATTTTCTTCACTGCACCCAAATCTTTCATCTCAAACTCACCACTAAGTTGGGACTTTAATTTCTCAATCCCAAGCTTATTCTTAAAAGCAATAAGCGTGTCATCAATATAAAGCAACAAATAGACAGATGAACCATCATGGAGTCTTTTATGACAAACAAAAATATCATAATCACTCCTAGAGTAACCATGATCAATTATAAAAGAATCAAACTGCTTATACCACTGCCTAGGGGATTGCTTCAACCCATATAAAGACTTTTTTAATAAACAAACATGATCTTCCTTACCTGGAACAACAAACCCATCTAGTTGATACATATTTTTTTTCTTCAAGCTCACCATGTAAGAAGGTTGTCTTGGCATCAAGCTATTCTAATTCCATATCAAATAATGCAACCATAGCAAGCAACACACGAATAAATCTATGTTTCACAACAGGTGAAAATACTTCAATGAAGTCAATACCCTTATTTTGTTAATAACCCTTTGCAACAACACGTTCCTTGAACCTAGTTGTTTTAACCTCAGGTATACCTTCCTTTTTCTTGAAGACCCATTTGTTTCCAACAATCTTCTGGCCCTTATGAGGTTTCACCAATTCCTAAGTTTGTTTTTTATGAAGTGATTCAATCTCTTTATTCATAGCAACCAACCACTGAACATACTCATCACAAGTGATAGCTTCATGATAACTAGAAGGTTTATGCACCTCAATAGACTCTACCACAAACAATGCAAAAGATACTAAGTCTACATCTATGTACCTTTGAAAGCGTCGAATCTTCCTTATTCATTTACCTTTAGCAATACTATATGATTTCTCATGTTGCTCTTTTGCTACATCATGAGCATAATCATCTATCTCATCTACAGATGGTTGATCTGAAGTGTCCTATTGCACTTGACTAAAAGTTCCACTCTCAAACTCCACCTGTTCACTAACATCGTGGTCTTCACATACAACAATAGACTCATTTTTATTTTCCAACATGGAAAACCCATCAAACTTAACATTTCTACTGATAAAATATTTAGGTAACTTGGATTCAACACACCTTAATCTATAACCTTTTACTCAAAAAGGATATCCCAAAAATATGCATTTCAATGCCCTAGGCTCAATTTTACCATAATTAATATGAGCATAAGCAGGACAACCAAAAAATTTCAAATCTGAATAATTAGCAAGAGTACTAGAGAATACCTCAAATAGAGTCTTCAAATCAATTACAATTGATGGAGGCCGATTCACCAAATAGCAAGCATGGTTACAAGCTTCTGCCCAAAAATATTTATCCAAGTTAACTTGAAAGAGCATACAATGAGCTCTTTCTAAGAGAGTCTTATTCATACGTTCTACAACTATATTTTGCTATGGTGTATGATGCACAGTGCGGTGTCTCATTATGCCATTTCTTTTACAAAATTCCAAACCATTGTCAGTCCTCAAATGCTTGATTTTATTGCCTGTTTGATTTTCTATACAAGACTTGAATTTTACAAATTTTGAGAACGCATCATTCTTGTTCTTCAAAAAATACACCTAAACATGATAAGATAAGTCATCAATAAAAGTCAACATATATTGAGTACCACCTTTAGACACAACACAAGAAAGACCCCAAATATTTGAATGAATATAATCAATATTACCTTTCATTTTATGGATGGTTGTACTAAACTTGACCCTGCGATGCTTTCCATAGACACAGTGTTCACAAAAATTAAGCTTCACAGTTATTTGACCACCAAGAAAATCCCACTTGCTTAAAATAGATATCCCTACTTCACTCATATGCCCTAATCGCATATTCCATAATTGAGTAGTATCTGAATCTTGATCTGACGAAGATGAAACTAAAACACTACTAATAATAGTGTTATCCTAAAGCACATAGAGGCTACGCAACAATTGCCCTTTAATAACAATGAGAGCACCCTTACTAACTCTTAAAAATTCACCTTCAACAACATACTTGTAGCCTTGTGGATCAAGAGTACCCAAAGATATCAAGTTTTTTTATAATTTGAAACATGGAAAACATCTTTCAAAATCCTAACAATACCATCATGTAACTTAATTCAGACATTACTAATACCAACAATCTTGTAGGACACATTGTTTCCCATCAAGA
Organism: Hippophae rhamnoides; assembly: GCA_033030585.1. Taxonomy (NCBI): domain Eukaryota; kingdom Viridiplantae; phylum Streptophyta; class Magnoliopsida; order Rosales; family Elaeagnaceae; genus Hippophae; species Hippophae rhamnoides. Next base: position 18,429,262 of record CM065437.1, on the reverse strand, counting down.
CAACACCTCCATCAATAAACTGATAAGAAGAAAACTAGTCCCTACTGGGACACATATGGTAAGTGCAATCAAGAATCCAAACATCTCCAAGAGAACCAAGAGATACTGATAGAACATTTTCATCATCAGAACTAGAATATCTGCAACACTAGCAACATTATTAGTACTAGAAGACGTTATGGCATATTTTCCTTTACCTTTTAGTTTCAGACAATTTACTTTTCAGTGCCCTTCCTGAAGACAATAGTTGCATTTATCATTTTTTCTAGATTTAGATATAGACTTGCCTCTATTGTTGCTTGAGACTTTTTCTTAATTTCTACCCCTGACAAATAAACAATTGTTATTATCATTGTTGCTAGTAGATACTTTTTTCTTCAACTCTCTAAAATTCAAAACTACTTTGACATCCTTCAAGGAAATAGTGTCTCACCCATATAGCATGGTATCAACAAAATGCTCAAATTAATGAGGTAAAGAACATAATAGAACTAATGCCTAATCCTCATCATCAATCTTAACACCACCATTTTTTAGATCACAAATAATTTTAGAAAATTAATCAAGTTGATCGTATAAAGGTGTACCTTCTAACATTCTGAATATATACAAATGTTGCTTCAAATATAACCGACTTGTCAAAGACTTGGTCATATAAAAATTCTCCAATTTAATCCATAACCTAGCGGGAGATTCATCATCACCAACCTCGGGTAGTATCTCATCAGACAATGATAACTAAATTAAACTAAGAATATTTTCTATCAATGCATCTTTTTCTTCATCAGTCAATTTTTTGACAATTTATCCTTCCCTTCAACGAGCCCTTCTTTAACTAATATGGCCCGCATCTTCATTTGCTAGAGACTTAAATCATTTTTATCATTGAATTTCTTAATTTTGTATTTTGCTACTATGACAAAAAATCCAATATTAAATAAACAGAAGCACAATCCAAAAAATATGAAACCAATCAGATAACCAAAAGCTCAAAATAAATCCAAAAAAGCAAATTTGATCAGTTCCAATAAATAACAAAATAACGCAATACTCTAATACCAATTTGTTATAAATTAGCACTAACAGAAGCAAAATTCTGATCCAATTTAGTTGCACAAATATAAGAAGTGAGAAAAATAAATGGCACATAATGATTTAAGTGGTTCAACTTTTTAATGTGAAAAGTCTGCTCCATTGATAACGGCACATCGAGAAAAATTCTACTAATAATCAAATAGAGATACAAGTACCAATCATAGAGCTTCACAATATATACCAAAACCCAACTACACTTAGAAAATAATTCTCTCTAATTTATTTGTAGTATACAACAAGATAAATTAACAAACTTGTTATTTAATCAAATATTACCATACAAATAAATGAAGTTATCAAAAATGAGTAGCAAAACCAAAATCAATATGTTTTGCACTCAATTTGGGAGAATCTTCAAATGATGTAGACAAGAGACAACTTGACTTGCATAGTGGGTCTTTGATTGCTTTAATATCAATTAAGAACTATTTGGTCTCCCTGATTAACTCGTGGTTGATGATAATGATTTTTTTTACCTCTCGAAAAGACAAAATGAAGAAGGAGGTGGCTTAACATCTTCACTAGTGTTCTTCTCTGTTCAACACCAACAACCTTAAATACAAAACCGTTGAGAGAGTGAAGGGGACATTATAAAGGTAAATGGGATAGGGTTTTATTGGGTTAATATTTTGGGCCTGAAGTTTTGCATCAATATTTAACATGCATAATCCATTTTAACAATTTAACAAGTCACACGTTAACAAACTATAATCTAGTTTAACATGCATAGTCCAAATTTAACAATTAAACAACATGACTTAACATATAAAGTCCCAATTTAATATTTCAACAGCATGCATGGTCACAGTTTAATGACAGTGAGTAGTTTCTCATTTAACCGATTAACATATTACAAACTTCATATAATAAAAGAAAATTAGAATAGCAGTTTACCTCAATGTTACTTGTAGAATTTTCAGCCTCCTTTTTGTTACAAGGACGAATGCTATTCCCTTTATGCTTATTATTATTATTATTTTTTTTTTTTGCATCCTTAGACATTACAATTGGGCCATCACCTTTCTTGTTTCTTGACTTTGGTGGTCTACCAGTCACAGATTTAACTATTGGTACATGTAGAGTTGGTAGGTTTGTTTTTGGTCATTCATGTATAGAGGTCGTTGGATGTATATATGGATTATAAGCCTTCACATAGGTATTAAACTTGTACCATTCATGTAAATAATTGCATGGATCTTGTTTCTCATCTCCAATGCATGCAATTGCATGAATACAAGGAAGTTTAGTGAGTTGTCATTTCCTATAGGTGCAACTAAAACTAAAACTTCCCCTCCCTTGAATGCTCTGCATGTAACCCAGTTGACTGATCCTTAAGTTTCTCTATTATTTGAGAAATTCGTAGACCAATAGGTTTGAACTATGTTTCAAATTGAACTCCTTTTGTTGTCACCCTTCTCATCAAATATAATCTTATTTTCTAAAACATTGTGATGATTGGTTTGTCTCTAGCATTCATTATACAAGAATTAAAACACTCGCACATATCATTTAACAACATATCAATTTTTACAAATGTTTTGAACTGAGATTTGGACTAGTTTTTTGCAAGTCTTGCATCCAACCAAGCCCATGCTGCCTCAGACGTGACTTTTGACTCATCCATTTTCTATTTAAAAGATGCATTTATTTTTGCTCTTGCACTTGACCAGAGTTTATTTTTTAATGCCAAACCAGCATGAGGTTTCTTGTAATTTTCATACAAATGCCTAACACACATCCTGTGTTCATAATTAGGGATGAAATTTTTGTATAACACCCCTTTGCTCTAACCAAGTATAGCTCACCCAACCCTTCTATTTATTAGTCATAACAACCAACCCATAACTATTCTAAGTTCCTAAATCATCAATTAGCAAATAAATAAACCACTTCCATGTATCAAAATTCACTCTCTACTGTAGCATGTGCAGTTGGACACATTGCATTGTTTCCATCTAATACAATAAATGTCTTTAGAAACCCTTCTTTGTTGCACCCAACATATGTAAATTTTTTGGAAAAACCTTACATTTTCATGATTAATCTCACATGTAATCTTTACGGTTGTATTTGGATTGGTTTTCTTCATTTTCTCTGAGTAGTTCCATAAATATGCATACTGCTACTCAAATATTCCATCAATTGTCACCTTGGAATTCCCATGAGCTCTATATATAATATGGATTGGAATAGTTATCCTATAGTATTTTTTGGTATTGTCAAGAACACTTTGTTTGGATGCCTTTGGATTATTCCTAAAATCTTGCAATAATTCATTTGTAATTAATGAATGACATGCTTGCTTCCTTGTACGATATCTATAGCTAGGGAATTCACAAGTCATCATTGTCCGAAAAGTGAAACCATCTTCTATGACTTTATCAATTGTTAGACTAGAGTCTAACTTCATCTCAAAACTCAGGTTGTAAGATAAAAGGTTACTCAAGTTTATATGTGCATCAAAAAATTAGTACCTGATCGATGTGAGACTTAACATCCCCTCTCCACATCGGCTGGTGATCCTAGTCGGTACTAGTTGGGCAAAGCCCGGGGGTGAACACACCACCAGGCTCTTGGGCACCGATGGGAGTGAAGAAGCCAGAAAACTAGCTCTGATATCATATTAGACTAGAGCCTAACTCCATCTCAAAATCCAGGTTGTAAGATGAAGGATTGTCCAAACTTATATGTGCAACGGAAGATTAGTACCTGACCGATGTGAGACTTAACATCATTAATGAAAAACCTACACCCATTTGTAGCACACACTTCTCAAAATATTTTCTTATCATAATGCTCCAATTTTGTAGTCAAAAAGGTTTTTACAGTATCCATCTTTATTGAATCATGAAGTACCTTCTTTAAAAACCCTTCATCTTCACTTTCTCTTCCACTATCTAAGAAAGTAGAATCTCCGTAATGAGATTCAACTAATGTTTCATTTGCTTATGGCAATAAAAAGGATAAGCAAATAATACAATGACAACCATACTTTGAAGATCAACCCAATGGAAAAAAATTCATAGTAAATGGACAGTTGTTTAAGAATTATATAGAGATGTTAGATAATTCTATGTGTTTTAAAGAGATTCATCTTTTATCTCATATCTATTAATATTGGCCAAGTTTTATTCTTCTATAAATTAGTTTTATTTCTCTCTTATCTTTTATTTGTTTTTACTTTATTTTATTTTATATTTTCTTTCTTTTATTTCTTATCTTTAGTCGTCACACTTTGAGGTAATTTACATGTAATATTTCATCTCTTAGATGCTCTCTATCATTTTTTATTTTATTTCATATTTAATTTTGAGATATTGATAACACTATCAAATTTAGGTTGGGGTGGTGGCACTTCATGAACATTTTTGATATACATTAATGTCAATTATTCAAGTTAAAAGAATGTTACAAAAGTTACTTCGATCTTAGTAATTTTGCAAAAATAGGTTTGCATTGCATGTTTAAAATGTTCAAATAAAAATATTTGCACCATTGTGTACATGTTGACTTCAAATTATTTGGTTTGAGTCACATTTTTTATTTAGATTACTAAATAATAACTTCAAAAATATTTTATACACATTACTAAGCTTTATGGTAAGATGGATGCTCAATGTATATATAACCTAGATAATTTTTATGTCTAAGTGTATATTTTTATGATCTCATACATCTTTTGTGAATGAGTGGAAAAAATTGAGAAAACAGCTTATGAACTTTCACTTATCTTTTGAATTAATTGGTTGGTGTTTAGAATATCATTTTTTGGTTTATGGAATGAATTGATTGAAAAGTTAAGTGATAGTATTAATAAAAATGAGATTTTTTGTGAGAAAATACTATAGTAATTGTACTCGATCTCTTTTTGGTAATATTTTTGTATTAATTTTTGCATTAAAAAATAAGAGAGGAAAAATAAAGATAAAAAGATAAAAAAAAAGATGTTACTCAGTTTAATAAAGTTTATATTCATTATCTTGGAAGATAAAAAGTTTTCATTAATTCTTAGTTTCTAGGAAACATTTTTTTCTCATCAAACTCTATTGTATTATCTTCTCATTTAAATTAATTGAAATCTTAAAGTTAGTTTGTGATAAAAAAAATGTTGAATTTAAGCAGTTTACTCTCCTATCTTTAGATCAAGGTTTGTTTGTTTGTCTGTCCAAAAAATTTACTCATCTCTTAAGTGTTTTTATGTTTTTCAACTCTATAAACGAAATTCCTAACTTTTAAAAATAATTTATCCATGAGGATATAAAGTTGACGCTTTTATATAAACAAATTTTCAAAGTTATATGTGTTGTGGTTTGTGATGAAAAGGCTTTGGCTTAGTTAACACATAAATTATTGGAAATTATAATTGAAATAATCTACATAACAAGTATGATCTTGAACTAAATTTTTGTTTGAAACACTTAAGAGATTTTTCTAGATTTTTATTCGCACTAATCATCATGTTTTTGTTTTCTTATTTGCACTTTAATTGCTAGGGACTAACAATAAGATGATTGGAGTTACGATAATAGCATAAATATGTATATATAAAATATGTAAATTAATTAATATTTATGATTTAAAAAGTTTAAAATTAAAAATTGTCTTTATCAATTCAATAAAAGTTTATTTATATTAATTATGATTATTTTATGATTATAAGATAAATAAAATTAGCAAAATAATATCAGAGAATTCAAAAATTAAGTTTAGCAATTGTTGATTTGATCATAACTTTTGATTTTGATATCCAAATAAGATGATTAAAGTTCATATGGAAAGATTTTTTTATCCACAATTTCATATTTCATGAAGAATATCCAAATAATCATTATTTCGATCCCAAAAAGAGTTGAAATGTGAAATTATTGCATTTGAATGTCTATTAATATTTATGATATATCTTTTTGTATAAAACTTAAAATAAGATAATTCTTTATCTCTAAAAAGATAAGAAATTTATCTACAATTTTTTTTAAATATTTTTCAAACAAATTACCTTCAAGGAGAAAACTATATTTAATATATCTTCGTACTCTAACATTATAAATAGATTGAGCATTCAATGCTTGGAAAGCATTAAAAAACTACAAAGAACTCTTACTTTCTTCTCTCGTTCTTTCTCTTTGAAATTTATGAAAATGATTTGTAAGCTAGGCTAAATTAACACAAGGTTAGAGATAAGCGTAATTGTGCAATTTTTCTATTTCTTTCTTTAATTTTTATAAGTGCTTTCTAAATTACAACTTTGTTTTGAGAAACTACTTTGTTAATATTTTGCTATAATTATTATATTATATTCTTCGGTTTCATATAATTTTAACCATGTTTTTTTTATGTCACATTTTTAGTTTATAATTATTATATTTATTTTATAAGTTGATCTTTTATTGTGATTTTTTCGTTTTAATATATTGTCAACTTTAAATAACTTATAATAATAAATTTTGCTTGTATTTCAGTCAAATTTTTTCAAAATAAATACATTAATTTGTGTTATTGATTTTCAATTTTATATCTTCTAATTGTATGTTTGAGATGTGAAGCAAAAAATTGAATAGTAAATAAGAATAAAAGCTGATAATATCTAAACAAAACAATTAAGAGAATCTTGAAATATTGTTATTTAATATTAATTTTCTTTTCTTTAAAAATTCTTAGTTTTAATTATTGTTAACAATTGTACCTAAAATGTAAAATTATTATTTTTCTAAAGAGAGAGTTGGGTACAATTACTAAATGTACTCAAAAGGTTTTTTTTAATTTATATTTTTGTTAATTATTTTCCTGTATATATCAAATGCCATATTTTTTTTGCAATATTATATTTATTCTTGATTATATCAAATATCACAAATACATACATTTTAAATATATTATTAATTCCGTCCTAATTAATTAAAATAACACAGTTAATTATAATTACTAAATACCAAAATATAAAATGTGTATATATATATATAAATTGAACTTAATAATTATATATCAAAATGTTTATATATTTAATTATAAGAAACTAAATACATTAAATGATGTTTCTAACTTGTTACTACGAGCAATATATTTAATAATTTAATTAATTAGCTCAACGAACAAACATCAAGTTCTTTGTTCTATATGTTGTATTTTTTGTAAACAATAAAAAAATATAATTAAAATTACTTATTCTAAAAACACAACATATTAGAGCACTAATTAAAAAGCTCATGTAAAAGGATTCCATAACTTATTATCAATTGACGAGACTCTTCTGATTGGTATACAATATCTTTCATGTATCTCATCACAAATACCACACTCAATGCCATTATTTTAAATAGGAGCCTATATAAATATATTTAAGAGAATATATATATTAATTAGTAGTAAATTATAATAAATTTAATGTTTAAATAATTATTATAAAAAAATTATGATAGTAATTAATTTACCTTTATGGATTGAAAAGTAGGTAGTAGCTTGAATGATAGTAGAATATCGAAATATTATTTAGAGGAAGCACTACAATATTAACATGTAAATACATTAAATCTTTGGAGTCAATCATTACAAAGATAACAATTGTTATAAATTAATATGTAAATTAATAAAGTAATAAATTTACAATTGGATTATATTTTTAATTCTTTAAGGTGGAGAGTTTTGAAGTTAGACAAATCACTCAACAACACCACTATAAGGGTGGATAACTCTAAGCATCTAATGATTTCTATATAAGTAAAAATAATAATACTATAATCATCGAAAAATATATATGTTGACATCTAGCTAATAATTGTTAGGAAATTTGGATAAAATAGTATAATCACAAATTCTCCCTTCCAAGATCTTCCTTAGAAGAATATCAAATAACAGAGAAATAGATAATACACAACACAAGAATTATAGTAGAAACTCCAAATTAGAGAAAAACCACTTTCGTTGTCAAAAGACAACCAGAGAAAAATTCACTATGTGGAAAATTGTTACGACCACACTCTCAGTAATTTTCTCACACACCCAAAAGACAAGAGCAATTACAAGCCCAAGAGAATTTTCCCACAAAATTCTCTCACTCAAGAACTTCTCATACAAGCCTTTCTCTATTTTTGGGATGATTATCAATGAAGAAATGAAGCCATATTTATAGCCTTCAAGTTCTCATTTCATATGCCAAACATTTCTTCATTCAACAAAATTAGGCTACCTAATTTTCCTATTCTTTATTCAAACAAGGTTAGGCACCTCCATCTTTGACAATATGGTAAGCTACCTTCCATGAATTTTCTTCTAAATTAGGCACCTCCTATTTTGACTAACAAACCTAATATTATTTTTAATCAATAATAACAACAATATCGTTTTATACTTATCCTAGCCAATAAAGTACTATAAATCATTCATTTTCTCGTACCCCTTTTATTTGTTCAATGAGATAATTGATTTGATTGTTAAAATTAAAAATCTATTTATTTGAAACCAATCTAGGATGCACAAAGTAATATAATTTTTGATTTCTTACATTTCTTGTAAAGTGATCAAATAAGATTGTGCGTTATTTTCATAAAATAATTACTTGACCATCACTATTAGAACTTAAATAAACAACATTATGTATTGAAATAAATATTACCTCTCACATGAAGCAATAATTGTTAATTAATTGTTATTTAACACTTGGATGAATTAAATAATATAATTACTGCATCTAAAGCTTATAACTTAAGGGACCCATTTGTTAAAGTGCATCATACACTTCTTGGTAAGTTTAATGCACGAGTTAGTAATAATAATTCTATTAAAGGTGAAGAGATTTTTCCGATTCTCATTGAGGATGAGTTTATATATATTGGACAAGTTGAAGGATACATGGTAGCTTGGCCATGAAATATGAATAATTACTCAAAATAATTCGGTTAGTACAAATATATTGATATACTTATATTGTAAATATTATAATTGTATATGCTAACATATTTTTGCATGTGCATAGACTTCCCACAAGAAAATGAAGCAACAAAAGAAGGTTGTTTTTAATAACATAGGAAATAAATCTACAAAAAGTAATATTAGTGATAAGGACCTATTGAATGTATAATAGTACATGCATGTACTAATATGATGGGTGAATCATTTAAAATCTCCACCATAGATGCATTGGCCATTGAGGAGTCGATACAAAATTTCCGAATCATTAAAGGAATAAATTATGTGCTCTCTTAGGTGATACCGAGACTTTTTGACTTAAGAGCTTCATTCCCTATCCTCAACTTCAATTTTTCATCAATTAGTTGTTTTTCATAATTATTATGCCTTTTACGTTTGATTGATTTTATTGGATTTTTTTCACATGTAGACTCGTTAAATCTCTTAAGCATGGTAACTCCAAAACTACCACCTCTAATACGTCCAAGCTGTTCCTTTGTCTCTAATGTTGTATACAATATATCCTTGTTACTCATGGGTTTAAATTGCATAGGTCTACCTTTTTTTCATATTCTCTCTATAAAATTGAAAAGATAATTAAATGACATAATAACATTGAATAAAACTTATAACTAAATAAATAAAATCTATGTTACTCTTACCATCCATTCAAAGACCATTTGGTTAACTTCATCAATTAGTACACCATCTTTATAATGTGTGTGTATTTTCAAGTAATATATCTACTCAGATAATACCACCATCATAATCATTTTTTTATGATATTAAATCAAGTTAGATATAACTAATTTATGTACAAGCTAAATAAGTAGTTAATGGTACTTACTAATGACTCTTTAGTGTTGGTTCAACTCACCTGACTTTATCTGGCTTTCAAGATATGCTTTCCTCGTTTGAATGATCCTTTAGATAGTCATTCGAAAGACCAATTGATTTGACTCTAGCCAAAAATTCATAGCAAAATTTGGTTGCTTCCTTTACCACATAACATTCAACCATACAACCTTCTGGATGATTCCAATTATGAATAGAACTTTAAACACACTCATATATATTTCTAAAAGATACATCCATGTAAGTAAATAAGACATATAATTCCATCTGTTGTGTAAGATGCACATATTATTACGTTGAAAAATGAAGGTGGGAAGTACTTTTCAAATTTACATAATTTTAGTACAACTCACTTTTGAATTTAATCAAGAATTTTAACATTCATAGACTTTTTGAAAATGTCATTGAAAAATGAACAAATATCAATGATTGAACTTCTAACATCTTTAGGCACCATATCACAATTAGAATGAGTAATATTTGTATATTAAGGTGTGACAATCAGGAGACTTCATTCCATTTAATTTTCAATTTGAAATGGAAACCAAAGAGTGTATGTTAGACAAATATCCAAATAGAACTTTAATATTAGATATGGCCTCCTTAAAAAATATCTCTAATTTAGACAAAGTAAAACCCATTGGAGGAAGAAAAGTGCAACACATTTCAAATTGAGTGAAAAAATATGGACGTAACCTTATGTTGGCTAAGTCCAATCAAGCACCAAATTCATCTTTTGTTTTTCCCAGAATATTCAATAAGGTACCAAGGATACTATTACAGACAATTTTCTCAATATGTATGACATCAAGCATATGTCTAATTGGAAACTTTCTCCAATACTCTAACTTAAAGAATATGGATTTCTTTCTCTAACATATAGAGGTATCAAGAAGTTTTTTGTGCTTTTGATTTACCTTGGGGAAAGTTATTCCGTCAACTTCTTTTAAAATATCACCTTCTGTTAATGGTATTGGAGCTTTATTATGTTCCTATGATCCATCAAAACACCTTCTTTGGTTTCTATATGCATGGCCCAAGTGGAAGGATTCTCTGATGACCTTTATAACACATCTTATGAGAATCATATAATCTATCCACATATGTGTTTCTGCTACAAATTGGACAAGTAAAATAATGCTTCATTTCATGACAAAGCAAATTACCATAAGCTAGAAAGTCATTTATAGTCCACATTATGATTGCCTTCAAGATGAACTTTTCCTTATGGTATGCATCAATTACTTCAATAATGTTATTCAATAAAAAATTTAAATCATCTATCAACAGCTCCAAAAACACGTCAGTATCATTTCCTAGTTGGTTAGGGCCTGATAACAACAATTTTAGCATCACAAACTTCATTTTCATGCATAGCCATAATGTGAGGTTGTAGTTGATCAACATAATTAGCCAAAAATTGTACTTACTATTCACTAAGCTATATGGATTAATACTATCAACTGTAAGTGCAAATCTAAGATTTCTAGGTTTTGATGCAAATTATGGCCAAGTTTGATATATTAGGTTCTAGTAACGAGAATGTGATGTATGTTTCATTTTACCATCAACATCTTATTGAGAAGCATGCCATGTTAAATTTTTTGATTTATCAATAATTCAAAACATCTTTCGAAATTGTGAAATAGGTGAAAAATATCACAAAATCTTTGCAGGAACTTCTTTCTTTTTTTCATCAATTTCATTTTTAGATTTTTTCCACCTAGATTCCTTACATATAAAACACATATATGTATCTGCATATTGTTTCCTATAGAGTATGCATTCATTTCTACATGAGTGTATTTTTTAATATCCCATTCCTAGAACGTTGAGTATTTTTTTCACTTCATATACTGAGTGAGGCAATTTATAATCCTCATGCATGTCACCTAACACTATTAAAATCTCTTTGAAAGACTTATAGATATTCTACACTTTGCTTTAATATTATACAATGTCACTAGTATCAATAACTTAGTAAACTTGTTACACCTATTCTATAATGGTTTTTTGGTATCGTCTAAAATCACATTAAACTCTTAACCTAACATATTATCGTGCAAATTTTATTATACTGCATCTAATATTTCTTTAGTGTTAACAAAAGCATCATCATGCTTTCTCTTTTGTGTACGGAATGCACGGAGACATTCATTATTATTATTTTTATAACATCCTCCTTGTGCCAAAACTAATTCTTATAATTTTCGTCAATACCACATTTATATGCATGATTTTGAATTTCTATCACACAATGTCCTCTTCGGTTGCCACATTTGAGACAATGACACCTTATTATTTCATAATCACTTACTTTCTCAATAGCATAATTAAGAAAATTTTCATTTTTTTGATAAATTCAAAGAACCTCCTATTTATTAACATATAAGACTTATTCATTTTACTACTTACCTAATTATATATATATATTAAAGTATCTATGTTATAATCTAATCACTTTGAACAACACTATAAAAATAAAACAAATAAAAAAACTTTGGCATTAACATATGGACAATTTATTTACAATATATTATAATAAATCATATATTATATATGAACTCACATTTTACATTCATGAAAAATAAATAATTTTCAAAATATTGAATTATCTTTTCACATTCATGAAACAGATTTATTTTTAAACTATTGGAAAAAATCAAATATTATATAGGAACCCACATTTAATATTCAAGAAACACAAATTATTTTTAATTTATTACAAAATATAGTAATGTTTAATTAAAATCTGAAATACAAAAAAAACTACTATATAATACCATATAATATTTTTTATATCTAGATCTAAAATGAGAAGAAAAAAATAAATTGAAAAATAATAACAATACGATGATTCTAGGGAGTACACCAAATGATGTTGCATGCACGATGGTAAGAAAGGTGAGGATGACAATGATGTAGGGGGTGGCACGCGTTATGGAAGACTAGCCTGGCAAGGCACGCAAGGTCGAAGATTGGTAGTGGCATACAACAGTTAGCTGGCATGTGACAATTGGCTAGCAACAAGGCAGTTTGGATGGGGAGGAGGATGCATGGACGAAGCTGAATCTTTGTGTTGTATTGTGTTATATTATGTTGTCTAGTGTAGGGAAGAGATTTAAATTTGTAAAATTTTTATGTACGGTTATTAACTATACCTAAAAACGTTTTAAGTATAATTTTTAACTGTGCCTAAAATGATTGTTTTAGATAAAGTTGTTAACCGTACTTAAAGGATGACTTTTAGGTACAATTTTTAACTATAACTAAAAGTGTTTCAAAAATTAGAAGGAAAAAAAAGGTACATACCTGAAGCTAACACATTTAAAAAGGCTCTTAAATGTACCTAAAAATTTTTAAGTATAGTTATTATTTATTTTTTAAAATATGGAACTATATCTAAAAGTATTTATTGTAGTTATGTAAAGTCACGTGCATCAACAAATTATTATATGCATTAAGTAACATATTAGTATTTGATTAGATATGTAAACTTAAAATGATATGATGTTTAAATAATTATAAAACATATTTTTGATAAGTGAACTATACATACATAATAAATAAAAATAAAAAATAACCCTTAAAATTTTGTAGATATTTAGGGATTACTTTATGGTAAAATTGTTATTGTCATATATTGATGACTCTATGAAAATAAAGTCATTAGTGAATTTTTTTACTTAATATTTACTCATTTTATTCAATAAATAGTATTTTTGGGACCAAAAATATTAAAATATAAACTTGTCAGTGAAAAAAGATGAAAATATAATTTTTAAAATTTTTATGGATTTTTATTGATTTTTTATGAATTTTTAACGTAGGGCCAATCAGGAGTTACCACGTGACCTACCACATAAGCAGAAGCTGATGCTGCCTTCCGCGCGCGCCACTGCCATCTCGCCCCATTTTCAAGCGCAACCACCCCCCACGTCATGCTGACGTCATCAAATGACATCATCATCCACCACTCCGCGTTTCCACCATTTTTTAACATTTTTTCACCCACTTTTTCTCCTCGTCCTCACCTATAAATACCTCCATTCTCTTCACTTCATACTACACGTCAAAACACATTCTCTTCTCTCTCTTTCTTTCTCTCTTTTCTTAGTTTTTTTAGTTTTTAGTTTTTCTTAGTTAATTTCTCTTAGCTTTAGAGTTCTTCTCTTTTTGAGAAGAACTAATTATGTTTTTGTAATTTATTTGATTTTTGATTCAATAAATAGGAGTGCAAATTCCGTTTGGAGGTTTTCCAGCAACGGGAATAGGATCGAAGTACTGTAAGGATTTTATTTTCTTTGCAGTTATTTTTTATACTTTATTCTTACATGTTATATTTAATTTGTCTGTGATTAAATTTAACTTTGTTGGCTATTTGTAAACATGATATAATAATAACGTTGTTATGCTTGCGAAATATTAAATAGGTAAAAATATCTAAAATGAATTGATTTTATTTTTATTCAAGATTTTATATTAAGAATGTTAGAGAGAAATATATTATTTTTCATTACAAACTTAAATCTGAAAATTAGATTTTAAGGTTTAGTTATGTGGTCTGATTTAAAGTAGTGCTCTTTTATTTGTTGGTACAATCACCCGGTAGTTAGAGTGAAGCTCAATTTCAAAAGTTTTTATAAAAATTATTAACTGAAAATGTATTGACAACATGTTTTTAGTAGTGGTTTTAAAACTTGAAAGTTAGTACTCGGATAATTAAATTCTTAGGTTTAATTTGGACACCTTGAATAAAGTTTAAACAGTCTAACCCCACCAAATGTGTCATTTAACTGGTTCATTTTCAATCTCTTAGAAAAAAGGAATTAATTTAATTAACCAAATTAGTTATCAACCCCACCCATAGGTGTTAATTGATTTGTTTAGTTAACAAAGAATATCTAACCCCACCAAAGGTGTTATTCATATAAAAAAGAGAGAATCAATAAAATATCAATTTATATCTTTAATAACCTAGATAATATGAGCAAGCATAATTAACTTAGTTATTATATCTATAAATACTCCACTATTATAAATGATAAAATTTGCATAAATATTTATTGAATCTGTATCTATGTTTATTTTTATGTTATTAGATTATATTTATTTAATCTGTATCTATGTTTATTTTTATGTTATTAGATTAGAAACACAAAAACCAAACTATCGTGACAAGATGTTTAGGATTTAATTTCATTTTTAAAAGTTTGAATAATAAATTAAAAACCACATACATTCCTTCCTTAGATCGACCTTGGGAGTATACTTATCATTTTCTACGAAATAATTCGTACACTTGCGAGAGTTTTATAAATATAAAACCAAAGTATTTGCAAGAATCGGCGATGTCGGTTTTTGCTCACCAAATTTGCATAAATATTTTGTTTATTTTGATCTCAACCCTTGATCATAAGTTGATCAGACGGTTCAGATTGCACTCGAGCTATATTTAAGCCTCTAATCACCCTATAAACCTTAAGAAACTACCATTTTAGTTATTTTTTGGAGTTAAAAAGAGAGAAAATACAGAAAAATTTAAAAAGAGATACAATTTTGTTGGAGATTCTTAGGAGATTAATACTACAATTTAAGAGATTGATTGTATTTCTTCTTCTACTCTTTTCGTTATCAATTTTTATGTCTTTCTTTTTGAAAAATATGAGTTTTATGACCACAATTATGTGTAGTTAATTTATTAATCTAGAGATCTTATAAACTCAATTTTTACCATGTGATGATCTAATATTTTACCCTAATTATAATTATAATTTAATTATATTATTTAATCTGATTTTTATGCTCTTAATTATTTACCCAACAATTTATCTATAGAGACAATTAAATATATTTAAGAGAATTATTTAATTTTTTGTCTTGATTAAATAACTTGCATAGTTTCTAGGTAGAGATATATGATTCTTATGTACGTGATACATAATTGATGAACTTAATAAGTTATGCAATTTAATTAGCATGAGAGTGATTAAATTAATTACTATATGGTGTGTAGTTTACTTGAGAGAAGAATACATGTTAGGTTAGATTCAATTGATAATTTAATTAATTAATAATTATATTATGGGGATTTTAGCGATTTACATGTTTAGAAAATTAGTAGGTCAAGTATTCATAAATATTTTATCATATATATCTTCTTATTTACCAAATGTAATTTAATTAATTATTGTTATTTACTTTTATTATTTTAATTTGGTTTTCTTAAAATATAAAAACACAAAAAATTAATTTTTTATTTTTTAAATTTTAAAAATTAATTTCTAATAAAATAATCAATATAAGAACGATATTTTTTATCATTATATTATTTATTACGAACTATACGATAAAATGAATCATTCATAAAAAAAACATAAGAAAAATTATTTTGATAAGTTAACTATATATATACCTAAAAATAAAAATAAAAATAAAAAAATAACCCTTAAAAGTTTGTAGATATTCGGGGATTGCTTTATGGTAAAACTGTTAATGCCCTATATATAAGAAAAAATGGCGATCGATGAAGATTTTGACATGTAAGGAAAGAAGTATTAAAATAGTTGTTTACAATTACATTATAAAAATCATACTTTGATTTTACTCAATTTTATGACAACAAGTTAAATAAATATACGCAATCAAAATCTAAAGGTCAAACTAATAGAAGCCACTTTTGCTTTTCTATAAAAATAAAGTTAAAAGAGCCTGACGCTTGAGTTTGAAGCGGGAAACTCTTTTAATTTGCTTTAATTTTTGGTGTCAAAAAGCTTTTAGACTACAGTCACAGATATAAATTTACATTTAAATAAAAAAATTACTTATAGATAATTAATAATTTTACCATAATTTATAAAATAAAAATTTATTTTTTTGATAAATTACAAGCAAAATATATATATAATAAACATAATTATCATGATAGACTATTACAAACACTTTATTAAATATAACTGCATACTTAACTTTATAGTAAATAAAAATTAGGTTATTATATGATAATATAAATTTTTATTTTCAATTTAAACCTCCTTAATAAAATGTTCTTACTCATATTATAATTAAATATGTTAAAAAGATGTGTTATTAATACGATTTAATGGTATGAGATGTCAAAGATCTGTTGGTCCAACTAATGTGGGCCATCCACAAAGAAAAAAAAGGGGAAGAAGAAAGGAAAGTCCTTGGCGTCGAAAGAAAAGAAGAAAAAAGAAGTCAAAAATCTCTCCGTATAATCCGGAGAGAAGGATGAAGTTTTTGGCTTTATAAAGCCTTAGCTTCAATCTCAAATAACATCAGAAGCGGAGAAATCAACAAAGAGAGAGAGATAGTTTCTGAAAGATTTTTGAGAGAGAAAAATTAAAAAAGCCAATTTGTGAAGTTTTATCCACAAATTGAAGATACATATTTGTTGTATTTTTGTGAGAGATCCACCTGAAGGTGAAGTGTGTAATCCCATCTTATTATATGGAAGTTTAAGTGGCCTGCCACGTCCTGTATTACATTTCATTTTGAAAGGTTTTCCACGCTAAAATCTGTCATTTTATTATTCTATTTTCGATTTGGGAAATTATCCCTGTGTGAAATTTATCTCTTTAAAACCATCCATTTTTCCCAACAAAGCAGTATCGAGTCAAGTTATTTTTAGTAGAGATTGTACACATATACGACTATTCATATATACCGTATTGTACTATTCACGGGTACTATTTGGCGGGTACTATTCATTGTCGAGAAAAAGTATCAAGTTCGGCGAAACCTGTGTAATTTATTCAAATGGAGGAAAGCACGTAATATGATAAAATTAACCGCATTTAATTACGCAATTTGGAAGCCGAAGATGGAGGATCTTTTTATACATTAAAGATCTATGGAAGTCAATTATAATGGCGAAGGAGAAAGAAGTAACTGAGCGCAAGATATTGGGCCGTTCAACCGAAAGTAGCCGTCAAATCGCATGGATCGACAAAAGCATTTTTTCAAAATTTTGCTAATGAACACGATGCTTATGTTCTTTGGCAAAAGTTGAGAAAATGTACGCGAGACAACCGCATATTAATAAAGCAAATCGATGCGACGATTAGTCAATTTGAAGTATAAAGACCAAGGCCAGACGTAACACATACGAGTAGTTTCAAGGCATTGTAGATCAACTCAACTCTATGAAGACGACCGTTAGAAAACGCAGCCGTTGTTGATGCTGAGTTCTCTACCAAAAAGTCAGATATTAGCTGTGTCGCTTAGCAACTCAAATCGACGATAAGCTTACCATGGATATGGTAAAGATGTAATGTTAAACGAAGAGTCTCGACGAAAAGACGGAAGGATATACTCGACATCAAGCCGCTTGTCATGCGAGAAACAAGGCTAGCAAGAATGGTGGGGGAGAAGTAAAAGTAAAAATCCCCGTGAACCAAAGTCAACAAAGAGACGGTCGAAGTCTAGATCAAGGTATGACATGAAGTGTCATCATTGCGGTAGCCTGGACACTTCATTCGAGAATGTAAGAAAGGTTAAAGGCGTAACAATCCAAATCGTGAAGCGTAAACCCAAACAAATGACACCATCACCTGAAGAAGTTGTCATCGTTCGAGATGTCGACATGTCAATCTTGCAATGCCAAGACACTACTTGGGTAGTTGATCAGCGCTTCCTATCATGTCACCTCACGAAGGGAATTCTTCTTAACCTACACTCAAGGTGATTTTGGACGTGTAAGGATGGGAAATGATGATGCATCAAAAATTGTCGGCATTGGAAATATTTATCTAGAGACTAATCTTGGATGCAAATTACTTTTGAAAGATGTGAGGCATGTTCCCGATATCCGCCTCAATTTAATCTCTAGGTATGCTTGATGATGATGGATACAATTATTTTGGTGGAGGAAAGTGGAAGCTCACCAAAGGCAACTGCAATAGCTAAAGGCAAGAAAGATACATCACTCTACATCACGTAAGCCAAACGGCAGAGGAGAAGTAAAATGCCACAAGGAAAGAAGTTTCACGAGCTATGGCATGTCGACTTACCTGGCACGAGTGAAAAGGTCTCGAGAATTCTTTCCAAAAATGAGGTCTTGCCGGGTGAATGGAAGGTACACCCTCGCAAACTTCAGTGTTGATCGTATTATGGGAAAACAACATAGAGTTGCATTTCGTAGTCTCGCACCATCTAGAAAGGAAAATATTCTAGATTTAATACACACAGATGTACGTACACGAGTTGTAAGTCATTATGAGAGGTGTGCTCACTATTTTGTGACCTTTATTGATGACCATTCTAGAAAAGTATGGACTTTTGCTTTGAAAACTAAAGATCGTTGCGAAAGTTTTCAAGCGCTTCACGTAAAAGTGGAGAGAGAAACGGCGAGACGATACGGAAGTGTGTACGTGCAATTGAAGTAGTCATGGACCATTCGAATCAGTAAGTTTTGCATCAGTGGAAAATCGACCAAAGACACCTCAACATAACGGTGTCGCAGAGAAATGAATAGAACCATGTGGAAAGAGTCGATGTGCTTCTCAAATGCAAACCACAACTCCTTTTGTGGGAGGCAATGAGACGAGGATCGATTTAATCAACCTTTCTCCATCGGGCCCATCGAACTACGACGTCACCGGGAAGAGTTTGGACGAGGAGAGACGTTTCTTACAAACACTTGAAAGTATTGTTTGTAGAAGCATTTGCTCACATCCCAAGATGAGCCGGTCCAAGTTGGATGGAAAAGCTAAACAATGTATCTTTATGGATACGCCCATGAAGAATTTGGCTCAGACTTTGGGATCCTATTAACAAAAGGATTATCGAAGCAGAGACGTGATATTTCTTGAAGACCAAACAATCGAGGACTTTGAGAACTGAAACCACAACAGATGAAATTCCGGTTAATCGGACCCGCTCTCTCACCAATAAATCACGATGACGGAGTCACACCGCATATCGATGATGTCAATCCACTGGCGGTAACCGTAACAAGTCTCTCGAACAAGTCCAACCATAAGTACGTGACGAGGAGATCCCACCAGTACGACAACCTAGTCGTATATATTCTCCTAACGAGTATGTGATGCTCACTGAAGGGGAGAACCGCAGTTATGACGACGGTATCACGATCAAGATAAGATCAGCTGCTTAAAGCCATGCAAGAAGAAATGAAATCTGCATTTAGAAACCACACATTTGACACGATGAAACTACCACAGGAAGAAAAGCTCTCAAGAATAAGTGGGTGTATTTAATCAAAAGTGAAGAAAGGCCCGTAACCACACTATAAAGCAAGATTGGTTGTGAAAAGGATTCGAGCGAAGAAAGGCGTTGACCGATGAAATATTCTCACCGATGGTTAAAATGTCTTCAATCCGAGTTGTTCTTGGTTTGGCAAATAGTCTTAATCTGGAAGTTGAACAACTTGATGTAAAGATCGATTCTTATACGGTGATCTTGATGAATAAATCTATATGGAGCGTGAAGGTTTCCAAAGTCAAAAGCAAAGAAACGTTGGTATGCAAACTAAAGAAAAGCTTGTACGGTTCAAGCAACACCAAGGTGCAAAAATTTTGACTCATTCGTGGAGAAAAATGAATACAACAGGTAACGACTACCGATCGCTGCGTCTTCATCAAGAAATTCTATGATGGTGATTTTATTATTCTTTTGCTTTATGTTGATGATATGTTAATCAGGTGTCAAAATATTGACAAGATTAACAAGTTAAAGAAGGAGTCGAAGCAAGTCCTTTGCAACGGACTTAGGACCGCCTTAGCATTCTTGGCATGACGACACCATGATAGGCAAAAGCAAAAGATCTGGCTTTCCCAAAACAATATGTTGAAAAAAGTTCTTGAAAAGATTCAACACGAAAGCAAAGCTAAATCGTTAGTGTCCACTGCAAGCCACTTCAAACTTAATGTGAGTCAATGTCCCTCGCCAGTGAGGAGGATAAATCGAGAGATGAGCAAGGTGCCTATGCATCGCAATTGGCACTGCGCCTAATGTACGCCATTACGGTATGTACTAGACCAGGACATTGCACACGTTGTTGGCGTTATGAGCGATTCTATCAAATCCTGGAAAGGAACATATGGGCAAGTACCGTCAAATGGATACTCGGGTATCTCGGAGGAACCTCCAGCCATTGTTTATGCTTTGGTAATAATAAACCCGTATTAGAAGGATATACGAGATTCTATATGGTCAAGCACGTAGACACGAGGAAATCTATATCCGCAGTACCTAAACATTTGGAGGAGTCGTTTTCACGGCAATCACGATTACAAAAGTGTATTGCTTTAAGTACCAGAAGCAGTACATTGCAATCAAAGATTGTAAGCGAGATCCCGTGGATGAAAAAGTCTTCACAAGAATTGCATCAAAACCAAGAAAATTATGTTCTTTATTGCGACACGAAAGGCAATTCATCTTAGCAAGAACCCAACCTTCCACTCAAGGTCCAAACACATCGACGAAGGTATCATTGGATTCGTGATGTGTTGGAACATAAACTACCGAAAGTTGAAAAGGTTTATACCAATGATAACGGGCAGAGCATGATGACAAATACCGTGACTAGAGAAAACTTGTTATCAGAGAAAGATTGCTGGTATGGAAAGAGACTTATCCCACATAAGGTGGAGGGGAGATTTGTTGGTCATTAATTAACGCTGGCCATCCACAAAGAAAAAAAAAGGGATGAAGAAAGGAAAGTCTCGCTAAAGAAAGAAAGAAAGAAAAGAAGAAAAAAAAAAGTCAAAAATCTCTCCGTATAATCCTAGAGAAGGATGAAGTTTTTGGATTTATAAAGCCTTAGCTTCAATCTCAAATAACATCGTAATGAGAAATCAACAAAGAGAGAGAGATAGGTTTCAAAGATTTTTTGAGAGAGAAAATTAAGAGAGCCAATTTGTGAAGTTTTATCCACAAATCAAGATACATATTTGTCAGATTATGAGAGATCCACTGAAGGTGAAGTGTGTAATCACATCTTATTATAGTTTTAAGCTGCTACCACGCGATTAAAGTGGGTCACATTTTACTTGAAAGGTTTTTCCACGCTAAAATCTTGGTGTCATTTTTATTCTATTTTGATTTGAGAAATTATCCTGAGTGTGTGAAATTTATCTCTTTAAAACCATCCATTTTTTCCAACAAGATCTTCATAGTTGTTTTTACTTGGATGGTTTAATGAATGAAAATTATTTTTATTATTTAAAAAAAACACTTTACTATCAAATTAATTACTTTGTAACCCATCATTTTTATTACATCACTTGTTTATTATATTTAAAAAATTTCCATAAATTACACGGCCGACTAGCTAATAGTCTAATCATAATTCATGACCACAAAAAAAGAAGAAGAAAAAAGGGGGTGGAAATACAAGAAATTGTTTCTTAATTTCCAAGGAAAGCAGTACATAACCTAACAAATTTGTTATATTCTATATGAAATGTAATTTTTCAAAATAAATAAATAAAGGTTAATGCGTAGTGGTATAGTTGATTGTTAAAAAAAAGTCCATAAAAATAGCTTCCAATAAACCTAAAAGCGTTTTGATGAAAGAAATAGAAAAGGAGAAATTACAATTTAAATCTTAGTAAATCATTATCTGTTGGAGGGTTATCAAATCATTAAAAAGAACCAAGGACTAAAAAGTATTATACATTCCACGTAAGAATTCCAAAAACATTGGCTTTTTTCTTTTTTTCTTTTTTAAATAATTCACTTTTCTCCTATATTCTAATGCCGACAAGAGAGTTATTTCAAACAAATTATTTTTGCATAAAATATTTGAATTAGATGTAAATTTAGATTGAGATGTGTTTAAAATAATAATATTTACGTACATTAAGTTTCTCAGATAAATTATTTATTGATCGTATATCAAATTAACTCAGTAATAATCTCGTTAAAAGGGATAAAGAGATCTTCGTTGTTATATTCGTTAAAAACATCAAAAAATAGTTTTTTGGTTCCTTAGAAAGCCAAACTAACCTTTGAATTTTGAATGTATCTAGCGTCTGATGGATTTGAATGATCATGAGATTCTTTATAAGACATGAACTAGAAACGTTAGGCAACTTCTTTGACGATTTGATTTATCAAAATTTTGGAAGTAAATAAGTCGCATATTTGTAAAAATTGACTAATACCCTATTGCATGGCAAGTATTGATAGGTACCATTATGTCACGACCTTAATTTCTCAAGTAGCGATCGTGCGGCACTTAGCTCGGTCCGTCGCACTAAGCCTGCCTTTCAATCCGAAAATGGAACTCCAAAGAGAATAGTAAGAGAGTTTGCAAAGAATGCTTTGTATTTCGTAGAGAGTTTACGATACAATTGCTAAGAATTCCCAGGATTGCCAGGAATTTCCCAAGATGAACGCAAATGAAGACCAAGTGGTCTATTTACAGTGGTGTCTTCTAAGCCTAAGAATATGCCACCACATTCTAGATAATTCTATGCCTAGAATATACAAGAAGGTTCTAGGTTTATGTACAATCGTGCCACAAGGCTACAGATCTTCTAGCATGACCTCTGTAGTCTTCTAGGTTTTGTCTAGCTCCTTCACGCACCTTCCGGGATGTTCCGTAAGCTTCCACAGCCTTCTACATCCTTCCGGGATATTCCGTAAGCTTCCAGGTTCTACATCCTTCCGGATGTTCCGTAAGCTTCCACGGCTTCTACATCCTTCCCGAACCATCCGGGCGCATTCTAGAACGTTCCATCCCATTCTAGCACCCTCCAGGTGTGCTCTAGAACATTCTAGGATCTTCAAGCTTCGAGTTGAGTCCGTCCAACTCTAGCCCTTTCTAGACTTCTTTACAGGCAACTCTAGAACTTTCCATGTAGAAAAGCCTAGATCCTTTAGGCAACCACTATTTATTTGGATTTTTAGGGACAAATTTGGGCGGGACGTGACACCCTCCCCACTTAAGTTCGCGCGACGCCTCGTCGCGCCATCAAGCTTCGAACCTCTCAGCACTGCGTCTTTGAACTCGCCACAAAGATCCCCAGGTTCTCACTGTTTCCATCCGAGGCGTTCTTCCATTTGACCAAGTATTCCTATAACTTGGTACGCCTTCGTCATGATCGGATCAGCGGTCCGCCCAAATTGAGTCCACTTCTTTGTTGAAGGAGGTTTCTACCTGCGGTAGGCGCTCTCTTGGATTCTCCCCTACTTATGTCTTCCTTATCTCCATGAAAGGATTTTAGCGTACTTACATGAAAAATAGGATAGATATTAAGCTTCTGAGGAGTTGCGACTTTATATGACACCTTACCGACTTTCTTGGGATAGGAAAATGGTCCTCATATTTCTGCACCAACCCCTTACGAACCTTCCGAAAGGTCTTGAATTGTTGGGCAATAGTTTGATAAGGACTAGATCTCCTTCCCGAATTTCGACCATCCTTCTTTTTCTTGTTAGCCCGCTCTTTCATCTTCTTAGACACCATATGCAAATAGGCTCGGCCAACTCTACTCTGCTCATGCCACGCCTTGGAAAACTTGAAAGCACCGGGCTCTTTCCTTCATAACTCGTGGCCAAGGTGACAGAGTCACGGGTTCTGCCCCATGACAATCTCGAAGGGACTCTTGGCAAGAGACTCGCTCCTTTGCAAATTGTAGGAAAATTGGGCTACCGCTACATCCAAAGAACTTAGCCCAATCATGGTTGATTGGCACCGACAAAGTGCCTAAGATACAACTCAAAGAATGTATCGCACGTTTCGTTTGCCCGTCGCTTTGGGGGTGGAAAACCGGTAGAGAAATTCAAGTCCGATCCTAATAGCTTGAATACCCAAAATTTCCCATGAATCGCGGGTCTCGGCCACCACAATATTAGACGGGATACCCCAATGCTTCACAATATTCTTGAGGAACAAACATGCCGTCTCATCTCGCCGTGCGAGTCCGGCCGAGGGTGTATGAGTGTTGCATACTTGTCAAGCGATCAATCACTGCACAATAATGCTTCCAAAGCCTCCGATTTTGGCAGCAAGTGATGAAATCCATTGAGACACTCTCCCACGGTCTCTCCGGAACGGGCAGCTGCTCTGCTGCACTAGGGTGTACCGCTTTTGTCTTCCCCTTTCGACTCAAAGACATCGGGCCACCATGCTCGCTGCGCAACTCGATTTTTCCACCGGCCGGTGGCTCATTATTGGTGGTCCCTTGTGTCGAGCCCAACTCGACTTCACGGTTCACCTCCTCCTCGGGAGGTAACCGTTTGGGCGAGGCCCTACGCATCACCCCACGGGGATTTATTCCGGGGTAGCTTGCACTTCCTTTGGCAAGCTTGACTTTGGTGACGCCTCAAACATCACCTTGTGGGACTTATCTGGGTCAACTTGCACATCCGTCTGCAAGCTTGGCTTTGGTGACGCCTCAAACATCACCTCATGGGACTTATGCGAGACAACTTGCACGTCCATCCAAGCTTGGCTTTGGGCGACTCCTCCGTTGTACTCTCGAGATGGTTAGGTAACTCTCTCGTCCCCTCTCAATCCCCTTTGATTTGAAGTGCAGAGAGCTTGGGTCGTGCGTGCAGCGGTCCCGTCGGTCCACACGCAAGCCTTCGAACCATCCGCGATGCATTACGTGAGCTGAGTATGGCACCAAGAAAGCTCTTACTGGTCCAAGAACTCCACGCCGAATACCATCGAGTAGTCATCTATGTGCGCCACCGATAAGTCCACCCGGTCACCCATGCACCTGAGATCACCTTAACTCCGCGAACGACCCACGTGCTGGTGGTGTAGCCACGAGTTAACCGCCTGCAGATCCCCTCCGTTGACAACCTTCAGACCGAGTCGCTTTGCTTCTTCCACCGAAACAAAGTTGTGAGACGCACCTGTGTCGACCAAGGCTTTGGCGACCTTCCCATTGATGGTTGCATCTACGTACATCGCTCGGTCTTCGGGGTACTCGCAATGCACCAAGTAGGCGCAAAGAACCCATCTTCGCACCTTCGTCCGATTCACCTCCATCTTGACCACGTGCGGAAAGGGCAACCAAGGCACTCAATGCCTTCCTCTCCGGCCATTCACGTGCCCAATGCGGTCCGTCGCAAATGAAGCACGTTACACGGGGCTTTGAGGCATTCCGATCCTCCTTCTCCTTCCCTTTGTCTCGTGGCTGAATGAGGTTGCCTTTATGATTTTTGGAGCACGACTTTTGGCATGGCCTCCATTACTCTTCTCTCCACCAAACTTCTCACGTGGCTTTGGAGCCCTCCTTGACATGGAGTAGTCAATGAAGCTTTCGCCGCAGAATGGCCGAAGATAAATCTTGGACACCACGTCGTCGAGCTCAAGGTTAGCCCACTGCGATTGGAGACCGTCCACGAACAAGAATAGGCATCCTTGTCGGTGTGCCTGTGGACTTCCAAAGAGCAAGGCCGTGAACTCCTTCACATAATCCCTTACGCCTGCTCCGCTTTAACTGGCATGCAGCCGGCCCTCGCTCTCTTCGCCATGTGCAGGAAGAAGCTGCGTCTTGAACTCGTCTTCAGAAAGTGTCAATCGGTGTGCAAACCCCTCGTCACATCTCCACGTCTCCGTCTCCACCACAACATCGCAAAGGTGTCGGATAAGCATACTGGCTGCAAGCTTCGGATCTGCCGGCACGGTCCGTTACGCCGAGCCTCAAAGTATTGCTTTCTAGCCCCCATAGGAAGTTGTCCACTTCCCCCGGGCGTTCCTAACGCCATTAAAGGTCTTGGGCTTGGGAACGTCCACCCTCTTAGCCTCATTGACGGTGGTTGCACTAGTTCCTACGGCCATAGCCCGCTACATGTAGACTAGATCGCCACCCATATCCTCCATTCTACGCAATACATCGGCAAGTTCTTCGGACAAGATCCCTTACCTTGGCAAGTTCCGCCTTCAACCCATCAATCTCTTGCCTCAATCCGCCGTCTAGCTCATCGAGTGACATCTTAACCGCCGCATGGATTTCCACATCCTCGGCCTCCTGCCATTGCAACGTTCCTCTAAGTTGTCAACCCGATCAAACAGCCTCCCTAAGCCGCTCACGCGCACTTCCCACTCGTGCTTCCAAGCTAGAAAGCAAGTCTTTCGACTTGGCTCGAGATTCCTGGGCTTTCCGCACTTCTCACGCCACGTTCCATTGGTGGAACGTCCATGCTGTGTAGCTGGGCGGTGTTCTTCATTTCCCGCCAAAGATATAGATGCTTTAACCCATTCCGATGCAACCGTCACGACCTTAATTTCTGAAAGTAGCGATCGTGCAAGACTTAGCTTGGCCTCACGCACTAAGCCTGCCTTCAATCCGAAAATGGAACTCCAAAGAGAATAGTAAGCAGAGTTTGCAAAGAACGCTTTGTATTGCTTCTGAGAGAGTTTATGATACAATTGCTAAGAATTCCCGAGGATTGCTAGGAATTTCCAAGATGAATGCAAATGAAGACCAAGTGGTCTATTTATGGGCTGCTTCAAGAAGATATGCCACCACATTCTAGATAATTCTACGCAGAATATACAAGAAGGTTCTAGGTTTACGTACAATGTGCCACAAGGCTCTAGGACCTTCTAAAGAACTCTAGAGTCTTCTAGGTTTGTCTAGGCCTCCTTCACGCACCTTCCGGATGTTCAAGCTTCCACAGGCTTCTACATCCTTCCGGGATATTCCGTAAGCTTCCACTTTCACATCCTTCCTAGGATGTTCAGTAAGCTTCCCACGGTTCTACATCCTTCCCGAACCATCCTGGCCGCATTCTGTAGAACGTCCACCCCATTCTAGCACTCCGTGTCTTTCTAAAACATTCCCAGGATCTTCAGTTTAGTCACTGAAATCATTCAACTCTAAATTTTCTGTTTCTGCAACTCTTAACTTTCCATGTAGAAAAGCCTAGATCCTTTAGGCAACCACTATTTATTTGGATTTTTAGGGACAGTTTGGGCAGGACGTGACAATTAGCTAGCTACAGCTACGATCAAGGTCCATCTTATCCATAAAAAAAAGGATTAAAAAAAGAGTATTTTACATTTAACCCTAATTAATAAATATATATTTATTTCAAACTGCTTATTCTTAAAAAAAAATGGAATAATATTGATACAAATACCTAACTACCCATTATCCTTGGATTTAAAAAAAAAAGTATCCATGTTTATTTAAGAAGATGGGTGGGGGAAACTGTTAATGGAACACGATAGAAATGTTTATTAATCATAAATTTTTGACTAATCATCCGTGAGTTAGTACAATATTATTAATAATTATAATCAAATCCATATAACTATATTTAATAAAAAATTGATTTTTTTTATTATAATTGTGATATATAGAAGTGTTAAATCTGTGCTCAATAAGATTTTTGTGTCTTAGTCGTCATTTTTTTCCATTTGCTATGCTACAGCCTCACTCATCTCAATGGTGTCTCACCATCTATTGTGACTCTGTGGTTCTGTTTCGTTTTCACCATATGCTACGTTGTTGTTAGGCACGGTAGTCCATGGGCGTTGGGTGGGTTGTCTCCTTCAACGTTAGGAGGTTCTTTGCTGTATTTTGGGATGAGGCTCTCCTCGATTGGGTGGTTGGTTTGGATCCATGATTTTTGTATGTTTTAATGTCCATTACCATAAAAAAATCATTGGTTTTTTTATTACAATCAAGCATTAAAGTGAATTATAATATAGACTTATTGTTTAACACTCATATATATCCACTCACATAAAATATTAGAACTATTTGTTAGGTTCGACTTTGAATTTAGATTTATATTATATTTGATATTTTAGTTATTAATTCATATTATAACTTTATTTCATATTGAAAAAAAATTTATTACTTATATATAGGTGTGTGGAGAAAAAACGCAATAAAAGAAGTGAGGAAAAAGAAGATTTTGCTATTGCTCTTTTTTTCCTGTTTTTTTTTTTTAAGTCATGTCACATTCAAAGTTTAGATTTCCACCCTGACTTTAGTTCTATCATGTGATTCATATCACACTCATAATCCATATGCCTGGGAATTGAAATGATAATAAAATTAAGATGATTAAGGTCCATTCCACATCCGAGGGGGGCTCCCTAGGTCCCACCAATATTATGCTTTATGAATAATTCTCCACCTTGAATTGTCTTCTCAATTACAATCTTATCATAGTATCATACCATAGCCTATAGAAAGCAAAAGTCTCTACACCCTCTAATCAAATGCATAAATAATATCAGACCCTAGTCCCTACTATTTAAACAAAATGAAGTGGAGGATACAGCCGCACAGCAATTGTAAGTCCCACCTCTGCTGTCTGGGAGCTACTGCTCCGCTTCAATATATCCCAACTCGGGTTCGTGTTGCATAATGTGTAAGGGTGACAAATCGTGTTTACAACCGATCCCGCGTTGTGTTTATGTATCAATTTATCATTGACACAAAATAATGACTTTTTATTAAGTTGTTCATTTGTTATAGTAGTAAATATTAAGAATAAAAAACAATTGGTAGTAAATTATAACTTTTTTTGGGATCAGATTATAACAAGTCATGTCCCCCATTGTCTACCCCTAATAACATGGTTCAATGAAATATAGTGTTTGTAACCCGTCTTCTAAATATGTCAAAAACATAACACTGATAATCTTTTGCAGCAGCTTCTTTCAAAGTGGTCAAAAATCGAAAGGGAATCTTCAAGCACCTGAGATGTCTCATAGATAAAGCTCCAAAGACTCCAAAGTTCCAAAATATTTAACACGAATGCTAATTAAAAAAATGAAGTTCTGATACTAAGCATAACCAAGACAACGCAAAAATTATCGTCATGCACAACTTTTGTGCAGATTATTACAAAAACAAGGAAACAAATCAAAATGTGTCCAGAAAAAGGTGAAGATTGTTTTAAAGCGCAGTTTAATAATAGAAGTATATAAATACAAGAATCAATTCAAATTGATATATATTAAGTTACTACCAGATCTTCCATCAAGAGAGCAACGATATTCCTTAGCTACCTACCTCTCCAGCAGCATCACCATCTCACAATGCACAGTATGTGGGAAAAGGTCTACAGCCATTGCTTTTACAGGCCGGAAGGGCTCTGATATGGGCATAGACTTGGCCCTTTGCCGTGCCAGACTAGTACAGCTCATGTTCCTCCATCCTCTGTTGTTCTTATTTCCTTTTTCAGCTTTCTCAGCAGATGGTGTGCAAAGCTCAATAGCATTTGCCACTAAGCTTTCAGGATTGCAGGAAATGTAACTGTACCAAATTCGATAAAGTTTAGAATTATCAAGAGATGAAACATAAAGAAGCAAGAAAAATGATGCTTGGATACTAACACAAGCCTTCGTAGACCAGGGTGGGTTCTCAATGCTTTTATAACCTGTATTATAGTAACAGAACAATAATCAGGACAATGGTCTCAGCTTTTCGGATGAGAGACAAGTACTAATTCATAAACCCTTCTAGCATACAAAAATCAAAACTACTTCGTGCAAAAATATTATATTTACACAAAAAGAAAACAGGCAGCATAACAGGGTCCGTGATCTAAGATCACTTGATATATCTGTTGGGGAGAATTAGAATGAATGATCCTTCACAAAATTTGATTATTATCCACATTTATGAGAAGCTTCATCTCAGGCCACATGAGACAAATTGAAAGTCATACAATAGAGCCAAAGTATATTGATGTACTTTCTACCGATAGTACAGTGGTACACCACATAAATTCAGATAGAAGTCAAAATAATGGTATGGAATGTGCAGTCTTTTACTTACAGTTGGATGAAGGCCTCCACGTGGAGGATCGACAATAGCAACAACATTTTTGAAGCACCTTTTTGGAGGATCTAGACTTTCAGAAGTGCAAGGGCTCTGTAGTTGGTTTCCAGGTTCCTGCACACTGCTATCTAAACATTCTGCAGCAGTTTTAACATTTTCAAGCTCATGGTTTTTGCTCTCTTCAGAGTCTAACTTGTTGCTATGAGAGATTTTATCTACTGAGATATCTTTGTCTTCAGCAACTGAATCAACTTTATCACTAGTTTCTGAGGCACTTTGTATCTCATCTTGTTTCCGAGAGTCATTTAAATAATCTTTCAAAATAGACCCCATTACATCCTCTGCCTGTGAATGAAATATCAAGAAGTTAACTACAAAAAGCCAAACTAACATGAACAAATGAAAAATTAGCAATATTAATAATTAGATTGCCAATCAACAAAAATAAAAAAAAATACTCAAATCTGTCTAAGATGAAAATTTGCAAGAAATCAACCAACATAATAGATGGATGGCAATAAACTCACCTTTGCGCAGACAAATCTACAGTTTTTTATGCCATTAATTTGAGCATTCCTATGAGCATCTAAGACTGCAGAAGCATTCATTTCAATACCAACAACCTGGCATGAATTTAGAACCAAAACAAGTTTAGTAATTTAGACAATAGAAGAATGTTGCCTTCTTGGTGATAAGGCCAGATGTTGTTCAACTGGCCTTAAACTATTGGCTAGTAAATTGGCACTGGAACTTTTCATGATTATCTTATAATAAATAAGAACCTGTAAGTTATATTTCTCTCATAATATAGTCAGCTTAAGTAACAGTGCACTAGTTATAAATTTTCCAATGACTATATCAAGAGAAAAGTACCTAAGCAGTCTCTAACCTTCAATACAGCATACATTTTAGCCATCTATTTAAATTTCCCAATTGGTATGTGCACTTGGGTCCAAAATGCAAATCAAAGTTTCAAATCTAATTGAAATTGGACTTAAATGTACCCATATGACAAAGTCAAGACTAAAATGTACTCCATTATTCAGACAGGTAAATCAGTCAGCAACATATTCGAAAAATATCAAGGTTCAAGTGATTTGCTTCCAATCTTCTTACAGCCACTTTTTAACTTTTTTTTCTCTATGTATTAAAAACAAATCAGCCTCATAACCCAACACTAGTTATTCTTAGAAGATGAGTCTTTCATTTAACGTTAGACACCGAAAAGGAAAATATATAAATATTTTTATATTTATAGGTAGTTAGGTAGCACGGTAAATGGATGATGTCACTGTTCACAGTACGTCAGCTATATGCTTTTTTCAGATATTTTGTTTTCAGGTTATTTACACTGAACATGCATTCAACATTAACAGCTACGATCCCCCCCCCCCCCCACACACACACACAAAAAAAATAAAGTGATGGATTTAATTTCAAGAATCATTAAGGTATAAATTGATATTGGACTGTACCAGCTTTCAAAATTAATGTTTCATTATTGTTAAAAGAAGAAAGTATGTATTTTTCCTGAATGTCCAAATCTTATGTGAAAATTCCACGGGATTCAAGACGGAGTATTACCATACCAACACGATGCGCTAAGGTCAGCCCAATTGTTCCAGTCCCACAGCATATGTCAAATACTAAAGTATCAGGCCCCAAAGAAGCCCAATCACCAGCAAGGGAATAGAGCTTTTCAGCAGCCACGGTATTAACCTGCAGTACAATTTCAGTCAAAATAGATACTTTGTTATTGAAAAAATCTTCTTAGCTGAGCAACAAAAATGAAATCACCAAGGTTGCTACCTGGAAGAAGGCTGTGGGTGATATGGAGAATTTAAGATTGCAGATATAATCATGAATTCTTTCTTCAACAATACTGTTGTTGTCCTCAGATTCTGAACCACAACCTGCACTCGGAATAGGGAGGACGCGCAATGGAGCATCAGCTGGTGCTGCATTTGATATCCCTTGATGATCCTGCAAAAATACCAGCCATCAAATAGAAAATAAGACATCTAGAAGATAGTATCATGCAATATAAAATTCAAGACCAAAATAAGCAGATCAAGACTACCATAACTAAGAGTAGCATGTACCAAGTCTTAACATGGCATATCATAACACAAGTTTCTGATGGATTTTGTGTCAACAATCTCACATATGAGTTTATAGCAGCACATGCTATAGAAAGAGCTGCACCTTAAGACCACTTCCATACAAACAAAAAAGCTGAATACAGACATGTTCAAGTGAACCCACCAAAATTTCATAATCTCATAGATATGATGTGTTTCATACTAATATTAGCTGACATAACAGAGGGAAAAGACATCATGGGACTCGGCATACTATAATATTGACTCTAATTTATGAAGAAATAGCTACTACCTGAACAACTAAAGCTGTTAAAGGCAACTGTGGAGAATTTGTTGCAGCTCCTGCAATAAATGCATGAGCCAGTTTCTCAAATTCATTCGTTATCGCTTCCTCTTCAAAGCCCTTGGTGGAAACCTTCGTAATCAAGGGAAAGAAAAAAGTGATTATGTACCCAAAAAATTTAGATCACAACTGCATGGTTGAATGGTTTACAAAGTGGCAAGTGAACAAAAATGCTGCTTATTTTTTTCCTCAAAGGCATTAGAAATTTCAAAATGGAATTGGCAAACAGATATATCCGTAGAATCCAAAGATATAAGAAGTGGGTGGAAGGCATGGAAGTTCTGTGAGATTGGAAAAAAAAGCACTGCAACTCCCTTATAAAAAGTTCATACACTAACCTGAACAATAAGCATGACCTCTGCAATTCCAAGCCCTGAATTTTCCATATCTGCGGCCTTTTCTGGTCTTCTCCCCTCTCGAACCTTAAATAAAAAGGCCATCAGTATAGAGAATGCTAGAAGACACAACAAAGCATTTAGGTGTACAATATTACCAATATGGTTTCATGGCATGTTAATCCTTCAAATTAGTGAGGTTCTCAAGGAGGTATCTCGAGTTCTGGCTGGAAACCAGAAAGAAGAATGAAGTATTTTAAGAAAAGCAAGTCTAATGATGGTTAACTAAGCCCAAGAATTGGTCCAGACTCCAGAAAATTATATGAATAATTGTTACTAATAATACATACTTGAGTATGGCAATAAAGAGGAACCGAGAACGATGAACAAATCCACAAAATTTGGCACCTACCGTTAATTGACGCCAAAAACCAGTATTCTTAAATCTGTTCCAAATTGGTAGACCTGAATGTTGCAGAAATTCTTGAAAAATGGAAGCATATTTACAAGCAATTCTGGAAACATTTGGGCAGTCCACAGGTTCTTCAACTGCTGTCACACCCTCCCTGCAAGAATCTCAATTTTGTTAATATTAAGGTTCTAACAATCTTTTTATTTTTTTTATTTTTTTTTTTGGGGGGGTTGTGGGGAGGGATAAGGATGTCAGCAACTCCAGCATTTGTTGAAATACAAGATACCTAAAATTGCCAAGTAAAAATCCAACAGTTGTTTTCCCTTGTAGAGAATACCCAACAGAAAATTCACATTTGTTGCGATATCCATATACAATTGGGGATGCAAGTATACCCTCTAAATTGCATGGAAGACCACCTACAGAATTTCACCAAAGACAGAGTTGATTTCAAAAACATAATAAAATGAAAATCAAATTGAAAACAAGCAGCACATTATTAGAAATCAAGAATGCAAGATAGTTTCTTAAGCAAACACTTCTTACTGTTATCTAAACTATGTTACATAAGAAATAACTTTTTTTGGGGAATAATGGCCCTTTACGCAAGCTCTTTAGCAAAGATATGAAAACTCACCTATTTCCCTGGAATTGAGAATCCATTCAGGAAGTGAAACACCAATCGGGCAAGCTTTACGTGCATTTCTAGTCTGAAAATAAAAACTGAGGCAATTTAGAACAAGAAGGTTAGGATTAAAATAGTAGCAAAAGGATAAGACCATGTGGGAAGAAAAATGAACGACAAAGTAAAGCAAGTAAAGAGGGACAATTACTAACGAGTCTTTTCAGTAGCTGCATAAGGGAGCTCTTTTTGTGTGCCAGCTGATCATCGTATGACATATGGGCAAGGGGGGTCGCCACATCACGAGCACTTTTTCCGCTAGGTGCAGAACCATTGGGTGTTAAATTGTTTTCATCTTTATCGCCTTCTGTAGCCCCATTTGAAGACAATGACAAACTTGGGTTTTCATTGGTTTTCTGGATGTTTTGAGGGAGAGCCGTAGCTGATTTAGCCTTTTCAAATGACCGAGTAATGACATCTGCAACCTTTATATTTTTGTTTCCAATAGTCTTTCCTTCCAATCCCTACCACACATGAAATCTTAGAAAAAATACACAATTAAATTAATTAAATTGAAGAGCAAGTTTACAAAGCATTGTGCCATTTCTGAAAAAAGACATACCTCTACAGCACTTTTTAACTGTTCTGCACTTTCAAAATTAACAAAACCTACAGTCATGCCTTTCTTCTTCTTCGCGGCCTTAAAAGGAATTCCCTGGTGAAAGGACAATCACGCTTTAAATTTTGATGTATTTCAGCACAAAGCCTCACAATCTGGCCAAAGATTATAGAATAATGACGGCACTAACAATATAATCACAATCACCTCACTTCTTAAAGTAACTTACATCTTTTCAATGTAACCCTCCATACGTTATAGAATGTTAATTTAAAGAAGATTTATTTTTCACATAGAATATAATAGAACAAGAGATGGGGGACGGGGGGAAGGGAAGGGACTCTGAGAATCATAAAGGTCAAAGCATAGAACTTGCTCTCTATACCATATAGACTCAACTAGCCAACACCAGAAAATAAAAATACATTAGAAAACCAGACTCAATAAACAACTATTAAACTCCCAATTCTGCAAAAACAAGTTTCAAAGAAACTAACTTGCCTGCTCGCCTAAAAAGCTCGTTAAATCCTCCGTCCTCCACTTTCTATGCAAAGGAACTAAGCATTTACGAAGATCAGAGTCTAACCCATCACCATCACCATCACCATCACCGTCTTCATCTCCAATCATAACGTCAGTCGTCATCATCACATCCACCGAAGCCTCACATTTCTCACCGTCCTCCGATTTCTTTGCCGCCTTCTTCACTCTCTCCGATGTCGGGTCCCAAGAGTTATCGGGACGTGGCCGGAGCTCCTCTTCGCCGTGTGCGTAGCGACACGTGTTTCCGTGGCTGCAGGACCCTGATTGGCTTCTAAAGTAAGAGCAGAGGCTGGTCTTCCATAGAGGGTTAACAGAAGGGTCTGACTCAGGGTCCTCTCTCTTGCGCTTCTCACCGGAAGTGGCATCTGCGGCAAACGGATGATCGGACGATTTCGCATGAAACTCTAGCGGCTGCTGATTGGTTGAATCATGAACATCCATTATATGAGAATTAGTGGAAGGTGTTGTTGGGTTTGGCTGAGAAGGGTTTAGGGTTTCAGTAGCAGGGGCAAGTTCGTTAACTGGGGATGCCGCCATTAGCAGGGTCACTTACTATTGAGCTTTTCAAGCATCGATAAATGATTTTATGGGGGGGGGGGGGGAATTAAATTACCTCTCCAAATAAATATAATTTAAGTTATGTGAATATATATTTAAATGTAATAAATTTTAATTAAATGATATTTAATATTAAATTAATTATAATTTAATTTAAATAAAGTTAAAAATGAAATAAACTGTAAAGTATTTTTTTAATAATAAAAATATATTAATATTATTATTTTTATAATTATAAATTATAAATATTATATTTTTATTATTTATTTTGTTTTTTACCCTATTTCCGTTCACATGATATTTTTAACGTGTTTTCATGGTTGTAAGACCTTGATTAGTTTCTAAAGTAAGCGTAGAGGGTGTTCTTCCGTAGAGGGTTAACAGAAGGATCTGACTCAGGGTCCTTTGGCTTGCACTCATCAACTATCGTTGTCCATGCACTCATCAACTAGCGGTGTCAATAAATATTATGATGATAATTTTATAAATCAAACGGTTCAATTTAATATGTATTAATTTTAAACTATTCGAACCGAATTGAATCGATTTAATAATATATTAAAAATGTCACATTACTCTTCGTTAAATTATAATAAATTTAAAATAAAATATATAAATTTAGTTGAATCGTGTAGATTATATGAGAATTAGTGGAGTATGTTGGGTTTGGTCGGTAAGATAAAAATAGGTGAATATATGCCGTTATATATTTTAAATATATTATTATTTTTATTTTATTTGAAGGCCTAAAAAAATTATATTCTATTTTCGTTTACATGATTTATTTTATTTTTTCAAAGTTTTTATTTCATTAATATTTATAATAAATTTAAAATAAAATATATAAATTTAAATTTCTTGATTTTAAATTAAGTATGAAAGTAAAAATAATATTGAAAAACCGTGGAGATTCATATTATTGTAAAAATATTTAAAGTATATTTGATTAAATAGTTTTACACATATCTAAATTTTATTTTATATAAAAAAATTTAATTATTTTTTAAAATTTGGATTCATTTTATACCATTATTTTTGAATTATTTTTCTCTAAAAAAATACTTAAATTTTTATTATGTTAACATATAATTATCTTTTATGATTAAATTTTAACACATAATTTAATAGATATCAAGCTAGTTAATTAATTCAATTAAATTTTATTATTTACTTAATTAACAATCTAATTAATTAACTTTAAATAATTGATATTATTTAATTTAATTATAAAAATATATTTATTTAATAACAAAAGATGTAAACGAAAAAAAAACAGTTTTTAACGTCTTCTTATTTACAAAATGCAGTTTTGTATGTTGTCCTAACGACATGTTAACAACGTTACAGCGTTGTTAGCTTGTGTGTTGTAAATGACAAGACAACGTTATATAGCTACTCATTAATAAAAGCTTGTAACAATTTCCTAGTACAACCCCACTTACACGTCGCGAGCCATTCTAAAACGTAAATTTAATGTCTTGCTTGATCAGTTAATTTAAAAATTAATTTTAAATAATAATTCAAAAATAATTGTTTATAATTTACAAAAATAATAAAATATTTTATCAGTATTTTAAAAATTATTTTTAAAAAAATTATGTATTATTATTTGACCAAATTATTTTAAAAACTTATTTTTATTATATAATTTTAATATTTAATTATAATAATTAAACATTATAATTAAAATAAAAATTTTATTATTTAATTCTAAATCAATTAAAATTCTAACCAACAATTAATATAAAGCTAATTAATTAGTTGTTACTTAAAATCTTTATAATTAAATTATGATTTGTACTATTTTAGTTTAAAGTATATTAAATTCTAACCATTAAAATTTTTAATATTCATTTAATTAATACATTCATACTTAATTATAACATGTGTAATTAAGATTCTCATGGAATCATATCTAACATGTTTAATATGCTAATTCCATTTCATATCATTAAGTTAAGCTTGTTATTAAATAAAATCATCTTATAAATAATGATTTTAAATAAGTTATTTTAAAAACATTCAATGAAATGAGTATATTTAATAAGAGTAATTGTATATATTAATCTTATGCATCCAGAAATATATCATATTATTATCTATATGTAATGTAGAGAATATAATATCATAAATAATTTTAAAGTAATTACATATAACACAACTGGAGCATCTATACAATTTATGTTATTTGTTATTAATTAAATTTTATTAAAATAAACTAATTGTTAAAAACATGTAGATGATATTTGATGATATCATGTTATATTATAAAAAGAATAGCTTATTAATAAATAATTAAGATGTGAATTGATAATATATTAAGTTGTAATAAAAAATTATTTTTAATTTTGTGATTCAATAGCATGTAGCTAAATTAAATAAGTAAAAAATATGATGTTTGATAAGTTTTATAATTAACACACATTATTCATTAAAACAAATAAGGTAGGTAATTAAGATTCTCATTTTTAGTTTAAATGTTGCTATCTTAATATTTAATGTTTAGTGAATTTAAAAGCTTCATACTCAGAAAATTTTTGATATGATTGATTTGAAAAAGATAAATTTTTTCCTAAATATAAAAGTTTTACATAGGTCTAATGGGATTTATATATATCAAACGAAATATACTTTAAAATTTTTGAAAAGTTTAAGATGTAAAATAACAACCCAATTCATAAACCTATTGTCCCATGGTATAAGCTTTCCAAAAATGAAAATGGAGTTCATATTGATGAAAGCTTGTTCAAGTATATGGTAGGATGTCTTATGTAGCTAACAATTATGAGGTCAGACTTGATGTTTGTAGTAAGCTTGATTAACATGTACATGGCCAAACAAACTGAATTGCACCTTATGGTAGCCAAAAGAATATTGTGGTACTTGGAAGGAACCATTGACTTAAAGTTTACTACAAGAAGGGAGGGCATGAAGGTCTAGTTGGTTATATGAACAATGACTATGTAAAAGATGTAGAAGATAGGAAGACCACGTCAAGATATGTTTTCATATTAGAATATAGAGTTGTTGCATGGTGTTTAAGAAAGCAACCTATAATCACACTTTCAACCACAGAAGTAGAGTTTGTAGCTACAACTGTTTATGACAGTCAAACCATTTGGATGAAAAGATTAATCGAAAACTAAGTCTAAAAGAAAACAAGTGTACAACAATCTTCTGTGACAATAATTCAACAATTAAATTGTCAAAAAATCTTGTGTTACATGGCCGAAGCAAGCACATTGATGTGCAGTTGAATTAGTTTATTGTAAAACACAAGAATAGTTAACATATGTCATGATAAAGCCCCTCATAATGGACACATTTCAGAAAATTTGAAGTCAATTGGAAGTTTTTGAAGTTCCTGATTTAAACTAGTTGTAAACGTCTAATTTAACTAATTTAAGAGAGAGAATGAAGAGAATTTTAAAGATTTAGTTAAGATTTGTTTTGAATAAGTCCTAATCTTGGGATGATTGTTATAATTTTCTTGATGCACTCACCACATTCAATAAAACGTGGGAATGTTTTTCTCCATTTCTGTTAAGTGTAAAGGCTACATAAGCCTAAGTTCGATCAATAAAATGATGTATTATTTTTAGAATTGTTAAGTAGTTTTTGCCTAGCGTTTTCTTTCAGATTTGTCCTGTGATTTTATTCCCAACATTCTTTTTTTTCTCTTTTCATTTATCTTTCTTCTTTTTTTTTCTTCTTCTTCTTTTTAGCAGTTTCTTCTTCTATTTTTTTTCTTCCCCTGATTTTCTTTTCCCTTTTCGTTCTCAGTTTTTCTTCTGTTTTTTTCTTTTAAGATTTATTCTCTATTTATAGAAGAATTATACATAAATAGAAAAGAGAAGAATGGATTCAAAAACGGAAGCAGAAGGACGGATAGTATAATCGAAAATTTTAGAAATGAATATTTCGTTTCTGAATTAAGAAAGAAACGTTTTTTTTTCAATTTAATTCAAAATA
Source organism: Hippophae rhamnoides (assembly GCA_033030585.1). NCBI lineage: Eukaryota > Viridiplantae > Streptophyta > Magnoliopsida > Rosales > Elaeagnaceae > Hippophae > Hippophae rhamnoides. The sequence continues at coordinate 18,389,151 of CM065437.1, read as the reverse complement.
TTTCAACAATAATATATTTATTTTAAAATATAGAACATTTCATATTAAAATTTTCGTAAGTGCTTTTATAAATCGTTAATGAGAGTGATCAAATTTGTAGAAAAATATTTGCCCATTATTCTTATGTTATGAGGTAAAACACTAATGTAAATAAATTTCTAAAAAACTTTATAAATGAATGCGATAGATCAAAATTTTTAATACCTGATGATGATCAAAGTTAAACACATCGTGAACAATATGCACGTGAGTTACACATGCCTATCATCTTTTTCACTCAAATGATCAATTTTCTAAAATTTGAGTCGGTTTGACCAATTTTGCAATTTGTTTTTCCTTTTTGATCAAAAATAACAATAAAATACATATTTGTGTTCCAAATCACATGATAAACATGATTTGGGAAACAATACTCCATGATTTTCGCTAAAAGTTGTTCAAATTTTGAACTAGATAAAAAAAAACCTTAAAACCAAGAAAAAAGCTTGTGAGATACAACCAAAAGTCACTATTTTGAGCCAATTTAAATGCTCATACGGTTTAAATGTTGAATCAACAATAAAATACTTCAAAAAAAAAAGCCAATTGGTACAAAAAAAAATATAATTTTTGAAATAATTCATTCATTCTAATATCAATTAATAGAATTTACAAGGTTAATACAACTCACGGCTTTAAGATAATTAGGGAATACTTATTAACCATATATATTTATTAAAATTATTCCGTTATCATACTTATTTAATAGCTAAACATTTACTAGGCTAGTTCCTAAAGATTTTTGATGAATGGAAGATGGAACCACTATTTTCTTATCACATAAAATTACTAAATTACAACCAACAAAAACAAAAACTATTAACCTATGTTTAATAGCAAAACAACAAATCAAGCATAACATAACATGAAGATAAAACCCAAACTTGAATTATAAGTAGAAAAAGGAAGAAAAAAAATGTATCCCGATGCAATCAAGCACACAAAATAACTAAAAACGAACCAGAATTTTCCATTTAAATCAAGTTGAATGATAAGCTCAAAGAAAAAAATAAAAACGTTGATTAACATGTGCTTGGATTGTGGTAGCAGTTATGAACCAACCCAGCATTTGTCTACACCATAGACCCTTAACGCTAAAATGGTGTACAAGTCTCCAACACACAAGCAGTGCACAAATCTCTAACATAAAAGGCGCACGAGCAACCAAAACTAGCCACCACAAGAAAATAGAAGTAGAAATACGATAAGATATCATTAATTCTGACTCTCTGGACTCCATCTGACTCTGGTCACTGATGGAGCTGAAATCAAGTTCTTTGAAATGATCAGGATATAGCTGGAATAATTAAAGTCAATTCAATTTCAAGCAGCCACAGAAAAAGAATTGAACCAAAAGCCAGGCCAATACAAGCCGTTACTGACAAAATCAAGGCCTGTTTAGAGGAAAACAAAAACAAAAACCATTACTAAAATGGGGATATAAAACACTATAAAATATGAAATTGACAGCATTCCACCATCAATTATCTGGTCCATTGTTCACTTTAATTTCCAAGAGCCGCTCTACTGGTTGCCTACAAATGGGACATCGGTCTGTTTGGAACCTCAGAACCTTAGCACAACCACTGCACATACACTGCAACCCAGTATACAAAAATTAGCTAGAACAGAAGGCCAAAAACCAATCAAATATAAAATGGAAAAAAGGCAAAGCATGCATAGTCTCAGTCCATCAAGGGAGAGTGGAAAAGAAAGAGATACAAACTAGAATGTCTGGCTTGCTGGCAATAGTTTTTACTCAGGCTATATTACAAGTTTTTATTATTATTTTTTTCAGTTTAACCCTCGACATGGTCGGCTTCTAACAAAGAAAAGATACTATAGTTTTTTTCAATATGATATAAAACATAAACAAAATGAAATCTTTACTTACCATGTGCCGGCAAGGTAGAACAGTTGTGTCCCGTGGTTCTGACAAGCAAATAACACATTCTTTCCCAGAACCATTCTCGTCGAAATCACTGTCCACTGCATTCCCAATTCCATAGATCTCCTGCAGCTCATACCTCATCTTGTTAACCCATAAAATCTGCTTCATTACTCGCAACTGGTACCCACCTTTTTCTTTCTCGAAAACAGCCAGAGTGATCTGGGAATTCCCAGATGAATTTCCATTTGATTCATGCTCACCTTGGTTCATTGGACAAGCTTCAGCCTTCACCGCAACAGGGTAAACTTCTATATTATCCCCTTTCAATAACTCAACCTTGGCAAACATTGAAATAGTTATCCCAGTTCCAGAAGGTTGTCTAAATTTCTGACCAAGACCCTGCAGAAAAGGCACTGTCACTGGCTTAAGTATGCTCTCCTTTGTCACTATGAAGTTAGAGTCCTGATCTTCTTTAGCGAAAAACATAACAGTAATGCTGCAGCAGGAAAGATGAAAAGGAAAACAACAAGAAACCTTATGAGCTATGTGCATTTACTTATAAATGCAGCCTTTTAATTTTACAATAAATTTGTGATGATAAGAACTGGACAATAGTAAAAAATCAATATATTTTGAAATACACATTAAGAGTATGTTATTGGCATCCTTTTCAATTAAATATAATAAATGCAAATATTTGAGAATCAGGACAGCCTCTATATCCAGTTCTGTTGATAGCCAACCATAAGCAGAAAGACCAAATTCAAGAGCATATTCTACCAAGCTATGGCGTTTGATTTTTAAAAATTAAGTTTGATATCTTATGTGTAAGCTATGACAGACCTACAATCATTGGATAACAATTGAAAGAACAGATTTGCACCCTTGTAAGCTTTATAAAACTGCAGAACTAAATAATGTCAAAGCATCTAGAGTCTACAATTGGTTACTGTACTAATGTACTTGTCAAGTTTGTAATTCACAACATAAAATCTCCAACAATCTCCAATGAACTTCTCCATTTCCCACAAACTCTAAACAAGTAACAAACTACTGAAGAATTTTCTATATGAGATTGGACTGCCCACATTCAAAACACGAAATATTTTATGTAATACGTTCGGTGACAGCAGGGTCATGTATGATTTCCTGAAACACACAAATGCATATTATTCCACATCTTTGGAAAACACTATTACCCCAAACCTCTTTTCTGCTGTTTTCTTTTTTTACTTCTCTTCTGTTGTTTGTAGATGAATTAGGGGGTGGGTGGTTGCATAAATTGAATAAGTCCAAAGGTCAGCAAATATAATAGCAGTTCATGAACATCAACTTCTATCCACATAGAATCCTTTAGGACTCACAAGAGCTACTATTTCTTTTGGTTAGCATGAATAAAAAAGCCTAGTTGACTTGATCAACTGCTCTTTCAGATGTCCAACCAAATCAATATCAAAACGGGAGCACAATCTTACAGTATGGGCATATAAGCATTTTCCAATAAAAGCACCATCAAACAGAACTTTAACCACACATAACCTGACCTTTAAAATCCAAATCAAATCCCATAGTCTTAATGACAATCATTGCACCCATTCAAGCAATTTACCTTCCGGATGCAGTGGCATCAAAGGTAAAAGCAACAAGCAAGCTCCCAGGATTCTCCTCATCTGGCTCAAGCCGCAAAGTTTCCTTCTTGACATTCACATCGTTTTTAATGGTGACAGCTTTCTGATGCTCCACATAAGGTTCGTGTGGAGCAAAACCACCTCCACATGGATAACGCCCACCAACCCAATTGGCATGTGCTCGTCCCAGATGCGGATAGACCCCGCCCCCACGATATGGCTGCGGATACGGAGCCGGAACAGGTTGTGGAGTATAGTATCCATGGAACTGATAGTAATGGGGTGGATTGGGATGTGGATATTGAGATGAGTAGGGTGTGGCTTCACCAAAAACGTAGCTGTTTCCAGTAATTTCAGGCTGCGTTGGTTGTGACGTTTGATAACTCCGGTAACTCCGGCTCCGACTCGAACCGCTCCCAGTATTACCCATTCCTTCTATACTCTATTATTGCTAGAAAAGCCCTGAAATCTTCAGTAAAAAAACCGAGAAAACCCGTGAGAAAAAGACTGAGGAAATCAAATCTATATCTTAGCTTTACACCCAATAATTAACTTGAAATCACATAGACACACAACAATGAAGAAAACAAAGTACAAATCAATACTTACACAGTTTCTATGTTTCTAGACGAAAAAGAAATACAGATCACAACCTAAGAAGCGATTGATTGGTTTGATTATGACTAATGGAAAGAAAAGAGAGGAACAAGGAAAGATAAAAATATAATAATGGAAGATTGGGGATATGGAAATCGACAATAACGACAACTACCCACCAGGCACCAACCTTACCACCATCTCCACAATCATCATCATAAACCAGTCACCACCAAAAGCCCACCAACGACAAAACCATAAACCTGAAAACAGATTGCTTGTTCGTGCTTATCGCTAACGTAACCCCTTCTTATTCTTCTTCTTCTTCTTGAATCCCTCCTTTGTATTATGTCCACGCCATTACGATATTATTAAATTCCCTCTTTCATTTATTTTTTATTAATTTCCTCCTTTTTCACTATAATTTAAAGATTATATTTAATTTTCCCTTTATTTATTTTTTCTTCCCACTAGTTTAGTCACGGGGCAAATTATTCTTTACTTTAATACATATTAATTAGTTTAAGCAAATAAAAATAATAATTTTAATTTAAGCCAATAATAATAAAAAATAATACAAGTAAGAGATACAAAGCATGTTATTCTCCTCCTTAAATATGTAAAATATATTATTATATCAAATATAATAGGTAATATTCTTAATAAATTCATGAATTAAAGTTATCATATTTTATTTAAATTTTATTTAAATTTATTTTTAATTGACTTATAATTATTTCATAATTATTATAAATAATTTTTTTATAATTTTACTTATCTTCTATATTCATTTAATATAAATAAGATATTTTATTATATATCATTTTATTAACATCTCAACCTATAAAAAAATCATAAAATAAACTTACAAAATTATAATTAATACTATAAATTAATAAGATTTTACATCTTGCTTAACCTGTACAAAGACTCCCCAAGTAACCTACCACTATTTTAATAAAGACCTTAAAAAAGAGAGATTGTTGTGATCACTTTTCTCGTGTGAATTTTGATTTGATATTCGAAATTTTCTTTAACAAATAAATGGTTAGCAACAAGGCAAGGGTTCTTACTTGGATCTGCAGACACCAAAAAATCATTACCAGATATCATGCCCTTATTCTAAGTATAAAAAAAAGGAAGGAATTGAGCCCTAAAGAAAGAAGCTAGGAGGCCAATTACACCAAAAACAAATAAGACATCAATTGAAGAATATCAAAGTAAGGCTTAGACAATTGAAATTAATAGCAAAGGGGTTTCCTTTTTGGCATATCGGATCCTTATCTTGATCTTTTTCTTTGATTTTCTTGCCCTTACCTTCGTCAGATCCCCTCCCCAATCTTTTATCCTTTCACTAGTAAGATCTTTATGTCAAAATATTGTATTTCTCTGATAATTATCAGTATATTTCATTATATTTCTGTTATATTTCTGTACAATAGTTGAGATATATGTATAAAACGAAAATTAAACAATAACCATAATTCCTGCATATCCATGTTTTATGGATCCACTACCATTATTTTATGCTCCATGTTTTACTCATTTGAGTTATTGGTGTACGCCAGCAACAACAACACACACTTCCTCGCCGAGTTGGTGCATATATGTCTCTTATGCCCGACTTGTCAGTGAGTTGTAGAAGTTCCTGGAACCTGGATTTTGTGAGTATATCAAACGAATTGATCTTCGATTTAACAAATGGAAGCTTAATAATCTTTTCTTGATTACGTTTGATGAAGTTAGATCCAACTTCAACGTGCTTCGCGGTGCGATCATGTTGAACTGGATTGTGACGATGCAATAGGCCGCTTTGTTATCACAAAATAAGTTCATTTCAGAGTTAGGAGCGACCCGATCTCGGTTAGAAGGTTTTTCAACCAAAGGAGCTCACATATTCCTCGACCATTCCTCGAAATTACCAAGACCTCGGATAAGGCAACTACATTTTGCTTGCGCTTCTCCGTGTAACAAGATTGCCGCGAAAGTAAAGTACCCGGTAGATTTCCTATCCTTCGTATTCCCGCCCCGGTCGAATACGTATATCCGAGGACTTCGATTGACCATTCTTTGAAAACATAAGTCCTTTCCCGAGGGAGGATTTTAAGTAACGGGCATTCGCATGACCGCATCCATATGGTCTTTACTTAGGCGGTGCATGGGCCCCGACTCACGACACTCACGGCGTACGTGATATCGGTCGAGTATGAGATAAATATATGAGTTTTCCTACCTGCAGATTGATATCTCTGTTTATCTGTGGTACTTGGTCCATATTCTCCGAGTTTATGATTTTGAACCATAGGAATATCGAGTTTACAATCCCCAGTAGTCTGCCTCTGCTAGTAGGTCCAGGTATATTTCCTTTGGGAAAGACATATGCCTTGTTTTGATCTTGTTACCTCGATACCTAAGAAGTATTTGAGTCCTCCCAAGTTCTTCATTTCAAACTCCTTTGTGATTGTTCTTGAAGCTTAGAGATTTCTTCTTTATCATCCTGTAATGATCATGTCGTCCTTAGACTATAAGGGGCATTATCTTCCCTAATCGATGTTTTAGGAAAGAGTATGATCGAGTTGCTTTGTTGGAACCCGTATTTCTTCATTCTTTGAACTCGACCTACCAAACCACGCTCGAGGTGATTGTTTTAGTCCATACAATGCTCGTTGTAATCTACGTACGGTTTCGTTTCTGATGTAACAGATATCTGGTGGGATATCCATGTAGATCTCTTCTTCAAGGTCACCGTGAAGGAAAGGCATTCTTCACGTCAGAAGTTGGTGCAATGGCCAATCTAAATTTGCATGAAGAGATAACAAAACTCTCACAGGTTTTTAGTTTAGCCACGGGTTGAGAAGGTTTCTTGATAATCTATCCCGTGTTTCTGTGTATATCCTTTTGCTACAAGCCTTGTCTTGTATCGATCAATTAACCCATCTGCTTTATACTTAATGGAGAAGATCCACTTGGATCCTACCATCTTCCTCCCTTGGGGCAACTTGCTTAACACCCACGTGTTATTCTTACGCAATGCCTCAATTCCTCTTTTATAGCTTGAGCCCATTTTGGATCGGATAAGGCTTCTTCAATGCTACTCGAATTTGACACGATGAGAGTGTTTGTGCGAATGCCACGATAGGTTACGATAATCTTTGAGTAGATACATAATTTGCTATTGGATACTTGGGTTGTGGATTCTTCTCTTTCAGGGTATCGATTTGGAGGTTTACCTCGATTGTGTATGCGAAAGGTAAAACATAACCACGGTGTATCTATAGCATTAGTTTGTAAAGGTGTGATAGGATAGCTTACCTCGGGAGTGTTCTGTGGGAGGATCATTGGGTACTAGAGAATGGAGGTACATCAACCACTTCATCTTACAGAGATTCAATTACTATACCTTCGGTTCTTGGAAGTTCAAGCTTTCGAGTGTTCAGATACGGGCTCCTCCATATGTGTGGCGGGATCAGGTATGTTGGACTAGTGTCTAATATTTCAACATCAAACCAATTTCGTTTCTTCACCATGTAGCTCTCTCTGAAGAGTGTAATTGGATACGGTGATGGGAAAAAAACATTACGATTCTAGGAAAGTGACATCCGTGGTAGTATAGTTTCTTTTAGTAATTGGATCATAACATCGGTACCTTTTTCTGTACACCATTACCCCCGAGAATACACATCGGACAAGACACGTGGATCCAACTTAGGATTCGTTGATTTTTTATGGAGGTGGACAAAAGCAACACATCCAAAAATTCGGGCGGAAGCATTAAAATAGTAGGTAAGGGAAGATGATCGGATAACACCTTTAATGGAGTACGAAATTGTAAGGTCTTTGTGGGCATTCGATTCGGTAGATACTGAATGTGACATCACTCCGATGTTATTAGGCATATGTGCACCGATTAGTAAGGCAGAAGCCGTTTCTAAAATATGCCTATTCTTCCTCTCCCAGATTCATTTGTTGTGGAGTTTGTGAGCATGAGGTTTCATGGAGAATACACGTAGTTGTCCAAGTATGTCAGGAATTGTTGATTAACATACTCCCTCAATTGCTCGGACCTAAGTATCTTAATTTTTTCGAGAAAATTGGGTGCAGATCATGGTGTGAAACAGTGAAATGTAGCAAATACTTCATCTTTATGTTTGAGAAGGTAAAGCCATGTCATTCGTGTACAATCATCAACAAAAATAACAAACCAACGATGACCCGATGACGTAATAACCGGGAAGGTCTGAAACATCAGAATGTACCAAAGCAAAAGGAGTCATACTTTTATTCATGCTTTCGTAGGATAAGGCATACTATGACTTTTTGCTAGGATACAAGTATCACATTTGAAATACGAATGTGTGATATTTGAAAATAAACTAGGAGTAGGTGCCTTAAATACCCGAATGATGGATGCCCCGAATCTACGATGACATAGCCAAATCTGTCGTTCCTTGTTACCAACGATGTATTTGCATGTGATTAGCTCTTCCTGAGCGGGGTCATCCACGTAATATAGCCCTCCTCTCCCCAGTACCACGCCCAATGATCTCCTTGGTGAGTAATATCGTAGAAGGCAAAAGTAGAATACATCAATACTACCTGATTAAGGTGCGAAGTGACACGACTTACGTATATTAGTCGGTTTGACGAGATGGTACAAGCAAAGTATTAGATAATGATAATGAGGAGATAAGGTCCATTGTTCCGACTAGCCGGATAAGTGACCCGTTTGCATTGGCGACACGGCTCCGTCTTGGGCTGGGTTGTATTGGAGAGATCGTTTGGGTCAAATGTCATGTGATCTGTAGCTCCGAGTCAGGAAATCCAATCCTCTTTATCACTACGAGTAGATATGTGAAATGCTTTACTTGAAATACACGGATCACGGGAAGATTGACCTGGGAAGTAAGGGATAGTGAGGCATTATTGGTAGCCACATTTGCTTCGTCGGTTGTGTCCCGTTTCTTCCGTGCTTGAAGATCATTCCACCATTACGGATACCCATTGGAGTTTGAAGCGGTTTTCACGGGTGTGTTTGGAGTTTCCGCAATGGCCACATTTCATGTCGAGAGATGGTGGATTTCGAGGATTTCTTCGCTGAGAGGTTCACATTTTTGGTGGCATCGACGATTATGGTGTCCTCGACCCACTTTAAAAGTCATAATCCACTCCGGGTGTCGTATCGACACTTGCGATCATCACGGTCTGCACGACCTCTTCCCGGCAGACGAATCCATGGCTTGTTCCACCGTAGAATGGTCGATTTGAAGCACATCACTTTGAGTTTTGTCGAGTCTATCATCAAGTCCGTGAGGAAGGTATACACTCGATCTTCTGTGCGATGGAGTTGTATTTTTGTATGTCATTTGCACACTCCATTGGATTAGGGCGGCCAAATCAATTTCTCGCCCATGACAGCCGAAGGTCGTTGTAGTATTTTTCAATGGATCCACCGCGCATTTCATACGAGTAACTCGACGACGAAGATCATACAACGAGACGTGTCTGTCCCGTCGCGTAGAAGGTGGTAGCGTGAGAATCCCAAACTTGTTTCGCGAGTTGGGAATCGAATAAAATTTGCAATCAAGGAGGGGTCCATCGAATTGATCAACCATCCTTTAACAATGGCATTTCGGTGCGCCATCTCACGAATGAGGGTCGGTTTCAACAGGTTGAGAAAATCCCATTAATATATCCCGGTTGTCTTTGCGAGAGATATACATCTCACCACCTGGGACCACAAGGCATAGTTGGATCCTCCCAACTTGATACTAATGAGAGCGACGACGTTGATTGACAGAGGTTGTGAGCTGATCTGAGCTCTAGTGAAAACTTCCGTCATTTTCGCCGTCAAATCTTCCAACATGAAATTGGTAGTTAAATCTTTTTTTTTTTTTTTTTTTTTACAATTCTTACAACACTATATAAAGAAAAATTTGTAACCCTAACCGTCCCTTTTCACATTCGCGCAGCTGCTAACCCTAAAATTTCCCTTCTTTTTTTTTTTTTTCAATTTTTGTGACTCATGCCTCTCCTTCTTCTTCCTCCTTCTTCCTCGGCCTGATTCTTCCTTCCTTCATGATTCTTCCTTCCTCAGTGACTCGCTTCTCTGCGTTTCTCAACGCGGTTTCTTGCCTAATCGCCGTTCTCTCGCAGCTTCCCACTTTCTTCTGCGCGATTTCAACAGATTGGTCGCGCGGTTTCCTGCGTTTCTGGTAGCAGTTAAGTCTGCGTTCCTGGACCACTGACATTTTACGCGTTCCACCATTTCTTCTCGACCAAAAATCTCGCAGACCATCTTCTTCTCTCCTCTTCTCTAAGATTCTTTCGTGGCGACTCTTCTTCACTGTTCGTTTTCTCCCCGATCTACTAGCCTCGAAATGGTAGGTTCAACCACACAGCACCAACGATTACGGTATACGACGCATCAACGGTTCTTGTGAGTACTTAAATCTCCTTGTAAGTTGTATCTTGATATATATTTTTTTAAGGTGTAACGTAATCTTATTGAATTTATGAACAAATAAGCATTGAAATAACTATCTTGCTTTCATTTTAAAGCACGTATTCGATGTTTGAAACGGTACAAGAGTTGAATATAAACCGTAGATCGGAACTCAAAAGCAGGTGAAAAAACTGCCTACAATCAGAGTACACGGAGAGATCGGAAATTAGAAACGAAACCCGAGTAAATCGAAATCGAAATCGAAATCGAAAACTGCGCAAATTTGCGGATCGAATCGAGAAAATGGTAGTTTCGTCATAAATCAGCAGGTAGTTCATTAGCAATATCCTGCTCTGATACCATGTCAAAATATTGTATTTCTCTGATAATTATCAGTATATTTCATTATATTTCTGTTATATTTCTGTACAATAGTTGAGATATATGTATAAAACGAAAATTAAACAATAACCATAATTCCTGCATATCCATGTTTTATGGATCCACTACCATTATTTTATGCTCCATGTTTTACTCCACTGAGTTATTGGTGTCTGCCACAACAACACACACCAACACTTTAGTGCAATAAAAATAAAAAATAGTTGATCCTTATCATCTTAACTTGTTCTTATTTTTCTATTTTTTTAGAACAGAGTTAGAATATTCTCTTATCTGTATTGAATAAAACATATTGAGTCAAATATTCTTTATGTAAAACTTACTTTATTTAGATCGAAAAAATTGTACGGTTTAATAAAACCATGTGTTATGACTCGAATCCGTAATCAATCGTATTTCCAATGGAATAGTTGACAAATAAATTCAAAAAAATTCATTCTTTTCTAATTCACTTGTTGTTTCAGTTCAAAATTTCTCACTATCACATCTTTACATGTTAACTTGGTCTAAACCAATTAATATACATTCTTGGTTAAGTTGGAAAATATAACTCATTATCATAAAATAAGAGCAATATTATTTATGATAGGATAGAATTTTACCGATTAAATAATAATAGAACACTATCTAATAATTATATGTCATCGAACATTTACATGATAACAAAATTTTCCCATAAAATAAAATTGTTTTTTCTTGTAATTTTTTTTCCAACGGTGCTTAAAATTTCTTTTAATGTTGTGCATTAGTGCCTAGTACAATTGTTAGGGTTTATACACTCACTTTTTAGGGTTTTTTTAATTCAAATTTTCTTTTTCTTTAGTTCAATATTGCTTTAAATTAATAAAGTTACAATACATCGTAGAAATATTAATCACCTCTGATATAGGAAGGTTAGTTACATTTGAGAAAAAATATGTTTAAGTTAAAAACAAAATTTCTCTTTGCTTGCGTGTCTCTTGATTGACAATATAATGAAAAGACACAGATTAAGCAGTTAAACATTGGTTCAAACATTGGGTTGGTGGTGGTCCTAATACACCAACTACGGGATGAGTTGAGCCTTTTTAGGTCAATAAGGTTTGTGAGAAACGAGCTTGTTAGGTTAATTTCTCTTGTAATTGCAAAAACTTTTCAAAAGCTTCTTGGTATGTGGCCTTGTTTGTGGTCTATTTAAGGCAGATTAAGGACTCTGAAGGGTCTTTATAATCAATTGGACCAAACCTCAATCGCGTTGCCTTGGTGAACCCATTCCAAGTGAATGGTCCACAAAACCTTGCAAGTCATCTATGCCATTATAGAGTGATGTCTTCTAGATGGAAGGAATCCAGCTGCACCTTTGATCTGGTGTGATGTTAATGAATTCGAAGTATTGTTCAGCCTCGTAAATCCAATCAATTGGGTTATCTCTAAAAAAATTGAGGAATAACAGCTTAAGGTATTTGTGAAGGTAATCATTATTAGGGTAAGAAGTTTGTGGGTGCAAGGGTTCATTTCGTATAAATGGATGGGATTTTGGTGAGTTACGAATAGCGCAAGAGGCTTACAGTTCGGTCAGCATCACTTGTAAGGCAACACCTACTTGTTCGAAGCTAGATTTATGTAATGCTAAGGTTTCAGATACTTCGTTGAGGAACTCAATGTTAAATTTATTGTAGGCATTATGATCAAAACCTGGGTTGAGCTCTTATACCAATGATAAGGTGAATTTTGAGAGCAAGAAAAAAAAAAGAGAAGAGAAGGAGCTGAATGTATAATTTTCTGATATCCCTTTTATTTAATCTTTTGGGCTATATATAGCCTTATAAGAAAAATGAACAAAACTAAAGAAGTTGCTACAAAAGCATATCTTCTGACGGGGTAATGGTCCTCTCCTAACCAGTCATGGCCCGTGTAATCACCTTAATACCCGTATAATTGCCTCTACGCCCGTGTACGTTTGCATCTATGCGCACAAGCAATCTATGACAGCATATGCACGTATCAAAATAAAAATACTTTATTTTTATCATATATATATATATATATATATAAATTATGATATGAATGATAAATTATGAAGAATGATTTCAGTGTCGAGTATTAGGTGCGTTATCACGCCCAATATAAAGTTACGTAGCTATTAAAAAATCGAGTTATATGAGTGTATGATTGATTTTCGTGTGTCAGTTCCCACTAATGTTGCAATCGTGGTCAATGACATTAATGCTTAATATAAACTCCTTTTTTACTTTTTTATATATTAATTTTCGTTGCATATAAAAGTCACGTGTTTAGTTATGTATTTTAATAAATTTATAAATAAATTTTAACTTTATATATAATTAAAAATTTAGTTTTTTTAATATATTAAAAAATTAGGTTATAATTACAATAAATTTAATATATATATATATATATGTTAGGAATACTTAATGATTATATATTTTATTTTGTGAGCAAATAAATATACATGGTGTTTTTATATAAGAGTTATAAGTAAACTATATATGTCTAAAGTAACTATATGTAGATATATTAAAAGTAAAGAGATATACATTAGCGTATATATATATATATATATATATATATATATATATATATATATATATATATATATATATATATTAATATATTACTAGATATACATTAATAGTTCCCATCAAGCTCAAGGTGGATGTAAGACCAACTTGAGATTGTCAACCAAATTACGAGTGCATCATTTGGGAAGTGTCTTAGTGAAAATATCTGCAAGTTGATCGTTGGAAGAAACATGAAAAAGCTTGAGAGCATCATGGATAAGATGAGAACGAATAAAGTGACAATCAATCTCGATATGTTTAGTCCGTTCATGGAAGACATCGTTGTGAGCAATATGAATGGCACTCTGATTATCACAATAAATGGGAGTTACAGAGGATGTGGACACACCCAAATCCTTAAGGAGCCATCGCAGCCAAAAGAGCTCAGTTGTGGTATCAACAAGAGCACGATATTCTGCTTCAGTACTGGAGCGGGCCACGAAGGTTTGTTTCTTACTTCACCAAGAAATCAAAGAAGAACCAAGGAGAAAGCAATAACCTGTAGTAGACCTGCGATCAGTGGGATCTTCTGCCCAATCAGCATCAGAGAATGCACGAAGTACTAAAGGAGACTGAGCTGAGTAGAAAAGGCCATGGAAGATAATGCCTTTCAAGTATCGTAGAATACGCAGAACAACAACATAATGAGTCGATCATGGAGCAGACAGATATTGGCTCACCTGATGAACAACATAAGAGATGTCTGGACGAGTAACTGTAAGATAAACCAGGCTGCCAACCAATCGTCTATAAAGAGAAGGATTAGACAATGGTTGCCCCTTTGATGGTGTCAGATGTGCATTAAGTTCAACTAGAGTGTTAACAGTCTTACTGTCAGTGAGTCCAGCTTGAGATAAGAGGTCAGATGCATACTTTGCTTGAGTAATGTAAATACCATCTGTGGAACGAGTGATCTCAAGACCCAAGAAATAGCTTAAATGTCCAAGGTCTTCCATCTTAGACTACTTACTAAGAAAATCTTTGAGTTCTTGAATGCCACTGAGGTCATCACCAGTTATGATCATATCATCCGTATATAGAAGAAGCAAAATGGTGCCTTTATCATTGCGACACAGAAATAAGGCAGAATCATAAGGACTAGCAGTGTAACCCAAGCGAAGGATGGTGGAGCTGAACTTGGCAAACCATGCTCGTGGAACTTATTTAAGGCCATAAAGTGCATGTCGAAGGCGACAAACCTTATTTGTTTCAACAGAAAGACCAGGAAGAGGTTGCATATAGACTTCTTCATGTAGATCCCCATTAAGAAAAGCATTTTTAACATCCATCTGAAAAAGGTCCCATTTACTAACAGCGACAACAACTAAGATGGTACAAATAGAGGAAATACGGGCAACTGGAGCAAAAGTCTCTTCATAATCAATCCCATACTCTTGTGTAAAACCTCTTGCTACAAGACGAGCCATATAAAACCTCTTGTAGCGATCGATGGACCCATCATAGCGAGTCTTGATCTTATAGATCCACTTACTACCAATCACAGATTGACCAGGAAGGAGAGTAACAAGATCCCAAGTATGGATTTTGGTTAATGCATCAATTTTTTCTTTCATTGCAATCTGCCAAGAAGGGTTAGTAGATGCCTCACGATAGGTGTGAGGCTCATGGAGTGTAGCAAAGGCAGTGTAACAATGATAGTCAAGTAAATGTGTAGGAATGGATCTTACCCGGGTTGAGTGGCGAGGTGGAATGTCTTATGGAGGATCTTCAGGTGGAGTAGGAGCAAGGGACCTATGTTCAAGGTGGGGTAGCTCGTTATCAACCTATTCTTCTACGACCTGTTTAGGAGAATCATCAGAAATATCTGAAGATTGAATAGTGAAGTCCAAAGATGGATTAGAAGTGCCTGTAGAAGGAAAAAAGACTCATTTGGAAAAATTTCTAAAACATTTGAACTAGTTAGGAAAGAACGAAAGTGAGAAAGTTCAACAAATAAGCAGTGTTCCCAAAAGACAACATTACGAGAAACACGAAGACGATGTGAGACAGGATCATAGCATCGATACCCTTTTTGAGTTTCACCATAACCAAGAAAACAACAAAGTCTAGATCGAGGCTCAAATTTGTTGTGTTCATGAGGCTGAAGAAGAACGAAACAAACAAATCCGAATGAGAAAAGGTAATGATAGTCAGGAGATGATCCAAAAAGGCGCTAATACGGAGTCTGATTATGAATGACAACGCTTGGAATGCGATTAATGGCATAAACAGCATGAAGAGTAGCTTCACCCCAAAATGGGGCAAGAACTTTGGCAGAAAGAAGAAGAGCATGAACAGTGTCAAGAATATGACGAAGTTTTCTTTCGACTCGACCATTTTGTTGAGAGGTTCTTGGACAAGTTAGATGATGTATTGTTCTATAGGAGTGTAACAGAGTTTGAAAAGCATTTTGAGTATATTCAAGAGCATTATCAGATCAAAAAGTTTTGATATGTTTGCAAAATTGTGTTTCAACCATTTTTGCAAAGTTACTGTATATTGGTAAGATTTCAGAACGAGATTTCATTGGAAAGAT
Organism: Hippophae rhamnoides; assembly: GCA_033030585.1. Taxonomy (NCBI): domain Eukaryota; kingdom Viridiplantae; phylum Streptophyta; class Magnoliopsida; order Rosales; family Elaeagnaceae; genus Hippophae; species Hippophae rhamnoides. Next base: position 18,373,055 of record CM065437.1, on the reverse strand, counting down.
TCAACTATAACGAGAATAATCATCAATAAAAACAACAAAATATCGAGATCCACCAATACTAGTAATAGGAGAAGGTCCCCAAACATCAGAATGAATTAACTCAAAAATACTATTAGAGATAGATTTACTATTATTGAATGGTAAAGTTGGCTGTTTTCCTAACTGACATGAAGTACAATCAAAATTGTCTTTGGACATAGAACCCAATAGACCATTAGAAGCTAACTGTTGTACCCAAGTGGATGGGGCATGACCAAGACGAGAATGCCAAAGTGCAAAAGAAGGTAAGGAAGAAACTGCAGCAGTTGCAGCAGCAACAAAGGCAGGAGCAATAGGTGGAAGATGAAGATTATTTACGGGAAACATATGCCCGACCTTAGGACCGGTCCCAAGCTCTTGCCCCGTCCTCGGATCCTGCACAATACACCCAAAATAGTAAAAAAATAAGGCAATATCCTAGTTTAGCTAATTGTCCCACAGAGCATAAATTATAAGATAGGTCAGGTACATGGAAAACCTTAGGAATAGAGAGGGTAGAGGTCGAAACAAAACCTAGACTATTCCCATGAATGGTGGAACCATCATCTATATGAATGAAGTGTCATATGATTGCAACATGTAGAGTCAAGAGAGGGAAGATGATTGCGATTAAGAAGCTGACCTCAGATTGGCTCAAAGTCCTTGTGGAGTGACATTAAGAACTCATAGAGACGAAATTCATCCCTAATTGTAGCATATTACTGAGCATCTATTGAGCATGCCCAAATTGGATCACAAAGGTCAATGTGGTCCCAAAGGAAGTGAAGTTGATCAAAGTAGTCATTGATGGATTGCCTTGGTTCCTGTGGAAGTTTATGCAATTCAACTATTAGTTGATATTTCATGGATCCGTGAGTAATGGATTACCTTTTGGCCAACATATCACATGCTGATTTGGCATCATCAAAACTGCCCAACAGATTGGAGATGGAAGGAATGGAAGTATTCCGAATCCATGTGAGGATCATGTGGTTGTGACTATCTCATTCAATCATGCGACGAAGGAAAATAGCATCTTCTTCACTTGCTCCTTTAACAAGAATGATAATTGCACCAGTACAATAATGCCAGAGCATACGACCCTTAAGAAAACTGCGCATAGCTTGAGACCATGACAAGTAATTCTTGGTCCCCTCCAATATAGTATTGATAGGGCAAGAAACAAAAGCATCCTTTTTATCCATTTGGAAACACAATATGCAAAAACGGACTGCAAAAATGAGGTCTATGCGAAAAATTGGGTAGGGTGGACTTGTATTGCAAAAGTCAACGGCCAACGGTAAGCACGGTCAGTGGTCAACGGTCAGGCCGGTGCACAGTCAACGGGGGCTCTGTGACGTCAGCTAAATGTGATGATGACATTAGCCCTAGGTAAGTCACTGATGAGGTCACGGGACAAGAGCACGACGTGTGTAGCGCGTGAAGAGGAATTAGGTTGCAATTCACCCACGGTTGTGTAGATCTGGTCGTGGCGATCACAATGGTATCTGCAGAAATGTCATCGGGGTAAGATTTCATGGCGCGTTTGGTTTCAGTGGCGGCATGTGAAAAGACGTGCGGATTGTTTGGGTGGCGCATGAGGGTGCGTGCGGTGTCCGATGGTTGTGATACTTCCACGGTTGTGTAGATCTGGTCGATCCGATCATAATGGTATCTACATAAAAATTATCGGAGCAAGATGCACGGCAGCGATATTGATTGGAGTGATATTTGTGGTGCGGAACTCCTTAACAACGGCGACTGTAGGCCCAGAACCTAAAGACAACGGTTGAAAGATGTCGGAGGTTCAACGATGAGTGGTTGCAGCGGCTATTGTGACAGTGGAATCTATGAGGGTTGAGTAGCACCAGAAAAGATAAGACTGCTAGAAAGATAATAGCGGTGGCTCTGATACCATGTTAGAAATACTTAATGATTGTATTCTATTCTATGAGTAAATGAATATACATGGTGCCTTTATATAGGAGTTACAAATAAACTAGATATATTTAAAGTAACTACATATAGATATGCCAAAAGTAAAGAGATATACATTAGCAGATATATATATATATATATATTAATATATTAATAGATATACATTAACAATATGTATTACCTTTATTATGTTTGTTACTTCTTATCCTAATAAAAAATATATATATTATTTCTATTAAATTATATAAAAGAGTATAAAATCTAATTATTTATAATTGATATAAAAAATAAAAATTTGCTAGACTACTTTAATCTTTAGATAAAAATAAATTATGAAAACATTTTATAAATCTTAATCGACATCATATTACTTTAATCTTTAGGTAAAAATAAATTATAAAAATATTTTATAAATCTTAATAGACATCAGATTTAGATAAAAAATACTTAAATAAAATATTTCTCATACATAGACGTAAGATTATAAAAACAATCAAAATTCTTCCAATTTTAATTATAAGATAAGTCTTATCAATATTAAAATAAAATGTTACATATAAAATGATAAAACAAAGAGTTTAGGGTTAATATAGATATTTTTTTACGGTCAAAAGTAAAATAGATAAAAAAATAAAGTGTTAATAATTAGAACACATTTTAAAAACGAAAAATATTAACTTACTAATAATAATCCTTTATTGATTGCTAAATCTTAAATAGATTAAATTTAGAGTTATTTTGATCTTTTTCATGTGACTTTTAATTACTAAACATGTTATTTTAATTTGTTTTTACTGTTAGATATAAATTCTCACCTATTATATTTTTATTCGATAAACAAATAAAAATAACTAGTAAATGTATAATATCTAAAGGCATAATATAATTTACCAAAGAAAATAAATTTTATAAAAGTAAATATATTTTTAATAGCAAATATTACCTTCTTTTATTTGAGTTACATTTTATTTTAAAAAATATTTTTATCATAAATTGATGTATATATTAATCTTCACATTATAATATAATTAGTTATTGTTAGTAAATTATTTCAACATTTAATCTTTACAATTAATATCCAATCAAATATTAATATGTTACTTAATGCATTTAACATTATTTTTTATTTTAAGGTGAGATATGAATTCATCAATTTCAACTTTATTTAACAATGAAACTAAAGTTAATTAATTAGATGAATGTAATATACAATTTTATTATCAATAATAAAAAAATTGTAAAAATATTATTTTATTTTTAAGTATGTTTTCATCTTACTTTGCATGTCATTTGACATTCAGATTTTTCTATTTTTGTTTTATTATTGTTTTTCTTCTACATTCTATTTTTAACCCAATTTATTTTACTTCATAAAAATAATAATTTATCAAACACAAATAAATACTTTTAGATCAACTCTCCTTTTATAATAGAATATAGATATATATTTTATTGTTATTAAAATTGTATAAATATATTTTTTATTTTTTTAAGTGTTTTCACTTTACTTTGTATATCATTTAAGTTAGAAATTTAGTAAGCTAACATATATAAGTATGGACGAAAATATTAATATAGATGAAAATATAGAGATTTTAATTTTATAGAAGTATTGAGAATATTAATATTAATGGATATTTAAAAAAATTATAAAAGTTATGAAATTTATGAAATTTATAATTATTTTTAAAATTTAAAATTATTAAAATAAATAATATAAACAAAAAAAATTTATTCTTTTTATTTAAATATTATATATATGACTCAAATATGAAACAAGATATACATATATAATGCTATAATATCATCATTAAAAATATTTTTGCATTAAATGATTATTTAATATTGTGATATTCAAATAAATTATACTAAAATTAATGAAAAATTGAATAATAAAGTATAAAATTATTTTTAAAATAAGAATTATTTATATAAAAAAATAAAAAATAGCATGAGATAAAAGGAAAAAAATATAATTGAAAAAATAAGAGGTAACAAATTATCTATAAATAAATCAAAATATAATGAATTATAACTTATAATTAAATATTTACTTTTTAGTATATGTGAAAATCTATAGAAAAATAAAATAATTTTCTTTTAAATAAATATTAACTTTATTTATATATAACACAATAAGTTACATAGATGTGTCATTTATATTACAGAATTTCAAAATTCAAAAACTATACATATCGATATTTCTAAAATTTTGTTTGAAATTTTTAAACATTATAGAACAACTTACAAAACATCGGAAAATTTCTACATTTTTTAATATTTTCATGAAAATCAAATTTCTTTTAAATATTATAGAAGATATTTTAAAAACAGCATAACTATATCAGTCCCTTTATTTAACAAAAAAATATAAAATATTTTCATCTGAGATCGAAACTTAAAAGTATATATATATCCTATACATCCAAATAACCAATAACTCCTTGTAGATCGATGACTTAAATGTAAATAGACATTGAATTCTTAGAAAGCATATAAAAGATAATATTATTTATTATTCTTAGAGTAAATCCAATATAAATTAGATTATTTTTTTCCAACCACTTATTAAATATTTGTATTTTTAAAAAATAAAATTGCAATAATTTTCGTGAAAAACAAGTATCTAATACCTAATTTATTAAAAGAAAGTGATGAAAATATGTTGCTACCCTTTCGATTATTCTCAATCTTTGGGTGACCTTCTTCATACATGGTTACGTGCAACAAATATATCTTCAATAAGACAAGTGCATATTTAGAGAGAAAAAAAAAACTGGTGTAGATATCATTTCTTTATCAAATTGTGACTATAATCATAAGTGGTATTTGGTGTCAATTAGTTGCAACTCATTGGCACAAAGAATTAAGATTCAAACTCATAACGGTGTGTAAGTTTGAGTGGTAGAAAATAAAAATCATGATATATATATATATATGAGTATATTTTTTTTTCTAGAAAAATAAATACTCAATACTTTGAAAGAGAGTAAAAGTGATCGGTGTAAAATAAAGACTAGATAGGACAAAGACTCTCTCCCGTTCTCTATCTTTGATTTAAAAGATGTCCACCATATACACTTAAAATTATTATAGGACATATTAAGGATCTCTAATTGGGAATCATACCCCAAATGTAAAAGAAGGATCCGATTAATATTTAAATATTATTTTTAATTTGTATTATAAATAAATTAATAATAAATATTTTATAACGAAACAAAAATTTGAACTAATAAATAATATTAATGTAAAATAGACAAAAATAAAATATATGTAATAATAATTTATAATCCTTTTTTAATGAATAACATTGATAAAATCTTGTTACAAGTTTGAAAGAATAAGAATAGATTATAAGAATTTATATTTTTAAAATTTAAGTAAATAGTTTAAATAATTTTTATAAATGAAAAATTATTGATATTATAATATAATAAAAACATAATTTAAAGATAATTATAATATTTTAGATTTTTAGAATTTAAATAATTAATTTAAATAAATTTTATAAAAAAAAGCATTCTTGTTTTGATAGGATAAAAACATATTTGAAAATAAAATATAAAATACATAATACATTATTTATGATTAAATTGTCTTTAAATGTGAATAAATCTTTAAAAAAATTATATATTTATTAAAATAGATTATATAGTTTAGTGGAATGAGAGAAGAAATGCAACATACATCTTTGCTACTACCTCCTCGTATTGTATAATAAGGATCTCCATTAGTTATTTTTTATTTTTTATCTTTTATTTTTTAGTTTACCTCCAATTATTATTGTTATTTTTTAACCAAACCTTGAAGTAACTACTCACTTGTATATGCTTTAGTGCCTGCTTATTGCTTATTCCAAACCATATTAGGTGATAGACGTATGTTCTGTTGAAAATTAACACCAATATAATAATTAAAGATGTAGAGAAATAAATGAAGTAGTTGAAGAAGAAGAAAAATAAATGAAGTGGTTGAAAGATGTAGAGAAATAAATGAAGTGGTTGAAGGATGCAGAGAAATAAATAAAGTGGTTGAAGGATGTAGAGAAATAAATAAAGTGGTTGAAGGATGTAGAGAAATAAATAAAGTGGTTGAATGATGAATAAATATAGTGGTTGAAGGTTGTAGAACATAGAAGTGTGTAGATAATATTTGTGTGGCTAAGATTATTTCTAAGTTTTATATTTGTGTGGTGTAGATTGCATGGTGAGGATTATAAATAGCCTACCTTGCATTTGGTTTAATCATTCCATCAAAAACAAATAAGTCTTTGTATTCTTAGTTTGAGTGTGAGTTGAGAGTTTTTTCTTTGAGTGTCTGTATTTCTTTTCAATTTGTGAGTTGCCTTTGAAATGTGTTATAGTGGGTATAATACAAATAATTTATTTACTTGTTTGGATGACAACTATGAAAGAAGAGATCGATGCACTTCATCAAAATCAAACTTGGGATTTGGTGCAAAAGCAAAGAGATGTGAAACCCATATCCTACAAGTGAGTTTACAAGATAAAGCGCAGACTAGATGGGCCAATCGAGAGGTACAAGGCACAATTGGTAGCTTGTGGTTTCTCTCAACAGTATGGACTAGACTATGATGAAACATTTAGTCCAGTGGCGAAACTTACAACTATTCGAGTCCTACTTGCACTTGCAACCAACAAAGATTGGAAGTTGTGGCAGATGGATGTGAAAAATGATTTTCTTCATGGAGAGCTGGATTGGGAGATCTACATGATCCAACAAATGGGTTTTCAAAGCCAAGATCATCCTAAATATGTGTGTAAGCTGCGAAAAGCACTCTACGGATTGAAACAAGCACCCAAGGCATGGTATGGTAAGATTGTTGAATTTCTAACACAAAGTGGTTATTTAGTAACACATGCAGATTCTAGCTTGTTTGTTAAAGCCAATGAAGGAAAGCTAGCTATCGTGCTAGTGTATGTGGATGACTTAATCATAACCGGTGATGATGAGGCAGAAATTCTTCAAACGAAGGAGAATTTGTCAATTCGTTTCCAGATGAAAGAACTTGGCCAGTTGAAGCACTTCCTTGGTTTAGAGGTTGATCACACACAAGAAGGAATATTTATTTATCAGTGAAAATATTCCAAAGATTTGTTGAAGAGGTTCGGAATGCTTGAATGTAAGCCGATTTTGACACCGATGGAACCAAATTCCAAATTTTGTACGAGTGAATGAAAATATTTGGATGATGCAACGATGTATCGACAATTGATAAGCAGTCTGATCTACTTAACCTTGACTCGACCTAACATTTCTTATGCAGTTAGTGTGATTAGTCGGTACATGCAAAATTCAAAGAAGCCTCATTTGGATGCAGTTCGACGAATACTGAGATATGTTAAGAGTACAATTGACTATGCTCTTTTGTACAAGAAATGTGGAGATTGGAAGTTAGTTAGTTACTGTGATGCAAACTATGCAGGAAATCATGACACTAGGAGATCAACAATTGGGTATCTGTTTAAGTTGGGTTCTGGAACAATTTCTTAATGTAGCAAGAGACAACCAATAATATCATTATCAACCACCGAAGTTGAGTATCGAGCAGCAGCAATGGTAGCTCAAGAGTGTACATGGTAGAGAATCCGGTATTTCATGCAAGAACTAAGCATGTTGAATTACATTATCACTTTATCAGAGAAAAGGTTTTGCAAGAAGAAATTGAAATAAGGAAAATCAAGACAGATGATCAAGTTGCGGACTTGTTCACAAAAAGCTTAAGCGTTGTCAAGTTCGAAATGTTTTGCCGTCTGCTTGACACAGTAAAAATAGTGAGAGTTGGTGTTGAGGGGGAGTGTTGAAAATCAACACCAACATAATAATTAAAGATGTAGAGAAATAAATGAAATAGTTGAAGAAGAAGAGAAATAAATGAAGTGGTTGAAGGATGTAGAGAAATGAATAAAGTAGTTGAAGGATGTAGAGAAATAAATAAATTGGTTGAATTATGAATAAATAAGGTGGTTGATGGTTGTAGAAAAAAGAAGTGTGTAGATAATGTTTGTGTAGCTATGATTATTTCTTAGTTTTATATTTGTGTGGTGTAGATTGCATGGTGAAGACTATAAATAGCCTACCTTGTATTTGGTTTAATCATTCCATCAAAAACAAATAAGTCTTTGTATTCTTAGTTTGAGTGTGAGTTGAGAGCTTTCTCTTTGAGTTTTGTATTTCTCTTCAATTTGTGAGTTACCTTTGAAAGGTGTTATAGTATGTATAATAAAGTAATTTATTTACTTGTTTGGATCTAATATTAATAAATTTAGAGTTATTTATTCTAAATTTTACTCAAGATACTCTCGATGCTGGCATTTCCAATAATTAATTGATATGATATTTGTGTGGAATCAATTTAATTATTTGAAAATTACTCAAAGCTCTTCTCTAGTAGAAACCTCCGTTCAAGGAATTTTCATTTGAGAAACAATGAAAACAAAAGGTATCGTAATAATACTAAAAACAAGTTTCTATGTATTGTGTAAAAGTAGTTTGTACAAGGAGACTGAATGGGGTTTGAACTTTCCTTATTTTGGTATGTAAGATAATAGTGATTTGTGACAAATATTATAAAATACTGAACATTAAGCATTGAAGATCATGAAGTCATTATCAATAAAGCTTTCAATTTATTAAGGGAAAAGATGAAACCAAAGAGAACATTACCAGATCCAGAGGTACCGTACTTTGGTTTTTGAAAAACAAATATGTTGTAAGACAAAGAAACAGAACTACATAACGGCACGTCAAGAAAGAGACACATGGAGATGCATCTCAGTAACAAATTAATTTTAGTTAATCACATAGCACAGGGAAGAACCTTAAAGGGTCAGGTCAGATATCAGGGTCTGGCTTCTTTTGTGTCAATCCAATAATTAAAAAAAATAAAAAGAAATTCTTCAACAACCCATGACTGCACAGTTGTAAATAAACACTCCAACATGTTCCTTTACTCCATGAACCTTCCAGTCAAAAGTAATATTTTTGACACCAGATTTCGGGTTCCAAGTTTTCAGCACAATACCTTAACCCTCAAGTCCTCTTTGCCCATCAACAACCAGAAAATGTTTTGTATGATCCAGGTTCATGCATATGCGGTGGATCTTTAAAATTTTAAAAAGATAAGATTGGTAATTACATTATTAAAATGGGTCTATTATATACAATTAAATGCTTCCATGTATAATAATAAATGCAAGGATTCTACATCTCATCCATGAACTATGTCCATGTAAAAGTTGCTCTAAAAACCAGAACTTCTTTTTCCAAATGACTTAAAAGCCAAGTCCACAGGTATTATTCAACTTGTTGTACTTCTTCACTATGTTCATCGGTGTTCTTCAACTTCCTGTACTGCTTCACCATGTTGGTCGAATGCTCAGTTGCAAATAACTAGTTATTCTCAATTGCCACGAGTGGAGGTGCCTGAGCAGTCTTATTGACATACGGGTACATTTGATCTATCTTCCTCCATTTCTTTGTCTCAAGGTCGTATTCCTCCCCAAAATAAGTGAAATGGTGGGGCTTGAGATCCCACAAATCACACAGAATTTTTCATCCTTGAAAAAACTAGTATATAATCTACCTAGAGTATGCATATTCACTACTACAAAATGTGGTATTTAAGTCGATACGTAAAGTCGTTTTTGGAAAAAACCAACTTATAATGAATTTAAAGTCGGTTCGGTGAAAAACCGACGTTACACGTAGCGTCAATTGATGTGTCGAATTGACGCTACACGTGGATATAGCGTCGGTTGAAATGTAGAACCGATGCTATACACGTAGATAAATTATTTTCTCTTCTTTTTTCCCAAGACAAACTATTCTAAGCGATGCATAACTCTCAAAAACCTAAAACATCATCCACTTTTCTTCCACTCTTTTTCATTTTCCGGCCACTTACGACCACCAATTCTAGCGTCACTTAATGGGTTTTCCTTCCTCTCTAACTTATCTTTTAGATCCCCTATTTTTTTGAGCAAAATACTCAACTTTTTTTATACTCATTTCTCACTAACAAAACACCATTTTTTCTTCATTTTGTCACTTCATTTACTCTTGTAAGTATTTATATTAATCCTACGCACTTTTTATTCATTTTTTTTTGTATAATATGTGTTATTATATGTGTATAAATTTTTGTATTATATATGTAGGTTTTGTATTATAACATGAGGAGAATAATATGATAATCTTTAATAACATAGAACAACACCATGGTAATTTTTCTGCTATTAATTAATATTTAATTTTTTAATTTTTTATATTATTTAAACTATATGTTAAACAGATTTTTTTGTTGCTATTATGTAGTAATCGAATGTAGATTTTAATTTGAATATAATAGAAAATGAATAAATTTTGTAAAAAATTAAAAATTTAAAGTTGGTTCAACGCGTGAACCGACTTTACATTTAAAGTCAGTTCAAAATTTGGTTCACGTGTTGAACCTACTTTAAATGGTTCACTTTACATTTTTAAGTCATCGTAGGTGAACCGACTTTAAAGGTTCATTTTGTTGTAGTGATTGGGCAACATTTCTCAACTTTTTGACGTAGAGTCATATAACTCTACAGATTTCAAAACATTTATGTTTTTATCAATTTCTCCCCCAACAATAGCAATCCAACCAAGACTATCACTCCCAAATAAACAGTGACAATGATTCATTTCTTGACATTTAACCCAACTATCAGTTGGAAAAGTATACTTCCATATAGTAAAATCCATGAGTTTATGACCAAAAAACTACAACTAACTACCTACAGCCACAAACTCTTTGCAAGTCCTATAGTCCTTTGCGTTATTGTTGACTTTTCATGTGTAAAACAAAAAGTCTATTTATTTTACTTAGTGTATCTGTCTTCCTTTATGTAAGGATGGTTACTAATGATTAGTAATACATATATGCATATAGTTAGGTACACTTTATATACAAGCATGTTTAAACACACCATAAGATTATTTTTCGTAGTGTGCACTCATAAGTCAGCGTTGTCTCTTATACTTTTGTTTCATTTTAGGTGTAGATATTTATGAAAATTATTCAACAATTTTGAAAACGAAAAAATTGGATTTTTTGGGTATCTTAGGGCTCTGTCAAATTAACATTTCATTTTTTATTTCCAAATCACTATTACCTTAAGTATTGTTTGATTTTAGTATTTTGTGACTATGTGAGTAAAATCGTGCTCTTGAGTGGTGAGTACTTGAGCCGATGTTTGTGAGGAACCTATTTGGTTGTGAGCCATGTGTCAACTGGTAGTTACTAGGATGTAACTTTTTTCTTAAGTAAGGAGCTTGTGTGACGGTGATTCGTGTGTTTGGCTAAATGTATTTCCCACGTGTGGTAGTGGATGGTTTGTGTTTGAGTGTATCTATCACGCTTCATAGTTTTCTTTTTGGTTCACTTTATTAATTGTCAGTTACTAATCACACTATATCGAGTAGTGTTGGCTTTGGAGGAAAGTTGGGTTCGTATGTCCGACCAAGTCGTTATGGAGGTAACAAGCGAGGGTAGCAATAGGTAATTAGAAAAGAGATCCCAACTGATAGAGTTATTGGTAGTTTTATTTCTATCAGGGCTGTAATTTTTTTATTGCTTAGTAGATTTGTTTGTAGTTGAGTGATTTCCATAAGCAATCTAAGAATGTTACCACATAGGTAAAGAATCTATGTGAGTTTACCTCATTATATCTAGTGTTGTGTACTCTAGTGATTGGCTAGTACAATTTGAGTTTAAATCGTATATGTTTCATCATATTATGGTTGTATATGTTTCATCATACTATGGTTTAAACTCTTATTAAAAAGATGTTAATATTTATTGCCTGCTTTTTGATTATTCTAATTATTAAAAATTATATTTGCTTTATTAAACTGCTTGTATGTGATTATTTGTACTATTGTTGTGATTATTTATTAAATGTTTATCTTTTTATTGTTTGTATATTTGGGATGAGTCCTTAAGGAGTTAATATCTCTTTAACGTGATTGTGTATCGAGTCCTAGACTCATTTAATGTTGTTATGTATGATCAGTTTATATGTTAATATAATCTGAGTTTTTTTCGTGTGTACACCAACATAGTGGATGTAGCATACCTATAGCTTTCTGTTTATTACTTTTGATGTATTAAATTAGTTTTTCTGCTTCCTGATTAACTTATATTTCTTATGTGTTTTATCTAGATGTGAGTTTAGTATGAGTCTCTAAAGAAACAATATCTCTTTACTCTAGTAAGTATTGAACTCTTTATTGTGATTTTTTATGTTATGTATAATTGCATGCTATGAAAGTACAATCATAATTTATAAAATATATTTGTACATATGAGGTCTTGAAGTGATTGAAAATCTTTTATAGCTTTTAAGTATGTATGATCGATTTACATGATGTGTGATATTTGCTATATTTATGCATGCTGCTAAGCTGGATAGAAACTTGTGAGACACATCATCACTTGTGTGTTTATGCAGTTTATTTTTTCTCATTGTTGATTGTTTTTATTGTATAGTGAATTGAGTATGTTATTTTGGATTTTTACGGTTTTATTTGCTTAATTCACGTTTGTAAGGCCTGTTTGGTCGAGTTGGAATAGAGCCCATGAAAAGATTTTATGGGTTGACATTTTCACCTCTCATCTAGATCCCAGTTGTCTATTTGAATCGGGAGAACAATTCACCTTGTGCATTTACTCCTATTTCTCACTCATTATCAACATAATTGAAGGACTCATGAGAAGGAATCCAAGGCAATGTCATCCATTTATTTCTCATCTTATCATATGCCTCCCATCCTCTTACATCACAAATAAGATACACCTAATGCTCCACAATACCCCACGTTTTCTTCAATCCAAATAAATATTCACTTTTAATTAACTAATGAAACTTTGTATTAATTCATGTTAGTGACACATAATCTAATCTAGATTCCGAAGGCAATTTAGGGTAACATTATCAATAAAACCAAGGAAAATCGAGTTAATTATCTAAATTTAGGATGATCATCATTCATTTTTCTCTTGGAATTAAGGCTAAACATATTATTCTCTTCCTTAATTTCTTACTTCTTTCTAAACTCATTTTTGTTTTACTTGTTGGTCATTTTAACAAATTTTGAGTATACTCTCACCACAATTTTACAAAAAATAAACCAAATCTCACAAGTCAAAAACAAAAATCAATCTTCATAAAGAGGATTTACAAAAGGGTCCTATTAGGTCACAACTGTTTGAGCCCAATCAACTATGTACACTATAAATTTGTTCCAATCTTTGCATGCAATCAATCTCCATTTTTTATTCTTCCTATAAATTCAACATTTTAGGATTAAAGAACCAATCACAGGTATTATGTTTCAGATTTTACATTTATGGTATACAGATTATTCAATTGGTACAATTTTCACAAGAAAATTAAAACATTAACTCGAAAATGTATTAAAAATACGTACTCAAAATGATAGAATATATATATATCAAAATAAACATATCAATTGTTTAATAATTTAGACATGTTTTCATATTTTTATTTCAAATAAATATCTATTTAATTGATCATGAGATTAAAATTAAAATTCATATTAACACATGTTTATAACATATACATCTATCAAGAAACATGTGTTAATATTTTTTTAAAAATATGAATATACATTAGCCTGTTACAAAACTCATTATAAACATGTGTTTAAAACTTAAAAAAACTATACTAATTGCTTCTTACAAACAGGTAAGAAGTAGGTTTAAATTAATTGCTTCTTACGACCACGGTAAGAAATAGGTTTAAATTTATCGATGTGTATAAGTTTGTAAATATTATTTAAAAAAAATTATTAAAAAGATTAAAATAATAAAAATTAAAATTATAAACTTGATAAATTAAAAAAATGAAAAATTTAAAATGTAAAAAATATTAATTTGGAAAATATAGTACAAATTAAAATTAATAAAGTAAAGTAAAAAATGAAAAAGAAAAAGTCGAAGGGAGTGGGGTGTGAGATTAGAGTTAAAACTAGTAACCAAGGGGTTCAGTCACAAGCTTAAGTTATTTTTTAGGATAAATTTTACAATTTATCATTAAAATTTACATATTTATATAAATCTATAGTAAAACTTTTAAAATTTTAAAATTTATTATCAAATTTATATAAATTATAATAATCTATCATTTCCTTAAAAAACTAACTAAAATTAACGTGAAACATATTATGTGATTACTCTAAAAAAGCCCATTTTTTTTCTAGATTACCCGCAACCCCTCACATGAAAATCGAAAATCGCCGCCCTCGCCATCAATCTGGCACCATTACTCTAGAGTTAGAGCTTGCAACCAGACTGATTTTGAAGCGACAATCATCATTCCTCTTGAATTAAGATCTTGGCATTCATAAGATCTCTATTTCCCCGACTTTCTCTTTCATCGACACTATCACTGATACCCTTTCCTCCTTCGACCCATTTCAAAGTATAAGATGTTAGATACTCAATTCAATAAATAAACATTCATAAAACCATATGAATTCATAATTTAAATGCAGCGGAAACAAAATTAGATTGAAAACATACCTCCTGTCATTGATTAAATTTCAGCACTTACACGGGAATTCCAATGGATTTTCTGTTCGATGCTTTCACTAGTTTCTCACACTTATTCTCTGCGTATTGATGGTGTAATCTGAATTGTTATAGCTTAATAATGTGAGAGGACCCGATACTTTATTAAGGTTCTTCCATCAAGAACCTCGTTCGGTTTCGGAACCGACGTACGGTTCCGACGAAACCAAACCGTCACCACGGTTCACTAACGTTGCACCACTTTGATTTACATTCTCCCACTTGGTGCAAATGTTAATCGAAATTCTCGAGTAACAAAACACATGAATCATAGCGACAGTCCTCTAAGATGTAGTATTATCTTCCATGTATTACAATGTATTTAGTTTCTCAAGTACTATACTTTACGTGGATAACTAAACTTAATGAATAAATCCTATATTTATTCTCGGTCCAATAAAATATATATATTTTCTCAAATAAATTAAGGGCGCACATTTAATATGAGAAAATATCACAATATATAAGAGTTTCATTAATAAATTGTATATATACATTTACAAAGTGGAACTAATTCCCATTTTCTCTACATGATCCTTGAATTTCATTGGTGGTACGCTCTTTAGTCAAAGGATCAACAATCATTAACTCGCTTACGTGCTACCCACCACTTTCTTTTTCCTTAACACGTTCTTACGGCCAAGTACTTGATGTCGACGGCTTTACTACGACTACCACTTTTGTTGTTCTTAGCCATAAATACCGCAATTGTACCGAGTTGTCACAATATAATCTTAATGGCCTAGAACAGTCAACTAGTCTAAGCCCTGAAATGAAACTCTTTAACCATACACCATGCGATGTGGCCTCAAAACATGATACGAACTCGGCCTCCATAGTGGAAGTAGCAAATAATGACCTCGTTTCGCACCTCCAAGACACAACACCCAAGAAGTACATGAAAATGTAACCGATGTTGATTTTCGTGAATCAATACACAAAGAAAGTCCGTGACGGAAAGAGCTAATTACTCCCAGCTCATCGTCTGCCTATACGAGCATATAATCCTTGGTTCCTCAGAAAATTTCATCACTTTCTTTGCACTTTTCCAATGGTCAACACTGGATTACTCGATATCTCCCTAGCATCCCAACAACAAATGCAATGTCGTGTCCGGTACTGAGCATACATCAGAAGCTTCCAACAAATTGGAAGCATATGGAATGGTTTTCATCCTGCTTCTCTTTCAAAATCATTCTTCGGGCATTGGTCCAAATTGAACTTATCACCCTTCACAACGGGAGCAACACTCAAAGTAACAATCCTATCCGAAATCTCTAAAACTTTATTGATATAGGTTTCCTCGAGACAAACCCAAGACACCTTTAAGTCTATCTCTACGGATCTTAATGCCAATGACATAAGATGCCTCACCCATATCCTTCATATCAAAATTTTTAGAGAGGAATTGTTTTAATTTCATGTAGCAAACCCCTATCATCGGGTCAGTAAGTAAAATATCATCCACATATAGCACCAAAAACAAATCTTACTCCCACTAACCTTCCGTATATACATTGATCCACGACGCTCTCTTCAAAACCAAATGAAGTGATGACGTTATGGAATTTCAAATACCATTGACGTGGGAGGTTTGCTTTAATCCATATATGGATTTATTAAGCTTACAAACCAAATGCTCACCATCACTAGAAGAATCCTTCAGGTTGTTTCATATAAACCTCTTCCTCTAGGTTACCACATATGAAAGCCGCCACATCCATTTGTTGCAAATCCAAATCAAAATGGGCAACCAATGCCATGACCACACGAAGTGAATCTTTCTTAGATACAGGGAGAAAATGTTCATGTGTAATCGATTCCTTCCCTTTGAGTGAATCCTTTGGCAACGAGTCTTGCCTTATGTCTCTCAATGTTGCCTCGCGAGTCTTTTCTTTGTTTTCAAGACCCATTTACATCCAATGGCTTTCACACCATCGTGCAACTTGACGAGATCCCGACTCGGTTAGACGCCATGTAATCCATCTCTTCTTTCATGGCATTGTACCATAAGCTCGAAACCTCGTAACTCACGGCCCGTGAAACGTCTTAGGATCATTTTCTACTTCCAACATTATAGTCACATTCTCAGATACACAACATAATCATTAGGTATCGCCGATTTCCTTACTCTAGTAGATCTTCTTAATGTTGCATCAACATTCTCCCGAGGAGCAGGATCATGTTGTTCAACTAGTTGTTCAATAGCTTGTAGGCACCGTTGAACTTCAACATCTACTAGATCGGGATCAACGTCACAGTGGTACTTCCAAGACCGGTTCTTCAACACGTGTTCGTACTCGGCGTGTTGTTAACAATAATGATCAGTCCATTACTTGGAAGTGGTACATCGAGCATCCGAATGATCTTTCTCGAACTAATGCCCTCGGGATCGATCGCTCCCACTAATCAAGTAATTCTCAAGAAATTTTGCATTTCTTGATTCCACAAATCTAGGTTGCGAGATGGACAATAAAATCTATAACCTTTAGACCGTTCGGCATATCCAATGAAATACCCACTAACGGTCCTCGGGTCCAAATTTTTCTCTCAGGATTATATATCCTCACTCGATGTGGGCATCCCCAAACGCGCATATGTTGCAAACTCGATTTCCAACCTTTCCATAATTCAAACGGTGTCCTTTGACATGTACCTTGGTTGGAACTCTGGTTTAATATATACACAGCTTGTCTTTAAAGCTTCAATCCACAAGGATTTAGGAAGATTGGAGTTTCTAAGCATACTGCACCATGTCCAAAAGTGTTCGGTTTCTTCTTTCTCGCTACACCATTCTGTCCGGTGAACCAGGCATAGTGTATCGGGCAACTATCCCACGTTGCTCGAAGAAATTTAGCAAACGGACTGTGCGTCATTCATTCGCAGGTATCTACCATAATATTCACCACCTCTATCTCGATCTCACGATCTTTATTTGCTTTCCACATTGTTTCTCTACTTCAACCTTAAAGCTTTTGAAGGCATCCAATGCTTCGCTTCTTACATGAAGCATATGTAGATACATATATCGAGAAAAATCATCAATAAAGGTGATAAAATATTTCTCGACCTTGAATGTCCATGCTGCCTGGACAACATATATCAAGTATGTATGATTTCTAATATGTTTGAACTCCTATTGGCACCTTTCTTTGACTTGTTAGTCTACTTTCCCTTACCCAGCCCACATGTTCAAAATCAAGAAAATCAGAGTACTAAGTACCCCATCTTCACTAATCTTTTAATTCTTTCTACGGAGATACGTCCTAATCTCTTATGCCATAACGTAGAAGAGTCATCATCAATAATACACCTTTTAGTGCCAAATTGAACATGCATAGCTATGAAGTGGCATTATTTCGTAAATTAATGCAAGAAAGACCATCGACAAAATACCATTCCCAACACAATTGGATTTATTAAATAAATTGAAAGATGTTTCTGAAAAGTGAAAGGAATAACCATAAGGTACAAGTCTTGAAATTGAAATCAAGTTTCTAGAGAAACTTGGAACATAAAAAGGTCTTTTCTAATTTTAAAATAAAACCACTACTTAAAATCAAACTACATGTGTCCCTACCAAATTTCTCCACACGTGAACCCATCTTGTTACTCTGGATAAGATGTATCGCTTCACTTCCCAATCGGCTTCCTTAGATTTTGCAGATACCCCGTAAGGAGTTTGCAACATACGGATTGTAGATCCGTAATCAATCCACCAGGTGTTAATATTAACATTAACCATATTAGATTCATAACAAACAAACGAGGTTGGATTACCTTTATTCTCAAGCCATTTCTCGAATCCGATACAATCCTTCTTCATATGTCCCTTCTTTTACAAAAGAAACACTTGGATTCTTTTCTTAATATCAGCCGAGGTGGAATTATTCCCTTTCCTTTACGCTTGTATTGAGATTTTCCTTTCTCGGGTACGTCAGAACAACATTGCACTTTCACCAAATTCCATAACAAGCCTCCCTTCCTTCAGACACACATGGTCATTAGTTCATTGATTGACCATTTATCTTTACGTGTATTGTACGAGATTTTGAATGGCCCGCATAGTGCAGTTGGTTAAGGATATAGTGCACCAGAAGGATTCTCGACATCTCAACCTCGAGATTCTTAAGTCGAGCCACAATGTCCCTTATTTGCATAATGTGCTCGCGCACACCTTTCACACCGGTGAGTCTTAAAGAAGAGAACTTCATAATAAGGGTGCTTGCCATAAAGCCTTATCCGAAGTGACGAATTGATCATCAACGGCCTTTAGCAAGTCTCAACATTGGTATGTTGATCAATCCGAACTACGAATACCATACAGAGATTTTAGTCTTAATGAACATCATACTAAGGCGATTAGATCGTTCCCATTGTTCATAAAGCATGATATTCTCCTGAAAGTACCGGGTTTGGAGTAATTTTAGGTGGTTCGCTTTTTCCTAATAGCATAATCAATATCCATCCACCCTAATTGAAGGAGAATTCTTTCCTTCCATATTTTATAGTTATCCCCTTTCAGACGGGAATATCACAAATGGATATCGAAAAATTTACAAAAGTGGTTCTCGCAATTAAATATTATATGCTTATTAAAATTTGAGGCCTAAACTATAATCATTATTTACCAATGTAAATCATGAATAATATGAATCTAGTGATATAAAACTTGCCTGTGGGCTAAAGTTTTAATTCAATTAAATTCATCCTAACTTTATAATAAAACTATCAAATTATGTTCATTTTCCTAATCCCTGTGGGTAAATTAGAAAATATAATTTGATATTATATCCTAATTAATCACACAAAAATATAATAAAAATTCCTGTGGGATAAGATTTATTATATGATATATGATTAATTACAATTAATATTTATTTTCTAAATGTGATCCTAAATAAACTTTATTATAGTTTTAATTAATTAAAGATGCTGTGGCTACTCCCTAATTAATCAAACTATATTAATCACTTAAATTCTTATGCTCAATTATTGCATAAAATCATAAACAATATTAATTTAATATTAAATGTACAAATATTATTTATCTTAAATTGCATAAATGACAATAAATTATACAAGCAAAATTAAATAATATAAGCATTAATTAAATCAATAAGTCATTAAAAAAATTTAATTTAATTATGCATAAATTATTTAACTAAATTTTATATGTATAATCAATTGCAAAATTTATACATATAAATACTCAAAACAAATAATTTAAGCATAATGTATTTAAATAAAATTTTAATGTGTCCAAAAAATTATTTAAATAAATATAACATGTATAATAAATATTATACATATGATAAATTAAAATTATATTCGGAATTATTTTATATATTTATATATATATATATTTATTTATTATTTTTTTAATAAAAACTAAAATCTGAAACTATATAAAATTTATTCTCTTACATATGATAACATAATAGTCCTAGTGGTCAAGTGGATAAACCATTACAAAATTCCTCGGTGGAAATTAGGTTCAATTCCCACACAAAGCAAATACCATTTTTTTTGTTTTTTTTTTTGTTTTTTAATCAAACACTGAATCTTTATAAATGTAAGTCTTATACAAAAATACACGTAACACTGCTTGTAGTCCACCGGATTAGTCAAGTAAAGCCTCATGTAAGACTCGGTTTGAAGTCCCCCACACAAAGAAGTTTTTTTTTTTTTTTTGAAAAACTTCATCTTCAATCCTTCAAATGTCAATACGAATTGTTTATACTAACTGATACTCCTACGTATCTTTCTATTCGACGACTAATCCGAAATGCTCTTTTTATCAAAATTCCTTTAATTCAATTTCTCGAGTGATTCATGATCTTAATTTTAAGTAAAAACTTCATTTTAAACAAAAAGTTAATTAACGAAGAAAATAAATACCCACGGCAAATTGGATTTATTTTCTTCATTGTTTTTCAAGTTTAATTTTACGTAATCACTCAAAAATCAATATTGAAACACTTTATAATTTCCATATGCATCAAAAACAATCAAAATAAAAAACCCAAAATTTCGCTTCGTGAAACAAAGAAAGCAAAACAGAGTTGTTTTCAAATTGCTCGATACCAAATGTTAGATACTCAATTCAATCCGTAAACATTTATAAAACCATATACGAACTCATAATTTAAATGCAATGGAAACAAAATTGGATTGAAAACATACCTCCCGCCATTGATTAAATTTCAAAGACTTACACGGGAATTCCAATGGATTTTCTCGTTTCGATGCTTTCATCGGGTTTCTCACACTTATTCTCTCGCATCACTGGTGTAATCAATTGCATATGCATTTAATAGTGAGAGGACCAGATACTTTATTAAGGTTCTTCCATCAAGAACCTTAGTCCTGGCTTTCTCGAACCGACGCAAGCTCCGACCTAAAACCAAACCGTCACCACGGTTCACTAACGTTGCACCACTTTGATTTACATAAGATTGATTTTTTCTGGTCAAGTAGGCATGGTGGGTTGCAGTGGTGGTCTGTTGAGGATGTATGGTACTTCTGTCTCCTATGATATTCATTCCCTTACACGGTTGCCTTGTTTTGTCTCTATTTTAGAGCTTGTTCTTAGTTTCAACCTTTCAATTCTAATGCTTTGCTCGCATTCTAGAAATTGATAATTTTCTTATGAAAGCTCGTTCATGGATAGTAGATCGATGGTAAGGGCAACGATGTTTGGTTAATTTTTTCGTGTAGGATGATTATGGGTAATCGATGGAGATTTAAAGGTTTTTAGAGTAATTAAGTCAGATGTGTATATAACCTATTCTATGTTATTGTCATTTATTTTTTAAAGAAAATAATATATTATTATAATTTATATTTTTTAACATTTAAATAAAATTTGATAATAGATTTGTATAAATAAATAAAGTTTGATAATAGATTATAAAATTTATCTTATTTTTTTATATAAATTGTTATCTGTCATTATGCTATACATAATATATATATAAAAAAATTTATGTATTAAAAAATATTATATTATAATAATTAATGTTACAGTTGATTATAAGTTTAAAAAAGAATTTTATTCGTCTCACATATTTAATTAAATAAAAATATTAAAGATATAACTTTAATCATTTAAATCTATCAATTATCTCTTTAATACAATAATTTTTTAGAGTTTTTCTGTTCTTTTCAAAATGACTAAATGATCAAACATGTTATATTGTACATTCTTTATCATCATTATATTAACTTTAAATAATCTCAATAAAAGAAGTTTCTCGAAAAAATTATTCACGATTTTTTTAATTTAAAAGTAACAATCTCATTAATCAAATTTTAGAGAGGATATATTAAGCCTAAGAGAAAGAGTTTAAATCTTCTATCTCAAATTGTATATCCCTTTTTTTGTCAATTCAATAAAAAAGTATCACATATATTTCTCTTTTTGGTATTAAATAAGTCTGATTTTTATCCATCAATTTGTTACATTTTTTTTTCATAAGCTTAAATATCTATTAATTAAAAAGGAAAAAAATATAAGAAAATATCAAATCTAAATGCTCATACCCATCAACTCTACCTTTTAATATAATTTTTTTTTATCTTTTTAATTAATAGATGTTTGTGGTTATGAGGAAGATATAAGGGATTGATGGATAAGAAACATAATTATTTGATGTAAAAAAATACATATAAAATAAATTTGATTAAAAGGAAAAAATAAATAAACAATTTGAAATAGAACATCAAAACTCCCATAAAAAATATACGAAGAAAATCTATATTCTAATAAGGCTTTTCAGATAAAGAATCAACATGTTTAACTACCATATGAGCTTGGAGCAATTTTATACATCACAACATATCACACACGCATACAAATATGACGAGCCTCAGTAGATAATATTTGTAAATACAATTATAATATTCAATCATTATTATTTAAAATTTGCACATAAATATATAGGATGCTTTTGCAGGGGATAGGCAGATTCAACAAAATGTCGTTAATGCCCAAGAGGTGTTTTAGAACCTTTTGGAAAGAAAGTCTCGATGAATATCAAATGATATATACTAATATAATTAATAAATATAATGGATTACATGTAATTATATTTAATAAAAAATTATCACATTAATTATGATTGTGATTTATTATAATGTTTTTTTTTAAATGGCTTAATTTAAACAGTACTTTTTTAAAAAACATGGAAGGAAATTGGATTATGAACTGTATGGCCTCAATATCTTTCAAACATGATATACTAAATGGCTGTCCTATGGAATATTTTAATCCACATAGGGGACTCGGACCTGGGTAGTGAAATCGGTGTAAGAAGTACCTACTAAATTCTCATAATTTATCAATTTAGTATTTTTATTATTGATTAAAAACATTTTTAATAAAACATAATTGTGATAATGAAATTGTGAAACCCTGATTACGTACAAGGTAACAACTATTTTATTGGATTACATGTGTCGTACATGATATTGTATTTTTTCTTTTAATAACATTACACTAGCCCACATATTCATATTCATATTCATATTCATATTCGTATGCATTGATAATCTTTTATTTGTTTTTAAAATATGCTTCTATGCTGCAAATAGTTAATAGAATGCACGATATTGAAACTTTAAATTTTAAAAATATGGAAGATATCATCGATAACGATATCAACAAATATTATTAAAAAATTGTAAAATTTATTCCTGTTTTTTTTAAAAACATACTAAAACAAGTAATAAATAGACTAATTAAATAAATTATTTTTTATTTAAAATTATATTTGTAACTCAAACATGACAAAAATATAATATTTAATGCTAGCATATATGATAAATATTATTTTTGCATTAAGAATAAATAATTATTTTTAATTTCACTATACCTATATAAATTAATAAAAAATTAAATAATATAAATACAATTATTTTAAGAATAAGAATTACATATACCAAAAATAAAAATGGCTTACGTTAGAAGAAGAGAGAGAATTGAAAAAATTATATAACTTGTAATTAAATATTTACTATTTTAATAAATGTCAATTTAAGAAAATTTAAAATTGATTACTTTTACATAAATATTAACTTAATTTATAATACAATAAATTATGTACATGTATCTTTAATTTAACAAAACTAAAATAATTTAAAAATCAATGTAAGCAGTATATCCATGTTATATTCAAAATTTACAAAACATACAAAATTATCAAGAAATTAGGACAATCTCAATATTTTTGTAAATATTGAAACATTTTCGAATATAGTGGACTATATTTTAAAAACAACATATCCATATCAATACCTTCAATAAAAATATCAAAATATTTTCATCCATAGCTAATGGTACCGAGTCATAAAAAGAAATTTACACTATTTAACGTAAAAAAGCAGGGATTAGTTTAGATTTAAAAGGCAATGAATTAGACGTCAGCGACGTCTATGCCACACACAAAGAAGCAATCCAAGAACTTTTTCATGCCATTCTATCTTGTTACTATTTAATCCCCCCCCCCCCTGAAAATCAAACTCCACTCAGGTACTCCCTAACCAAACTTGAAATGCCCATGACATAAGGGAAAAGGGAAAAGAAAAATATTACTGTACAACAACAAAACCTTAAAATTTAGTCCATATGGGTTATGTTGTCGCTTTTAGTCTCTTCCTGCAAACACTTGCGTTTGCACCAACATACATACCTAAGGATTGGTCCATCATCACCAACGACCCAAGAATGCTCTGCAACAGCTTCCAGATTCATCCTTTGATTAGGGTCTGCATAAGACATTGTCATAACTCATCACTCAGATTAAAATGAATGGCGTGAAAATAAAAATAAAATTCTGCTAGTCATTCACAAACCTTTGCAAAGAAGTCCTTCCAGCAAGTTTTTCAACTGTGAATTCATATCTGGTAGTACTAAAGGGTTATTAACAATCTGCAGAAGCAGAACACGATATGTATTCAGATATCCCACAATAAACAGAGAGGGAAGGTTGTTAAACGTTGTCAGTTGCACCACAGTTTCTATACCTTATCATACGTGTCTTGTAGTGTGTCTCCAATGAATGGATATTGTCCCAGAACCATATAATACAAGGTAACCCCAAGAGCCCATGTGTCCGCCGCTTTGCCATGGTAAGTCACACCTACAAAAATGAAAATATATGCAAGTTTTTAATAAGCTTTGCATGGCACAACTGGTTGGGGTACAATTAAAGGACTGATCATTGTAGATGAGTTGATATATTATTTAATCAAAGAGCTGAATAAACAAATACTACTTCACATTCTGTACATATATTATGATAATTGGACCAAATACAAAAATATTAATTAGAAACTGACGAGGCATATTTCTAGTCAAGAAACTATATTCAAACCTAAACAACATTCAGGTGCAGTGAATACAGGAGTTCCTGGTGATCTTCTAAGTTCATCATCATCATCCTGCAAACAAGAAAGCCATGTCGTCCATCTTAATGATATATTAACAATGACCATAGATATACCAAGAATAAAATAGGTTTAGTAACTTAGTGGTAACCCTTTAACCAAAAGATACCTATATTCTCGATGTAATATAATAGTAGTCCTCTCATTTACTTTAAGGTACACAAATGGTCCAATTCATTTTTTAAATTGAAGATTTCATTACATGTTTGACACATATAATATAAGTTACAGATAATTGTATCATTAAGAGAGAAAATCTTACAACATGTATGCCTCCTGTTAATATGAGGGTTATTTTCGTCCCCACTTCTTACACCTTTTCATTTTTATAAAAATTAACAAGTCAAGATAACTCCGTTCTGTCATGTATCTGTGTCCCATTGTATA
Organism: Hippophae rhamnoides; assembly: GCA_033030585.1. Lineage (NCBI taxonomy): Eukaryota > Viridiplantae > Streptophyta > Magnoliopsida > Rosales > Elaeagnaceae > Hippophae > Hippophae rhamnoides. The sequence goes on along the minus strand of CM065437.1, from coordinate 18,347,617 downwards.
TAAGATTCCCTCCATTAAGAGAGTTTGGTATTTTAGTAGTATTTAAGAAAATGTACTTATAATTCTATAACAGTACATTAATAGTCCTTATATTTAATTTTAAATACACAAGTGTAAAATTAAGAATTAATTGAAAATTTCAACATGTGTTGTACATATAGGTAAACTTGTCTTTAAAATAATTAAAAAATAAAAAAATTCACTAAAACATTATGAAATGAAATTACGAAAAGCTAGAAGAGTCTTGAAAAAATCATAAGGCAATCAAATCATATTGAAGATGTTGGTTTTACAAGAAAAATCAAAGGATATATGACTTTGCAATGAAAACTTAGGGATTTTATTTTATACTAAAAAATCTAAGCAGAGGATAAGACTCATTCCAAAATAAAAAACAAATGACATGCTTAGAAACGGTAAACACTCGGACCATCAAAAATGTTAATTAAACATACTAGAATAGTCACAACAGTGCATGTAAGACAATATTCTTAAAAACATGGAAATAATCTATATAACATAAAAATGCAGATGGAAAACCACAAGTAACAAATATAAAGGAAAGAGAAGACAACACTCAAATAATTAAGCTTGAAAAACACACCTCCATTTTAAAAAAAACAACTAAAACAAAACATAAAGAAGAACATGCAAAAGATAAACAATAAAGAGCATGAAACAAAACTAAGAACCAATACAAGACATTAGATAATAGAGAGAATCTAGTAAATCAAAGGAGATGTATATATGATACGACATATGAATGACATGACTGCAAAAAAGAAAGATCTTAATACTTTGACAATACCTGATGAAATAATATGATGTGATGTTCATGCAAAAAATTGCAAAAGAAATTGAGGGTTAGAGATTAAGAGGTAGATCATTGGTAGGAAACCACCTTAAAGATGAGTTTGTCCTTAATTTTTTGCACATATATATAACACATGTCGAAGTTCTCAATTAAATCTTAATTTTGGACCACCGAAGTGCCTAAAATTAAATATAACTATTAATGTATTGCTATGAAAATATGGGTCAACCTATGTACCTTTTGTTAAATAAGGGTACTACTAAAGTATCAAATTTTCTAGATAATTGATGACTTTATAAAAGTAGTCATTAGTACATTTTTTTATTTAATATTTACTTATTTTATTCAATAAATAGTATTTTTAGAACTAAATATATTAAAATAAAATTTTTAGTACAAACGGGTGAAAATATAAATATTGGAATTTTTTATGAATTTTTAACGCAGAACCAAAATTTTTGACAAACTCAAAAATAAATGGACACAAAGGGATATACCTTAGGACTTAATATGATCGTCTAGTCAAGGATGTTAAACGTGACACTAGTTGGGAAGCAACCCAATATTATTTACTTATGTTTTCATTGTTTTTGTTTTATAGGTGAATAAATGTGAAGAGCAATAGCGCAATAAGATTGAGCATTTTAGCGATAGATGTGGGGTGTCATGACTAAGGGAGCTTTCTTTCCTTTTACTTTTTCATATTTATATGTGCAAATTAGGGACAATGTGCAATTTAAGTTTGGATAAGGAAACTTCATTATCTACTTAAGTATTCAGTATACATTTTAAATTTTTAGGAATTATTTTTTGTTAGGATGTTTTTAATCATTATTTTGGGTAGAAATTAATAAAAATATGGAAACTAAATGCATGCATACTTGATATGAAACATATGAACTCAATGATAAAAATTGGTTGTCATGACTAGAATAAGGAATATAATTTGTTAAGATACTTACATTAATCATGTGATATGCTTGCTAGTTTTGATTATATTTATTCAAATTTTATGCACATGTTCATGATTGATTTTGGTGTGCTTATTAAGAGAATTTGTAATGAGTTATGCGAGTTCATGAAATCTACCAAGTTTTAGAATATATTTGATCATCCCTTGAAGCGAAATTCTAAATAGTATTTAGCAAAGGAAACGATTTAGGTCTTATTTGTATCGATTGAACCTTTCAAGCTAATCATTGTTGATATCTTTAGTTACCCTTGCACCTTTAAGCTTGTATGAAAAGAAAAAAAAATGCAAAATGTGTTATGTTATATAATAAGGTGAAATGTAATGCACTCTAAAAAAGGGAGAAAAAAAGAAGCAAAACTCACAATACAATTATCACTCTAAAGAAAAAGAAAATAGAATTGAAAATAAGTTTGAGGATATTGTCAAGTTAGAAAAAAAAATGTGGAATAGAAGAATATGAAAAGAACGATAAAATATGGTGCATTAAAATATCAAGTTAAAGCTCAAATGCACTTAAAAAGTGCATAATGAATAAAACGAAAGGTAAGGTGTGAAAAGAACCTAAATGTCTTCATTTATCGACCCCACATAAACCTTATATTACAAGCATGTAAACTCCTTATTAATCTTTAACTAAGTGCATATTTATATTAGTGGAGAGATGTGAAAAATAGACTTACGAGACTTGTTCTAAGATTAAATTTACTAGTATGCTCATATAAGTTGATTTTATGAGTGCATTAAATGATATCATGTACATAATACACACACGAATCAATTTATCAAAAACTTTGTACATCCTTGTATTGATGGAACGTTGATTAATGAATATGTGAAACTCCTTGTCATAAAATTATACGACTTTTGAGAGAAATAGTTTTCGCAAAATATACATGTATTAATAAATATATATTTATAAATATACTATCTATGTTATTTTATTTAGTTATACTTGGTTGTACTTGAGGGCAAACAAAGAGTTAAGGTTGGAGAGGTGATGACTCTATAAAAGTAGAGTCACTAGCGCACTTTTTTACTTAATATTTTCTAATTTTATTTAATAAATAGTATTTTTAGGACTAAAAATATTAAAATATAAACTTTTTAGTGAAAACGGATGAAAATATAATTTCTAAATGTTTTGGGGATTTTTCGGAATTTTTATGAATTTTTAACGCAGAACCAATCAAAAGATGTCACATGACACCATGCAAGAAGATGAGTTAACTGGGCGAGCCACACGGACGCCATGCAAGCAAATACAACCAATCGAAGATCGTCGTGTGATGAGTGACGCACCGTGTGTCACGCGTCGGGACGACATTTGATTCGAGTTTGAGTGCCATCAAACATTTACACGCGCGTCGCCATTCTATTCGTCCATCCATTCCACCCATGCCCCACGCCATTTGTTACAACGAATCACGTTGCGCTGCATGGCGCTAACTCAGAAAGCGTTAACCTAAAATGGTCTCCCCTGCCACTCGTTACTCTCTTATTTGTCAACTGATTTCTATGTGGCACGTGACGAGCTTTGATTGGCTAACACAATTAATTTTGCTTGCTTTGAACTCAGCCCTTGATATGAAGCTAATCTGATGGTCTAGATTCTACTTGAGCTATATTTAAGCCCTTAATCACCCCATAAACCCTAAGGAGTTGTCATTAGCATAATTTTGATCAGTTTTTGGAGCTAAAAAGAGATAAAAATACATAAAAAAATCAAAAAGAGATGCAATTTTGGTGGAGATTTAAGATTAAAGTTAGTACTACAATTCAAGAGATTGATTATATTTATCCTTCTACTCTTTTCTTTATTAATTTTATCTTTCTTTATGAAAAATATGAACTTATGTCTTCTTAATTTATTAATCTATGGATCTTATGAACCCAATTTCAACCATGTAATGATCTAATATTTTACCCTAATTATAATTTAATTTAATTATATTATTTAATTTGATTTTTATGCTATTAATTGTATGACCAACAATTTATCTATAGAGACAATTAAATAGATTTGAGAGAATTATTTAATTATTTGTTTTGATTAAATAACATGCATAGTTTCTAGACAAAAATGTATGATTCTTATATAAGTGATCAATAATTAATAAACTTAATGAGTAGTATAAAATTTAATTGACATGAGAATAATTAAATTAATTACTACATGGTGTGTAGTTTACTTGAGAGAAGAATACATAATAGATTAAATTCAATTGATCATGTACCTAATTGACAATTATATTGAGGGGATTTTAGTGATTCACATGTTTAGAAAATTGAAGGATCAAGTATTTTTACATATTTTCTCATATATCTTTTTAGTTATCTAATCTGATTTAATTAATTATTGTTATTTACTTTTAGTTATTTTAATTTTGCTTCCTTAAAATATAAAAACACAAAAAAATTGATTTTTATTTTTTTTAGTTTGAAAATTTAATTTCTAATAAAATAATCTCTGTAGGAACGATTTTTTCTTATTATTATATTATTTGTTATGATACGTAAACTTGCGTATTCATTGCACACACTTCCTGAGTGGCGATCAATGATACAATTACACTTTATTTATATCACATGTGTCAAGCATGTGATAAAATCCCCGATTTAAAACATGAAATTAAATAATTTGTGCTCCTTAAAGTAAATGAGAGGATTACTATTGTACTATTTTGAGAATATGGAATCATATTCGTACCTTTTGGTTAAAAAGATACAACTAAGGTACCAAACCCGAATAAAACTAAAAACATGTAACTTAACAATATACAAACATTCCTCTTAAAAACTATAAGTGCAAGAAGGTCAACCTAGAATGTAATTGCACTTCGTAGTATAAATTATTTTTGGAGAGAGGGGGAGAGGGGGGAAGATCCTAACTTTTTCTCCAACCAATGAAATTCTTGAAACATACCTTTTGGTTAAAAGGATACAACTAAGGTACCAAACCCGAATGAAACTAAAAACATGTAACTTAACAATATACAAACATTCCTCTTAAAAACTATAAGTGCAAGAAGGTCAACCCAGAATGTAATTGCACTTCGTAGTATAAATTATTTTTGGAGAGAGGGGGAGAGGGGGGAAGATCCTAACTTTTTCTCCAACCAATGAAATTCTTGAAACACGATAGTAGTAAAGATTTGAACAATTTCATTACCTCAAAAACCTGGCTGACACTGAAATCTCCTATCTTCACTGTACCACTTCCGGTTACCAGCAGATTATCAGGTTTGATATCTCCATGAACTACATACTGTTTCGGAAAGGGGAAAACAAATATCAATGGAAGTGCAAATAGCTATCAGTATTTATCATAGAAGCTCAACACATGCAAAGGCAATTTATACAAGACAGAAAATCCAACTCATGAAATGTATGCTAAGCACCATCCTTTTCTACCCATGTTAAAAGGGAATCAGCAAGAGTTTCAACATCATAGAGTAGAGAAACTGAGTTAATCCACATTGACATTGATATAGATTATAAACTACACATGTAATCACCAACTCATATAATGTAATCAATACTTTGACGAATGGTACGAAAGAAAGTGTCACAAAATCTTTACTACTATCTTGATAGTGTACGAAGGAAACATTTAGCCCATGCCAAATGCCTGACAAACAATAGCCCCAAACCATACAGTCTAACCATCTTGATAGTGTAGGGATATACATCTGTGGGCTCTAAAAACTTACAAGTAACAAACGCAAATGTACAATATGGCCATAAATATAATCGCTTATATCTAACAAAGTCACAAAACCTAATTGCTATATTTCAATGCATTCAAATAGCTAGAATTTTCTAGCTCTAAGTAGCATTCCGTAAAAAGTTCTTGTTTCGAAGGAAAATTTGTTGCTTAAAGAGAAAGGTGAAAAATGTAGAGAAAAAGCACACATAGAACTCATTAAAAAATAAATGAGAAAAAAATGCCAAAATCCGTTACTTATTACAAAAATGACACTTAGTCCTATTATTATTAAAAAGTGATAACATAAGAACAAAGTTAATTTTTTTCAACTATATCAGATAAATATTGTTTTAACTTGAATAAGCCATAAATGAAAGAATTGAAGATAAAATAAATAAATAAAAACATTAAATGATCATTTGTCCTTGTGTAGTCATTTTTTAATAATAATATGATTAAATTATCATAAATAAGTATGAGAGAAGTATCATGTTTAGAATAAATACGAGACTCGTGCAACCACCCTCCAAAATAAATAACACATACATTGTCCAAGATTTTTCACAAAGTTCGACCACAAGAAAATATAGCCTAATATACGATAAAAAGTGTTTATTTCTATATATGTATATCCCACTTAAGTCTCTAAATATAAAAGTGAAAAGATACCAACAGAAGACATGCTAAGGATAACAGAAAAATCAGTGAATTTATTCAATGAAAAAAAATATCAACACCATACATGAGAATGAAGATACATTAGGCCTGAAACTATATCACGCAAGTACTTTTTTGCTGTACTTTCTCCTAAGCCACCTGGTCGGCCAGATCCTTCACAAACCCATTTGCCTTCTACATATTCAAGAACTGGAAAGAAGGAAAATAGCAGTAAAATATGAAGTTGATCAAAATGACTTTTGAACAGTTCAGTTTTAAGCCAATCTATTGGCTGCATTAAATTACTAAGAAAGTAAATAAGTGGCAATATTTACCCATGTAGAAGTGATCGGACTCTGGGTCATTAATCACCTCAACAAGATTAACTATGTTAGGATGTTCAAGCATTTTCATTATCTGAACCTGCATTGTTAAGAAATCAATAAATTAATATCCGTCACACTTCAAAAACAGTAATGTTGATAAAGCAATAAATTAATATCCGTCACACTCAATATTGCTACAGACCAGAGCATATTGAGCACTTTATTCAAACAAATTCAAAAACAGAATTTTCAATAGTTGTGAGATATTCTCCCATGATAGAAATAAAAAATCTGTTTAGATACTCCTTGAATGTCTACATGCTGCAACAACACAAATCAAAAGAATTTCATCACAGGTAAGGACATCAATGATCTAAGCAAGTTACATTGCAAATTAAGGTGTATTTTCAATGTCCTTTTAAAATTCATTTGTTGGGTAGTAGCATTTTAAATATCATCTGAAAAAGTAAATATGCAACATTGAACAAGATCTTCCCAAAAACAACATTGAACAGGAAGAGCCATGTGTCTGGTCAGAAGATGAAGTCGATGTAACAGAAAAGTACACACACTAAGAAACGGGACATAACCCAAAGAAAGAATATTAATACCTCACGCAAAACATCAGTCATTGCAGTCTCTGAAGGTGAAACTCGTTGCTTCAACAAATGAGACTTGTGGAAAGCCTAGAAATAAAATTTGAATAAAAGAAGTTGCATTACAACAAAGGTGATATAAACTAATTTATCTACGAAGCACCAGTGAGTGTAAAATTATTGCATCCATAGAGTGGCAAAACTAAATTGCTCAGAAAATGCTTTCAGGAAAAAAAACCCTTTAACTTCATGGTTTGTATTAAAAACAAATTAACAAAATATTTGCATGTAAGAGAAGCATGTAGCCCATTCCATGTTCAAATGTGATTAAACCCATTCCCTCCAGGTAGCCATTGTAACAACCATTAATCTACTTCATATATATGTTTGGACCTGTTCAAAGAACGGATAAGTATTGTGTTGGTTGAATTATTCTAATAAATATATAATTGAATAAATAATGAAAAATATTTTACATCACTACCTTATGTTCCAAAATAACTCATGTTTCAAAATCTCGTTGTCTTCTTATATTATATCGATATTGTTTTCTCATCTAACACTATACCTAGTTGTTTCATTCACTGGACTGAATAGTAGGTTTGTAAATAATTTAATTATTGATTATGTATAATTTTAAATTTTATAAAAGTTTGAAACAAATATTTTATCAATATGTTTAATGTGAATTGAATTCATTGAGTTTGGTTCAAAACTTTTATTCTTCTAATTATAATGAAAATTTTAAAGTTGAGATTAGCAATGAGTTTTCCTCCTATTATAAAATTTATTGTTGTCATATTGACATGTAGATTATGATGGGAAAAATTATTTGATCAATGAAAATTCAATTCTTTTTTTATATGTGAATCAATTCACAACAATTCTTAATTTTCCATGTCAATAATAATAAAATTTCAAGTCGTTATTAATTATTTTGAGTTAGTAAATATATACATATATATATATATATATGGTACTCTTCATTCTTTTGAAAGTTTTGATGGAAGGATTCATTTACTAATGCAAAGCAGCCAACACCATTTGTTAAAACATTTTCCATTGAGTTTAGGAACCTATTCTTTTATTGCTTTATGACCCTTGTTTGTTTTCAACTACTACATGCAAGTAAAATTTTGAATCAATTTGAGCTAGTTTGAGCCAACACAAATTTTTTTGTTTGTCTCTAAGTTGCAAATTTGTGGCACAAATTAAATTTAATCCGTGTTAGGATTGGACTAATTTGACTCAGCTTGCAGAAATTGTACACCATGTATGTTGAATAATTTTCAAGTTAAATTTATTGGATGAGACTAGCAAACAAGATTAAAAGATATAAATTGTGGAATGTAACTTATATTTTTTATCTATAAAATTAAAAGATACAATAGAAAAGAAAATCATTACCTAATGTCTCATACTTTCTCAACATGCTGCAAGCATATCTCATTTATTTTAGTGTTTTTTTTCACTACCCATCAAAGAAAATGCCATTATTTGATACTTTGTTTAATGTTTATCTATAAAAGGCAGAACTATACAATAATCCCTAAATTTTTTCATATTATACACTTAGGCCTCTTATTATTATTTTTTTAATTTTCACAATTTGATTCCCTTACTTGTTTTTCTTATAATTTGGTCCTTTTACTTCTAAATTTTCACAAATTTAGTCCAAAATTTGAAACCAACTTGAAACTAAACTTCAAAAATAAAAAATAAAAGTTAAGGTGACCAAAATGTAAAAATAAAAAAATAAAGTAACTAATTCGTAAGAAAAAGAAGCGGGCAAAAGTGTGAAAATTAAAAAATAAATGGACAAAATCATTAAAAAAATTATGTGGAGACCAAAGTGTGAAATGTAGAAAAATTTGGAGACCATTTTGTAGTCTAGCCTCTATAAATAAAAAATAGAAATAATTAAAAATGACAAAAACAATAAAAAGATTAAAGAAGTTGAAGCTATATGTCTAACTTTTTTCTTTGTGAAAGTGTCAAATCAACTAAATTTATCAAACATTTTTTGCCTCTCTCCTTCATGAAAATAATTTTTTTTGTCAAAAAAAAATCAATCATGTATATATATAAATACACACAGATTAAGCAGTACCTTGATTGCATAGCGTTTTCCATCAATATTACTCCGATATAGAACCTGTCAAACATGTAGAAAAAGAAAATAATAAATTTATCAAGAGAAATATAATGTTTCTCTGAGCTCTTTGCTTACCACTTTCCCGTAGCTGCCAGAACCAATCTTGAACTCACGAACATATTCATTAACCATCTTATTACCGTTTTCATCCTGAAGTTTACACAAAACGAAATTTCATTATATATGATTTATAGGATTCCTAAAAGCATATTATATCTTTGACTATATAGTATGCTAAAGGAAACAAAAATAAAAATCCAACTTGAAAAAACAACTTCAAAATAGATAGCAAAATGAGAAAAGTATAACAAATCCATTCTATGGGACTTCAACTAAGAGATGTGGGAAAATTTAACTAGTCTTAAGATTCACAGCAGAAGCAATTTATTGCTAATTTTCATTTACAGGTTTGAAACAAACTAAAGAATCAACAATTAAACAATTTCTTATAAGAGTAAACAAGTTAAGATTGCATAAATTACCAAGCACACCATTAGCCACCTAAACAAGAAATTCAGAAAGATTCAACTTGACATGAGAGAAAGAGAGAGAGAGATGGTACTATGCACACCTCACAAAACTTTCACATTAATAAATGATCAAGTTATGCTCAATTTTCAGACCATTAGTGACTGGCAACATTCCAATACATAGTTAACAAAAAATTGACAATAAAGCATACCTCTGTACGAAAAACTTTGTCGGTTTCCTTAACAGGGAACTGCCTACATACCAATCCATTCTGGGCTCTGAATTCTATAATCTCTTCAGAACGCTTAGCACGGAACTGTGGCTCAGTCTCATCACCCTGACAGCTGCTGGCACCATCACCATTAAATGAATAATCATCCTCCCCTTCCATATCTTCATCCCATAACAAACCTTGGGAAAGATGGTTATTGTAACCAGAAATGGGTCTAACCATTCGCTTGGGTTTTCTAGAAAACCCAAAACAATTGCAACAAACAATCATTCTAGCAAAAGAATGACTCTTCTTCAACATAAGAATCTCAAAACTTGTATTTGTTAAGAGTTAAATCACAATTCTCAGCAGCCACAAAAGTAATGGATTCTACAACCTGAAAAAGGTCAAACCAACCAATTTCATAATCCACACTGAAATGGAAGTTACATCAAACAAATTAAGCGCAAAGAGTTTCATAAAAGGCCAACCTCATTTCCTCGAATACTTTAGCCTAAATTGAGCATAAACTAAAGCCACGTAGAAATTAGCAGGGACATAACGAATCACAAACCTGATTTCACAGAGGCAGAGGAAGGCTTCAAGCCCCTTTATCAACTCTGAAATTCAAGTGGATGCCATTCAGCTAAATGGAAAAAACAACTCGTATTATTCAATCCGTCACGATTCAGACTCAGCATCATTACGTCTCCACTTTATATAAACCAATGCAGGCTCAAAACCACAACCAACCAACAATACGTTGAACTTGCCCTACAATACAAGCATAAAACCACACCATATATTTAAGAAATAAACATAATTACTCTAATGAACACTAACAAAAACAATAAAATATTACAGCAAAATTAAAATGTTATGACCAAAATTCTATAAAAGGACAACCTTGCATAGAAATTATAGACGCAATCAAGCAGGTGAGACAAATATATACTTTTTAAATCATGCCCATTCTTCACAAATTTAAAATCAAAATTTTCAAAACCGTACGGTTCGTTCAGAGAAACGGCAGCGAATAGTTGATGAACAATCTCCGCACAAACAATCAGCAACTTCGTGCTAACCAAAATCTAAATAGACCAAACGAAGAAATAGGACAAGTAATAATAACTGATGTGGGTGAAAAGTGAAATTAAAAAACTTTGAATCTAACTCAATGAGAGAACAATTGGAGAGCCGGAATTGAAACCCTAGAATGCAACTGGACAATATTTGGGAACCCAGAGATTGAAAAAATAGAGTGCAAACAGATTCGGTAAAATTGGTTTGATTGGGGGCTAAATTAGTAAAAAGAAATTGTGGCAGTGGGAGATAGGTGTTAATCTGTTGTCTTGTCGAGGAGAATATGCTTAAAGCTTATTATACGTACTCTCTATATGAAAAAACCCTAATTTTAGCATGATAACAAACTTTATATATTTTCCGCCTAAATGATTATTATATTCTATATAAATAACAGTCGTAGATAAATATTAAACTTTTTAAAGAGAAATGTTACATTTGCCTAACTTTTATTAGTTTATCATATTATTTTAAAAAAAAACAACTCTTATTAGTTAAATTAATTTAATATTATAAATATTATTTTTTGAATTAATTTTCTTAATATTTATATCTTATTGTTATCTATAATAAACCATATCTATTGAGTCACGTGAACTTGCGTTCTTACGAGAACGTAAGATTTTCTAAGTGAAAATGTATGATGTAATGCAACAGTATATGTTTTATATTGTTTAGGAAGTTAAGTGATTATATGATTATAAGAAACGAATACTCTCTAAATGACATGACGTATTTTAAGTTTTTTTTCTATGATCAAAGTTGTAAGATCCCGTTAAATTTTTAGGTCATGGTCGTAGGTCCGCTGAACTTGACGAAAGCGAACAAACTCGTGACACATAAAGTGGGTCTTATCCTAGTATAAATAGATGAATTAACTGTTATGTATTAATTATTATAAAACGCTTTTAAGTGATTTTTGTTCTATGTACTATGAAACGATAAATTATTTTAATATCTTTTTAAATTAGATTTAAATTACATATCTTCCCGTACACACATAAAAGTTAAGAAAAAAGATAGAAAATAAAAAGAAACACACAACGCACACTTAAAAAAATCACATTAAATTATTTAATAAGGAGAGGATAAGTATATTTTTTATAAATATAACATACATAGATAAGTTAAAAATAAATTTTGCATAAAATTATATTATAATTATATAAGTAAAATATATATAAAAAAACAAATATAAAATTTACTTAACATGAAATAAAAATTGAATAAAGAAATAAATCACTTTACTACATTATTTTTTTTTTTTGCTTATTCTAGGTGTATAAGAAATCCAAAAAAATATCTTATATAATATAATAATTAATTAATAATAAACTTATAATATTATATATATATAATAACATGTGACAAATATTTTTTATTATAAAAACCCTCTAAGTGATTTCTGTTCTATGTAATATGGAATAGTAAATTATTTTAATATCTTTTTAAATTAGATTTAAATTACTTATCTTTCGATAAATACATAAAATTTATGAAAAGAAAAACACTTAAAAACACACTCACACAAAAATCACATTAAATTATTTGAAAAAATAGGAGCATAAGTATAACATTCTTTAAATATAATAAATACAATTAAAAAAATATTATATAAAACTATATAGAATTAGATAAGTATATATAAAAAATATATAAAATTTAAATAACATAAAATAAAAATTGTGGAAAGAAATAATCATGTTTATTACATAACTTACACCGCATTATATATATATTGATACTAGGCAAATAATTTTTTGTTATACAAATCATTTAAGTGATTTTTGTTTCATGGATCATGCAGCATTAAATTTTTTTAATATCTCTTCTTAAATTAGATTTAAATAATGTATCTTTGAATGAGCATATAAGAGTTACTAACAAAAATACAAAGAAAAGAAAACACATAAAAACACACTTATAAAAAATCACATTAAATTATTTAAAAAAGAAAGGATAAGTATAGCATTGTATAAATATAATATATACAGATAAATTTAAAAAAATATTGTATAAAATTATATTAAAATTAGATAAATACAAATAAATATAAAATTTAAATAACATAAAATAAAAATTGAATAAATAAATAAATTGTTATATCATATGGTGTCTTTAAGATAATTTTTTCCTCACCGTAGATGTTTAAGAATATCCAAAAATATATTATAAGATATAACGATCAACTAATAATAAAAAAGATGGTTTCTAAAATCACAAGGAAAAATGTAATAATGTTAAAAACGTTTCTCATCAAAAAGTCAAATCAATTATAATCCATAAAACTTTTCAATAATTCCTCTCATAAATAAAAATTGACGAAGATTTCAAATCAAATTTTGACAAGAAAATAGAGATCAATGGTTAGAAACTTGCATAGAATATGTAGGTATTACTCTTTAAACATTCTCTTATGAAAATATATTTATCTTATTGATTGATCAGTATTGATTTGTTCTGTATTTTATGTAAGCAATGACATATTGTGCACGGAAATATTTTCAAACACAATTCAGTTATCATTGTTATGTTTATTTTAGATATGAACATACGGCTGGTTTTGTGAGAGTTTCTAAAGAATTAAGCTCTATATCATTCTTTTTTGAAGTTGTCACACTTCTTTCTCATATAAGTGATATCTTATCTATAAGATTATCCACAAAAAGTAAACTGCTTACTCCACTAGGTGTTCTATTTGAAAGAATCATTAAAATCCTTAACTTGTATCTTATGAGTATCACTATTTTCATCATAGGAATGGACTCTAGGGTAAATTCCCACAGTGATCTTAAAGAGGTTATCCTTTTGAACCTAGATCTTAGGATCTCCATTTAAATAGTTGTGTTTCATTTGCAAATCTTTATTCATTCATGGGCTTCAGTCCCATTTCCCTCGATGACTTATCGATTAGCTCTCAATTTAACCTTTTGGTTAACGGATCCACTATGATATCCTTTGATTTCACATAGTCAATATAGATAACCCCAGTTGAGAGTAATTGTATAATGGAATTATGTCTATGATGCATATACCGAGAATTACACTTATACATATTGCTCAGTACCTTACTAGTAGCTTATTTACTATCACAATAGATGCATATGGCAGACATATGCTTCACCTACTTAGGAATATTCTCTAAGAAATTGTGTAGTCATTTGGCTTCTTTGTCACATTTATCCAAAATGATAAACTTAGATTCCATCGTGGATTTAGTTATGCATATCTATTTAGAAGACTTCCATGACATAGCTGCACCATCCAATGTAAACACATAACCACATGTAGACTTTGAGTCTTTCATGTTAGATATTCATTTTATATCAATATATCCTTCTAATAGAATTGGATATTTTGTGTATTGTAGTCTATAACTACATGTGTATCTTAAGTATCTAAGTAGTTTTGCAATATCTTTTCAACAGTAAAATCCTGGATTGTTGGTTATCTACTTAGTTTACTTACAACATAAACTATACACTACTATAAAAAGGGGGTAGAACAAACGCTACACACATGGATAGCGTCGGTTCATCACGTCAACCGACGCTACGTCCTACGTGTATTTATTTATTTAAAAAATGCAATTTAAAATTAAAATTATATAGTACACCACGTCAATTGACGTTATCCACGTGTGTAGCATCAATTCAACACGTTAACCAACGCTACGTCTTACGTGTATTTTTTATTTAAAAAATGCAGTTTAAAATTGAAATTATATACTACAATATATTTTTTGGGTCAATTGTTATTTTATTTGATTTTAACTATAAACATGTACTTACGTATATAAAATTAAGTATCCAAACAAATACATAAAATTATATAATTTTAAAAACTAATTGTCTAAAAAAAGAAAAAATTATACTATATATATAAAAATTAAATTTTAAAGAGTTCATATAAAATAATAATTGACAAAAATTTCAATTTTAAACTGCATTTTTTAAATAAAAAATTACACGTAGGATGTAGTGTCGGTTGACGTATTGAACCAATGCTATCCACACGTATTAATCCATTTCTTTTCTCTCTTCTTCATCAGAATGTCTTTTTCAATTTGTGCAGCAACAATAAACTTCAAAATCGAGCTCACTTCCTCCAGTCTTTCTCATTTTTCGGCCACCTCCCACCACCATTTCCAACGTTGTTTTATGTGTTATATTCTTCTTCTTATTATCTATCAGATCCCCTATTTTTTTAGCAAAATATTCAAAAAAATTATACCCATTTTCTCACTTATTCCCACTTACAAAACATTCATTTTTCTTCATTTAGTCACTTTATTTACTCTTATAAGTATTTCTATTAATCCTACGCACTTATTATTCAGTTTGCTTTATTTTTTGTATAAATGTTTTATTTATGTATGTTTTGTATTATGCTTGTTATTATATGTTTGACTTATTTTCTGTAGAAATAATATCTGGATGTTGTGGGTTTGAGAGATTATAATATTTACCATACGTGGATAAATTTATTTACATATAAATAATTATATTTTATTAAGTAAAAGTAATACAATTGTAAAATGATTAAAATGATAATTTTTTGTATTATATATGTTTTGGTATATATTATAATAATTAGAAAATTTATATATAATAATACTTGAAATATATTGATTGGATACACAATTAATATGCTTAATTAATCTCATTAATAGAAAATTGACAAATCTTGGATGTCAAAGTGTAAAATTGAGCAAGACTACATTTATTAAGTTGAAAGTTTCATGAAATTTACTTGTAAAAATAGTAATAGTAGAATTAGTATAATTCGATGCCCACGTGTTAAATGTAAAAATAAGCGATTTCATGAAGTTGACGAGGTTAAGTATCACCTTATCCGTAGTGATATTCTTTTGAGCTATAAATATTGATATTATCATGGAGAAAATATTGATAATATTTATGGGGAAGATATAAATAAAAATGTGAGTGGATTACATAGATCTTATCATAATGTACTGGCAAAAAACATGTTTCATGGTGTTGAAGATGATCCCGAAACCTTTAAAAAACTTATAAAAGATGCCGAAAAATCGTTGTATCCAAAATGCAAGAAATACACTAAAATGTCAGGATTGATTCATTTGTACAACAACCTAATTAAACATAATGTATGTTCTATATTTTTGTAATAACTCTTGGATGTTTATATATATGTATGTTCCTAAAATTCTCAATTAATTTATATTTCTTCATTGTTTGCAGATATTTCATGAATCCTCAGATAATAGAGTTTGTATATCCAAATGATCCATTGGAGCATTTGAAAATAAAGGGTTGGGCGAATATACATGATGCTCCACTTAACTCAAATGATAGAGTACCCATTCTATTTGATGCTACTAGTAATCCAATAGGGAAAAATGGCCAACAATTGAAATCATCTATTGGTAGACTTATGAAGTATAATATACCAATCAATATAAATGATTGGACTCAAGTTGACAAAGATGAAAAATTCAAAATATGGAAAACCATTTGTGTAAGTCTCTTACATTTTATAATCAATTACATTTATTATATCTTTTTTGTATTATATCTAATCTTTTGTAGTGTGTTTTTACAGAATCGTTACAAAGTCGATGACACTTGGAAGAGCAAATGTTATAAGATTGCAAATAAGGCGTGAAAGGAATATAAGACTTTCAGATTGGTAAGAAATTATGTGTTTCCATATTTGGAACCACTTGATGAAATAGAGCTTTACAAGATCCCTGAAGGACACCCTTAGATTACACCTCAAGTTTGGAAAGACTTCGTGGATTATAGACGTACAAATGAATTTCAAATTATTAGGAAATAACATTAGAATATACAAATGCATAACATTCTTCCTAACCGTACTGGGAGGTCTTCACATCTTGAAGTTAGATATAAAATGGTATTATTAATTTGTGTTAATTTATAAATATTTTTATATTTATTTTCCTCAATTTAATTTCATGTCATAGTTAATAAAATTTTCGTAATTTATGTAGGAAGCTGAATTGGGAAGACCGGTTACCCGATCTGAATTATACATAGAAACAAAGACTCCCAAAATGAAGAAGTCAAGATCGATGACTAAGCGATGAGAAGAACAACTAAATAAGTTAGTTAGTAATTTCTGTTGACACAATGTCCATATTATTTTTAATAATTGATGTAATAATGCATGATATGTTTGTGTGCTTTATTATTTGTAGAGAGCTATTCAAGAACAAATATCTAGGGGTGAAATAATCGAAGAGCTTGGGAGAGATGTTATATATCATGCATTTGAACGTGAGCATCCTGGTCATGTTAGGGGAGATAGCCAATATGATGGTTATATGGAGTATTTTAACATTTCAAAACAAAAGCCTCAGATAGTCAGTAAGGAGAAATACACTAAAATTGAAGAAGAACTCAACTCCTTTAAAGCCTCAAAGTTAAGTGAGATTGCCACTATAAAAGAATATCAACCACAACACATGTCAGGTATGACATCATTCTACAATTAGGGTATGCTATATTGGAAAAGTATGCAACCATCCATGCTAGGCATGCCACCCATGCAATCTCATGACGCTCAAACTATATCCAATATGGGATATAGTCATCCTATTGGTTCTCCCTTTATGCCAGGAATGCATATGCAATCGAGTAGTGGTTCATTTTCTCCAATGCAATATGCGCATTCTTACCATCAATAAACGTTTTGGTGAGAATATACATCCAATAGCTACCCTATATGGGAATCCTCCTCTATTTGATGAATCATATGTGGTAAGATTTTAATTTCTAGTGTAGATAATCTATTATTTTTATTTATTATATATAACACTTAAATTTTGTATAGAATATGAAATGTTTATTGAAACATCCTTCATCAACGGACTTTGTTGCTATTGAAACGGTACAACAATTGAGCGATGATCAGATGATTCATAATCAATATTTTCCAAATCATTAGCAAATAGTAATTGATCAATAATTGCTCCATGATTGTCCACTACCTATGCCTTCTGATGCTACCACAGTCCAAGAGGCGGTTTGACAATATGTGGCTTGGCCGTCGATTCAAGTTCTTTTAAATTTTGACGTGGTACTATTTTTTAACTTAAAAGATAACACTTGTTTACTACTATTATTTTATTATATATTTTATTGTTACTAATATACATAATACTTTTTCTTTAGTCTATTATACAAGAACTCTTAAATGTGGCACATTTAAGAGATACGAAACAATCTCGTGCTAAATCTATATCTAGTAGCCAATCAATGCACACTAAGTCATTCAAAAAGAAGCTTTAGAAAAAGTATAGTTATGATTATGCTTTAAACTTCATCAGAAATCTTGGCGCTTTGATGACTATTGTTGTGAGGGTATCTAGCATAAATGATGAATGGATTGTGCCACTTCCTATAGAAATTTATGGTGTAGACCTCAGGTAAACTTATATATTGATTGAGTTCATATTGTAACTATTTGAATATCAAATGATCGATTTAAGTATAATTCAAGTGTGGACAAGGTAAGTCATCAATCTATTCATTTTCTTTCATTTATGTAGAACATATATAATTATATTTATATTATCTAATTACTTATATATATATTTCTTTTATATAGTGCGTGTTATTATCAACTTCAACATAATCACTCATCACATTTAGCAATGTTCTATGATTCTTCATATGTCAATCAATATCAAGATAAGAATGTTAGCATCAGAGCTAAACAATTATGTGATAGGGCATTAACGCTTAACAAAAATGAAAAGTCGATAATCCCTTGGCCACTAAGGTTTAAAGAAGGCCAAGATCATTGGATGTTGGTAATTCTTGATCTGTTCAATAATCATGCTTGGTATTGTGACTCAACTTCCATAGAATTGAGTAAAGATATAAAAGCAGTTGTTGAAATGTAAGAGTTATAGCTAGCTATTGGTTTCTTCTATTGCTTTTTGTAATATTTAATAAAAAACTAATCGTTTTAAACCTTGATAAGGCATGGAAGTTGTGGAACAAGTTTAGAGGCATTGCCTTTAAAAAAATCTCATAAGCTTATATGGAAAAACGTTATGGTATGTACAAGCGAATATTAATAATATTATTAATTTTACTATTGACTAATAAAGATGTTCAAATATGAAAAATCATGTACACTTGTTTTTTGTAGGTTCAACAACAAAATAATGGAGTCATATGTGGTTATTATGTCATGAAGTTTATGAGCGAAATCATCACAAATATCAAAATTCCAATTGATGATACGGTAATATCTTTTACCCATATATAGAAAAGTTTTTAACATATATAAGTTATTTTTTATGAATTCATGAAATTATATTCTTATTTTGATTTTAAATACATGTATTTCTTTGATTGGAACAAGACGAGATATGACCAGTAAATTTTTGATGATTTACGAGAGGAATGGGTAGAACACATGGTTCAAATCATATCATCACAAGAAGAATCAGGAGAAGATTCTGATGATCTTGAATAGCATATGACAACATAATAGTAATTTTTTTAATGATTTAATTTCTCTATTCCTATGTCTGGAGTCCCTTGTTTGATGGATGTTTGGTTTGATGGATGGTTATGTGCTCATGTATTTAGGGGAATGCATTGTTTTATAGACCTATTTTTTTCCCAAACTTCATCTCATCTCTCTTGCCTACTTTCCTTATGACAACATCATGGTAGCACTTTATTAATCATTTGTCTATAAATATAAAGCTATCTTGAATCTATGTTGGTATTTTTAATGCTATAATGAGCTTTAAATATGAAGTCGGGTGTAACTCCTATTTTGTTACTTGGCTTGTATGAGTTTTGGTGCCCATAAATGTATTACAAAATTGTTCTATACGTTTAAGGGCACCAAAACTCATACAAGCCAAGTAACAAATCAGAGTTACACTTGATTTCATATTTAGAGCTCATTATAACATTAAAAATACCAGTATAGATTCCAGATAACTTCATATTTATAGACAAATGATTAATAAAGTTCTAATATGAGTTCGAAGGGATAAGATTATTATTATATCACTCGGATGTCGCTGTGGTAATCTCTTTTTGATGATTTACAAGAAGAATGGACAAAATACTTTGTTCAAACATCAGGAGAAGAATATAATCTTGAATAACATAGGACAACACTATGGTAATATTTATAATGATTTAATTTCTCCATTTATATGTCTTTAAAGTTTAGACTACTTGTTTAATGGATGTTTACGTGCTCATGTATGTAGGGGAATGAGTTGTTATATGGACCAGGAGAAGAATATAATCTTGAATAACATAGGACAACACTATAGTAATATTTATAATGATTTAATTTCTCTATTCGTATGTCTATGAAGTTTAGACTGCTTGTTTGATGGATGTTTACGTGATTATATATGTAGGGGAATGAATTGTTATATGGACCAACTGCTTTTTGCCTAGTTTCCTTGTCATTATGCTGGTGATTCTAAGCCAACCAAGCTTGCTCGCACAATCCAATTACACTTTGACGACATTATTTTATTTATAATTTAAGTTAACTATATATATATATATGTATTGTATATATATACATTATTTGTTTTTGTAATAAATTTAATTATCAAGTAATTAATTATATTTAAATTTTTAATTATTTGTATTATTATTTATATTTTGGTTTTTTATGCTATATTGAATATAGGTTAGTAGAGTGAAAAATGAGAATAAAAAAAATAAAAAATCAATACACGTAATGTTGGTTCACGTGTTGAACTGACTTTAATAATCCATTTTATAGTAGTGATATCTAGTTTTGTACAACTCATTAAGTACATAAGACTTCCTATCACTCTAAAATATTTCAATTGAGATACACTTTCACCTCTATTCTTAGATAGATATAAATCTACATCTATCGGTGTTCTTATATTTCCATAATCACCATCGTTGAATTTCTCCAGTATTTTGTTAACATAATACATTGACTTAGAATGAGACCATTTGATATCCTCGATATCGTAATTCCTTGAATTACATCAGTGGGTATTATGTTTTTCATGTCAAACCTTGAGTTCAAGATATTCTTAGTAGATTTAATCATTTGATGATATAATTAATATGTCACCAACATAAAGACACAAGATAACATAACCATCTTTAGTATCTTTGATATATATACATATATATATTTGTCACATTCATTGATTTGAAAAATATTTATCCTCTTGACATTATCAAACTTTCCATACCATTGTTTTGGTGCTTGCTTTAAGCCATATAACGACTTCACCAATTTGTAGACCTTTTCCTCTTACTCTGGGTTGGAAAAAATCTCGAGTTGTTCTATGTAGATTTCTTATCAAACTCTCCATTTAGAAAGGCTATCTTTACATCAATTTGATGTATATCAAGATTTCACAAAGTTGCAATAGTAATTACCATCTTTATAGATGTTATTCTTGTCATAAGAGAATAGGTATCAAAGCAATCAAAGTCATGTCATTGTTCGTATCCCTTAATTATAAGCCTAGTCTTGTACTTTTTAATTGATCCATATAGTATACGTTTTCTTATGAAAACCCCTTGAATCTTAGTGTTTTACTATCTAGACGTAAATCAACTAGTTTTCAAGTGTGATTTTGCAAAATGGACTCAATTTCACTATTAATGCCCTCTTTCCATTGAGGATCTTTAGAAGAATTCATGCTACGTCTATGTGTAACGTCGGTTCAACACGTCAACCGACGCTACGCACGTGGATAAATTCTTTTCTCTTCTTTCTTCCCTAGACAGAAATTATTCCAAGCGTTGTATAACTCTTAAAAACCCAAAACTTCTTCCACTCTTTCTTATTTTCTGGCCACCCACGACCACTAATTCTAACGCCAGTTAGTAGGTTTTCTTCCTCTCTAACTAATCTTTTAGAACCCCTATTTTTTTGAGCAAAATGCTCAAAAATATTTATACTCATTTTTCACTTACAAAACATGATTTTTTCTTCATTTCCTTCATTTTGTCAATTCATTTACTCTTGTAAGTTTTTCTATTAATCCTACGCACTTATTATTCATATTTTTTATATTATTATATGTTATTATTTATGTATATAAATTTTTGTATTTCTGTTATTATGTGTATAGATTTTTGTATTATATATGTAGGTTTGTTTTATAACATTAAGAGAAAATTTTGAATAACATAGAACAATACCATGATAATTTTTCTGCTATTAATTAATATTTTATTTTTTAATTATTTGTATTATTTAAACTATTTGTTAAACTGATTTTATTTTTTGTATTATTATTTAGTGATCGAATATAGGTTTTAATTTGAGTATAATATAAAATGAGTAAATTTTGTAAAAAAATAAAAATTAAAGTCGGTTCACGCGATAAACCGACTTTGAATTGGTTTAAAGTTGGTTTTTAATCGACTTTAATACCCCTTTTTGTAGTAATGTTTCTAGCAAGTAGGTCATAAAATCTGGACCATAAGACGTTTCAAGCCTAACCTTTTTACTACGTCTGGGTTGAATCTTAACCTTATCATCAGCCTTTTGTTCAGGTTCTTGGTCTTGGCTATCTTCATTCATTGTCTCATAAATTCAATTAGACAAACTTGATTCCTCTTGTGATTTACCTGAAAAATATATGTTCAAAAAATGATGTATTCTTTGATTCCAGTACCGTGTTCTTGTGTATGTTTGAGATTTTTGACTCATGTACAATAAAATGATAAGTACTACTATTATGTGTATATCCAATGAAGATAGAATATATCATTTTTGGACCTATCTTAACTACTTTATTAATATACCCTTATACTTGTAAACATTTTATAGAAGGGTACAATTCTTTTAAATAATTCATATAGTATCTTATGTGGTTTGTATCTTATGTGGTTTTTTTAAGTTAACTTATTTAAAAGGCAGATAGCTAATAAAATAGCTTTCCCATACATATATTCTATAGTAATCCATAACTTAATATTATTTCATACATTATTTCAAGGTATGATTCTTACGCTCAGTAAATCCATTTTGTTGAGGTGAATAAAGTGCTGTGGTTTCGTGCATAATTTTGTGATATGCACATAATTCACCAAATAGTATTTCATACTTACAACCATAATTAATGCCCATTATCTTCATTTTCCTGTTGAGTTGATTCTTAACTTCTATTTTATAAAGAATAAATTTCTTTATAGTTTCATATTTGCTTTTAAGCAAATACACAACAATTTTTGTAATATCATCTATAAAAGTAATAAAATACTTATTGTTACCCTTGTTTGAAGAAATTCAAATTACATAGATCACTATGGTTTGAGTCAAGGGGTTCAGTGTTCTTTTCGATTGAAAAGAACAATAGTTGGTCATTTTTACCCCAACACAAGTCTCATACTTGTGTTCGGAATCAATTTAGAAATGGAGTATATGATCCAAGTTAATTTATATACGCAATATATCATAATTAAGATGAATAATTTACCATACCATAAGTTGGAAGACTCAAGTAAGTAAGCATAAAAGTAATTTTATTAATTTTTTTAGGCATTATATTTGTAATATTTATCTTTAAAAGACCATTACATGCATACCCATTGCCTATAAATATACCCCATTTTGGTGAACACGACCTTTTTTGACTTGGAGACAATTCTAAAGCCTTGCTTATTTATCAATAAATCAAACACAAGGTTTTAGTGAATCTTAGGCACAAATAATACATTGCTTAGAGTCATATCCTTCCCAGAGGTCATCTTCAGTACTACTCTTCCTTACCCTTCAAAAATAGAAGTAGTAGAGTTATCCATGTATAGCTTTTCCCTATCCTTAACAGGTTTGAAAGTAGTAAATAGCTCATTGTCTAAGAAAACATGTCAGGTTACACTAGTATCAATCCACCACTTTTTTGGGTTTGATCTCACCAGGTTCACCAGGTTCGCCTCAAGTCAATATCAGATATATCCTGAGTGATGTTGTCAACCATGTTTGCCTCATAGTTCCTATTTCTCTCTAGAAACTTACAGTCATGGGCTTTGTCTTTTCCTCTGACAGTTAAAGCAAATCCCTCTAAAACTTGACTTTTTAAAAGTTGTTTCTTTTGGTCCTAACTTAGACATTTTACCTAGCTTGCCCTTGCTTTTACACTTATACTTATTATGCTTGGAGCTTTGAATATGCTCCATCATATTAGTCTTGGAAGTTGATAAAATATACCATATTTTAGAAGAAACCTTGTTGTCTTCTTCCACTTTAAATCTTATAATCAAGTCATTTAAGGACAGTTCTCTTTACTTATGTTGAAGGTATGCCTTGAACACTATCAATGAAGGGATAACTTTTCTATAATAGCTACAACTTTGAAAGTTTCACTCAATACTATCCCTTCATCATGCATCTCCGTCAAGATATATTGGAGTTCACATATTTGACTGCATACTGGTTTAAGTTTACCATTTAATAATCAAAAAATGGACTAACCAAAATTTTTTTGGCACCAGTATTTTCCATTTCATACTTATGATCCAATGACTCCCACAAGTCTTTAGCAGTTAATGCACAAGTTTTCTATGTTTACAATAGCTTGTAAGTGCATAAATCACTTTGTAGAAAAGCAATAAGTATATTTCTAAGGTTGGTCTAAAGAGGAACTATATGGTTTCAAATAATTTAACAAATCTATAAAGAATAAACACGAAAAAGTAAATCTAAACACCATGTTATGATAGTTTGGATTTGAATAGTCTAAAACAATAACATAAAATTAAAGAATATGAATAGAATTAATTCAAATAATTATAAACAGATAAAAAATTAACACTCAATAGAAATTAAAGTTAATTTTGTTTGTTCAAAATTAATTAGGTTATTAAATATATAAATTAAGATTATTGATTTTTTTGTATGAAAATATCATTAGATGGGGATTATACTCTTTGTCATTAAAACCAATTAATATCCTTAGGTGGGGATCATCAATTGATTAAATTAAATTACGTTTTGTTTATAAAGAAATAACAAACCATCTAAATTACTGCTTTATAAGGAGCATGTAATTTAAACTCTTATTCAAAGTGTCAAAATTAGATCTTAAAACTTAACTTTCATATTTCAAATCTATTACGAAAAATATGTTGTTGACATATTTTTCAGTAATAAACTTTGTAGAAATTTTGAATGAATAAATAATATCAATTTATTTTATAAAAATATTTACTTAAATTAATATTTTACAAACACAACAACATAAGTAATATCTCATAATAATATCCCACCATATATATTTAGAATTAATAAATGATCAATAAATTAAAAATAACATTAAAAAAGATACATAAAAATTGAATCTATAAATAATATAATATAATTAAAATTAATACATCAATATGTTGTTCAGTTTATAGAACTTTTTATATCGATATGAGATTTGAAAAACTTCCAAAAACATTTACTTATATCGTTTACTAAATCAAAATTACTACATAAAATTAAAGAAAAGAAAACTTTGCATAAACTAAATCCTAAGCTACAAAAACTCTGATATGATTTTGGTGTGTTTAAATATGAGAAAAGTGACATTATTTATAGCAAAAAATTGGAGAGAAAAGTGGATTGTGATGGATTAATTGATGATTCTATTAAAGTAGAGTTATCGGTGCATTTTTCTACTTAATATTTGTTCATTTTATTCAATAAGTGAAATTTTTGGGTTTAAAAATATTAAAATATGAACTTTCTAGTGAAAAAAGGTAAAAATATATTTTTTATTTTTATTTTAGTTTATTGATTTTTTATGAATTTTTAACGTATGACCAATCAAAAGATGCCATGTGGATGCCACATAAGTAGAGGAATTGATCAGGCAAGCCACGCGGATGCTACGTAAGTAAAGAGAGCCAATCGTGCAACGTTGCATGTATTGGGTAACATAGGCTATGCCACATGTTAGTATGACGTTCATTTTAAGCATCACCATATAGTCAAATGTCGTGCCACGCATTGTCACCTGATTCATCCATTCTTCCTACCAGGGTACCATGAAATTTATAACCGAAAATCATAATGTATCACATGTTGTTGACTCAACGTGTGTTGATTGAGACCAATCCATTCCACCATGCGTCACTTGTTGATTTGCCCAATAAATCCTCCTGCCATGTGTCATCACCATTTTGGCCAACACTGTTAATTTTTTCTTTTTTCATCTCAACCCTTGATATGAAGCTGATCTGATGGTCCAAATTTCACCTGAGCTAAATCTAATCCCCTAATTATCCCATAAACCCTAATGAGTCAAAATTAATATAATTTTTATCATATTTTAGAGTAGAAAAGAGAAAAAAATAAAATAAAAATTTAAAAAGATATGCAATTTTGGTAGATATTCAAGAGAAGATTGGTGCTACAATCTAAGAGATTGATTGTATTTTTTCTTCTTTTTCTTCTCATTTTTTTGGTCATTTTTTATGTATTTTTTTTATGAAAGATATGATATTTATAAACAAAATTATATCCAGTTAATTTATTAATCTAGGGATCTTATGAACTAAATTTTCATCATGTGATGATTTAATATTTTACCCTAATTATGATTTCACTTTAATTATATTATTTAATCTAAATTTTATGTTAATAATTGTTTGATCAATTATTAATCTATAGAGACAATTTAATAGATTTGGGAGAATTATTTAATTATTTGTATTGATTAAATAACATGCATAGTTTCTAGGCAGAAATGTATGATTCTTATGTTTGTGATCCATGATTTATGAACTTAATGAGTAATATGCAATTTAATTAATATGAGAATGTGATTAGGTTAGTTACTATATGCCATGTAGTTTACTTGAGAGATGAATACATGCTAAGTTAGATTTAATTAATCATGTAATTGATTGATAATTATATTAGGAGAAATTTTAGTGATTCATATCTTTAAAAATTTGAGAGATTAAGTATTTCTATATATTTTCTAATATATCTTATTAGCTATCAAATCTAAATTAATTAATTATTGCTATTTATTTTTAGTTCTTTTAATTTTACTTTCTTAAAACATAAAAGCACAAAAAAATTATTTATTACTTTTTTGTTTTAAAAATTAGCTTATAATACCATAATATCTGTGTAAACGATTTTTTCTTATTATTATAGTATTTGTTGCAATACGTATACTTGGGTATTTATTGTACATAATTATCACGCGCCACAACCCACATTTATCCATAATGTGTCCATTTTCTCGTTTTGGTTTACATCATTTCAAACAGAAAGGAACACGCAATGTCCAACATATATCCATCCTGCAGCTCAAGTCAAACTGTTTGTTTCCACTTATTGTTTCACCATTTACAAATTGGTTGGATTATATGTACGTCTTACATGTTTTGTTCTATTAATCTTCTAAGTTAAAAATGAGTACTTAAGGTACGTCTCTTCAAATGTTTATTATTTGAATTAATTTAAAGTCAAAACACTTAAAAAATAACCCAAAAATTTATAATTTTGAACACATAAATTTACTTAAATAATGATAAAATCATGCAATTTGAAATCTATTTATAATATTTAAGTGCAAATTAATCATATAATATTAGTGTTTTCAAGCACTTATCAACCATCTGCTCCTTATTATACTCATTGTATAAGGAGTCAGTTAAACTATCCAGAATATAGTTCGGAACGCTTCTATGCATCAATAGCATAGTTCAAAGAAACTAAAACCATTAGCATTGGGGGTAACCCAATGAACCATAGAAAGTCTCATTATTCGGTTTATATTAGAACCATTTACATTAATTTTTGTGACATTCATAATTAGTTTTTCAGATTGGAACAATAAAATCGTCATTTTATTAATCAAATAATAATGAAATCTTAAAACCACTCAAAATTATGTAAAAAATATTTGTGCATCAATCAACAAAATAGAAGAAAAAATCGTAAATCAATTAGTAACAAATTTACGTTACATTTTACCATTAACATTTATAACATCTAACCAATTTTTGTAATAATACATAGAAGTGGAACATCTTGTATTTTAAAAAAAAAAGTACAACACGTCACCAACTTAAAAGGATCTCAAATAGGGATGTCAAAATCCTCCATATATTTGGGTAACTCTTAGTAATAACTGGACTGTTTCGGTTTTAATGTATGCAATATTTAGAACGAATTTTAGGTTTGATTAATATTTATCTATTACTTTTTTTTTTTTTGGATTTGAGGAGGGATGCTTGATCTCTCGATATTATAAACTATATATTTATATTTTATAGAATATAGTTTACATGTATGTAGTAGTAAAAACAAATATTAAGAAGAAAACAAAACACTTGAAGAGTAAGTTGCAATAAGAATTAATAACAGGGAGTACATATTTAAAATAACGTATTATGAGAAATGGAAACAATCCCATTCTTTAATTTCCGTACTCAACAATAATATATTAGAAAACTTTGCTTTTATCAATATGCCAACGGCCAAGATATGAAAGAAGCCTGATTTTTCTCAGAGGTACATTGGCAGGATCGATCCAACCGGGGCACATGAACTCTTGGGTCTCGTACAATTTTTTTAAAATTAATATTTAATAATTTTTTTTTAATTTAATATATTTTTATAAATTTTTAAATTATATTTTTTAATTTAATATATTCTTATAAATTTTAAAAAACAATAAAAATCTTATAAAAAAACTCTGATACTTATATAAAGTTTAAAAACTTTATTCTAGTATTAATAAAAGATGCTTAAAAGCAAATAAATTCAAGTAATTTTTGTTTTTTTATAGTATAAAAAATAATTATTTCATTTTTTATTTTATTTTATATCTTTTTAAAGAGTTTAGGTATTTGATGTACGTTTACTCTAATAAAATGTATTAAAAAGTTTCGCACTCAAACAAAATAAAAATATATACGTATATAGTGCATAGAATTTATCAAATTTTTAGATCCCTCCCTTGATCCAACGAACTGGTAAACATGGACTATGCTTAATCAAACTGAAATTGCAGGTAACTTCTTTCTAAAGGTTCGTTGCCACTTTTGTTGCATTGCGTTCATACCGAACAATCATCTTTAATTACAAGCCACCTTTCGCTTATTATATATTAGTTTTAGACTTATAATTTGATAAGAGTTTGCGGTTTAAATTTAATTATATATATAATTGTATTAATCGTTGAGTATTAATGGTTATTATTGTTTTAGTTTTGTGAATAATAAGGTGAGTAAAGTAGATTATTTTATTTTATTTTGTACTCATAAAAATACAAACATGTGTTATTAATAGATAAAAATAAAGAGTAATTAATTAGAAAGTATATTTAAAATAAAAAGAAAAATGACTTATCAATAATACGGTTTTATTAATTAATAAACCTTAAATTTTAAAATCCTTTTATAGTTAGATAAATCCTAAATTCTAAATTTTAAGTTATAAATTAATAAACCCTAAACATATTAAATTTAGAGTTATTTTAACCTTTCAAATATATATATATATATATATATGTGTGTGTTTTTTTTTGTTTTTTTAAAACTCTACGGTTTAATTATTAAATATGTTATTTTTACCGTTCTACGTAAATATCCGCAATATTGGGTCTTTTATATCTCATGTCTTATTTAGTATTCTAAATAGATTTATGGTATAATATTGTCTTATTTTATTTAAATATCATCTCATTTTATTTTGATTGTATTCCTAATGAACTTAACATTAAACATACGTTGTATCATTTTTTTTAATAAACTTAAATTATAAATAATCATTTATCATATTTACTATTAGTTTTGTATTCTTATTTGTCTTACTTAGACCCATTACAGTCAAATAAGATATCATAATTAATACAGTTTCGTTATCATCTCATCTCATTAAAAATTAAGTAAGACAAGATCAGATGAATTTTAAAAATTAATGAATTGTATTATAAATTTCATTAACATTTCATCTCAATTTATATCTCTTGTTAGTCCACACAAAATAGGAGGCGTAAAAGAACAAAAGATAAAAAAATGGAAGCTTTCACGAGAAAAAGGTTCCTTCAAAATTTGCCAACTCTAAGCTCCATAATAATCTAATACAAAACCACAATGTACATGGTTAATGATAAAGTGAAAACTTGTAGTTTATATATTACTTCATTAAAATGCCAAGTTAAGAAATTCTTTTATTGTTCAAGGAGGATAATACGCGGGAGTTTTTATTCAAGATAAAAAGACAAAATTGGTAATGAGTACATTAGTTAATTTATTTTCGTAGAAAGAACAATTGCCCAGTTTATATAATACTTGCAGAAATGCCGTTTCTAAGCTGTGAATAAGAGTTTGAAGCACTATAAACGAGAATTAAGCCGAACTCAATCACACATTTCCCATTTCCCATTCAAAGCCTCCCCTTATATATACCACCTTCACATTCTGTCATTTCTATCTCTCCTTCGTGGTCCATAGATTATAAGAATATCAGAAACTAAGGAGAAAGGACAATACCTAATATATTGCAGAGACAAGGAGAGAGGAAACACATAAGAGATGGAAGGAAGAAAGTCATGCTTAATATTGGCTTTCTTTCTTCTACTAGTCATCACCGAAGCCACCTATGTTCAGGATGATGGTAATGATAATGGAAATAAGAAAGTTGCCAATGATAATGATGATGGCAAAAGCCAGAGCAATGCCCCAAAAGAGACTCCAAAGCAAGTCCCAAAGAAGGAGAGCCCAAAGAAAGAGGCCCCTAGGAAGGAGACGCCAAAGAAAGAGAAAGAGGCCCCTAAGAAGGATACCCCAAAGAAAGAGATATCAAAGAAGGAGGCTCCAAAGAAAGAGAATCCAAAGAAGAAGACTTCAAAGAAGCGGCCACCCACTGATCCAGCGACAACAAACTATGACATCTTGACACCTTTAGTCAATGAAAGAGAAAGAGCTTTCTGCAAAGCAAGGGGTCATTGTCACTCTAAGACTCTTACTTGCCCAGCTGAATGCCCTCAGAGGAAGCCGAAGAATAACAAGAAGAAGAAAGGTTGTTTTGTTGATTGCAGCAGCAAGTGTGAAATCACTTGCAAGTGTAAGTATCTCTCTTTCTGATTTTCCACTAACAGATGTCCTTAATTTTATTCAGTTTAAACAACTTAATCTTTGTTTTCAACATAGTGGGACTTTCTAGTGAAAGAAAAGGCATCATTTTGTTTGTCAAACTTGATAATATTGTAAAAAGAAAATGTCACATATGAAACTATTACTATTTATTCTTATATATTTGACAGTTAGAAGACCTAATTGTAATGGATATGGCTCTCTCTGTTACGATCCTCGCTTTGTCGGTGGTGATGGTGTGATGTTTTACTTCCATGGAGCCAAAGGAGGAAACTTTGCCGTAGTCTCAGATGACAATATCCACATTAATGCACACTTCATTGGAACCAGGCCACAAGGAAGAACTAGGGACTTTACATGGGTTCAAGCCCTTGCCGTGATGTTTGATTCTCACACCCTCGTAATTTCAGCAAAGAAAGTCTCAAAGTGGAATGACAAAATTGATGCTTTAACAGTGAGTTGGGATGGTGAATCCATTAACATTCCAACTGATGGAGATGGTGAATGGAAGACTAACAGTGAAGAAAGAGAAGTGGTCGTGGAAAGAACAGATGACACTAGCAGTATTAGATTGACAGTGGCTGGACTTTTGGAATTGGATGTGAAGGTGAGACCTATTGGAGAAGAGGAAAACAAGATCCACAAATATCAACTCCCAGGTGATGATGCCTTTTCTCACTTAGAAACACAGTTCAAGTTTATGCATTTGACAAATCTTGTTGAAGGAATTTTGGGCAAGAGTTACAGGCCAGACTATGTTAGTCCTGTTAAGGTTGGAGTTCCAATGCCAATGATGGGTGGAGAGGACAAATATCAAACCCCATCTCTATTCTCCCCTCTGTGCAAGGCTTGTAGGTTTCAGAGGCCATCTTCAAGTGGGGGTCTTGCTGAATACTGATAACTATTTCAACCAATAATTTGATTGTGTATCTGGGTTTTGGTATTTAATATTATTCTAAGTCAAATGAAAAAAAGAGCTCAAACACAATGCACATATCGTTCTTCTAAGTTAATCATAAGTTTTATGCTTAATTTCTTCCATGAGAGAAATCTATATTTGAACTATATCAGTATCTAGTTTATAGCAATAAAAGTATTCATCTTTATTAATTATCTGAATTTTTTTTTTACCAACTACTAAGCACAAGAACAAGATTTTTCTTGATTGATGTTAATGATCTGTAAGTGGGACCATGGATAGTGGGAAGGAAAAACTTTAGGGAGTTAACCAGGAGAGGACAATCCTCATTTTGATTAAAGGTCCGTTTCCAAACTTCAATAATAAAGGCCCTTGTAGGGTTAACGAAAACACAAATAATACGAAAAACATACAAATTTGAATATACTGATACATCAAATTTCATAAATGTCTCTGAGCCAATATTGAAGTACATTCTAAACAAGTGTAGTATACAGCCTAAAGAAGGTCGGCGATAATTTCTCATTCCAAGGACAGACAAGAAAGTTATTGTTCAAAGATCAAAGAAGAAGGGAAAAAATGCTACATCTTTATTTTATTTTTTCTTTTATTTTTCATGCAAGATTTTAACTCTATATATCACGTTGATTTTGTAATTGTATTTTTCTTTGATAATCAAGAAATTATTTTATTCAATCATACAGAATCAGAGACAATAAACCATTTTGTACCTCTTAAAGGGGTTGTATGAGTAGACCACTTTATGTACATGAAGCCTCTACTGCTAAACTCTTTGGTACTCCTTCACATGGGTCGCCAAATGTGTTTACTGATACTCCAATGCTACAACTCTTTGATCCAATGCAAGCCTGTAAAAGAGTTATTATTTGTGAGAGAGAAGGCAACATACTAGATCACAAACAAAGAGGCATGTGAACAATATTAAACCTTCTGCAGAATGGATAGAGCCCTATCGCTGCTGCATTGGCCGTGGCTAAAGCTCCCACAAGACCCATGTGGTGTTCCAAAACTTGCAAACTTAATTGAAGAAATAACCTGATCAGGAAGAGGGCACTCAAGTGACAATACAGGTTTTAATTTTCTCTTTGCCACTGAATCTGAACTCCACATCTTTATTGGTAATGGATGAGACTCTGACACATGTGAGCAAAAGCTTTCAGTTAGTTTTGTAGCAAAAGATATCTGAGTTGGATCACCTCCAGTTTCTTCAAACAGCACAAGAGTGTTGCCACTTGATTGCAACCATGATCGAGGAACATGGTACCTACCATTTTATTGATATCAGAAACACAGCATTTACAGTACCCAAACTTTCAAAACATATGTTGTTATAGCAATTACAGTGTCTGAGATGGCATCCCGCAGTTCCTGCGACATTTGTTTGAGTCATAAGTCCCTCTGTAATTGCAATTATCATTGCAACTACTGATTGAAGAGACATAGGTTGGCCAATAGCGCCCAATGCTTTGTCCATTTACCCATGCTTCACCCTTCCCCATTCCTGTGAAGTCTATTGCAACTGGATTATTTCCAGCAGGAGCTTCAAACGTTCTCTGCATTAACAAGTATTGCTTTGTGTTATATGCAAGACAAATATAATGTTATTCCCAGAACAACGGGATCTACTTAGATGGAAAGAGCATGACCATTTATTTCACGAAACTACAGCAGTTACCAATCAATCATAAAAAAGCATTACAATCATGATCAAAACTATTGGGAAAATTAATAATAGCACAGCAGATTATGTGTATTTTGGTGAGCAAATATAAGTATTCTGTGGCAGTTGGCCATTCAACTTTATCAACTCATCGAGGACTAAAAACCAATTTATGTCAAAAGCAACTGGACCAAAATTCCCAATTGGTATTCAGCGATCTCATTTGTCCACTTGTAATTATTTTCAGTGTATAGGAAGCATTTTTGAACAATTTGAATTTCTTACTCTTAAACAATACAGAACCTGCATGCACAAACATTTGACATATTTAACTGCTAACTGACAGCAAAAAGCTTGAAAAAAAATACCTTGTACCATGTTAATGGTTGCTTCTTTGGCAAGGCTGGTTGTGATACCCACTGTGTAAAAGTTCCACTAGGTAGGTTTAACTCTTCACCTTTAAGTCCAATCTGCAGTCAAGTTTTCCGACTAATGTAAATATGTGATTCTAATTATTTTAACAACCCCACTTGTCATTAAATAGAGTCTACCAATGATCTATGTCAGAGCATTTCAAGGAACAAGAGTCACCTGATATGTCCATTCCTGAGAAGAGAGATCAAGACTAACACCATTCTTTGCATTCTGCAGCTTCACTGGACCAGTGATCCCCGCACCCGTTTTGTCAAAGAAAGGTCCATAGTTCTGATGTGCATATATATGTTGAGAAATTACGCAAATTTCCGATAAGCTAGATTTATGAGAAAGCAAAGTAGACAAAATAACACACAAATTTGATAACGGAATTCGACTAATCTTGCTTACGTCTCTGGACTTGATGCAGATCTTTTTACTGAAAAAGGAATAAATTATACAAGATGTTTACAACACTCATAACTCATAACCTAATTTTCTCTCACAAAAGCTTTTTTCTCAATTGGAATAAACATTTGGTTGATTGATTCATTACAATTATACATCTATTTAAGAAAAATTCATTCTTTAAATTAAGGGTTTCTTGAATTACTCCTTGAATTAAGCATTGATTTACTCCTTAAATTAAGTATGACCACTCCTTGCTTTGCTCCTTAATTTACTCATTGAATTAAGGACATTTATAGCAATCTCCAACAATCACCCACTTGAAGACTGATTTCAATCTGTCCTCACACCTGGATCAATGCAGCAGCTTTTCTAGTCTTGTTACACTAACAGACCAACTGAAGTTTGTCAATAGTCACTACCTTTGTCAACATATCCGTTGGATTTTTGCTTCCTTGAATCTTCTCTAGTATTAACACATCATCTTCCAATAGAGATCTGATGAAGTGATAACGAAGTCCAATATGCTTGGTTCTAGAATAAAATGCCAAATTCTTCGCCAAGTGTATTGCACTTTGACTATCACTGTGCAGGACATTCTTCTCCTGTTTGAATCCCAGCTCAGTTAACAAACCTTGAAGCCATATCATCTCTTTACTAGCTTCAATCACTGCTACATACTCAGCCTCTATAATGGATAGAGTGACAATCTTCTGTATCTATGACATCCAACTAACAGCCGTAGTTCCAACAATAAATATATAACCAGTGGTGCTTCTTCGGTGATCAACTTCACTTCCAAAGTCTGCATCTACATAGCCTTGTACTTTTAACTCTCCTTTACTAAAGTACAAGCAATTTTCTGTGGTGCCTCGTAGATACCTCAAAATCCACTTGACTGCTTCCTAATGAGTTTTCCCTGGGTTTGACATAAATCCACTAACAACTCCCACTGCATGGCCAATGTCTGGTCTCATACAAACCATTGCGTACATCAAACTTCCAATGGATGAGGCATAAGAAATCTTAGCCATGAATTCTCTCTTCCTCCATCTAAGGGGACTGATCCTTGGATAGGCGAAAGTGACTGGCCAAGGGTGTGCTAACTGGCTTGGTGTTGCCCATGTTGAATCTCTGTAAAACACGATTGATGTACTTTGCCTGAGATAACTGCAAGGATCCTTTCTTCTTATTTCTTGTGATTTGCATTCCAAGAATCTTCTTTACTGGACCTAAGTCTTTCATGTCAAACTCCTTTGACAATTGCTGCTTCAACCTTCTGATATCATCCATATATGAACCTGCTACTAACAAATCATCAACATAAAGCAGTAAAATGATATAACTGAACCTATATCTCTTGAAGTAGCAACAATGGTTGGCATTGCACTTCAGGAAACCTTCCTTGTGCATCAAGCTATCAAACTTTTTGTACCACTGTCTCGAGGCTTGTTTCATGTCATATAAACTCTTCTTAAGTCTGTATACCATGTTCTTCTTCCCTCTTTCTGAGAAACCTTCTGGCTGGTATATGTATATTTCTTCATCTAAATCTCCATAAAGGAATGCAGTCTTCATATCCAACTGTTCAAGATGAAGATCTTCAATGGCTACAATACTCAACACTGATCTGATAGTATTGAGCTTCACAATGGGAGCAAAAATGTTAGTGTAGTCAACTCCTTCCTTCTGTTGAAACACTTTGACAACTAGGCGGATTTTGTATCTCTTGGAACCATCATGCTCCTCTTTCACCTGGTACTAGAGGTGTCCATAAATCGGTCTGGACTGGATCAAACCGGAAAATTGGACCGGACCGAACGATTTTACAAATCAAACGATCCGATCTAGTTTGTATTAATTTTTAAACCGCTCGAACCGGACCAGACCGGTTTAATAATATATTAAAATTTTCACATTATTTCTCATTAAAAATGTCCAAAAACCGAACCAAATCGGAAACTGGATCGGACCGATCGGACCGAACGGTCTTATAAATTAAATGGTCTGGTTCGGTTTTTATTAATTAAAATCGTTTCAAACGGTCTGGTCCGGTTCGGTCTGATTAATTTTTTTTCCCCAAAATCGGACCGGTGGACACCCCTACCCGATACACCTATTTGTTGTGAAGTGCCTTCTTTCCTATAGGTAACTCAACTAGTTTTCATGTCTGGTTGGAGATGAGAGATTTCATATCTTCTTTCATGGCAGGCTCCCACTTGCTGGAATCTCGAGTCTGACAAGCTTCATTATAGCATTCAGGCTCCCCTCTATTAGTTAGCAACATATAGTTCATGTATCTCCTGTTAGGGACATAAGGTCGAGAAGATCTTCTCAATACAGGAGCTGGATTAGGAGGTTGTGGTGTGTCGGACTGCTGTGTACTGCTCTGTCCAACGAGTTCCTCTGGCTGAGGACTTGTTACAATTGGTTCCGTTACAGAACTATCTGGGACATCATCTATATCTGCAAATACTGACTCATTATGCTCTGAGTCGTTGGCGTCTGTTTTATGCATGTCTTTATACATCACGTTTTTGTTGAAAATCACATCTCTGCTACAAATCACTTTCTTGTTTTCGTTATCTCAAATGCGGTAGCCAAACTCATCCTCACCATAGCCGATGAAGGTGCATTTCTTGGATTTGGGATCAAGCTTATTCCTGCCTTGATCACTGATATACACAAATGCTACACAGTCGAAAACTTTTAGATGTTATAGTTTTACCTCTTTTCCGCTCTATACCTCCTTTGATATTTTGTGCTCTAATGGAACAAATGGACCTCAATTGATCAAATGAGCTTCCGTGTTGACTACTTTTGCCCAAAATTGCTTCGGAAGACCTGATTGTATACGAATGCTTCTGGCTCTTTCTGTCAACGTTCGATTCATACGCTCAACTACACCATTGTGTTGAGGCGTGCCTGACACAGTTCTTTTCATTTTGATCCCGTGCTCATAGCAGAAATTTTTGAATTTGGTGTCTTCATATTCACCACCATTGTCAGTTCTGAGCTTTTTGATCTTTAAACTTGTCTCATTTTCAACCATAGCTTTCCATCTTCTGAAAACCTTAAATATTTCAGACTTATGCTTTAGAAAGTAAACCCATACCTTCCGAGAGTGATCATCAATGAAAGTCACGAAGTATTGTTTCCCATCAATGGATGAGACGGTCGTTGGTCCCCAAACATAAGAATGAATGAGCTTTAGCCTTTCCTTCTTTGGGGTTCTGCCACTTGTCTGAAAGCTGACTCTCTTTTGCTTTCCAAGTATGCAATCTTACCACATGTCTATCTCCGCAGATTGTAGACCTGGAAGTTTTCCCTTTGAGTGCATAATCTTCATTCTCTTCTCACTCATGTGGCCTAGTCTCTGGTGCCACAAATTTGGTGTTTCATTGCCTGCTGCAACTGCAATCGAATAACGTGCCTCTGTTGTCATATAAAGAGTGCCACTCTTCTTGCCTCGAGCAACCGTTATTACACCCTTTGAAATCTTCCAATCATCACCATGGAAGATCGTAGTGTAACCTTCACTAGCCAATTGCCCTACTGAGATTAAGTTCCTTCTTAGGTCGGGAATATGCCTGACATCCTTCAGCTCCCAAACAGACCTGTTCGACTTAATCTTCACTACACTTTTCCAATAATAGAACACGGTTGATCATCACCAAGATATACCTTTCCAAGGTTTCCGGGGACATATTTCTCGAAAAATTCTTTCTGTGAAGTGGCATGGAACGATGTTCCAAAGTCTAACACCTAAGATTCTTCCTTGCTCTCCAAAGAGCATATCAATGCATCATCTCCTCCTGAGGTGGAAGTAACATTTGTCTCTACCTTCACTTGTTTGTCCTTCGGTGCACTCTTACACTGATTTTTTTAGTGCCCGATTCTTCCACAATTCCAACACTCGATAGTCTTCGAGCTATGGGAATTATTAGGATTCTTGGATTTGGACCTCCTGTCCTTTGATCTACCTTGGTAGTCTATTTTGCCACGTCCATTCCCTCTGGTTGAATTTCTTCCTCTTGACTCTGTATGCAAAACTGAAGAGGTTGACGATTCACCCGACTCTCTATGTCGGATCTCTTCATTGGAAACCAGATCATGAACATAGTCAAATTTCAACTTATTGCTTCCTGACGAGTTACTCACAACCGTGACAGTAGCATTCCATCTTTCTGGTAAAGAAGACAAAAGAATCAATACTCGTACTTCTTCATCGAATTCAATTTCAACTGAACTCAACTGGGTTGTGACTGTGTTGAGTTCATTGAGATGTTGAGCTATCGATGTGCCTTCCGTCATCCGCAAATTGAACAAATGCCTCATCAGGTGCACTTTGTTTGATGCCAATAACTTCTCATACATATTGGAGAGAGCTGCCATAAGACCCACTGTGGTCTTTTCCTTTGCTATGTTGAAAGCAATATTACGGGATAGCGTCAATCGATTAACTCTGAGGGTTTATCTGTCTAGAAGATTCCAATCTTCTTACTTCATAGCCTCTGGCTTCTTCCCGGAGAGAGGTTGATACAGATAATCCTCTATCTGCATTTTTCAAAAACTGAAATCTGTGCCATCAAATTTCTCAAGTTTTACCTTTCCTTTATCTGCGGTCATTGCTCCTACTCAAATCTGACCTCCGGATTGTTTCTGACTATCTACATTTTACTATTCATGTAATTCACTATTCACGTGAATAGTGCCATGCAGGAAATTGACAGAGATTGACAGAAATCACCACCAAAAACTCTTATACCAGTTGTTGGAAAATTACGCAAATTTCCGATAAGCCAGATTTATAAGAAAATAAAGTAGATAAAATAACACACAAATTTGATAACGGAATTCGACCAATCATTTTACAACACTCACAACTCACAACCCAATTTTCTCTCACAAAAGCTTTGTTCTCAATTGAAATGAACATTTGGTTGATTGATTCATTACAATTATACATCTATTTATAGAAAAATTCACTCATTAAATTAAGGGTTCTGTGAATTGCTCCTTGAATTAAGCATTGATTTACTCCTTAAATTAAGAATGACCACTCCTTTATTTGCTCCTTATTTTTTTCCTTGAATTAAGGATATTTATAGCAATCTCCAACAATATACACTTAGGTTATATTACTAATAAATTGAACCAGCTTTCTATTACAAAACCTTTAAGGCTATAACTAATAGATAATAAATCCTTCCACGAATACAGCCATGGAAAAAACTAACGACGATGACAATCGATTCCCTTCTTTACTCAATGCTTAATCTTAATGAAAGACACCAACCTGAAGCCCAACTGTTAAGCTCAAAAGATCTATTGTGTTCTTTCTTGGTATAAATGTGAGTGGAACATCCATCATAACCGTAGGGTTGCCTGTTTTACTTCCTGCAAATGCAATGGAGCCACTTATATTAAATGAATACAAGGATTCATGAAACAATTAAAGCTACATTGTAATTTGTGTTGGATCACAGCGGATAAAAATAAAATAAATTCAACAAAGTAAAATAATGATACTTGTAATTTAACGTGGTTCATATTTTAATTTAGACTACATTCATGGAACAAACTTTGAAAAATATTTCTTCCACTAATAAAATTAATGAATATAAAGTGAGAGACAATATAACAAATTGAGATAAATTCAAAATAATGATAAATGTTTTCCAAACTCACTATTTTGTCACTCCCCTTTTAGAAAAAATATTCCAAATATTTTTCTAAAATATTCTCTGCCACTCTTTCACACACACAACACTATTTTTCATCAAAGGAAATTATTTATTTGCTTATCTTCTTTGATCTGTATCTCTAAGGCAAAAATATTGCCTATTTATAGGTAAAATTATAGCCATTAATTAATGGGGCTGCATCTAATTTTTTTATTTTCTTCAAATGTAATTAATGGGGCCGTACCTATATTTTTTATTTTCTTTCCTTTCCATATAGGTAGGACCTATAAATCTCCCCTCCCTACTACATGGAAGGCTCCATCAATCCATAAGCTAAACGATAGTATTCAAAATTCTGTCTTGGAAGAATTTTCGTTAACATGTCTGATCCATTTTTTTCTATATGGATTTTCTCAAGCTATAGTAGCTTCTCTATTATATCCTTAATCTAGTAATATCTCACATCAATATGTTTTGATCTCGAATGAAAGGAAGCATTCTTTCCAAGGTGAATAACACTCTGACTATTACAAAATAACTGGTAATTGTCTTGCTACAACCCAAGTTCTTTCAAGAACTTTTTCATTCATAACAACTCTTTACATGCTTCCATTGTTTCTATAAACTCTGCTTTTGTGGTGGACAGTACAACACATTTTTGTAACTTTGACTACCATGACATAGCTCCCCTTGCAAATGTAATCAGGTAACTTGAAGTGGATTTTCTGGAATCTACATCGCCAACCATATCTGCATCTATGTATCCAACT
The DNA here is from genome assembly GCA_033030585.1 of Hippophae rhamnoides. Taxonomy (NCBI): domain Eukaryota; kingdom Viridiplantae; phylum Streptophyta; class Magnoliopsida; order Rosales; family Elaeagnaceae; genus Hippophae; species Hippophae rhamnoides. Next base: position 18,306,644 of record CM065437.1, on the reverse strand, counting down.
AACATAGGTTTGTTATTTCCAAAACATAGGCATATTTTGGAAGAACCCTGAATATACCTAAAAATCCATTTTACTACAGCCCAATGTTCCTTTCCAGGATTTGAAAGGAATCTACTCACAACTCCAACTGCATGAGCGATATCTGCCCATGTACAAACCATGGCATACATCAGACTTCCAATTACTAAAGCATATGGAACCTTTTCCATCTCTTCCTTCTCTTTGTCTGTAGAAGGGCTTTGCTTAGAACTTAGCTTAAAGTGATTAGCAAGAAGACAACTAATCGCTTTAGCCTTGTTTATATGAAATCTCTGAAGTACTTTCTCAATATACTTCTCTTGTGACAACCATAATTTCTTAGTGCCTTTGTCTCTAATAATACTCATGCAAAAATCTGCTTAGCTGGCCCTAATTCTTTCATGACAAAAGACTTACTTAATTGCTTTTTCAAGTTGTTGATTCTGGAAATATTCCGGCCAACAATCAACATAATTTTCACATAGAGCAAAAGAATAATGAAATCATTATCAGAGAATTTCTGCATGAAAACACAATGGTTTGAAGTAGTCTTTTTATAGCCTTGATCCCTCATAACAAACTCAAATCTTGTACCATTGTCTCATTGCATGTTTTAAGCCGTAGAGGCTTTTCTTCAATTTGAAAACATAATCCTCTTTTCCTTTTTGCTTGAAACCCTCTGGGTATTCCATGTATATCTTTTCTTCCAAGTTACCATGTAGGAAGACAGTTTTGACATCTATTTGCTCAACCTCTAAGCCAAGACTTGCTGTTAACCCTAGCACAGTACAGATGGATGTCATTTTCACAACTCGTGAGAAAATCTGGTCAAAGTCAACTCCTTTTCTTTGGCTGAATCCCTTGACAACCAATCTGGCTTTGTATTATGGACTGGAACTATATTCTTCAAGCTTCACCCTAAACACCCATTTATTTTTCAAAGCTCTCTTCTCTTTAGGCAGCTTCATCAGCTCAAAAGTTTTGTTCTCATGCAAGGAATTCATTTCATCTTGCATGACTTCAATCCATTTTTATTTGGATTCATCCTCCATGGCTTCTTCATAACTCTCAGGTTCTCCCCCATCAGTGAAAGTTACATACTCATCTAGAGGATATGTGGTAGAAGGTTGTCTTAGTCTACCACTTCTTCTCAGTGGAACAAGAGAAGTCGCAAGTGTTGGTGCTAGATAATGAGCATCATCATCTTAGTCTTCTTTAGAACCAATTTCTATGGGAGCATCATCTTCATTAGGTGGATAAACCTGGTCTTCATCTCCAACTTGTCTTGACATTGATGTTGGAGGAATTAATTCCAAATCCGGTGAGTCACCATTAGAATTAGGAACATCCTTATTCATTTTGACAATATCTTTAATGGTCTCATCTTCAAAAAATATAGTATCACGGCTCCTAACAAGTCTCTTTGCAATAGGATTGTAAAACCTATAGCCAAATTGATCTTGACCATAACCAATAAAAATACACTGTCTTGTCTTGGCATCAAGTTTGGACCTCTCATCTTTGGGGATATGAACAATTTCTTTGCAACCATACACCTGTAGATGATCATAGGAAATATCCTTTCCTAACCACACTTTATCTAGAGCATCCATCTTGAGAGGAGTATAGGGTGAAAAATTCAACACATGTACAACTATGAGTATGACTTCACACCATAAAGTTTTAGATAACTTTGCATAAGAGAGTAGACATCTCACTCTCTCCATCAAAGTTTTGTTCATCCTCTCAGCTAAGCCATTCAACTGCGGTGTCTTTAAAGGTGTCATCTGATGCCAAATACCATGCTTTTTGCAGTAAGCATGAAAAGATCCTATGTATTCTCCACCATTGTTTGTTCGAATGCACTTCTGATTTTTCCCAATTTGTCTCTCAAATGAGGCATGAAATTCTTTGAAGACATCTAGCACCTGATCCTTTATCTTAGAAGATATACCCACGTTTTCCTTGAATGATCATTAATGAATGTCACAAAGTATTGAGTACCACTAAGTGACTTTGGCATTGGTCCACACAAATACGAATGAATCAGATTTAAAATATTATTCATTCTGGAAGGAGGGGAACTCTTGAAAGCAATTTTGTTTTGCTTTCCTGCTAGACAATCAACAGTTTTCTGCAAATGTACTTCATCTATTCTGGGCAGTATCTTTTTTTTGGCTAGACTTGTCATACCTTTTTCACCCATATGATTGAGTCTCCTATGCAAAAATTCAACTGCATTGTCTTTCTCTAGGGCATTTACTGTGTCGGTGGAGAGCTTTGCTTGCACTATATACAGAGTTGTATGCTTCTCACTTTTAGCCACTACTAAAGAGCCTATTGTAAGTTTTCATTTGTCATAAATAAAGGAGCTGTAATATCCTTCATTTGCAAGTTTACGTACAGAAATCAAATTCAGGCACATATCTAGAATATGCTTGACATCCTTCAAAAATAGTCTGGTTCCATTCTCTGTTTCCAAGCAAACATCTCATCTACTAACAACCTTTGACAAGCTTTCATTTCCCATTCTAAAAATACCAAAACTTCCAGGTGTGTATGATGAGAAAAATTCTCTACGCGATGTAGTGTGAATTGTAGCACCACTATCAATCACCCAACTAGTCTCGTGTGATGCAAGATTGACAAAATATTCATCATAAACGATATTGAATTCGTCTATGTTATTTGTTTGCTCATCATCACTATTGTCGTCTTTCTTCATTGCTTTGCCTTTGTTCATTTTCTATTCCTTCTTGAACACTCAGTACAATTTCTTGATGTGACCCTTCCTCCTACAGTGATGGCATTCAACAGTGGCATATTTGTTTGATTTTCCTTTGCTCTTGCCTCTGGGTTTTTTTTTCTATATTGTCTCCTTCCTCTGGACTCTATGATAAGGGCTTGTGCTTCCTCTTTTCCTGTTCTATTTCCTTTATGACAATAGGGTTTCTACAACAACTTCAAACTCCATCTTATCTTTCGCGTAAGTCAGAGTTGTTGTGAGATGATTATAAGATGAGGATAGTGATGCCAACAACATCACAACTTTCTCTTCATCGTTGAAACTCACATCGAATCTTGCTATGTGAGAAAACTTACTATTGAAATCGCTAACGTGAGGCATCAAGCTCACATTATCTTCCTTCCTCATCGATATAGCTCCTTCTTCAAATAAAATTTATTGGCAAGGTTCTTTGACATGTTCACATTTTCTAGAGTCTCTTATGTTTCTTTTGCAGTCTTGCAATTTTTTTATTCAATATTTTGCAAGACATTGTTTCAGAGATTTAAACGGATTGTACTGGCTGTAATCTCATCTATCTCCTTCCACTATTCCTCGGTGATGGTTGTTGTTTTCTTTTCTTTCCCCAACGCCTTATGGACTTTCTGTTGAATGAGAATATCCTTCCTTTGCCATAAAGAGAAATTATTATTGCCATTAAATTTCTGAATATCTACCTTTTGGCTTGACATTTTTTTCTCACTATGTTTCTTTTTTTGCAAATAAATACGCCCTAGACTTAATAAAATGTTTTTTGATGTGGCAGATTAGTTTATATTGTAACCATAGAGCATATTAAGAATTTTACTAAACCAACTTTAATACCAGTTGTTGGGTCACAGTGGATAAAAATAAAATAAATTCAACGGAGTAAAATAATGACGCCGACAATTTAACGTGGTTTACCTTTTAATTTGGGCTATGTCCACAAGATAAACTCAAAAAATATTTCTTCCAGTAATAAAATTAATGGGTGCAAAGTGAGAGATAATACAACAAATTGAGATAAACACAAAATAGTGACACACAACTGTTTCCCAAACTCATTATTTTATCACTCCCCTTTTAGAAAAAATATCCCAAATATTTTTTTAAAACATTCTCTCTCAATCTCTCATACACACAACACTATTTTTCATCAAAGAAAATTGTTCCTTTGGCTTTACTTTGCTTATCTTCTTTGGTGTGTATTTCTAAAGTAAAAACATTGTATATTTATAGATAAAATTGCAACCACTAAAGTCAAATGTAATTAATGGGACTGCATTTAATTTTTATTTTATCTTCTTCAAATGTAATTAATGGGACTGCACCTATATTTTTTATTTTCTTCCCCTTCCATGTGGACGGGATCTACCATTGGACTCCAAAAACTTGTTGTCATTAAACATATAAACATATAGATAGCTATACTTTCAATTAGTCTTGAAGGCTTCACTCATCTTGCCGAATGCAAAAGAAAACATACATGTCAAAACAAACATGCAAGTTCCTGAACAAAAACTAGAAGGCTGGAACTTTAATGCTTTATATTGCTACCTTCAATAACATAGTTCCTAATGAGCAACATGTTTCTAAGACCTTTTGCAAATAGCTGGAATGAACAATGTTTTAATGGCCTTAATCAACCGAATATGTTAGAATGTCAAACTACATTTGATCAAGGCACATCATTTTTAATTTTTTCAGTCAATAGTGACATGAAAGTTGACCCTTTTGTCTCCTCCTTTTGAAGTTAACACAGAACTGGGATAAAAAAGACAAGGTAAAAGAACCAAAACATTTTATTTCATACCAGAGGTAAAATAACTATATCATCACAGGAGAAATGGGACAAATGGTAAATAAACTACCAAGTCCGACAAAAAAGAGAATTAAACAAGGACAAGCCAACTCTACTTTTCAGTGATACATATGGACTTGACTTTTATTTTGCTAATCCGCAGATTTCACTTTGACATTTGCAAAACAGAAGCCTGACTAGAGGGACAGTGTCAAGCCCTCACAACAAAACATATAGAGGCATCTGTGGTCATCTAGATATATGCAAGCAAAGAAACATAAAATAAGATCTAAGAAGACAACAGGTGTCAGGTGTCAGGTGTCAAGAATTGTGGCAATAAAAAAATATTTTTTGATAACAGATCCGTTTGTTTTCTAACCTGCAAGTTTTTTATTTACAAAAACATGGAGGGCATGGCCAAGAGATTTCACTTGAATAACAGATTGAGATCCATCAAGGAAGAGCTCGTTATCTTTGACATCGATGCTGCCAAGCAACAAATAACTTTATGTCCTAGGAAAGCATTGAAACTGCCATCTGAAAAGCAATACATGTATCCTTTCATAAGCTCTGTAGATTGTAAAACTTCCACACCTTAAAGAGTACCACAAATAGTCGCTTTTATCTGCAGTAGTATTGATTTGCTCCAACAGTCCAGGTCTGCTAAAAGAATCACCCCTTGAGATGCCTATTGGTTCATTAATCCAGCTCCATGATGAGCTCAAGGATGCAGAGGAATCAAGATCATTAATCAAAGATTGACCCGTGAAACTTGGTAGCATAGCCTGAGAGTTAATCTGCGATAAGAATGTCACCAATTTTGTTTAAGCATATAGCAGGAAAGAAAAATGGACACAATTTATTTAAAACCATCTAAGAAATACATTGCAAAGATTCTCAGCAATGAGCAACAATAACAAAATAATTTTCTGAATATAGATTAAAGAAATAATGAAATAACGAATTTTAACTCAAAAACCTTTGCAGTATTAAACGCTACATTCTTGCAGTCAGGTAGGATGCTCACAGACCATGCAGGCAAGTGGTACGAATCACCACTAAAATTTACCGTTGCATCGGATGTACCCATGTTACCAAGGAAAGCAGCACATACAGATACACCCTTATAAACAGCTGCCTGGAGATTTTGAGGAGAAACGGTATATGTTATTGAGAATTCTAATTGTAAGTTGCAAAAAAGAATAAGGAAGTAAACTATAGAAGGTCCCTTTTATTTATGGAAAAATATGAAAGAAATGCAGTAGGGAACTTCTCCATAACAGTGTTTGTTACATCTGAAAACAATTAGGTGAAACCCACGCACATCCAAAGTAGAGGATACATTAGCTGAATGCCGAGACAACTTAGGTCTAAAAATGGTCAATGTGACTTCTGTCATGCTTATTAGCCAACCCACTCTTTCATCTAATAACATTCTCAATTCATTATTCATCATCAATTATCCTCCGTTATTAATGTGAAAAGATTGTGATTAAACAAAAATTATTTTAGGAAGAAGAGACAGTCATTAACAAGATAATGGAACCATCAACTAGTTACAGTCTTACAGATGCTGCCTATGCTAGGACACGGTTTGTGAGAGTAAAAGAGCCATCAATCTATCTAAGAATAGCAATGCCAAATATTATCTAAAAGATATATATGAACTGGGTGAACTTAGCAGTATCTTTTTTTTTGGCCACCTTGATTGCAAATTATAACAAATTCATCTTTACTCATAAATAGGCAGGGATGCACATAAAACCTTAAGGATGGGGACGAGGAGTTCGCATAAAAGAAAAACTTAAGGACTACAAGAAGCTTCTAATCCTAACCATATCCACAATTTCAGAGATAAATAATGTTCTCTAACATGAAGAAAGATATAATTAGAAAGGGTCTGACCTCCAAGTTTGAACCAAGAGATGTAATTGTTGGATCTGTCGCCACTAATGCTTCCTCTGTTAGTTTTATGGCTTTATGTAGGTCTTTCAGGTGACCCCACTTGGGTTGTCTAATAAGCCCTATTTGTAATAATTCATAAAAATCAGAGGCAAGTTGTTCATATAATACAAAAATCAGCAGCAATTGACCAAATAATAAATTCTTATAAATAAAGATTGATTATTTACATGCCAAGTGCTTCAGAGAGCATCATCATATAGAGCTATAATACAGGAGGAAAAATACTTCATACCATACTCGTCTATGGGAGCATCATAATCATAACTTGTAGCAATAAAGGGTCCACCACTAGATCGGCCAAAGTTAGTCCCGCCATGATACTATTTCAAAGCAATGAACAAGAAAATAATTACATCTTGCTTAGTTTTCCAAGTTTCTCATTTTTAAACTTAATAGAATGCTAAAGCACTAAAAAAACACCCTTATTTGGCTAGAGATTCCCCTACCATATAGTAATTTTGAAAGGTTCCACCTCGCTGGAAAAAGCGGGCAACAGCATATGCAAGGTCTTCCACTGGTCTGTAAGGCACAGACCCGCCGAAGGAAAGAAACCTGGCATTGGATGAGCCAAGATCAGAAGACTAGGACATAATATAGAAAGATGCAGCAGTAAATCTATTCAACAATATGGAAACTTCTCACAAAACTAAAAGTTAATAAGATTAACAAGGCAGCTTACCATCCACTCCAGTTCTCAGTCCACATTTTAGGCTTATTATTTGCATTTGGTGCAAACTTATCACAGTAAAATCCATTGCAAGTGTTAATCTGTAAACAGTTGCATATGAGAACAAGAAGGTTGAAGAAAACAGGTTTATAACACTGCCCAAGGGGAAAGAAAGGCTCACGATAGGATCAGGAGCATCTGCTTGTTGGCACATGACCCAGGGCACTCCTGTATCCATAGACACAGCCATGCTTGCTGCCCATTTTACATATGATTTTCCAGCCGCACCATACGGTGGATCAATATCTCCATACTCGTTCTCAATCTGGTAAAATGACCAATAACCAATGAATAATCACCTTGGCATTAACAAGAAATAGGACAAGTGCAACTAGAACTAAACACTAAACTTGAGCAAATATAACTAAAGTAAACATCAACCTGTGATAGAATGATTGGTCCACCTTGAGATGCATAAAGCTTCTCGTGTTTCATCATATCAACAATCTTAGCGGTGAACCGTTTCATTTCTGCCTGAAACAGAAATTTTAAATTGATTTAATTGCATTGCATTATTTTGAATTTCAATTTTAATCCTCGATACACATGTTTTTCTCTTCTATAAAAAATATGATGCACGGGTTTTTTTTTAATTACGTAAAAAAACAATTTTTTTAGAGGTATTTAAAAGTAAGCCTATATAAATAACTAAGTCACATTTGTGAAATTATATGAAAAATAATAATTGAAAGGGCACTGATGAAAACCATCGGAACATGGAAGGAAAATAAATAAATAAAAACCTTATAGCGCTCATTATCGGTTCGTAACTCAATCCCAGGTATTAAATGCAACCAAATGGGAAATCCCCTGTTCAAAATTGGAACATACCCACAAAAAGGAGAAAAATTATAACTCAAATAATAAAATGTAAAAACAGAATAATCACAAAACAAAGTCGTAGTTATTATGACGAGTAAACAGAGAGTCGTAGTGGCTTTTACCCGTAGTTCCATTCTGCGCAAACATAAGGACCAATACGTAGATGGACATATAAACCAGCTTCAGCAACGAACTTCACGAATTTAATCAAGTCATTTCTTCCTTCAAAATCAAACTGTACGTAGATTCATCATTTGGGTCAGCGCAGAATTCAAAGGATACCAAATTTTGAACCGCATGACTTAATCTTATTTTAAACAAAGATGTCTTTAAGTTTTTATCACTTAAGGATAGGAAAAAAATGTAAACAGAGAGCCTCGAAATCCTGAAATCACAAAAATGCAAGGAAAATAAAAGCAGAGTAAGAACTAAAGCCAAATGGGCAACAAACCTGGCCTCGTTCTGGTTCGTGCAAATTCCAGAAAACGTAGGTCTCAATCACATCCAGACCTCCATCCTTAGATTTCTGAATGAGGTCCGGCCACATCTGCAACAACAAAGAAACACTCAATCATATTAAATTAGAGAGGGAAAAACAGTCATTAAGGAAAGAAAGAGACCTCGGGAGTACTACGAGGGTAGTGAATGGACCCAGAAATCAAGACCCGACGCTTGCCGTCGATGACCAATGCTCGGTGATCGTATGTCACATTGGCACAATCCGACACCGTCGTCAAAACACCGAGCACCAAAAGAACAACTGTTAAATATCCATTTCCTCTCATAGTTTCTATTTCTTCTTTGAAACAAATCAAGCAAAAAAATACTCGGATACGTAATTTTCTTTCTCAAAATACTTTTTCAAGTTCCAATTAAGACAACATTTTGATTCCTGAAAACAATTTTATTGAAGCAAATGATAAATGAATTAAGAAACAAAAAAAAGCTTGCTTATTCTGAAGCATTGGGTTTTACTTTTGTTTTTGTATATATGTGAAAGAGTTGGCTTATCCGTTTTGTTGAAAGAACTATTGAAGGTCAGGGAATCAAAATGAGTAGTTGATTGAGCTATAAACTAACATACGCCGAAGAGCGCACTCCACCTTTTCACACCCTTTCTCTCTCTTTTTAGTAGTATGAGATTTGATTATCTATCTGCTATTGAGTTTTGAGAGGGAGCTCGCTCAGTTGGCTTTCCTTTCGCCATGGCATATGCCGACGTGGATAATAATATTGTTATATAGAATGGTGATAGTACTTTTTTTTTCTCATATTTTGAAAATAGAAATAACAATTTTAAAAATCAATTTAAAAAGAATAATAAAAAAAAGACGTATAGACTCAACTAAAATAAAAATAAGATCAGCATACATTCTAAATATAAAAATTAAAATATTATTAGTTTTTAGTAATATTGTATGTAAAACGATTTAAAAATAAATATAAATAAACATATATATTAGAGAAATATAAAAAAGGTTGCTTTGCACCTGAATTGAGGTGGACTCGCAAAGTAATTGTGTCACGTATGTTTGCACCCGAGTGGAAGAAATTCTAGACAAATGAACCAGAATTTTTTAGTTATATTAATTAAAATAATTTATTTTTTTTACTATTAATAAATAAAAAATCTATTCATCAAAATTTAACACTAATAAAACTTTTATATTTAATATATATATATATATATAACAATATTTTTTAAACTATAGTCTATTTTAAAAAATATTGATAAGAAAAATAAATCATGTGTGCCTTGCATGCAGATTTAAACTGAAATTCAGAATTCTAAATATGCTCACGAATTAACAAATTAATAAGAATTACATTTCCATATATATATATATATATATATATATATATATTTGTCTATTAATATAATAGTTACCCATTTTAATCTCTCAATAATTTTAGTTATTTAAATATCAATAATTTTATTTTAGTACTGTCAATTTTATCTTTTAATAATTGTTTAGTTTAGTGTATTAAGTATATATATATAATCTCTTTACTTTATAATTGTTTTTCTTGATACTTGACTAAAAATATATAGCTGTTATTTGTATCATTAGAGGGTAAAACTTCATTCAATGAAGGTAAAGATAAATATATTCTAATTATTTATTTGATATATATTTGATATGTCTAAATACATTGTTAAAAATATTTATATTATTTTAATATGAATTGAAGGCTTCAATTTCTTACTTCTCCTTACGCATCTAAACTCCATGAGCCGCACCAAGAATTCAACGTGGCATGCTAAGCAAGTGTAGGTAGCTCACCTAAAGATCATGAACCCTAGTTATTCGGCTTCCCACTCATTATTCATGAAAATGTGAAATGGAAAATTTCTGGCTTTCTGCTATATATATATATATGGTCATGCTAAAAACAAAATTAGAGCAACTTAGATCCTCTCTAATCCAACACCAACCAACTAAAATGATGTAATTTTTGGTACAAAAGTTACTTGGCACTAAAAATAACACGATAAATAGTATCATGTCAAATTTTGTATAAAATTGAACATTTATGTCCTATTTTTTAATAAAAAAAATTCTAAAAATATTTTTAATTTTTTTATTATATATAATAAATTAAAATTAAGTATATGATATAAAATTAGTAAAAAAATTAATAAATATAATATAAATTTAAAAATATAATACAAATTAAAAAACAATTTAATAATTAAGTAAATCGTTTCTTTAAATTTATTAAAATATTGATTAAAGATACCTAATTTATTTTAAGATACTTGGTATTGACCTTAAGATACTTCTTCTCGTTGTTGAGATTCATGTACTTGTTGTTGATATCTTTTTATTTTATTTTATAATTCTACAAATCTCCTTGTTTAATTCATACAGTGAATATAATATTTTAATTAGTTGATTTTTTTTAAGAATATAAATTTTAAATTTATTATTATTGATTAAATATAATAACTATTAAGAAATTAATTAAAAAATAAAAATAAAATAAAAATTTCATTTTATAAAAAAAGATATAATTTTTAAACTAAATAAAAAAATTGCTTAACTAGCAATATTTCACTTAGGTTTCTCTATTTTTTTCATTTCTTTTTAATACATATTTAAAGTTGTTTGCATAATGACTAATATTAATATTAATTGTAAATAAATTTGTACAACAACTAATTTTTTCCATGTTACACTTATAATTACGTACTACATCCATGGAGCAACCTGGCATCCAATTAACGAATGATTGAATTTTAATTGTAAAATAATAATTGTGTTTTGCCTTTTTAGATACAATTATTGTTTCATTTAATTTATATAAAAGCAACTTAACATTTACAAAAATGGAGATCTAAATCAGACTCCATTAACACATTGAAAAAGACATCTTAATTGTTACTTCTTAAAGCTACACTAATAATACGAGTGCACTTCTATTTTATTAGCAGAGTAAATAAATACTATTCTTAAACTAAATTATATATTTTTAAAAATATAAATTTTGCTTTAATAATAATAATTATTATTACGAAAATATGAACTGACGTATTATTTATGAAAAATTACATGGCCTAACTCACTCCTCTTAAAGAAAAAAAAAGAGTTGCTATAGATTTATAAGTGTAGTAAAAACTTAATGTTCAATCGATGTGGGACTTCAACACTCTCCCTCACATCGATTTTCGACCGGGGATATGGAGTGCCTTTCCTTCACCCCGACGCAGGGTTCATCTCATACAACAGATCAGGTACCGACCGAGTCACCTGGCTTTGATACCATGAAAAAATCTATGGTCTAACTCACTCCAAAAGAACTCTTAAAGAGAAATAGTTGTCATAGATCCTTCACCCCGACGCAGGGTTCATCTCATACAACAGATCAGGTACCGACCGAGTCACCTGGCTTTGATACCATGAAAAAATCTATGGTCTAACTCCCTCCTAAAGAAGAAATAGTTGTCATAGACTTATAAGTGCAACAATAACTTAATGCTTAGTCGATGTGGGACTTCAACAATTTATTATTTTTATAGTATATTTTCTATCAATCATATTATTTTATATTTATACTCTTTAATTTATATTTGTTTTCTTTAAAAAATATTTATATTTATATTAATCTTTAATTTTATTAATTTAAAATATCAAGTAATTATATATTTTATTTTTAATATGAATTAACAATTATGAAGTTAGTTACGACGGTCCCCCGATATCATAATTCCCCCCTAATGAATCCTTAATCATTTTTAATTATAGCTAAGTTGAGTTGAAATTGAGGGATATGCTGGGACGCTAGCTTGAGTTGAAATTTTAAATCATTAAACCCCCACCGTCAAAATTGCAATCACTATCATCTCCGTCAATCCTCAAAACGAAAATGATCTTCAATATATCATACGATGATTATGAACAAAAAATTAGCTTCATGTACACACGTAATACAATTATGTTGAATAATTGGATGTAACAAAATAACGATCACTAAGACACTAATAAAATAAACATTAATTAAACAAATATTTTATAAATGTTTGATATTATTTATATTAATAAGCAAAACTTATTAGTCAAAATGACTTGGTCCACAAAAAATAAATCCAACGACAATATGGAAATTTTTGTTGAAATATTGAATTTTGTGATTAAAAAAATATCAATATGAGGTGGAAAATGATAAGCCTTAATTATTAATTAATTTTATGAGATTGTTCTATATCCATGATATTTTGATATGATTGTATAGTTTTTTACATTTTCATGAATAATGATATTTATATTAACTCAAGTACAAAAGTATAACCTGAATTAGAAATATTATATGACGAGATACGCGAAATAAAGGGCAATTTTTTTTTAGCAATTTCAATATAATTTTAAAATGATTACAATATATGAATTTATTATTTATATCTAGTAAGAATAATATATATAAAGTAAAAAAATAATGCTAATTACTATTCAGTTATTATTATTTTTTAATTAAAAATTTTTATAGAATCTATTTTAGTAAAAACATGTTCAAATTATTAAATTTTTTTAAAATATTAAGTGTTAAAAAATTTTAATTTAAAAATTTATTTATCAAACATTTAGGTGGTATACGTGCCATTCTACACCTCCAAATAAATCCCTCGTACCAATCATATTTTACTACATCATCATTATTTTTAAAATAAAAGGATATTTAATGTCTTGTAATTAAATACTGATTCCAATTTAGAAGAATGGAAATATAAATAATCTAGTGTAAATACAAAAAAATGTCAGGCTTAATATATAAGGTAACCAATCTTTTCATTTAAATATGTAATATATATAAAATTATAAACCATAATTTAATTTTTTTAACAAAAATATCCCAAACATTTAAGATAATTACATTTATTGTCCTTATTAATTTATTTTTAAGAAAAAAACATTTTGGATATTGGATTATTCATTATTCATGTTATAATAATATTATATATCAAATGAAAATATATTTTACTTTGTTACATGTATTCTAAGAAAAAACAAATATATATTTTGTTTGAATATTAATTGATTTATAATTATAAATAATTTTTATCTAATTTTTATTTTCAAAATTTTGAAAAAATGTTAATAAATTATAAATTTTAATGATTTTATATAATATGTGCACCCGTACTCATAATTATTTTTTAAATAATATTATATAACTGACACATCCTAAAAATTGAACATCTGAACTTATTGTATATGCTTGATAAGGAGTCTATAATATCATCGAGCTCGTAACAATAGTATATAATTAGTTTTTTTTAAAGGAAAAAAAATAAAGAGATATAAAAAAACCCTAACTTTTCAAAGTGATTCTTCAAGCAACATTTTTCTTACCCATTAATTACACAACATCAAGAAGCTAAAACTTAATTAAAATGAAATTAGGAAACAATTAACGCATAAGAAACATAAAAAAATAACAACAAATAAACTTAAAAATAATTGAAGGTTTTTCATTAAGTGATAATAAATCTTACCACGTTGGTTTGAAAAACCAACAACAAATGTAATCTAATATATAACGAAGTCGAGTAGTGGAAAGGTTGAAACACAAAAAATAAAAAGAGGAAAAAAAAGGAACCAAATTAGATGAATGAGAAAATAGATTAAGATGAAAACAAAAGAAAAAAAAAGAAAAATAATAACCATTATCATGATAAAAAGGAAATGGAGGAATGAAAGCATATATTATATTTGTGAGTGTGTGAACAAAGTGCAAGTGTGTGAGCTGTGAAGAGTACTAATATTATGCATCAAGTTTGTGTGTGTGTGAGTGCTAACCAAATGGATCTTGCACCATGTGCTAATAGAATGCCTTGTCACACTAGGCATTCTATTAACATCTCATCTTGTGCAATCTTGTTATTTTATTCCTTATAAATGCATATATTACTATAAGCAATATTATCAAGTAATCAATGAAAGTATACATCATTTTCTTCGTTCCTTAAGCTTTCTCTAAATTTTCTTCAATTGTTCCTTTCATGAAGGCTTTTATGGTATCAGAGTACTAGCCTCAACCATAGCTAATGCCATCACTATTGTGCAACACAATGAAGATTCTAAATCACTAAAGTTGATCAACACTTTGCATTCACTCTCTGTGATTCAAAACCTATCAATGGCGACCCCAAACTAGAGTTTACCTACATATCCCATTAATGTTAATTTTCTCTTTAAGTTGGATGAAACCAATTATCTCACTTGGAAAGAACAACTAAAACATGAAATCACAATTTATGACCTTTAATCAATCATAGATGGATCAACTACAATACCTTTGAGATTCATAAAAACACAAGTAACAACAAACAATAGAAACATCTCTAAACTTTTGGAAGTGAATCCAAACTATGAACTATGGGATATGTAAAAAAGTGTTGTAAAAAACTATATGTATTCATCAGTATCACCAAGCTATTTGAAGCATCTCATTGGTACGAACATAACATTTGATTATTTGACCATTCTTGGGAAATTGTTCGATGATGACTCTCAAGCAAAGTTGATACAATTACAATGAGAGCCTCAATCACTTAGAAAAGGAACAAGAATAATGGAGCAGTACATCAGTCACTCTAAGGACCTTATAGACCATGTACAAGCAGTTAGTGATTCACCAAGTGATAGAGAATAGATGCTATATGTACTGGGTGGTCTTGATGGCCATTATGAGTCCACGGTTACCATTGTTACCAATAAGAAAGAAGTCTTAACTCTAGATGAATTTTTCACTAGAATGAGAACACATGACAAATACATGGAAAGTATTCAAATGCTTGATTCTTAACTAGTACAAGCCAACTACTCAGTCACTAAATAACCCTATCAAAAAAATCTAACAACAACCTTCTCGAGAGCCAGCTTCTCCAAGAGCAAAAATGGCACAAGTATAAACTGAGTTTCCTTCTCACTCCCAAGAATGGTTTCATCAACCCACCCCTGGACCAATCATTCATCATCCTCATTTTCACTAGCACCACAACAATTAACCCATGATGATAAATACTACTTTCCCCCACCTTAGGCTCTTTTAACACCAATTGCTACACCAATAATTTTTTATGACAAAGCTTGGTGTATGAATACTTGAGCAACCTATCACCTAACCAATAATTAGAATCAAGCTTAGAAGCCTAAGCCTTACTAAGGCAATTATTTTGTCATGTTAGGTAATGGGTCTACTATTCCCATTTCTCAATCTAGATCTACCATCATAATTTGTTCCAACCAAACACTAGGTTTATACAATTTTTTGTTTGTTTCTCAACCTGAAAAGAACTTGATATTAGTAAAGAAATTATACGAGGATAACAATGTATGAGTTACATTTTATTGCACTAGTTTTTCTACGAAGGATCAAATCAATCAAACTACATTGCTTACTAGATGCACTGAAAATGGATTGTACAACTAAGAGGTAGAGTTAGTATTTTCAAAAACCATCCAACATAATAAAGTTACACTCAATAAGGTTGTTCGCTATGAGAGATTAGGTCATCCTCATGTCTCTATTATGCATTAGGTAGCTCAAACTCACAATAAATCTATATTACCTAATAGTAGTCTTGAAATTTATGGAGCATGTCAACTAGGCAAGGCTCATAGAAAACCTTCCCTCATAAACATACTATATCTAAATCTCCATTTTCCATAGTTCACGTAGACTTATGGGATCCTGCACCTGTTACTTCAAAACATGGAATGAAATATTTTTTCTTTTTGTTGATGAATGCACAAGATTTCAATGGATATATGTTGTACCTAACAAAATTGAAGTTCCAAATATTTTCCTGCACTTTGAAGCACTCATTATTAGATAGTTTCACATACACATTCAACAACTTCAAAGTGATGGAGGCACAAAACTAAAGAATCTTGAAACATATCTCTTTCAAGGATGATATTTTAGAAAGATATCATGCCCTTATACTGCTTCCCAAAATGGGATAATAGAAAGAAAAAATAGGCATATTGTAGAAACATGTTTGGATTGATTCGAGCAAATATGCCTCTTACATATCGGGAATATGGCATTTGTGCATCTTATTAATTGAATGTCTAAAAAACTCTAAACAATAAAAGTTCTTATGAACTTGTATTCCATCACTTTCAATCGTATGATTACTTTAGGATTTTTAGGTGTTTCTACTACCTTTATCTCAAACCATATAACCAACACAAACTTAAACCAAGGTCTTTGCCTTGTGTTTTTCTTGGATATGTAGCTCATCATAAAGGCTTCCAGTGCCTTGAACTAATGTCTCAGAGAGTTCATACCTCCAACCATATAGTCTCCAATGAACATGATTTTTCATTTCTTAAAATCCTTGCCACAATTAAGACTACAAATTAAAACATGCCACAACTTATGTTTTTTTCAAATGCCTTCGGTTACTAAATAAATATTTAGTATAATTACTTTAAAATTTTGATTAATTATCTTGTGACTTAGATCCCGTGTATAAATTCAAATACTTTATCTAAGTAAATATATAGTATGTTTATATTTTATAATCAATATCAAGTCACTCATGAATTAATATATATGTATATCTTAAATTAAAACTATACACATAATGAACAAATAATCTAAGCATATGCATAAACATTTATTGATAGACTTTTATATTTATAATTATGCTTTGTAAATAAAATGTTAACAAATTAGAAGATTCTTACTATTGGTGAAGCTAACAACAATTTCACTTAGTTAAATAACATTTTAAGATTGATGACAAAAAAATTTGAATTTGTTGTTGACTATTGATCTCTATAATCTTTAAGTCAAATTTCTTAAGTCTTCAATATTTTGAAAATCACTCAAGATAATTACTCTTATAAATCTGTAGTATTTAAAATACTAATTTTACTTATATATAAATAATGGTGGAAAGTGTTAGAGAACATTTATTGTTCCATTTTCAACTTCACATTGTTGTTCTCTCTAACTTCACTTGCAAATAGCTTAACACAAAAACTTATTTATATATTGTTATGTAACCATTCATGAAGGGTTGCAACATTTTTATAACTTTTGATTTTTTTCAAAAGTAATGTCTCTTTGGAAAATAATTACAATCATCTAAAAGACATATCTCTTTATAAAATGTCACATCCTTTCAACATAAATCACAATATTTAACTTCTAAAAGTTAGAGCTATTTTACATATCTTTTAATCTAAATGTTATAACCATTTCTTTTTTGAAAATGTTCCAACATATTAGATGTCAATCAAGAAGGTTGGAAAGTGTCTAATGAATTGCATAAATGAGTGTTAGCATTCTTCTTTTCAAAATAGGATGTTAAAAATTGGAGACTATGTGAACATAAGTTTAAAATAAGGTGTTCAAAATTGGTGACCATTTCAACGTGTGTTCTAAGTAGGGTTTTTAAATTTGATAGCACATTAACTTATGTTGTAGATTGGACATTTAAAATTGAGAGCATGTTGATTAAAAAAAAAAGTTGTTCAACCATGGGAGCACTAATATTTTTGAGCATATATACATCCAAAACATGGGAGTAAATGCTCGTGTATTTAAAATAAGGTTTTATAAAAACGGAATGTTCAAAATAGGATGTTCAAAATTGATTCTAGCTTTTTAAAATAGAATGTTTAATTAGGAAGCCACGGTCACCAGCATAATCACGTTGGGGCTGATAGGAAAGTCATTATTCCCTCATTTTAAATATAATATTTATTAAATTTTAGATAAATTATATGCATATAATAATATAGTAAAATATGTATTCTTCTTGAACTTAATTTTTAAAGTTTTATTATTTAAAAAAATATTAAAAACTTAATAATTTAAATATATTTATATTTAAATGAAATACAAGTTAACAATTTTTTTAATTAAAAATAAATAATAATAAAAAATCAAGTAATATTATTTTTCATAATTTATAGGATGATCTTTCTAAACTAAACTTCTGAATCGGAAGTAACTTGCAAAACTGGATAATTACATAAACAACTTTTAACATGAGGTATTTTGAAAACCAATCGTAAAAGTTGTACTATTATACGTAGCCTTAAATAAATCAAATACAAGTTTTACTCAAGTAGTAATATATATATATATAATTATAATTAATAACCATACTTAATTTGTTCAGATTGCAGGTATTGGATGAGATTGTAGATGGGCTCAGCACGTGAAATTTTGACTACTGGCTAGTTAGTATTTAAATCAGTATCAATGTCATTATATATAACACCAACTAATAATAAACTATTTTAATGAAATATTATTCATTATTTATAAAACAATTTTTTATTAATTATATTATTTTTAAAAAAACATTAATTTTAAATTTTATTGATTTAAATTAACACGCTATTTTATAATAACAAATAATTTCTTGGAAAAGAAAAAAACTAAGAAAACTGAATTATCCTAAAAGACAATAATTCGATTCGTTCTCGATGATATCAAACGTTAAAAATATTCAATTTTTAAGTACAATATTCCTGTCAAAGACGTAGGACACAATTCGGCTTTCAATACTCCCATCAAACGACAAAGAAGAAAAATAAATGGTTATATTTGTAGAATAACTGGCAGCTGTGATTAAACTATCTAGGGAAGGCCTGTCTGAAAAACCCTGGTAAAATATAGAATCATATTATGATTTTTTTAGTTTTATTTTAATATATATATTTTTTCGATTTAGCTCATTGATATATTCTCTAATTTTAAAGTATAAGAGTTGTAATACCAAGGTTTTAAATTTTACGGGTTACGTGATTAGTTTAGTTATTTTATAAATAATTATATTTCAAATATTAAAATAATTAAAATGAATAAAAACTCTTGTAACTGCAATTAATCAAGAATTTTGAGAAATTATATTAATAATTCAAGAACAGTGAGGGAGAGAGAGAGAGAGAAAGAGAAGATAAATGTAAAAAATCTTTATTAAATTGTAATAAGTGATCACGTGTATATTTATATACAACAATATTAGTGTGGTGTACCTAGTAACAGAGTGCTAGTTGTATATAATAGAATAGTGACAATTTCTACAAGCTATTAGCAGTTCATTAGTGTATTCTATAGTCTAACATTCACCCAGCCGCGACATCTCTAAATAAACTATGCTTGATCTTCGTGATCTTCTTATTATAGTCAACTTTGTTATCAATTCAGTAAACTTAAGTACCGAGGCAATTTTAACTAATGTTTAACTCTAATAAAATGAAAGTAAATTTTAACATATTTAACTCTAACACGAAAAATTAGATGTTTAACCAAGTGATCAACACTCACATTATCACAATAAACAATATGAGTTGTCCATGATAAAATTTGTAACTCAATTAAAACTTTTTGAACCCAAATGGTTTCAACTTTAGTGAGAATCAAAACTCTAAATTATGCTTCATTAGAAGATCTAGAAATAACCTTATGTTTTCTAGAGATCCATGAGATGATTGAATTCACCAAGATATATGCAATATCCTAGGTGGATCTTCTATGCTCTTAACAGAAGATTCACTTAATCTACATCAATGTAAGCTGTTAAGTGCAACTCTTCGGATTTATACAACATTAACCTATGTTCAAAAGTCCTTTTAATGTATAGATATATTTGCATAATTTATTAAATGTGAAGCTTATATATGATCTTGTCAAGGCGCATCTATGGCAATATGATGCAAGGTAACATCTTCAAGGGCATCACCATCAGAAGTTGATTGCATATGATGAAGTTGCACTTGATCAAATAAGTCATTGACATGGTTCTACACACCTTAACATCCAAGAAATAGTTGAGTTCCCTGAGGTCTTTAAGAGTAAACATTGAGCTAAGATGATCATTGAGACTCTAAATCAGGGAAACATTGTTACTAGTCACTAAAATTTCGTAAACATATATCAAAAAGATGATAGTGTTGTCATTCTTATGTATAGTATCATAGATGCATCAGAATTGGAACCTTGGAAATCCCACTTGTCTAAACAACCATATAGCTTCAAGAAACAAGCCTTAGGGATTTGTTTGAGCCCATTAAGGATCTTTCTTAGTTTGCAAACATAGTGAGTAAATTAAACATCTTCAAAACCAGCAGGTTGTGTTATATATACATCCTCTTCAAAATCACCACTTAAGAAGATTATGTTCACATCAAGTTGTCTTATAGCCCGATCTCTAGATAAAGAAAAAGTGTAGTCTATACCATCTAAGTGTTAAAAACCCTTGGATGCCACACACGAGTTGTATTTTTCAAGTGTTTTATCTATCTTTAGTTTGGTTATATGAATCCACTAATAACTTTTCCATATGGTGGAGGAGGTACTAACTCCTAAGTTTTATTTGCAATGAGAGCATCAAATTATGATTGCATTGCTTGTTCCCTTTTAGGAATTCATAATGCTTCCTTAATGGGTGTTGGTTTAGGAAGAGTGGCAAGTGTAAGAAAAGTTTTTAGTTTAAAAATGCCATTTTGGCTCTTGTAAGCATGGGATGGGTGTTGGATGGATCAGGTCGATGTTGAATATTAGATGGTACTGGATAGGGTGTATCAAAAGGGTTAACATGAAAGGTATTAGGATGAGAAGAGGAAATTGAAATAGGTGCATAAAGAAGGGATGGTGAACTAAGTGTATTAGAATACTTGATATCAATGTCTCTTGAGTGAGGTGGAAAAAAGCCAAATGACAAAGTAAGCAAAGGTGATGGTGATGGATCAGGAATGGACAAATTAAAGTAGGTATATATGAAGTGGTACTAGTCATTTATATTCATGTAGTAGGATGAGGACTAGAATAAGGAGCATCTGTGCTAAAACTATTGTAGATATGTGTTAGCCTTGACAAATAAGGTATATGTACAATGAAAGGAACACAATTGTAATAAGATAAGAGAGTTTGAGATTGGTGAATAATAAGGCCTAGAAAATGAAAGTGATGTTCATTAAAGGTAACATGCATATAGATAAAAACTTTATTGGAAACTAAGTCTAAATTACCATAATCCTTTATATTGAACTACATATCCTTAAAATACATAATGTAAAGATTGAGGGTCTATTTTGTTTGTATTATAATGTCTTATGTAAGGGAAGAAAAGGCACCTAAACACCCTAAAGTAAGAATAATAGGTTTGTATGAATTAGTAGTTCAAAAGGACAGAGAAAATTAAGTGTTTTTGAGGGTATTATGTTGATCAAATGGACAACAGTTTTAATGGAATCTGTAGTCCTACTAAGAAATTGGAACACCATATCTCATAAGCATTGACAAACCAATTTAAATGAAATGTCTAGTTTTCCTTTCATAAGGCAAGTAAGCACAAGTAACTCTTTTATTGTAACCTTCTTGGAATAAATGAATTTCTAGACTTTTTAATTCAGTGGCACCATCCTTTTGTAAAGACTTAACGTATGTATCAAATTTCCTAAACCCCACAACATCAAAATAAAAGAATATTTTTATAGCTTAACTCTTTGTTATGAAGCATATAAATCCACTGAAATCTGGAATAGTCATCTACAAAGAAAAGGAAAATTTTCATGCTATGATTAGAACTAACAACAATTGGTCCCTGCTGATCAATATAAAAAATATCAAACATACATTGGGACCTCTTATGTACATAAGAGATAGGTAGCTTGTGAGACTTACCTATTTGGAAAGTACTACAAACATTTGAACTACTATTTGGCTTCAACATTTTAAATGTAGTTTTAGCTACATGTTGCACCACCATTGATTGAGGACGACCTAATCTTTCATGAAGAAAAGTCTCACTAATAAGGTATTATAATAGGTTACCTAAGCAGATGATGAAGGAATTAGAATAGATGATGAGAGTAGTACCTTATAAAGACCATTGTTAATATCCCTAATCAAAGTAGTAGTATTAGATGTTAAATCATTCATAAAAAAATGTAAGGGAAAAACTCCATTGAAGCATTGTTATCTCATCATAATTTTCTCGTATAAATTAAATTCTTCTCCAAATGAGGCACACATAACAAATTATACAATTGTAGTTCACAAGATGAACTAGACAACACACTAGCAATATAGTGAGTGGTAGGAATGGTAGAACCATTACCCAATATACAAAAAAACTATATGTATAAAGGATCTACCTCTTGAAGTTGATTAAGATAAAAAAAAATGAGATGGTGAGTAGCTCTTGTGTCCATAAACCACTTTTGAAGAGAAATAGCTACTACATAGGCTTGTGACAAAGTAGAATGAGGAAAAGAATCCTCTTAGGTAACTTGTGTTAAGTGTGATTTAGGATTTTTGGATCTTGAGTTGTCATTAGATGCATTAGATGTAATAGGTTTAGATTGAAAATACCTAAAGTAGCATTTAGCTGCACTATGACCCATCTTTTTACAATTTTGACATTGCAAAGTAGATCTATTTTGATTAGGTTTAGATGAAGATCAATTTTGTGCCTACTTAGGTTATGAAGGACCAGAGGATTTTTGATCATAAGAGTTATGATTCTTAGTGTAGTTTTGAGAGTTTGGCTGATGTTATGAACTTTTAGCATAGTTAGCTTGAACTAAAGCAGCATCTGGTTAATTAATTATTGCATATTGTTTTCAATAAGTGCACGTAGGAGTGAAAACTTTATCATGGTTAAGCACAAGTCTCTTACCAGTTATCTGAGTAACTAGTGAAGCATAGTCTGAGTCAAGTCTTCCAAGGACATATAAACATTACTCACAATCACTGAGAAGATAACCAATCAAAAAAATATGATCAATAAGATATGTAGCCTTATTGATAATAGTAAGGCTACATTTTTCCAGTGATTACATATGCTAATATAAATCCATGAGATGTGATTTAAAGTCATAATTAAAGGATTTTTCAAGCGTAGTACAATGTTCATGAGTTATTTTCTTACCAATCAAGTGTTTAGGGTAACTAATAGAAATAGAATAGTAGATCCAATTTTGACGATAATATTACCTGTCTGATGGCTAAAATGCTGGATTTTCATCAAACATTTCATGCGATGTAGTAGATCCAACAAAGTTAATAAAAGTAATTATTTTCTTGATGTATTGTATTGGTGCATGTGTTAATTCATAAACAAATCTCTTATGTTTATAGATTGTGATTACATGGTGCAATTGTTCTTTCTAGATGATCTAATTAGACTCATCGAGTTTAATAAAAAAAAGTAAGGTTAGTTGGATAAGAAGAAAAGGAAGAAATGATAGAGGATGATAAATCGTTGACAATTGAAGATCTAGTAGTAGAAAGCTTTTGGGACTTAGAGGAAATATCTAGAATTGAAGGATCCACATGAGTGGAAGGTGGAGTATGAAAATCAATGAAAATAGCTTTGATACCATGATAATTCAAAAAAAGTGAGGAAGATAGAGAGTAGGGGAAGATGAATGTAGAAAACCTTTATTAAATTGTAAAAATTAATCACTTGTGTATATACAAATAACAATATTAGTTTATTGTAACTAGTAACAAAATGCTAGCTATATATAACAAAATAGTAACAACTTTTACTTGCTACCAATACTCTACTAGTGTAGTTTGTAGTCTACGTAAAATAACATTCGTAACACTTATAACAATAAAAATTAACCTAGTAATATTGAACGGAATTCTTAGAGTTCAATATTAAATATATTAGTTAGATATACAAGTTTAAACAATATAATAAATGCTGCTTTTGGGAAGCATCATGATGAATATTGGTCTATTTAACATTATTTTGTTTATTCATTTTTTCTTAATGTCTTGCCAATAAGGGATGAAAATTCGAGCAGATCAAGCTAATCCAAGCCTAAAATTTCAATTAAGGATGGATATTGTTAGTCCATGTATATTGTTGGGTTGAGTCTGATAGGATGATCCAAATTAAATGAAGCGTAAAGCCTAGTCCTAAAACATTTGGTATATTCAAGGTCGATTTTTTTAACATTGAATTGATTTAAGTTAATACTTAAGCTTAAATTATGAAAGAAATTATAAAATAAGGACATACAATATTCCAAGAAATATATTTTATAAATTTATGTTTAACTTGTACTTCAGTTTAAATTTGGGCTAGGCTCGTTATACAAAGGTTTGATCCTAAATCTAACCTTAAAATTATTCAAGTATGGTCTAGCTGGACTTGTTGATCCTTATGAAACTTCATGTCAATTTGAATCAAACTGAATCATTCGATCTTTGATCGAATTGGACTAAATTTATAGGCCTACTTGTCAGTTGCCTCTCATGGCTCACATAATTTCATAGGAGGTGAGCCCAAAAGTTTCTTCTATATATAAAAAGTGTCATGATGATCTTTTGGTCATTTGTTTTTGCATTTAAATTACAAAAATGGCTCAACAATCTTTCTTTTTTATTTTTCTTGTATACCAATAAATACCAAAATGCTCATATAGTATACTTATTTATTATGAAAAGTTGTTATGATGGTTTTGTTGTGTATTGACTTTATATTGTTACTATTACACATACAATGATTTTTTGTGAATCTTTGAAAGAAACCTCAATGAAGAAGATAAGGAATTTGATATATTTTCTTGATTAAATATGTTGCACTTAGTAGTACTATTTGCACAACACTAGACTAATGACATCTCAACATAACAAACTATCTATCTAAATTGATATATATGTGAGTGCTAAAATTATTTCTACACACAAGTTGATAATAGTTTCATATCCGTCCTCAAACTCAAGGTGAAGGTGATACCATGCTTTTGGTTTTTAGTGAATGGAATTGAGCTTCTACTAAGGGCTTGGAAAGTGTATCTACTTCACTTTAAGAAGTTCTTGCACCACTTGTACAAAATGCCAATCATTCTTAACATGTTTTGTATGATAAATATACTTATTATGAATACTTATTTTGGTGGTTTTATTTCATATTGATTATACGTTTACCATATGAATACTTGTTTTAATAATATTAAGGGTAAACACCTACAAAGGTATCCCAACAATTACCAATTTTCTATAGAAAGGTTCCATACTTTTATTTTGATTACATATAAGTACTTAATTAGGATTAAGGTTTCCCAGGTAAGCATATTATCACTAATAACCTCGTGTTATGCACATTTTCATATTTACCACACATAACCAATACTTCAATCTATTTCCCCACCATTAACCCTAAACTCTAGTTACCCTACACATAACCACGCTTTGAGAAGAAAAAAGTAAAAGGTTAGAGACATACCATTCGAGGTTGGAGCAATGTTCATTTCATTCATTGCCTAATTGCTTACAAAACATTAATTGCATGGATGATAAAGCTTGGAAATACCATACATTTAAACAATGAAATACAGATTAACCCTGATTTCCTAATAAACCATCACTCAAACTAGCTCTTTACCAACATGGAAATGATAATAAACAAGCAAACCCATAATGTTTTTTTCTATTTTGCCTTTTATATATAGTACTTTTCAATTTCTCATTATGTTCCACAAACGTGTGGATTTCATCTTCAAGCTCTTCTTTAGTTTGAATCAAATCCATAATCACATTGCAAGCTCTGTCACTCATCCTATTTTCAAACCACCTCCAATACCTACACCCTGGATTCCTCCTAAAAGTCAATTTTGGACACACAACAAACCTTTTGAATAATTTATTGGAGTCTACACTGTTAACGCCTTTACCTTGGTATCACAACGATAGAAATGAGTTGCTTGATTAACTTCCATGGATATCTATAAATGTACTTCAAACATTGTAAAGAAACAAAGTTTAGGCATTATAGCGAAAAGGGAAGTGGAAATAGAGGGGTTATTTACATTCCATTTTTCATAGCAAACATGAAAATGGAATGGAAAGGTTAGGTTTTTTTAATGGTCTTCAACCTTGAATGGTCTATCTTCAGCCTTCATCTATTTTTTCTTCTAAAAGCATGGTATGGGTTGGTTAACTAGGGTTAAGGGTGGGAAAATGAAATGAAGTATTAGCTACGCATGGGTAATAAGAAACTGAGCATCACGCGAGGTAATTATTGATAATACACTTACTTGGAAAGCCTTAATCCCAATTAGGTATTTATATGTTTAAAATAAAGGTATGGATATTTTTCTATAAAAAAATAGTTTGGGTACCTTTGTGTAGAATTGACATAAGTTTGGATACCTCCGTAGGTGTCTATCCTAATATTACGACTGATAATTCATATTATGCATATCCATGTGTAGATTGGGTTCAACCAATTCATTTATGGTTGGATCATGTTTGTATTGAAATAATCATTTTTATATCGAAATCATGTCATATATCATATTAATCAAAAAAATTAACTAATATAAATTATTTTTAAACAAAAATGCTTACTAAGTTTGATTAGTTCATATATATTATATTTGTGTAGAATTAAGTTTTTAGTAAATAATTAAAATATTAATTAAATAAGTTTATAAGTATTATCATATTATATTTGACTTATCTATTAAACGAAGTTATGTAACTCTTGTCATATTAGGTAAAATTATGCATGTTTGTATCATATTTGGATTATATTACTCATAAAAAGTTATTATTATATATTTAATTTTTGTTAAAGTAACAAAATAATTAACTATTTATTTTTAAAATATGTTTATAAATTACTTTTATAAAGCATTTATATCAATTTTCCCTTTATTATAATAAAACAACTTAAAATTTTGTATTTAAATATTTTTTTATTTTATAAAATAATTTTTTTAAAAAATAACAATAATTCTTTGATAATTAATACCATTTTATTTATTTAAAAAAAGGTAGTTCAAGTCCGTTACATTTGATAAGAGTATATTTTAGTTTCCTTATCTATTAGATGGAGCAGCATACTTTTACAAAAAGGGTCACAAAAGTTTATTTTGTAAATGTAATAAATATGTGCTACCCCATTTTCATAAAAATATAACAATTGATCGTCATATATGAATTGTGTGCAATGAATACACAAGTAATATAATGATAAGAAAAAATCGTTCGTATTGAGATTATTTAATTAGAAACTCATTTTTAAAACTAAAAAAAATAAAAATAATTTTATTTTATGTGTTTTTATATTTTAAGGAAGCAAAATTAAAATAACTAAAAGTAAATAGCAATAATTAATTAAATCAAATTTGATAATTAAAAAGATATATGAGAAAATATCTAGGAATATTTAATCTCCTAATTTTCTAAACATACGAATCGCTAAAATCTCTCCAATATAATTATCAATTAATTACATGATCAATTGAATCTGATTTAGCATGTATTTCTTTCTCAAGTAAACTACACATCATATAGTAATTAATTTAATCACACTCTCATGTCAATTAAATTGCATACTATTCATTAAGTTCATCAATTATGGATCACATATATAAGAATCATACATCTCTACCTATAAACTATACATGTTATTTAATCAAGATAAACAATTAAATAATTCTCCTAAATTTATTTAATTGTCTTTATAGATAAATTGTTAGTCAAACAATTAATAGCATAAAAATCAGATTAAATAATATAATTAAATTATAATTATAATTGGAGTAAAATATTAGATTATCACATAGTTAAAATTGAGTTCATAAGATCCCTTGATTAATAAATTAACTATACATAATTATGCTCATAAAACTCATATTTTTCATAAAGAAAGACATAAAAATTAATAAAGAAAAGAGTAGAAGAATAAATACAAACAATTTCTTAAATTGTAGAATTAATCTCCTCTTAAATCTCCACCAAAATTGTGTCATATCTTAAATTTTATTGTATTTTTATCTCTTTTTAGCTCCAAAAATTCACAAAAATTATGCTAATTGAGGCCACTTAGGGTTTATGGAGTGATTTGGGGCTTAAATATTTCTCAAGTGCTATCTGGACTGTCAGATCAGCTTTAGATCAAGGGCTACGATCAAACCAAGCAAAATTGATAGTTCCAGCCAATCACAGCGCTACACATGACATTAGAATTTCATTGGGCGAATACGGGAGTGAGGCGTGGTAAAGGAGACCAATCAAAGTCAACGCTCGCTAAGTCCGCGACACGCCATATGATGTGCTGCGTGAAGATGGATGGCATGGTATATCAACATGTGGGATGTGCTTCGTAACGTGATTCACTCTCCATGCTTGCATGGCATCTACGTGGCTTGCCCCGACAATTCCTATATTTGCGTGGTATACCACGTGGTAGCTCCTGATTTGTCCTACATTAAAAATTCATAAAAAATCTATAAAAGTTTTAGAAAAATCCCAAAAAATTACAAAAATTATATGTTTACCATTTTTCACTAAAAATATTTATATTTTAATATTTTTGGCAATAAAATTATTATTTATTGAATAAAATAAGTAAATATTAAGTAAAATAGTGTACTAATGACTACTTTCATAGAGTAATCAACAATACAAATCTATTACCTTTACAAAATGGACTTTTACAATGTTAATATAAAGATAGAAAATTTATATTGTCTCACTTAATACAAATAGATTTAAAGTTTACTTTTATTAAAGAGGATAATTTTAGTAATACCCCAAGTTTTGAAGTAAAACGACAAATATCCATAAAGTTTTAAAAATGTCACAAATACCCCCAAACTTAACGAAAGTTAAATATAACAAAATTGAATAGTAAATTTTACAAAAATGACATAAATAGTAACAATAAATTATAGAAATGTAAATGAAAGATATCTTATGATATTTTTCCATAGAAAATGATAATTAGCAAAAACAAATTTGAAAAATATATAAAAAGTAAGATTAAATCTTAAAGAAGGAAATAAATTTAAAGATTCATCATTCTCAAAAATAAGGAAAATATTTTTATGGAAGGTTATAGTTTATTATGGAATAAGTAATAAAAAAATGAGTATTAATATTACAGATACAAAAAAAAGAGTATAACATAACATTAATTGACAAAGAAATCATTAAGGATAAATATCAAAAATTCCTTGGAATGATAAAAGAAAAATTGGATACATCCATTTAGGAAGAATCTAAATATTAATAAAAGAATAATAAATAAGAAAGTTATTTTATTACGAATGATTCATGAAAATATAGGATATCAAATATTAAAATTCACAACATATTCTAGGTTTGCTATTAATATTCATGATAAAAACTTAAACCAAATGTTAAGTTTAGCTTATGAATTTAAAAAATAAAATTTAATAAAAGAAAGAAAATTATTCATTATCAATATACTATATTGTAGAGTATTCATTAAGAAATAATCATAATAATATAATATATGAATAAAATAAATTCATAAAAATAGATAAAATCTTTCAAGACATTGGATAAATAATAAAACAGAAATATTAACAGATCTTAAAATACCAGAGAAATGATACTTAGATGTTAGGGAAAAACATTTGATACCAAAAAGAAAATATTATATAATAAGAAATAGTAATGTATCAAGATTTATATTTATAGACCTTGAAGAGTGTATCTCTAACAAAGAAAGAGAAGTAATAGATCTAAAAAAAAAGTTGAAATAATGAAAGCATTAGTCTTTGATAAAATAATAATAAGATGTTTAAAAACAAGTTACAGAATATAGAATTGGATTTTGAAGGAAAATTAGTAGCATAAGAAATTGATGTAGCATAAGAACAAAACACCAAATTCTTACAAGACATAAAAGAATCACAAAAGGAACTCCTAAATAAATCAAGAGAATTTGATAAAATACAACAAAACATACATAATAAATTTATAGAATTAAGAAAAGATATAAATAACATATCAAGAAATAATGAAGTTATAAGTTATAAGAGTGATCTATGGAAGAATTAAAAGAAAACCCACCTAGGATATCAAATGTATTGATATCTAGGAATGAGAAAAACCCCAAATATAAAAAATAATAATAATCATAGTTTAATGATATATGGGAATGAATTAGAAGAACAATTTATGAACCCTAAGAATAGTTACATATGAAAATTATTTAATTTGTTAACTCTAATAAATGAAGAACTAGAAAAAAATTATGATGAAAAACTTTATACAAACAAAGAGGAAGATGATATTTCAATAATTAGTGAAAATTATTCTGAATCAGAAATCATAACCCCAAGAGGTCATATGAAACTAATTTTAGCTTCAATTCTATACCAAGAAGAAATATCTGACTCACATAAGAAAGAAAGAAAAAATATAAAGGTTAGAAGAACCAGATATTCCTTATAGAAGGGAACAATAACTCAAGATGGAAGAAGGATTATATTAGGGAACTAGAGGTAATATCTCACCAGAATTCAGACTCCATGAAAATTATATATATAATGTTTTAGATTTAAATTGTATAAGAAATAAGAAAAATTCCTTAAATGAATCAACTAGTGGTATGAATGTAACTATACAAACCTCTCCAACTACACAATTAAACATTTCAACTTATAGAGTTTTAATAGCTCAAAAAAATGACAGTAAACATTAAAGTTTAGTTTACAAATTTAATAGAACAATAACACTTATTAATGGAGGGGAATTACCCTATGGGTAAAGAATACTTAGAAACTATAGTAAATGAAATATACAAGGAATTTATTAGACAATATAAAGTAAGACATATCACTGAATCAAGCAAAAAATGAAATTGAGAAAACTAAATGACATATAATAAATATGAAAATCTGTAACATGTGTTGTATAAATTCCTTTATTTGTGAATACGAAATATATGATCATAAATTACCACTCTCTATATAAGAAACTTATAAGAAAATTTTATTCTAGAAATTACTTGAAAATTGCATAAAACCTTAACAAAAGAATGAAATAAAAGAAATAAGAGATCTATACGAGACACATTTGAAGGAAGAATAAGAAGTCTTAAAAATTAGATAATTATCAAAATGTGAAGAAAAACAAAAAATATAAATAGATAAAACAAAACGATAAAATCTATTGTGATACAAGATATTTTAGAATCCGATAAAAATATGATGCAATATAAAACATTATACACAAAAATTTAAAAAAATCTAAAAAAATACTAAAGATTTAAATGATTTAAATTTAGGAAATAGAACTTCCAAAAATTTAAGAGAATATATAATAAGGAACCTTAAAGGATAAGATATTTTAGGAAAAAAAAGGTGGAAGACACCATAAAATAAAATATTACCCGTTAGGAAATAAGAAATGTAGATGTTGGATTTACAATGAAGAAGAAGATTACTTCAATGAATGTCCTAACAGGCTTTAAAATATAAAAAAATTTAAAAAGGAATTTCCATAGAAAGTAAAAATCTTAGAATAAGCTTTTAAGATAGAATTAGAACTAATAGAGAAATCAGACATAGAAGATACTTCCACTATCTATTTACTAGAAGAAACTAGAGAAGAAATAATTGACTTAGAATATGAATATTCTTCATCAGAAGATTAATGATTTGTATACCATTGCAAATCCAAATAGTTCCTATATTAAGGTAGGAGTAAAATTTAAAGATTACACAAATCATCATTTATATGCATATATAAACACATGAGCTAGTATGTGTGTAGCTAAGTAAATATGTATTTTAAGAGGAACTTTGGAAATAAGCACAAAAGGATTTAATTATAGGAATTTCTAACAATACTACAGTAAGTCTTAATAAAATCTTAAAAAATACAAATATAATGATAGGAGGAGAGAAATTTCATATTCTTACCATATATAAACATAAAACAGGAGTTGATTAATCAATAAGAAATAATTTTTAAACTTATATCATTATATTGTAAAACCATTTATGTATCAAAAATAAGAAAAAAATTATATTAAACCCAACTTTTATGTAACAACATAAAAAGTAAAAATGTGGTGAGATAAGGACAAAGTAGCCAACAAATCATTATTTAGAAAATATTTCATTAGATATAGAAGAGAAACAAAACTTATTTCTTAATAAAATCCAAGAAGATAAAGTATTATCAGGCATTAGAAAACTATTAAAAATAATAAGCTTAGAAAATTATTTAGACCTAATAATAAAAATAATCCAAAGTAATTGCAAACATAAAACTAAGATACCTAATAAAGCAATTAAATTAAAACCTGTGATTTAAACTCTAGAAGATAGAATTGAATTTGAAAAACAAATTCAAGAACATTTGGAACTAAAAGTTATAATATCAATGAATTCACCACTCTAATCCATCATTCTTACTTGAAAGAAGCTAAAAAGAATAGAAAAAATAGAATGGTAATAAATTTTAAAGTATTGAATAAAGAAACCGTTGATAATGGATATTTTATTCCAAAAAAGAGAACTATTATCGTTAATAAAAGGAAAGAAATAATTCTTAAGTTTTGATTGCAAAAGTGGATTTTGGCAAATAAGACTAGATGAAGAATCTCAAAAACTAATAGAATTTAATTGCCATCAAGGATAATTTCAATGGATTATTGCACCATTTGGATTAAAATAAACCCCAAGTATCTTTCAAAGGTATATGGACAACATCTTTAAGAAATTACAAAATATTATCTATATCAAAATATTTACTATGTTTATATAGATAATATTTTAGTTTTAAGTAATAAATTAAATAAACATTATTTGGATATTATTAACATTTTACAATAATTATGGAAAGAAGGAATTGTACTTTTTGAGAAGAAAACAGTTATTGCTCAGCAAAAAATTAAGTATTTAGGGTTAGAAATTTAAAATAGAAAACATAATCTACAATCATATATACTAAATAACATTAAAGTATTTTTCAATGAAATAGAAGATAAAAAATCGATTACAAAGGTTTTTAAAATGTTCAACATATGTAAAAACATACATTAAGAAACTTATAAAAATACGAAAACCCTTATAAGTAAAACTGAAAAAATATCATGTTTGAAAATAAACAAAACAAGATACTTTGTATATGAATAAGGTAAAATCACATGTAAAAAATTTACCAATTTTATATCACTCAGGTTCAAATGAAAAAATGATAATTGAAATAGATGTTTCATAGGAATATTAGGGAGCAGTTTTAAAGACAAAAGTAGATAACAAAGGTAAATATCTTTGTAGTTATACTTCAAGATCTTTCCATGATATAGAATTAAATTATCAAAGTAGTGAAAAAGAATATTTAACTGTTAAAAAAGTTATCAAATAACTTATAATATATGTAATGAGTTCCAATTTTATTGTGATAACAAATAATAAAAGTTTTAGTTATTTTTTCAGAATTAATATTATAGGTGATTATAAATAAGGAATATCAATAAGATGAAAACAATGATTTAATCATTATAATTTTGACGTTGAACATCTTATAGAAAATAAGGATAGTTTAGGAGATGCTCTCACAAGATAATTAACACTTTTAACTATTTTTATCCTCGTAGGAATGAAACATCTTGATAGAAAGATCAAAATAAAGGAAAAGAAGATAAATTTCCTTCAAGAACAACTCAGGTTTTATGCCTAGAGAAGTCTCTTATGAAGGCAAGAAGAACTTAATAGTTTTAAAAAACCATTAGAGCCTAACAACTCTAAAGAATAATCCTCATCAAAGATTCATTTTTAAAGAAGTAAATTTTTTTGAAAAAAGAATTCAAAATAAGAAGGAAAAACCTAACAGTTCAAAAGGTAAATCCTTGAAAAGAAAAGGAAAATCTCAATTGGGTTGAAGAAGTAGAAAAAAATAGACAGTTATGCCAACTATATAGTGGTAAAGCTAATAATTCCAGAGAAAATAGTAAAAAATACTCTATAGGACTACAACAACCAATACCACTAAATAGGTTGAGGACTTTAAGAAAAATAGTATGATTGCAAGTACTATTCAGAGAAGCACCCTTCATATAAATATCAAAGATAGTACAACCACCAGTACTATTTAGAGAAACATCACACATGAATTTTTTAGTCATGGAAGAAGAAAAAGACCAATATAGGAATTTAAGTAAACTATAATGGTTGAGTCTCTATAACTTAGCCAAAAAATATACCTAGGAATATATTGAAGACATGAAGTTCTACACTACAAAAAAGGAAATTATTGCAAGTAAATTCAATATTCTCGAAGGAGTTGATACAATCTTTGTTTGTAGAGCTTAACATGCAAGATTAATTGAAATCTTGTATGTAAGAATTAATTTAAGTGAATTATAATTTTTTTCTGATGACTTCAAGAAGGATATCAAGAATTTTAAAAAGAAGATCAAATCAGGTGAAAAGCCAGTTTACCTCATATTTTTAAGTTCACTTACAGACTAAAATGAGGAAGGTTAAGTTAGTTCCTATCATTTTATCAAACTAGGGATTTGAACACTAACAAAGAAGTTTCCAAAACTAAGGGCATTTCTAGAAAAAGAATTCAACACATAGGAACTCTATTAAGATGCTAGATGTTGGGCCAAATCTTTCATGAACTAAAAAAAATGATAATTCTTCTAAGTTCAAGATATATTTTAATAATAATACTCTGGATATCTACCAAGAAACAAGGAAGGTGTTCTATTTTTATGCCTAGAAAATGATCAAGGATCACAGATGCATTTATTGCATTAGAGATTGAGAAAATGAAGATGCATCATCTATGTCATCAAAAGAATTGTTGGTAGGAAAAAAAATAAAAATAAAAATGTAAGACAGTTGGCAGAAAATGACAAAAAGAAATAAAGATGTAGAAACCACGTCTTTAATCGGCAAGTCATACCAAGTAAAAATAAACAGCTTAGATTCAAAAGCCAAAAGCAAGAAGTTAGGTGAATTATTAAAATAGGGGTAAAATAGTGATTCCCACTATTGTAAATAGGGATTATTTACTCTATAAAAGAAACTCATATTTTCATTAGAGGACACAACATAAAAGAGAGTAATTTCTTTACTCTAAAAATTATTCATCTATCAATTATGTATTTATGAATTATAAGCAGTTAAGAGTTTTTGTAATGTCTTTAGTTGGTTTTCATAATTGTAATAATTATCAATATTATGAATAAAATGGAGTGTAGTCACTCTTTTGCTACTTTCTAATAAGCCTAATTTGAATATCATATTATGTACGGATATAAGGACTTTACCATTACCAAGATGTATTAAGGTTTGAGTAAGTTGAATCATATAAGGTGTAACAAAAGAAAACAAACAACTAAAGAAAAGATCGTGGTAGACTCATTAAATTCAGGTATCATAATTATAATTTTAAATCAATTAATGGTCTTGAATATTTAAAGATTTGTTTATAATATTTAAAACAATAATCTGAAAGAAGTAATAACTATCGTTATAATGCAGTTATTCTCAATTTATTTTGATAGAAAATTTAAAGGTTTAAATTTAAATAATAATCTAAAAAAAATAACAATTATTATTATAATAGAGCTAGTCCTAATTTAGTACTGACTCATAATAAAGAAAAATAAATTTTTTGATGAAAAGTTAATAATTAACTTAAAAATCGAAAATATTATTACTTTTTTTTTATATAAAAATCGGGAAGATATATGAAAATACTCTGAAAGTCTAGACATCATGACTGAAATTTTTCCTCCGGTAATATAATTGGGTAATCTTTTTTCTTTATTTGAATTATTGCCTGTGTATTACATCCAAAAACTAGGTCGAAATTGTCCAAAGGATAAGACAATTCATTCAGTTGGCAGTCTTTTTTTCTCCCTCTTTATCGCAAAATTGTTTAATCATCTTAGATTTATCATTTTGTTGGCTTTATTTTCAGTTTTCACACACAAATAATTATAGTTTGCAGACGCTTTTAATAGTCTAATAGATAAAATTGTTGTTCCCTTACCAAAAATACTGCAGGCCAAAATTGAGATCCTATCATATTCCATATTTAAAACTGCTGCATGCTAATAGTTTGAAATATTTTTTTTTTTTGTGTTATAATTTAGATAATAGAATGACGAATTATTTATTTAAAATAAAATTAAAGACTGTTGGTAGTATTAGCATAAAATATATATATTTTTTTAATAAATTGAAATGAAAACTATTAGTTAGTATAAAATGAAACATTTCTCTTAGTTATGTATCAATATATAATTCTCCATATGTAAGTTAAAATTGTTATAAATTTATGGTTGAAACTATTTTTCTAAGTTAGTATCCAGCCTTCTCATTTCATATGATAAAAGAATATTAGAAAAAAAAAATAATATTTATAGCAAAACTTAAAATTTCAAATTATATTAAATTTATACATTTTTATTATAAATAAAAAATCTACTCTAAACATTTTATATCATTTAAATTTAACTCTAAATAATTAAATTCTTTCAATGTTAAATTATAACTAATTTATCATTACTGTAAATTAACATGCGGACTTCATTAGTTTTTAACCTATTAATACGTCAGTACGTTTTTTATTGAGTGGGTTTTGTCCATGAGATAGTAATAATATTTTAACTACATTTTTTTAGTTTTCACCATGAAATATGTCATTGTAATCCACGTTATAAACATTCTATGCTCTTTATATTATATAAATAAAATCATAATTGCATAAATAAAGAGTAATATTATATACATTTACTTATTATATGCATAAAATATTAATTATTAATAATTGAAGATGTGAGAATAGACTTAAATATGTTTCATGTGATTAACATTTGGGATGATAACAAAAATACCTTCAATGTTTAAGTCCTTACAAACGTACTCCTAACATTTATTACCGTGTGACGTTTATATTATTTTCACCCTTTTTATTAACAATTTTTTAATATCATTTTCAGTATCAATGTATTTCACTTAATATTAAAAAATATATAAATGTTAATGAAAATAATATAAATATTATAGCGTAATAAACATTATAGATATTTTTGCAACTACTATTGTTATTTTGTTGTTGATATCAAATGTTAAGAATATAAAACATGAAGGCTATGACATGATAGTATTTTGTTGTTGATATCAAATGTTAATAATATAAAACATGAAGGCTATGACACGATGAAGTGACTGTTAAACAACTTAATAAGATTAAGCTAATTAAATTATTCTATTTAATTGATGTATGTATTAAATTATAATAGGAAAGTTGTTTTTTGATAAATAAAACATTTTAATTTTTATACCATCTATTTATTTACATGATTTTATTTTTAACCTATTTTTAATAAAAACTTATGCTTTTTAAGTTATATAAAATAATAAATGTGTATCGTATTTTTAAATATGCAAAAATTATATATATATATATATTTATATTATAAAATAAATATTTATGCACACACAAAGAAAATTAAAAATAAATTTTATTTATAAAAAACTATGACATCTAATTAAATTAAAATAAAAGAATTCTATTCACTCTTTTACATGTACACTATATAATAAACCTGATTCAGCAAAAAATATTTCTTTAGCAAAGTGACTTAACAGTTAGAATAAATATTACTCTGTTAACTTATTAAAGAAAAGTAAATACTTAAATATATTTTTTAAATAACATAATCATGCAATTCATATTATTCTTTTATTCTTAAATTTAAGTGTTTTATAAACTTCTTTTTTCTTTTCAAATTTTTATAAATCAATAAACTTTCATCGTTTTATTTTAAATATAGGAGTAGTCTAAAATTGAGATTGATTTAAGAATTAACATGTGCATGAACATGAGTAAAAAATAAGTATAAATTCATATTTTAAAATTATTGTTTATTAGTGAATCACTTCTTAGTCTTCAATCCACCCATTCTAAGAGCATTAAAATTATTATAAATTTTATTATGTATTAATTTAAGATAAAAGTTTCTATTTTTCTCGAAGAGTAATTTGTTTTTGTCTAGTTTTTCTTGCAAAATCATCATCTTTAATTGATTTTTTTAATTTTTTTTAGATCATCTCAAATTTTCTTAATTTTGTTTCATTTTGAAATTAAATTAATTTTTTTTGTTAATAATGATTAATTAAATTTTTTATTTTTTAATTATTTTATAAAATATTCAATTTTTCATTACTACATGGATGAAGAATGTAATAATGTATCTTCATTTAAATGTTAATTAAATCACTAATGTACTTTAATTAAATATAGTAATTATCAATATATTATAATAAAAATATAATCTAACATGTATGTATTTTATTAAATGTGTTCACTGTTAAATTACACAATCCTTAATAATATTGAATATATATATATATATATATATATATACACGTTAAATTAGATTAAATTTAATATTAAATAAGTTAAAATAATTATATTTTAATTTAAATAATATTAAATTTATATATAATGTATAAAATGTTTTTTTAATAAAAAGAATTATGAATTAAATGTATGTTATTTTGTAATTAAAATTTTAAAATTATGCTATTTTAATTTTCTTAAAAATAAAAAATAAAAAATTGGTGTGTGAATGCACAGCATTAATATTCAAAAAATATAAAGCTGGCAGCATGGCCCACAAGTCAGAAAAAGTCGTTTTAAGTTCACGGTCGAAAATACTATCGACAAGTGGTGGTGACAAATCGTGACAGACAAAGTATATAAGACAATGATCTAGATAGGTTTTATCAACATCAACCAAAAGTGATAATTAATTTTAAACATAAATTACAAATAAAAATATACAACAACATGCATGGAATTGAAGGCCTTCCCTTACGACACAAGTACTGTCCATCCCGTCCCTTATAATAATTACTTAGATATCTGGACCATTCATTCAACAATAATATTACCTCTCCTCTCTACTACTGAGTTGACTCGTCCGCTTTCAGACCTCAACTCAACTCCAAATTTATCTAAATTTTAATAATCCTTAAACTCTTATATTAATTTCCCTAGAAATTAATTAATTGGTATTAAATAACCTTCATTGATGCTTAAGGAGCTCAGTGTTGCCCAGTACTGTAATGTGTCAAGTCCCCCATGGAAACAAAATTGGCTAACTCTTGTTGAAAGAAAGAACCACTAGTAATTGTTTGATCACCTCCAACTCCAAGAAAATCCCTTGTCTCGTTTTCTTTGAAAGTAGTAGTAGTACTAGTATTTGCTTGGAGTACAGGTACTACTTTGTCTTGCTTCAAATTTGCTGAAGGTTGCATCTCCAAGTTGTTACCCAAAAAAGAGGTAGAGAACATTAATGACCCATCTCCCAATGTGTTTGTTGGAGTTAAATTAGAAGAAAATGAAGTCACAAAATCATTGAAGGCCGAGTTCGTTAAACCAAAGTTACTTGTTGACCTACCATTGAAGATTGATAATGGGTTGCTACTTGAAGATCCCATTTGTGTTGCTTTTTGCAGAAGTGCTGTTGCTGACATGTGAGCTAGAGGACTACTATGCTCCTGGTTGTTTTGGTTATTGTTCAAATACAACAAATTTCCTTTGCCATCTTCATGTTCTTCTTCTTGTTGATGTTGTTCTTCTTCTTTGAGTCCTCTTGGGAATGAAGAAATGGAGAGATTATTACTCCAAGGTATTATATTTATACCTTCAGGTAGCTTATTGTTGAGCCATTGGTGAGTTTGTGATAAATTAGAAGGTGATGATAATGATCCAAACATGTTCAACGGTGGTGGTGGTGGTGGTGTTGTTTGTAGAAACCCAGAATGAGAAGGCAAAGTTGTGGAATTATTTGCTGATATGAAAGCATTGGAATTGAGGTGAGAATTATTTGATGCTGCTGGATCAAGCAACCAGATTGGTAGCCTTGTGTTTGGTCTCTGGTGGTTATTGCCAAGTAGTACTGATTGATCCGAGGAACCCGAAAACTGATTTTGTTGAAAGATTGATCTTGATGATGATTCAAGATTGATATTGTTATTTGTAAAGTTGTGATTTCCATTGATGAGATTTGGATTTGTAGCTGATACTGTACTGAACCTTGCATTTTCTTCTGCCAAAGCGTCACAGAATGCCCTATGAGTTATGAAGCTGTCCTTCCTGTTTTAACAGAGAAATAAAAAACCTATTTTTTAACCAAAAAATTCGAGACAAATATTATTCATTTTTCTTCAAATATGCATGTAACTTACTCTTAAAGCATTCAAGAATTAGTTAATGCCACTCAATTCCAAAAATGATATAAGTTTCGGATAAATTATACATCATTTCGGTAATAATTTTGTAAGTGTTATTTTAAAAAAATAATAGACAATTGCATTTTTTAATAAAATCATTGCAACGTATCTTTAAAGTCATTGGCCTTAAACACAAAATCAGCTCATAGGTTTCAAATCAAAGTAGGTAGGTAGTAAACAAATGTTACTCATTTATTACAAAAAGAAAATGTTAATTTGGGTGAAACTGAAACTAGGGTAATAAATATTTCGTGTATACGTGAGATATAAAGATAGCATTAAATTCAATCTAAGTCTTTTATGCAATTTCTATAAATAGGAGGAGAATATAATCAATGTTTGTAATAAATAAATAAATAAATATAAAAAGTACCTGGAAAAGAGAGTACCACAGTCACATTTGTACTCTCTAGTCCCACAAATTTTGCTATGGGCTTTCCAATCAGATTGAACTGCATATTTCTTTGAACATTTCTCACACTTCCATTTCTTCTCACCATGTTTTCTACTATAATGTTTCTTTATTCCAGTAAGGTCTCCAAGAGCTCTACAAGGGTCGTTATGAACACAACTCTTTTCTGGGCATATATAAACTTTTTTTCTAACTATTTCATTTTTGTTTCTCTGCTTCAGTTTCCATGGAAGATTGTGACCTCTTCTATGAAGCTGCAAGTTTTGGTCTCTTTGAAAACCTTTGTTGCATATTTCACATATAAATCTGTTTGTCGCCATTAGTGATTTTGGAGACATAGCTATAATTTCTGCATCTGGATCTACTACATACAAAATTAATTAATTAAATTAAAGCCTATCCAAAAAAAAAAAATTAATTAATTAAAAATATTCAAAAATACACTTGCCTGGTGTTCCAGGGAGATTTCTCTTCTTCTTGTTTGGATTTGTGTTGGTGATAGGGTTAGGGTTAGGGTTTGAACTTGTAATGAGTTGATGATCTTGAACAAACCCTTTAATGGTGGATGGAATTACCGAAAGCCCATCTTGAGAGTTCATCTTAGAACAAAGAAAACCACTTAGCTAGCTAGATATTTTTGTGTTGTGATTATTATTAATAAATCCAATAAAGCAAAAAGAAATAGCAAAGACAAATTGAGAAGCTAAAAATTGAATACAAGCGACCAAAATAAAGATAACAACAAAAGCTAGCTTATCGCTGTTTACAAAACAGTTTGAAAATAAATAAATCAGAGAATTTAGGGAGTGCGAGAATTTTTGATTACTGAAAACAGATAAAACCCAGAATTGGTAGTTGGTTATACTTTAAAGAATTGGAGTCTTTCTGGTAAATCCTTCTTTGTTGCTTGAATTTGGAAATAAAAGAGCAAAGAGAAGACGAGAGAGAATGAGAGTGGAGAGAGAGAGAGAGGGAGAGAGGAATATTTCTAATTTCTCTCTCTATCCTTATCAAGTAGGGCTGCTTGTTCTCAAAGTCGGTCAGACAAAGCCAATAGACTCAGCTGGACCACTACTACTATCAATTTTCTACTCTTTTTCTTCCTCTTATATAATATAATTTTATTAAAATAATTAAATTTAAAATGTGAATAGTTAAAAGGAAGTAGGGAAATGATACATGCATGTCGATTTATAATTACATTAATTATTTTTTATTGTGTCATAAAAATTTTGAAAAATAAAACTTTCTTATTTTCAATTTTATTTTTACACATAATACTTTTATTTTTTATGTGAATGTAAATTTGTATACAAATTTACACCTTACTAAGTAAAGCACTCGGAGTGATTCCAATTTAAATGGAGAAATATTATTTGTTCTTGTATTTACAAAACACCACTTATACCATGTTTGTTTCTAAGTAATAAAAAATTTGGTCGTATGATTTTTGTATAATTATTTATTTAATTGTTAAATAATATCGTATTGTATAAAATAAAAAATGCATGATTATGTACAAATTTAATATCAATAGTGAGTTAAGTTTAAACTGTATTAAAATTTTATTTAATTTATCTGAAATTTTAAATTTTAAAATATGTTTCAATCTTTTTTTTTAAATTAATAATAATTTTATTTTTTATTTTTAAAATATAAGAAAATATAAAAATAAATTTTTATAATGAAATTATTTTAATAGTTAAGAAAATTATATAAGATAAATTAAATATTATTTTATTAAAATAATTATAATAAATTTATCTAACTATATTATAAGATAATTACAATATAATTTTGCATTAATATATAATTTACATTTTAAATAAGTGCTTATATTTTGCTGGACCGCACACTTCCGTTAATTCATACAATTATTTATGGACATATAATTTTGCATTAAGTCTTAAAATGAGATAAGTCTAAAAATGGTTTTTTATTCAACAAAACTCTAGAAAGGATTTTTTTTTCTTTCTTTCTCAAAACTAAAAAGATTTAGTTGACTCTTGTTTTGTGTAGAAATTCTTTTACGTACCGTGTGCGTAATGATTTTTAAGAGGATTGATTAATTATTTAATAAATATTATTAATTAATATAGAATTGTCATTTACATTGAAAAAAATTCTATGATGCATTTTTCTAGTTATTTATAAATATAAAACCTTGATATCATGTTAAGATCCCAGGAAAGTTGATTTGAAAAAGTGGAAAACAGAGTTTACGAGAAAAAGAGAAAAAGTGAATGGCCTTTTACAGCCCACCATAGACGAGGTAAAAATGATTATGATATAATTTGCCTTTGGAACAAAAAAATAAAAAAGAAAAAGGCCAGAACCAGAAAAAGGAGAGAGAGAGAGAGAGAATAATGTCGTCCGTGAGAACTGAGTCACTGACGAGCTGACATTGGACCTAACAAAGACTGACGGTGAAAACCGAAGAAGTTAAAAGGTTAAATATAAACAAATTTTCACTCAAATTTTATAATTATATTAATTATGATTTATTATATTGTAAAAAAAGGTTAAAAATAATAAAATTATTTACTTTTTTAAAAAATGCTGGCACGAAATGTTATAGCAAAAATGAATAAAAATTTATATATATTTAATATTTTAATAGTAAGAAATAGATAAAATTTACTGTTAATAGTCTTACTCATCAAT
Source organism: Hippophae rhamnoides (assembly GCA_033030585.1). Classification (NCBI taxonomy): domain Eukaryota; kingdom Viridiplantae; phylum Streptophyta; class Magnoliopsida; order Rosales; family Elaeagnaceae; genus Hippophae; species Hippophae rhamnoides. The sequence continues at coordinate 18,262,940 of CM065437.1, read as the reverse complement.
TATTCTTTACTATTCATCATCTTTTGCACCAGTCGAAATATCACTGCCTCCATTATATATCAATTTCAGTAAGACCAAGTACGTTCACTTTGGTTGAAGCTTTCTTCATTTTTGTTTTAATCTGCTATATTGCTCTGTTTTTCAATGTTTTATCTTTATACCCATTTGCATATTTATTGTTTCTTTTAATTTCCTTCTTATTTATGGGTTTTTGCTATTGAATCTTCATTAATAGCTATTGCTTTTACCACCCATGTCTTGAATCCCTTAAAGGTCTTAAACTTGATGAAAAGTTCATATTTTTTTTCCCAAGATCTGGTGAAGAAGTCTGTAGAACTCGACACTTAAAGAACATGAGCGAAATAAGTATCGATGGTTTTTGGCAGAGGAGACTGATACGGAGTTTGTGAGAATAGAGTGGACATGGATGCCATTGAAGCTAGAGAGAATAAAGCTAGATTTTGGGCATAATTCTGACTATTTGTTCAAAAATTGTGAGTTCGAATAATAAATTTAATTAATTTTTTGATTTTTTATTTATTTCTCAATGGTTGTGTATGGAAAACTTATATAAATTGTATTAATATATAATTCGATAATAGAAAATTTACGAAATTTAATCTGATATTATAAATAATACAAACACAATAATTGGATAATACATTTTAAATTTACTCTAATTTTATTGAAGTTTGGACTTGTGAATATAAGACTCATGACTTCAAACATTATTTATAGGATTTCAAAATCGACATCTTTGATCTTTCAAAGAGTACAAATATGGAGATCTAAATTTGAAATCTTTCAACTCCTAAAACCTTTATCATAATATTAGCAATTAGCAATTTGCTTTTGGAAGGAGTATATTCTACCTCCATTGTATCTGCCATAATGAAGTGAAAATTAATAAAACACGCCTGCCTTTATACTTATTAAATTATTAATTCTTGACTAAGTAACTAGAACTTTTATAATCACAAAACACACTTTGCAAGCACTTTTTGCATCTACATTACTCCAATCATGGTATAAGCTAGTGCTCAATCCTCTGCCTTCGTAAATGATCTTGACATTACTATTTTCCTTCCTGACTTTCGTAACACCTAGGAATGGCAAAGGAAGATGCAAAATTTACTTGCGTTACACCCATCAGGACTATTAGCGGTTTGTAAACTTGTTTACAAGCCTAAAGAAATCAAAATAAACTTTGAAAAATTCTAGCCAATTTGAAGTCCAGTTCATGGAAGCTTCTAAGATGATCTGGATTGATAAGGATATAGCTCATGATTGGTGGGAAGAAAAAAATCAATGGGTTAAGTAAGGAGATAGGTGTATGGTTTACATTGTTTTGGTAGGTTTATATTGTATGGCTTAGATTTATTTATTGTTTCTATAAATACCTCTCATTAGCAATGTAATAATCAAGCTAAATGAATCAGAAACGAAAATTCAATAATTTTTGAGTGTTTCTGGAAAATTGTTCTTGAGTATTCTTGAGTTTTGAGAGTTTAGATCTATAATTTTCCAACAAAGTGGTATCAGAGCTGTAGTTGGAAATATAAATATACACTATTGTATATCAAATCGAAGCTCTCGGCGAGACAAATCTGACGCCGCAAGAATCATCCAGATCGGAGTTCGGACGTGCCACCACGATCCTCCGAAAGGTTCTGCCAAAAAGTGAGTTAACTCACTGAGTCAGCCGAGTTGACCGAGCCGTCAAGCTGTTTGACCAAGCCGCCGAAACAGTTGACCAAAAAAGTTGAATTTGATAGTTGACTTTGATCGTTGACCAAAAAATCAAATTTTTCCCCAGAATTCCTCTTAAGGTTTTTTGACGTTCTGAATCCATCTGTACGATCAGAATTTACAAATTCTCACTATATTGTGTGTTACGTCAAATTGAGGTATGTCATCATTTCAAGTCCTGACACTCAATAACGACAACTACGATAATTGGAGTATCAAGATGAAGGCTCTTTTGGGTGCACATGATGTGTGGGAAGTCGTAGAGAAAGGCTTAAGTGAGCCAGATGATGAAGCTACTTTAACGCAAGTGCAAAAAGAATCTTTGAAGGATCTGAGAAAAAGAGACAAGAAAGCTCTTTTTTTTATCTATCAAGCCTTAAATGATGATGGGTTTGAGAAGATTTCAGATGCAACATCTTCCAAAGCAGCGTGGAATAAGCTTCAAATTTCTTTCAAAGGAGCCGAGAAAGTGAAGAAGGTTCGTCTCCAAACACTAAGAGGTGAGTTTGAATCTCTACATATGAAATCTTCTGAATCTATTTCCGACTATTTCTCGAGAGTCGCAGTTGTTTCTAATCAATTAAAAAGAAATGGTGAGATGTTGGGAGATGTTAGAATAATGGAGAAGATACTTTGTTCATTAGATTCCAAATTTGAACACATCGTCGTGACGATTGAGGAAACAAAAGATTTGGAAGAAATGACCATTGATGAACTCAATGGGTCATTACAAGCATACGAAGAAAAGCATAAGAAGAAGCAAGGGATCACTGAGCAACTCTTCAAGATGCAATTCAAGGATAAGCAAGAAAGCCAAGGCAATGACAGAAACCAACGTGGCCGAGGTAAAGGTAGAGGCCGTGGAAGAGGTTGGAATTACAACAACAATTCCAACAACTTTGAGAGAGTAGAAAGCTCAACACAAAGTCGTGGAAGTGGTAATAAGAACTCAAGGTATGGCAAATCTCAAGTTCAATGTTATAATTGTCAGAAATTTGGACATTATGCTTCAGAATGTAGAGCCCCCAATAATAGAGTAGATGAGAAAATCAACTACATAGAGGAGAGGACCGATGAGAAAGAAACTCTTTTTCTAGCACAGAAGGAGGGTAATAGTAGTCAACCAAATGCATGGTATCTTGACAGCGGTGCAAGCAACCATATGTGTGGAAGGAAAGACATGTTCGTGGAACTAGATGAGTCAGTAAGTGGAAATGTCTCATTTGGAGATGATTCAAACGTAGCAGTGAAAGGAAAATGTAACATTCTTATTCGTTTGAAAGATGGGCAACATCAATTTATTTCCAATGTTTACTATGTCCCAAATATGAAAAGTAATATCTTAAGCTTAGGACAACTGTTAGAGAAAGGTTATGATATTCATATGAAGGATTGTAATCTTTCTATAAAAGATGATAAGAATAACCTCATTGCTAACGTGCCGATGTCAAAGAATAGAATGTTCTTGATCAATATACAAAATGACATTGCAAATTATTTGAAAGCCTACTATAAAGATTCATCGTGGCTATGGCATCTTCGATTCGGAAATCTCAATTTTGGAGGATTAGAGCTGTTGTCTAAGAAGGAGATGGTGAAGGGACTGACTTGCATTAACCATCCTAATCAACTTTGTGAAGGGTGCCTACTCGGGAAGCAATTCAGAAAAATCTTTCCAAATGAGTCAGACTCAAGAGCCAAGAAGCCACTCGAGCTAATCCATACTGATGTTTACGAATTGATCAAGCCTAGTTCTCTCGATAATAGTAACTATTTTCTTCTTTTTACTGATGATTTTTCAAGAAAAACTTGGGTATATTTCTTGAAACAGAAATCAAAAGTTTTTGAAGTATTCAAGAAGTTCAAAGCTACAGTGGAGAGAGAAAGTGGTAGAAAAATCAAAGCCATGAGATCAGACCAAGGTGGAGAATTTACATCCAAGGAGTTTCAAGAGTTCTGTGAAGCAAATGGAATTCATACATCTTTAACAGTACCAAGATCCCCCCAACATAATGGTGTAGCTGAAAGAAAGAACTGAACAATCCTCAATATGGCATGAAGCATGCTTAAAAGCAAGAAACTACCCAAAGAGTTTTGGGTAGAACTAGTAGCATGTGCAGTTTACTTGTTAAACCGATCTCCAATAAGAAGTGTATGGAAAAAGACACCGCAAGAGGCATGGAGTGGAAGAAAGCCTGGTATTTCCCACCTAAGAGTCTTTGGAAGTATAGCCCATGTTCATGTACCGGATGAGAGAAGAATGAATCTTGATGATAAAAGTGAGAGTTTTATCTTCATCGGTTATAATGCTAATTCAAAGGGCTATAAGTTGTACAACCCACACAATAAGAAGGTTATGATTAGTCGAGATGTAGTATTCGATGAAGAAGGAGAATGGGATTTTAACTCTCATACAGATAACTTCAATTTCTTTCCTCAGCTTAAAGAAGATGAGCAGACAATGAGGGAGCAATCTGTAGAAATTCAACAAGAGCCAATGACTCCACCTACTTCACCAATGCCAACCACTCATGAAGATCTGTCATCATCTTCAAGTGGAAGTGAAAGAGTTGTGACACGTACACGAAATCTCCAAGATCTTTATGAGGTAACAAAACGACAAGATAATCTTACCTTATTTTGTCTCTTTGCTGATTGTGAACTAGTGAGCTTTCAAGAAGCTATACAAGAGAATAAGTGGAGAAATGCGATGGATGAAGAAATCAATGCAATAGAAAAGAACGACACATGGGAACCTGTTTCACTTCCCAAAGGGCATAAGGCAATAGGTGTCAAATGGGTGTACAAGACAAAGAGGAATGCTAAGGGAGAGATTGAAAGACACAAGGCGAGGCTAGTAGCAAAAGGATATAGTCAAAAGGCTGGAATTGACTATGATGAGGTATTTTCTCCCGTTGCTCGATTAGAAACTATAAGACTAATCATTTCTTTGGAATAAGTGGAAGATACATCAAATTGATGTAAAATATGCTTTTCTAAACGGAGTCCTTGAAGAAGAAGTCTACATTAAGCAACCATCAGGCTATGAAGCAAAATGTCACAAAGACAAGGTATTGAAGTTGAAGAAAGCTCTCTATGGGTTAAAGCAAGCACCAAGAGCATGGAATAACCGCATCAACAAGTACTTTCTAGAGAATAACTTCACCAAGTGTCCCTATGAATATTCACTCTACATCAAGATTGAAGATGGCGATATTCTAATCTTTTGTCTATACGTAGATGATTTCATCTTCACTGGAAGTAATCCAAATCTATTTGAAGATTTTAAGAAGGTGATGACCCGAGAGTTCGAAATGACAGATATCGAGTTAATGGCATACTACCTTGGAATTGAAGTGAGGCAAAAGGAAGAAGGCATATTCATCTCTCAAGAAAGCAATGCAAGGGAGATACTAAAAAAGTTCAAGATGAATGATTCCAAGCCGATCAACACACCAGTGGAATGTGGAATCAAACTATCCAAGCATGAAGATGGTGAAAGTATGGATCCAAATTTTTTCAAAAGTTTAGTTGGAAGTCTGTTATCTCACATGCACAAGGCCTGACATCTTGTATGTCATTGGATTGATTGGCCGTTATATGGAGAAACCGACAATCACTCATTTCAAAGCTGCAAAAAGAATCCTACGCTATCTAAAAGGTACAATTAATTTTAGCTTGTTCTATTTGACTTCTAATGATTACAAGCTTGTTGGATATAGTGATAGAGATTTCGGTGGAGATATAGACGATCGAAAAAGCACTTTTGGATTTTTGTTTTTCATGGGAGATACTGCTTTTACATGGATGTCAAAAAAGTAACCGATTGTCACATTGTCTAGCTGTGAAGCAGAATATGTAGCAGCTACCTCATGTGTTTGCCATGCAATTTGGTTGAGAAACTTGTTAAAAGAGTTAAGTATGACACAAGAAGAGCCAACCAAAATATGTGTCGACAACAAGTCAACCATTGCCTTAGCCAAAAATCATGTTTTCCATGATGAAACAAACACATAGATACTCGATATCATTACATCAGGGAGTGCATCACAAGAAAGGATGTACAACTCGAGTATGTAAAATCACAAGATTAAATTGCCGACATCTTCACTAAACTGCTCAAGTAAGAAGACTTTGTCAGATTGAGAAATTTGCTCGGCATCATAAAACAAGTTTAAGGGGGAGTGTTGGTTTGTAAACTTGTTTACAAGCCCAAAGAAATCAAAAGAAACTTTGAAAAATTCTAGCCCATTTGAAGTCCAGCTCATGGAAGCTTCTAAGATGATCTGGATCGATAAGGATACAGCTCATGGTTGGTGAGAAGAAGAAAATCAATGGGTTAGGTAAGGAGATAGGTATATGGTTTAGATTGTTTTGGTATATTTATATTGTATGACTTAGATTTATTTGTTGTTTCTATAAATACCTTTTATTAGAAATGTAATAATCAAGCTAAATAAATCAGAAATAAAAATTCAATAATTTCTGAGTGTTTTTGAAAAATTGTTCTTAAATGTTTTTGAGTTTTGAGAATTTAGATCCATAATTTTCCATGAGCGTAGTCAGCATCAACGTAAGCTTCTAGCTCAAGCTTACGAGACTTGTAAATTCATTCATTTACAAGTCCTTCTTCTCTATCCTTTCTCTTTCCTTGTTCCTTTAACAGAGTCTATTAATTGTTGTCACTTGTTTATCTCACTTTTAATTTCTACCCCCTTTTTCCTCTACTTAGCAGTACGTACATCACTTATTCATTTGTCATAAATGTGTTAGGTATTTCTCCATTCTCTACTTTATTCTAATTTTTATTTTCGAGTCTAAGATATTTTTTTTGTATTCACGTATTTTTACCTTTCGTACTTAAGTTGCTATAATGATTTGTTTTATCTTTCTTTTATATATTTACTTTGAATTACAACTATTTTTGTCTATCTTTTTACTAAAAAAATATAGATCGCTGCTTAGTTGAAATTCTCCTATTTAAGCCTTATTATTTATACCTTGTGTTAATCAACTTGTTACTTGCTTTAAATAAGCATCGAAATCAAACTCTTTATATTTAATTATGATTCTTCTTTAACATAGAACATTACTTGCTACTTGTAAATTTGTATTAGGTTATAATATAACAGAACATTAACTTAAAAGTTCATATTCAACTAAAGCTATACATTCTTTTTTTTAAATGAAAAAAAAAAATCTAACAAAAATAAATATATTTATTGTCACTCCAATTCTTGATAAAACACATTTTTCTAAATCTAAAAGTGATGAGTATGAAAAATATTATACTAGTTCTCTTGAATGTGATCTAGGTATATGTTGTTAAATATAGCCATATCATGTCAATGAATAAAACGATATTTAGAGAAAATATATTAACATGGGACCATATCAAACTAAATTAGATTTTTATCCATTTATTTTTTTTGGAATCCAACAACGTCGGTTTCAATAATCATGGTTCACAAAATTTTCTTAGTTAGAGTATGATGATTGCTCAAAAAACACTAAAATAACCATGATTTTATGTACATTAATTGATTAAAAATATATATATTTATATAAATTTGTCTTTTTCGGAATCACGGGTATTTTTATTGTTTTTTAGGTATTTTGGCTTAAAAACACAATTTAAAGACTCAAAGAGGAATACTTGAAGCAATACATCATAAATATATTAATAAATAAGTGGGAAAAGGTCAACAAATATGGAAAAATTGGACAAAATGGGTCGAAAAGGTCAAAAATGTCAAAAAGGAAAAAATCGCGAAAGAAATTTATCCCGTACGGCACCAAGGCCAGCAGACGCTGACTATCGTTTCATCCGCTACAAGTCAGCAAGCCTCCGCTCGCGCTAACGCGTTTTTGCCCCATTTTCCACGCCGCTCTGACGCCACGCCGACGTCATTGATGACCTCGATTTCCATTACACTTTTTTAATTTTTTAATAATTTATTAACATTTTTTTACTCATTTTTTCTCTCCATCATCACCTATAAATACCCCCCTTCCCTTCACTTCAAAACACACTTCTCTCTTCTTTCTTTCTCTCCATTTCTTAGTTTTTATGTTTTAGCTAGTTTTTCTTATGTTTTAGCTAGTTTCTCTTAGTTTTAGAGTTCTTCCCTCTTTGGGAAGAACTAGTTATGTTTCTTTTGTAATAATTTAGTTTTTTTTTATTCAATAAATGGGAGTGCAAATTCCGCTTGGAGGTTTTCTAGCAACGGGAATGGCATCGAAGTACTGTAAGGATTTTATTTTCTTTGCAGTTATTTTGTATGCTTTATTCTTACATGTTATATTTAATTTGTCTGTGATTAAATTTAACTGTGCTATAATGCTTGTAAAAATGATGTAATAATAACGTTGTTATGCTACGAAATATTAAATAGGTAAAAATCTCTAAAATGAATTGATTTTATTTTTATTCAAGATTTTATATTAAGAATGTTAGAGAGAAATATATTATTTTTCATTACAAACTTAAATCTGAAAATTAGATTTTAAGGTTTAGTTATCCGTCGATTTAGAGTAGTGCTCTTTTATTTGTTGGTACAATCGCCTAGGTAGTTAGAGTAAAGCTCTATTTCAAAAGTTTTTATAAGAATTATTATCTGAAAATGTATCGACAACATGTTTTCGGTAGTAGTTTTAAAACTTGAAAGTTAGTACTCGGATAACTAAATTCTTAGGTTTAATTTGGACACCTTGAATAAAGTTTAAACTGTCTAACCCCACCAAAGGTGGCATTTAAATGGTTCATTTTCAATCTCTTAGAAAAAGGAATTAATTTAATTAACCAAATTAGTTATCAACCCCACCCATAGGTGTTAAATGATTTGTTTAGTTAACAAAGAATATCTAACCCCACCAAAGGTGGTATTCATACAAAAAAGGGAGAATCAATAAATATCAATTCATATCTTTAATAACCTAAATAATACGAGCAAGCATAATTAACTTAGTTATTATATCCATAAATACTCCACTATTTATAAAAGATAAAATTTGCATGAATGTTTTTTGAATCTATGTTTATTTTTCTGTAATTAGATTAAAAACACAAAAGCCCCAAAATATCGTGACAGGATGTTTAGGATTTAATTTTGTTTTTAAAAGTTTGAATAATAAATTAAAAACCACATACATTCCTTCCTTAGATCGACCTTGGGAGTATACTTATCATTTTCTACGAAATGATTCGTGCACTTGCGAGAGTTTTATAAATATAAAACCAAAGTATTGGCAGAATCGGCGATGCCAGTTTTCGCTCATCAGAGTACTCTCCAGAAAAAATAAAATTTTTTTTCTTTCTTTCCATGGTTTCTTTTTTAGTGTAACCCTTCAAAGTATCCAATACTCACTTTTAAATATATGGAGATTGGAAGATAGTTAATAATAAAAATAAATGTGGCCTTTTCACTCCCGATGGGATTCAAATTCATCACATAATGATACCTTGTAATAATAGCATTGTAAAGTTTATAAGTGTTGGTGATAGTCGTGAACAAAACGTTTAAATGTAATTTAGTTTCTATACACATTTTCAATATCACTATTAAAGTCGAAGAAACTTTCAAGTTTTAAGTTTCAAGTAAATATGTTTTAGGTATACTCTTTTTCTTAAGCATATTAGATTTTATATTAAACATATAGGAATATTTAGTATATAGGTTGCTCAATAGATCAAGTAGTATATAGATCGATCATGTATAATCTAATTCCTTTTAGGTGATTTTAAAATTGGGATAGATCGATCGAAATTGGGTTTGATCGATTGAGGTATTAGATCGATCGAGAATCGAATATATTCAAATCTACTTGGTCTCAAGTTTTTATTAATATTTTCCTAGATCAATTGAAAAAGGGTTTCGATCGATCGAGCAGCAAGTGCTTCAACTTTAACCTAATCATTTACTCAAGACAAACTTTTCAATTACCATATTGTCTCCATTATTTATGGCTCTAAGAATTATTTTTGGGCATATTTGTAATTAGTCTTTGACCTAGGACTTCAATATTTTCTATTTAAACGAACCTTTAGCCTTCTATTCTCCTAACCATAATTACTTTAATCTTTATCATAAGCTCTCTCTTTTTCAATCTATTTTAAAAAATCAAAATCATATTTTTTGATCATGTGCTTTATCTTCTATTCTAGAATTTTCTACTTGATTTTATTGTATCTATTATTTTATTAAATCATCTAGTTAGGATTTTTCATTATTGATTCGAGTTTATTAAAATGTTAGTCTGGATCCATACACCTTATTTATATAAACTGTGCAAGAAGTGTGGGCTTATAAGTGGATTACTTGGGGACATTATCTGTGATGGGTAATTTAAGTCCTGAATTTGCAATTAAACATTATTTTCATAGTGGATAATTAGGTGATCCGGTGAATTGATGATTTTTTCCTTAAGTCATTGTTGTGATCTAGATTGTTTCCATCTAAAATATCATGTGTCAATCCTTATTTATTTATGCTTTATTTTATATACACACAATTGTATATCTCACTGTTTGTGAAATTTTAATTTGACATAATTTGATTAATTATCTATTTATTCTCTCTAGTTAATTAGTCTTGTAACTAAAACTTCTAAGCATGCTTTAAAAAATCCAGTTACACACATTAATAAAGTGGTCTATGAAAAATCTTCATAACAAATAATGCAAGATCGTTTACAACTCAAGGCTACAAATAAAGGCCATTAATTAGCTTGCAAAGCAAGCATATATTTTCAGAGGTTATAATGAATCTAACGCGTCATTTAAACGTGATAAATTTATTAAGATGATCAAATCATTTGTATTATTAAATTTAAATATTGATAATGTTACCCTAGATTGTGCTCTTGTAAATGCAAAATAAACTTATCAAATGTTTCAAAATGTATATTAAACATGATTGCAAACAATATTTATAAAAAAATATGATAAGAAGTTGGCAAGGAAAAAATTTGCATTTATGTTGATGAGCTCGTTGATAAGTCGAGTAAAGACATTAATTATCTTAAGAATTATTGATTATGATGAATTTTACGAAGAACGTTGTTTTGATATTGTTCACATTCAACAAATTATGGCTTCATTTCTTAAGGAGAAAATGTGTTTAGCTCTTTCTAAACGTAATCTTCAAGTTAAGAACATCTATAGTCAATGGTATGATGTTGCTAGTAATATGTGTGGTTCATAGAATGGATTCAAAGTTTTGTTTATCAAAGACTTTCCATTTGCACACTATCTTCATTAATTTGCACCTCTCCTCTATTAGTATTTATTGTACCAAGGGGAAAATGCATGTGGTACTAATGAGGGGCACGTGTCTTACTTTAATTTTGTAAAAAATAAATTTTTAAGTGTAATATTTATTAAATCATAGATAAATTATATCTAAAAAATAGAACTGTGTCTTACTTGAATTTTTAATTTTAAGCCTTTAATATTCAATATTTTGAACATATTCTTTTATTAAAATGATATACATATAATATTTTTTATTTAAAAATAAATAATAATTAAAATAAAACTCATATTATTTTTACTGTGTATATGATGGCCCTCTTAGACATAAATTCTAAAGTTGACATTGGTTGCAACTACTAAAGAAATCCATAATATATACATCTTTCCTTCAAAGTTAAGTTTAGTTATCATTCTTATTAGAGCTTCATCCTAAGAACTTAAATTAACAAGAAAAATTGAATTCATAGAGTTGTTAGCCCATAGAGAACTTGAGATAAGAAGTTGAGTTAATCAAATTTGTACTTTACAACAACCTGAAGTTACAAGGTAGAATTCTCATTTTAATGCCGTAAACATGCTAATTGAAATATTTGGTGTAAAATGTAATTTCTTGATAGCTTTGAAGGAAAAAATGTCTAATTATAATATAAGATAGAAAGCTTAAAAGGAACTCGATCAAAGCAATTAAATATTTTGAATTTATTTTCTTCCTATTTTTGATGGACAAAATTATGAAAATTATTGATTTTTTATGTCATGCATTACAATATGAGTCTTAAGATATTTTGAAAGGTTCAAGACTAGTGAAATCTACAAAATCCATTACAATAATGAATAAATTTTATGATAGTTTTAAACATGAAAAACGCTCAACTGTTCCTAAAAGTGTGATTTAGGGATGGTTGTAGGCGGAAATTTATGAAAACTTTTTAAGGAGGATTAACTTGTCACTAATAATTGTTCCTAAACATTTCTATCAACTCTTTTGCGATGGTACCAGTCCAGTTTGTTATTCTAGTGCATAAACTGTGTTGTGTGAACTAACTTGGACACCACCAACCTCCAATGATAACACTGACCCACCAGCCCTTCCAGCCACTACTCCTCGAGCTCAGCCTCCAACCTCAGCCACTTGCGCACGAATACAGATTGCATATATTTCCTTTTCTAGCTATGGAGTTAGCTCGGCGCTCTTATTTCAATTTTTTTAATGTGATGAAATATTTTCATATATTTGTTTCTTTTTGTTTCATTATTTTCAAAATGTATTTTTTATATGCTTTTCTATTAATCTCTATAAGTAAATGTATATATAAATAGATTTTCATAACATTAATTGGGTGTATATATACTACTAATTATTAAATGAAAAATTATAGAGGATAATACATTAAGAGATATGTTAATTTCATTTTATTGTCCCAGTATTTTGACATAACTATTAAAATTAAAATAGAATATTAAAATAAAAACATTAAAAAAAAAATTAAAAAAAAATTGAATTGTTTTAAATACATTAAAATAAAGTAACAAAATAAATGAACTATTAAAAATAGAATACTTAAATCATTCAAGAACATGGGTACAAAGTGTTTATTTATATAAGTTAATAATGAATGTTGATATTCCTTTCCATTTTAGGTATTTTTTAGTTGAGATTTAAGAAAGCTTAAGTGTGAGATATAAGAATTAATTATTTTCATATATATATATATATATATATATTTTGATGGATAAATCTTGTATATGCATGGATGGAAAGTATACTGATTAATTTAACAAAAGATTTAAAACTTTTTGAAAAAAAAGTTGCTTCTCAAGTAAGTAAACAGTCCCAAAAAGTTTGTGCGTTCAATGTTGAGTCACTTGATAGAGTTAAGTAACAAGTTGAGTCTTCTAATCTAGATGCGACTTATACATGTCATATCAAAATAAGCATACACCTAAATGTTAACGAATGAAGTTGAGTTCTCAATTGATGTTTTAGATGTTGTGAACGTTAAGGCTCCTCTGATTATTAAATATGAGAATGATATTTCTGTTTGTACAATTACATCAAATGCTCTTGCTTATTATGAGACGTATTAACTACTTATTATTAATTTATAATTTTTTCTTTGAATTATAATGTGTTACTAATTCTTTTATTACATTAATATAAAATAGTGTTTGATCACCTGATAAATTCAAGTAGTATAGCTTTATACCACCATTTTGTGAATATTATCTTGATTTATAATGTATGAAGTTCTAACTAAGACGAGAAAATTGATACTCTTGTTAAATGAATGATTAATATTTATGAGGATAAATGACTTATAATGAGTAATTTAGCTTACGTTGAAATTTATGTGAATTTTTTTTAAACTTGTGATATATTTGATGATTTTAGATTGTTTATAGAAATTATTGGAGGCTTAGAATTGTATATGGTGGTGGTGTAATTTAATAGTTAGTCACTTGATAATAGTCTAGCACATAGATTTGTGCAATTAGTTTCTTAGATAAAATAACATAACTTTAAAGTAATTATTAGTTACAAATATATTACTTATTTATCATTAATATTTTTCATTAGTATTATTTTTTTAATAAAACATACTAATAATTTACACGAGGGATATTTATATACAATCTAAGAAGATATCCTCATGAATTAATAAGTATTAATTAAGATGTGTATTTGGATTCTTTTAATGCTTTATATAATTAATATATATTTTCTCTTGATTTGAACATGATATACTTATTTACGTAGTTTGCAAGAAAGAAAATATACACAAGAAAAGAAATCGAAGTTTATCGACATGAATGGTGTACTTATCTCATCACAAAATGAATACAACATGATATTATTATTTTTTATTTAGTTTGGTAAAAATGATAACATTTTAATTGTAACGGAGACATGTATGAAAATTATTTAAATTTTTTGAATTAATGAATTACTAATTTTATATTAGTGATTATCGGTTATGTATATATAATTTTATTCAAATGTAATTATAATTAGTATTCTTTAAATAATGATATCCGTGAATATATTGAGAATGCAATATATATTACATTTGTAAGAGTTATATTTTTTAATTCTTTTGTACCGTCCCAAAATATTAGCAAAAAACGGTTCATAAAAGTTTTTTAAGATAGTTGATGAAATATCTTCTAGAAGGGTTATTAACTGTCCCTAAAAGCCTTTTAAGATGATTTTTAACTTGTAATATATTATGGGACTATTATTAAACATCCTAAAGAGTAAGTTTTAGAACAGTTCCTAAAGGTCTTTCAAAACAGTTATTTATCTTTAAGGATAGTTATTGTTTTATATTATTTATCGTTCCAAATTTTGTTATATATAGGGATGCCTACATAAAAAACGTAATTTTGTAGTAGCCAACACTTTAGAGAAGCTAAGAGCATGTTATTGGTATAACTTTTTACAACTTGTGATATCATTTTGTTGTGAAAAGAGAAGCTAAGAGCATGTTATTGGTATAACTTTTTACAACTTCTGATATCATTTTGCCAAAATGATGATATTGATACAACTCTATAATAATTTAATAATTATTTAAATATGTTTTTTATTATTTTGATTTTTTTTATAACCGTGGTTATAAATAATAATTTTTTCTAAAGGTATACCTTTTTAAACTTTAAATGATGGATATATTGTATTTTATGTATAACAATAATTCATAAATAAATTTTAATATCAATTCGATTTCTTCTTCGATTCAAAAAATTCGATATGTTTAGATTCAGATTAATATATCATTCGATCGGATTTAGATTCAAAATCTTCAAATCTAATTTGACTTGATGAAAAAATATAGTTTTGATATGATGCTCACTCTATTAACTATAATTTGTTTTAAAATAAATTATATTACTCATGCATATAATAAAATTCAAAAACGAACTTACAATACTTACTACTCTTTCAATTTGATGAACATGCCATTAGATTATAAATGGAGGAAAAAAATTATTAAGTAAAAAATGTTACTCTTACTTACAGGAGTAAATTATATACCATAAATAAATATTTATAAAAATAAAATGGAAGATGACTTATTTATTTTATTCTATATAAAAGAAAGAGGTGTTTTTTAAAGTAACATTTTTGAGTAAGAATATTAAAAAATATAAATGAATCATTATGTTTACTTTTCAAAAGTGTTTATAAAATAATTAGTATATGAAACTTTTATAGATTTTATGCTATATAATTGTTATAAGAAATTTTTTTATTATAATTTTATATGAAACTTTAATAAACTCTTCACAAGTTTTATTTATATTTTTCTCTCTTATTTCCATGCATTAGAAGTTATATATGAATTCGGAGTTCAAACTAGGGCTGCGGAATATACGTAGCGATGGTTATTTATCTTTTGTCTTAGTTTCATATAGAATTGCAACTATACGTAGACGTGTAAAATATATAAACACACTTGTTTTGTTTTGTTTTGGTTTTTATAAAAGATAAACACCCGTTAGAATTTATATTTTAGTTGAATACACATAGCAAAACATAAAAATACAACTTAAAAAAATTAGATTCCTATTTATATTAAAATAACGCTATTAGAGATACCTTTACCTATTTGAATTAGAATTCACCAAATAAAATAATAATATATATAATTTATATTATTTACTACAATTTCAACACATATAAAAAAATATCTATAAAATATCAAATAATAATATAAACATTGTTAATAAAATGTCAAATAATTTAGATAAAATATCGTTAATGATTAATTTTATTTATTTTTGAAATAATTTATCATCAAATATTATGATTTAAATTTATTAATAATAAATTTGTTATTTTAAATATTTTAAGTACTTATTTTTAATTTATTGATAAAAATAAATATGAAATATATTTATATTTATATGTATTAAATAAGACAATTAAATTTAAAAATAAGCGATGAATTGTTTTGATATTTTTAAATATTATTAAAGTTTTTATAATTTTATTAGTCTATAATTTTCATAATTTTCTTATTCTATAATTTTCATAATTTTCTTAAATATTTTTGCTGATAATAATAATATTTTTGTATATTCAGTAATTCATACAATTTAAGAAAAATTGTTTAATCTTTAGGAGTTATTTAATCCATTAATAAATATTTTAAAATATATTTGTTTGCAAGAAAGTTACTATATAAGGATAAAGTCAATTTTTTATTCAATTTTGCATTAATATAACTGATAGTAACTGTGATACATAGATATATATATATATATATATATATATATATATATATATAATATGAAGTTATTTTTAATTAAAAAATTAATTAAATTTTTATTATCTAATGTTTAATTTTAGATATTCAATGATAAAAATATTATTTAAGGTTTACTTAAAAAATTTAATTTAAAATATATTTTTTTAAAAGTTTAGATTAATTTTTTAATTATTTATTAATTTTTTTTAGGTATATACTTATCAAAAAATGTAAACATATATGTAAAACATGTAATATTTTATTATATGTGATGAAAAATTAATTAAATAATATCTTTAATATAAATAAAATAAATATTTAGATACTTTCTCATATAATTTAAATACGTTATTTTAACCGACATTCATACTTCAAGCGACAATTGTGCGTGTGAATATTGGTCGAAATACACTGACTGTCAATGCGCGTTGGTCGAAATACACTGACTGTCAATGCGTGTGATGTTGTGCAAATGGTGTTTTTGTTTGAAGTTGTTCACCGACAATTACAGTCAAAAAAAAAAAAAAAGAGCGTTTGATTCTCTTGAGCAAATTAAGTATCTTATAAAATTTGTTGTAAAAAAATAATTTTACAATAAGTTATTTTAAAGTGGGTAAAAATATAGAGTTTTGAATAAGAAATTAGGAACTTATTTAGCTGTATAATTTAAAAACTATTTCCTATATTTAAAAAGTCTGAAGTGTTTGGTCATGTTTTTAAGTTATTATTTTCTAAAATATATTGTTTTATAAAAAAAAATGAGAATAGCTAACTTGTGTTTTCACTGTTTTTCAAAACAAATATAAAAACATGAAAAAAAATCATAAATAACTTAAGTGAGTTAAATAATGAATTATTTTTTTGTTTGTTATCTTAATAATATCATTATTTTATTTTTAATATCATTTTAATTCGAATTTTTGAAATGATAACATAAAGGTATATTATTTGAAAAATTATACTAATTCAATACAATTTATCAATTAATTAAGATTTTTTACATGTGTAGTAATACATATGTGATATTTATAGAATATTTTCATATAATAAATTAATTAAATGATACTTATAAAATATTTTGAGTTATTTAATTAATTTATTATCTAATAATATCGTTTGAATATCACATGTTATATTAAAAATCTTTATTTAAATGATAATTTTATTAAATTAATATATTTTTAAATGATGTATCGTTAAGATTTTACCTCAAAAAATTTAGATAAAAAATATCAAAAATAAAATCATGATATTATTAAGATAATAAACCCATTTTTTTCTTCTACATTTTGCATAATACCAATTTTTTTTTGTTATAAACTTAATATAACTACTTTTTTATTTTACTTAGTTTAATATTTTTTTTCCTTTCAATGGTACAGTAGTCTTGATTTTTTTAATATTTTTAATT
Organism: Hippophae rhamnoides; assembly: GCA_033030585.1. NCBI lineage: Eukaryota > Viridiplantae > Streptophyta > Magnoliopsida > Rosales > Elaeagnaceae > Hippophae > Hippophae rhamnoides. Next base: position 18,245,275 of record CM065437.1, on the reverse strand, counting down.
AAGATATATACTTGACATACATCATATAACACATATTAGAAGGAATTATATTTAACATCATATTGCCACCAAATATTATAACTTAAAAGAGCACATTTAACAAGAATATTTTATTAATATTTAATATGTTAATACTATTAGAATGCATGATAAAAACAAATTTAATAATTTTTTTAAAATAATGCATTTTTTTATAGAATTGTTATAATGTATTTTAATATATCATTTTTATTTGAAAGTATAAATAAAAAGTTAACCTTATATAAATATCATAACTCTTTACGTACACAATTTCTTACCCACATATGATAACGTATCAAATTTAGAGTAAAAAATATATATTATGAAAATATACTTTTAGAACAATTTGCCCAAACATCTCGATGAATATATATTTTTTATTTTTTTTTTATTTTTGAAAGTAATTTTTTAAAAATAATGGTAAATGAACTCAATATTTTTTAAAATTATTGAAAACTATCTTTTTTATAATGGTTTTAAAAGTTTTTTTTAAATTAAGCAACCAAATAGGTTCTAGGTTTTCTCCTAATCTGTTTTTGAGCTTAGAGATAGAATTTGAAAATTAAGTTTTGTTTACTAATTGGTAACGGAAATTAACTAGGACTGAGATAAAAATGAATTTGAATAGAGAGAAAAGTTAGTGTAAAACTTATTTCATTTCTTTGTGTATTTAATAATCATAGAAAATTAGAATAAAAATATTAATTTACTTAAATAAATTTTTAAAAGTAATAATAAAAAATAAAAAGAAATATTAAAATAAAGAAAAAATTTATAATTATATCCCGTGAACTTGAATAAATCACTATCAAGGGAATTAGGAAAACAATCGATGAGAGTACCATTCTTAAATTTGTTGGAGTCTTTATTCTATTTGCATTATATTTTTAAGAAGTAAATAAGAGAATAGGAATGACTTTATTTCCCCTTATCTCCTTTACTTGTTAGTAAGTGGAAATGAGTATCACAATTTATTAATACTAATAGGGTGTATTTATTAATCTATGATCAGTTAAATGAAAATATTAATTTATTTTAAAAATAATAATTATTAGAGAAAATATTAAATATAATATGTTATATATTTTTATTGATTTTTTATTTTTATAAAAATTAAGAGTCATGATATTTTCGTTACGTGTATAACTATAAAAAAAGAATTAATTATTAATATAAAATAAAAATAATATTAATTTTATAATTACATTTTTTGGATTTAAGAAATGGAATCAATATTAACGGTATTGATGGTATGTAAGCCCTTGTTAACTTTCTAGTTTCTACCGTATTTTATGAAATAGCAAGACAATGAAAATAATTCACTTTTCACTCGTTCTTTTTATTTATATTTTAGTAAACACACCATTAATTAGGAGAAAATACACAATAAATAGACTATTTACAAAAAAAAAAAGATTGATAAACTATTTATTTTATTCCATATTGAAAAAAAAAACGTTGAACTTATATAATTAATTTAGCTAAAAAATATATTAACAACAGTCTATTTCAATTGAAATTTTTAATAATTTGTATGGAGTTATGAAATTCATGTTGTAATTACAAAGTTATTAATTCCAAAATATTTTAAAAACTAAGTATTTTTATAAACTTTTTAGTTAAGATTATACGGAAGAAAAATCCCCATTTCATTCTTCACTATCTGCCTCAAAGATTTATAATAATTTCTTATTTTATCATTTCACTTCAACATTCTCAATATTACTTGTTTAACTATTAACAATATAAATTCATAAAATTTCATGATATAAAATTTACTACAATCCACGTTACTCTAGTAACTCTTTAAAATTCCAAAATTCTAATTAAATACAATTCCTTAATTCGACCTTCCTCTTAGAGAGAGTAAATTGAGAAAAAAATAAAATTCTTTTCTCTAAACTGTCATTTTCCCTTCTAGCTTTCATGTTCTTCATTATGCTCCATTTTTTGGAAGCTTGCATGTGAGGCTTTTTTTTTATTAAATTTTAAAAGTTTGTATAGCAATTTGTTATAAATTCTCTTCTATCTTCTGTACATACTACTCTGTTTTTTCTATTTCCTTTTGTCAAAATATTATGATTGTATTTCTATAATTTTCTTTTCTGTTATTTCTGTACAAGTGTATAGTATTTGTATACAAAAAAGGTAACGGAAAGTAAACAAATTATAACAATATTAATTTTCATTATTATTCTTGTCTGCTGATTATCTGTCATAATTCCTGCATTGATGTCTTCTTGTTGTCTGCCATATTACTCACATGCCAACACTCCCCCTCAAGGTGGTGCATATATGTCTCTTATGCCTAACTTGTCAAGTGAATTGTAAAAGTTCTTTGCAGACACAGATTTAGTGAGTATATCATCTAATTGATCTTCTGACTTAACAAATGGAAGCTTAATAATCTTTTCTTCAAGAATCTGTTTGATGAAGTTCCGATCCACTTCAATACCTAAGAAGTATTTGAGCCCTCCCAAATTCTTCATTTCAAACTCATTTGACAATTGTTCTTGAAGCTTAGAGATTTCTTCTTTATCATCCCCTGTAATGATCATGTTGTCTACATAGACTATAAGGGTTGTTATCTTCCTTAATCGGTGTTTTAGGAAAAGAGTATGATTAGAGTTGCTTTGCTGGAACCTATATTTCTTCATTGCTGAACTCAACCTACAAACCATGCTCGAGGTGATTGTTTTAGTCCATACAATGCTCGTTGTAATCTACATGCAGTTTCTTTTCCTGTTGTAACAGTATATCCTGGTGGGATATCCATATAAATCTCTTCCTCAAGATCACCATGAAGGAAGGCATTTTTTTACGTCAAGTTGGTGCAATGGCCAATCCAAATTTGATGCAAGAGATAGCAAGACTCTAACGGTTTTTAGTTTACCCACAGGTGAGAAGGTTTCTTGATAATCTATCCCGTGTTTCTGTGTATATCCTTTTGCTACAAGTCTCGCCTTGTATCGATCAACTAACCCATCTGCTTTATATTTAATGGAGAAAATCCACTTGCATCCTACCATCTTCCTCCCTTGAGGCAACTCGCTTAACACCCATGTGTTATTCTTCTGTAATGCCTCAAATTCCTCTTTTATAGCTTGAGCCCATTTTGGATTAGATAAGGCTTCTTCAATGCTACTTGGAATTTGACACGAGGAGAGTGTTTGTGCAAATGCCCTGACAGGTTTTGATAACCTTTGAGTAGATACATAATTTGCTATTGGATACTTGGATTGTCGTTCTTCTCTTTCTGGGGAGTATCGATTTGGAGGTTTGCCTCGATTGTGTCTGAAAGGTAAAACATAACCAACAGATGTATCTATAGCATTAGTTTGTAAAGGTGTGCTAGGATAACTTAGCTCAGGAGTATTCTCAGGAGGATGATCATTGGGTACTAGGGAGTTAAGGGGTACATCACCACTTCATCTTCTGGAGATTCAATTACTACTTCAGCTTCAGTTCTTGGAAGTTCACACTCGGGTCTAGATACTAGCTCCTCCATATGATTGGTGCGATCCGTGTATGTTGGACTAGTGTCTAATATTTCCACATCAAGCCAATTTCGTTCTTCACCCTAACTCTCCTCCTGAAGAGTGGAATTGGATACCGGTGATGGAAAAAACCATTCTGATTCGAGGAAAATGACATCCATGGTAATATAGGTTCTTTTAGTAATTGGATCATAGCATCGGTAACCCTTTTTTTTGTACACCATACCCCAAGAATACACATCGGACAGCACATGGATCCAATTTAGTCCGTTGATTTTTATGGAGGTGGACAAAAGCAACACAACCAAAAATTCGGGGCGGAAGCATCAAAATAGTAGGCAAGGGAAAATGATCAGATAACACCTTTAATGGAGTCTGAAACTGTAAGGTTTTTGTGGGCATACGATTCAGTAGATACACCGCTGTAGTAAGAGCATCACTCCAGTATTTATTAGGCATATGTGCACCAATTAATAAGGCCCGAGCCGTTTCTAAAATATGCCAATTCTTCCTCTCCGTAGTCCCATTCTGTTGTGGGGTTTGTGAACGCGAGGTTTCATGGAGAATACCATGGTTGTCCAAGTATGTTCAGAATTGTTGATTAACATACTCCCATCCATTATCAGAGCTAAGTATCTTAATTTTTTCAAAAAAATTGTGTCTGAACCATGGTGTGAAACAGGTGAAATGTAGCAAATACTTCATCTTTGTGTTTGAGAAGGTAAAACCATGTCATTTGTGTACAATCATCAACAAAAATAACAAACCAACGATGACTCGATGACATAATGACCGGAAAAGGTCCCCAAACATCAGAATGTACCAAGGCAAAAGGAGTTATACTTTTATTCATGCTCATAGGATAAGACGTCCTATGACTTTTTGCTAGGATACAAGTATCACATTTGAAATCTGAATGTGTGATATTTGAAAATAAATTGGGGAGTAGGTGCTTTAAATACCCGAATGATGGATGCCCAAATCTACGATGACATAGCCAAATCTGTCATTCCTTGTTACCAGTAGTGTTTTGCATGTGATTGGCTCTTCCTGAACTGAGGTCATCTACATAATATAGCCCCCCCTCCTAGTACCACGCCCAATGATCTCCTTGGTGAGAATATCCTGTAGAAGGCAAAAAGTAGAATACATCAGTACTACACAGTTAAGATCTGAAGTAACCTGACTTATAGACATTAGTCGGTTTGACAGAGAGGGTACAAGTAAAGTATTAGATAATGATAATGAAGGAGATAAGGTCACTTTTCCAGCTCCTGTAACTGGATAAGTGACCCCATTTGCATTGGCAACACGACTCCGTCTTGGCTGAGTTGTATTGGAGAGATCATTTGGGTCAAATGTCATATGATCTGTAGCTCCAGAGTCCAGAATCCAATCCTCCTTATCACTACGAGTAGAGATGTGAAATGCTTTACTTGAAATACCTGGATCCTGGGAAGATTGGGCCTGAGAAGTAAGGGAAAGTGAGGCATTAGTGGTAGCCACAGCGGCTCGCCCAGTGGTGTCCCGTTTCTTCCGTGCTTGAAGATCATTCCACCATTCTAGATACCCATGTAGTTTGAAGCAGTTTTCACGGGTGTGTTTGGAGTTTCCACAATGGCCACATTTCATGTCAAGAGATGGTGGATTTCCCATGGATTTCTTGCTACCCAAGGAAGTTCCTGTTTTTGGTGGCATTAGATTATGGTGTCCCTTGACCCCTTTAAAAGCCATAACTGCTTATGGTGTCGTATCTACACCTATGATCATCACGGTCTTCCTGACCTCTTCCCGACGGACGAATCCATAGGCCTTTTCCACCGTAGGGAATGGTTTGATCTGAAGCACATCACTTCGAGTTTTATCCAATCTATCATCAAGTCCATCGAGGAAGGTATACACCCGATCTTCCTGTATGATGGAGTTGTATTTTTGTATATCAATCGCACACTCCATTGGATTAGGACGATGGAAATCAATTTCATGCCACAACCCTTGAAGGTCATTGTAGTATTTTTCAATGGATCCACCCGCTTACTTCGTACGAGTGACTTGACGGTAAAGATCATACATTTGAGACGTGTCTGTCCCATCATAGTAAGTGGTAGCCACAGAATCCCAAACCTGTTTTGCAGTTGGGAATCAAATAAAATTTGCAATTAAGGAGGGGTCCATCGAATTGATCAACCATCCTTTAACAATGGCATTTTCAGTACGCCATCTCCTAAATGAGGGGTCAGTTTCAAAGGGTTGAGGAAAATCCCCATTAATATATCCCAGTTTATCTTTGCCAGAGATATACATCTCCACCATCGAATTGATCAACCATCCTTAACAATGGCATTTTCAGTACGCCATCTCCTAAAATAAGGGGTCAGTTTCAAAGGGTTGAGAAAAATCCACATTAATATATCCCAGTTTATCTTTGCCAGAGATATACATCTCCACCACCTGGGACCACAAGGCATGATTGGATCCTCCCAACTTGATACTAATGGGAGTAGTCGACGCTTCAGTTGACGGAGGTTGTGAACTGATATGAGCTCTAGTTAGAACTTTCGTCATTTTCGCCGTAAAATCTTCCAACATGACATTGGTAGTTAAATCTCTAGATTTCGCCATGAAATCTAATTTTTTTTTTACAAAACAGCCACTATATAAATGAAAAAAACAAACTTATAACCCTAACCCTAATTTTCCATTCTCTCGTAGCGGCGCCTTTCTTCCTGCGCGATTTCAGCAAGATGGTCGAGCGCAGGAAAAAAAATTTCCTTCCAAAGTCGCGCAGTTTCGTCTGTGTTCCTCAACGTAGCTCTTCTGTGCGTTCCAAAACCTAAGAGAAGTTCTAAACTCACAAAGCTTCTTCTCAGGCAAAATCTCACAGCCCTCTTCTTCTCCTCTTCTCTCATATTCTTCGTAGTGGCGCTCTTCTTCGCACCAGATCTTCTCCTCTCGCAAAATGCCTCTGTTACTATTTTCTTCCCTTCATTCTCTGCTCGAAATGTTAGTTTCAAGAATACAGCACAAACCCTTTGTCGCTGGTACCACCACCTATTCTATTATTCTCAGGAACTGCATCAACAGCTGCTTATGAGTACTTGGTTTCTAAGGAACTGCGCCAACGAATGCTATGAGTACTCGGTTTCCAAATGGGTCCGACCTGCTTTCTATGGTTCTTCGTTGAGTTGGTGTTGCGAATCACTTGACTCCTTGTAAGTTGTATGTAGATATTTTTTTTTGAAGTGTAACCTGTAATCTTCTATTGAATTTCTAAACAAATAAAAGTGAAATAACTATCTTGCTTTCATTTCTGAGCTGCACCTGTTCGGTGTTTGAAACGGCTACAAGAGTTGAATATAAAATCAACCACTGTTCGGTGTTTGAAGGTAAAATAGTGGAGGATCCCTCCGTCTAACACACAAAGTTACCGATGCTGAGAAGACGAACAGAGTAAAGTCAACCAGATCGAAAAAACAAAACCAAACAGAAACACCACCCCTGATCCTAGATCAGAAAGTGATCTGCCAAACCAGATTGGCCAAACAACAATCGTGAGAACAGAAAACTACGTTGTAACAGGTAGCAACGTAATTTTTATTTCTTTAGATAATCTGCTCTGATACCATGTCAAAATATTATGTTTGTATTTCTGTAATTTTCTGTTCTGTTATTTCTGTACAAGTGTATAGTATTTGTATACAAAAAAGGAAACGGAAAGTAAACAAATTATAACAATATTAATTTCCATTATTATTCTTGTCTGCTGATTATCTACCATAATTCCTGCATTGATGTCTTCTTGTTGTCTACCATATTACTCACATGCCAACACCTTTGAACTCTTACATGAACTGGAGATCCATTTAGTAAATAATCTTTTTTGTGATCTCCCTCTTCTTGGAAGAGTTGATGGAAGACTCGAAAAATGATTCTGATGGTGAAGATAATGAAGCCTCTTGCTAGGAGAAGATATCAAAATATTCTCACAACTTTTAGTACAAATCTTGATGAAGAAGGTGAACATAGTAATGAAATAATGCTAGTCTTGAATAATTGGTCAAATATGAAAGTTTTTGGTTTTCTCTAACTACAATTACAATTAGATTTTTTTGTTTAATATTTTCTTAAAAATCATTGAATCAATTGATTTAATCAAGTACTTACACGAAAAAAATGTAGTACGAACAAAGAAAGATCATGAATATTATCTCATCGTAATACAATTGATGATTAATATTAATTGTTTTAATTTTAAGTTTGATGTATTTAAAAAATTAAACTTTGTATTACGTTATAAAATAAATTAAAAATAACATTTATAAATGTATCTAGATGTTAAACTATATCACATGTCACATGGATCCATATTAGCATGGACCTTACCATCTTTTAAGATTTGAGTCCACCTTAAATGGACCTTCCTTTTACAAAAGAAAAAAAACATGTCTTTCTTGATGAAGAAAAATTAATTTATTATTTAATTCTAGGTACATTCAGACGAAGAAAAAATTACAATAACCAGCTCATAGTTAAGAATCTTTATTTATTAGTAAGGACGTGATCCAATACTTTCAAACATTGGAGCCTTGTGCATATTCTTCTCTATCATTCTCTGCTTTCAGTATTCAACCAGTTTATATAGTTCATCCTTTTTTTTCCTTGTATTTATCCCGTTGATTGATTTCCTTTGTCAATTCAGTTTGTATATATGTCTTGTAACTCATGTATATGGCTTCAATACGAGTCTTTAAGCTGCTCAATTCTTAGTCCATAAACTCGACGATTTTCCAAAATATGTCTACTTCTTGCTATGAATCCTTGCCAATAGATATTACCTACAATAAGTAAAAAAGGAGGTTAAAATTACACATTACCTTCATTATACATTACTAAATACCTTGAGAGGTAGTTCACGTCAAACACGTATCTAGCCATCAGGTACCAAATCGTCTCTTTCTCTTGTTTATGAGCTACACGAATGGGGGATCAATCTGTGGGCACCCTAAAGTGATGGTACAACTCATCTTGAGCATTGAGGGTATCAAAAATCTTGCTTTTGAAGAGGTTACTCAGATCATTACTTTCACTTCATTCGAGTTTAGTAGAAAAATACTTTGCAATGGGTTAATGTCTTCTTCCAATGGAAACAATGCTTGGATAGGGACATACCTCATTGACAGATCCCCTGGATTAATCTCCTTATCCACGACATAAGGGGACGCATAGAGAGACCTGGATTTCTTGATTTTCTTCCCTATAGAGGTATTAGAGGGCATTTGATTCACCTCGTCACTTATGGTAGGGGAGGCGAGGTGTTTCTTGGTAGCCCGCGGAAGTGTGTCCAGGGTATAAGAAAAACATGACTCCATTTCGATCAGATCGTCTAGGTCAACTTGGTTGTAATCCATTTTACCTTAAAAACCTAAATATAGTGACCTAAAAAATACTACGACCTTACAAATTAAAAATTTAAGTATTGCTTTAGAACAACCTGGAATTCAAAAATTGAACTTACAATTTCCTAAAACGGCCTTAACTCTTAGGAAAAGATCAAAATATTATTTCCTATAACAAGCCCAAATGCACTAAGAGGCAATTAAATATAAGCTTAAAGGATTTCAATTTAAGCAATTAATTGGGATTTTAATTGGAGAAATTAATTCCTAATTGACTAACATAATGTGACAAATACCATATATTATGATCGGTTCACAAATCAAATTCTATTACATCAAAAATTATATGTCCCCAAAGTTACAAGTCTACTTTAAAAACATGAGGACAAGGACGTGATGTGCATTCTATAGAGTGGCCTCTTTGACCACACCTTTAGGCCTAACTTCTAGTATGGCCTCATCACCACATGGTGAAGGTTACAGGGTGCTTATTTGGGAAGACCTTGGTCCAGCTACTTTGAATATCGTGCATCAAATTGAAGTGGGGGACAAATAGGTCCAGCTTCTCGGCCTGGGTCTTAATACTGTTACAACAAAACTCACCCCACTTCTATAAGATTTGGTGCACTCCACTTTTAAAGTATTAACGAAGTCAGACAATGAGCTCATCTGGTCCCCTAATGAGCTCACCTTACCCTTGGCCTTCTTTACCACTTGCTCGAAATGGCTTACCCGTTGACCTTGCTTAAAGTAGTAAATGTCTCATTTTCTTAGCTTCTCGACCTTTTTCGATAGGTCACCTTCCATTTTTAATTTTTTTGTACTATATTTAGCAATGAGGGTGTGCTTATCCTCTATGGCCTTCTGATACTTTGCTACTTGCAAGTGGCTTGCTTGCACTTCATGCTTATAGACCTTGAGTGACAACTCGCCTTCCCTGGCCAGTTACAAGACCTGTAACCATAAGATGAGTTACAAAAACATCACAAGTGAGAAATAAAGAATACACCTCTAAAATATATCAATTCACCTCGATCAGATGGTCAACCATCAACTCAACATTGGACCCCTATTCCAATTTATGGGCATTTTTTACCCTGGTTCTCTCAGCATCACTCTCGAAGTGATGATAGGGGTCTAAAATTATGGCATCCCTTAGGATGATTTCATCAAATTCAAAGTCATATAGATCTATAGCGTCAATTTTGAACGTTGGATCCTTAACAACCTTTCACTTTTTAACGACCTTGGTTTAGGGGGTAAGGAGAAGAAGCTAGGCCTATCAGATGTCATAGGTAGGGGAATCACCTCGATAGGCTCATTTAGAGAAGTAGAGTCCCCAGTGACAGATGGAAAAGTGGCGATAGGTTGTGGGTACGTGGGAACCAGATCTTAAATGCTAGAGGTGTCAATCAGGTCCTCAAGATCGATGTTCAAGTAGTATATATCTACAAAAACAAGTGCAAAATATTAGTAGCAGTCTGAGTTCCAACCATTGGTATTTACCTCATTACAAAATAACAACCTAAGTACTCGTCTGAATAGTCCCTCCAAACCCCAGATTTTTTCAAATGGGCTACAGTTAAAATTTAAATGTATCTTTCATTTGAGGTATTCTGCAGCTCGATCCTTCTTATTTGTTCCTTATCATCTAGACCTAACTTTTTTATCAACTTAATTGCCAGGGGTTGAGATGTGCTGAAGTGATGGTTCAAAGTATGGCAAACTGGTAAATCGACCTCGTTGCCTTGATCATCCTTAGGAATATAAAAATACTTATCTTTCCAACTTGACGTGCTATCAGGGAGTTTCAAATGTAGCCTATGCTCAACAAAGCAAGATATGTATATTTTTCCTTTATCCAGTTTTTCCTCTTTAAGTAGTACATACATATGATTTCATCACCTGTTAGATCTACTTCGTGTTCACCAGCGACAACAGAGAGATATAAGAAAGTCCACCAACTATTGAGATTGACCTGGGCACGGATGAGGTTAAAAGTGTTGAGGGTGCGAGCTATTATCCTAGGCTATGGGCACAGGAGTCCAATTTTTAAGGGAGCCAAGTGTACCACCGACCGCCCTGTTGGGGGATCATCAAGGTCACATAAATAAAGGGGTATCAATATTAGACCTACATAGGATGGAATGCCATATTTTTGTCTGATTTCAATGAGGTCTTCAATTGTTAGAACGCTAGGCATCTTTTTTTTCTGATGCTCGTCTTTAGTCCTATGGGTAGGTTCCCTCCGGTTATCACATTTCTTCTTAGGGCGAGTTACCTAAGACGTTGTGGATACATGGAAGAAAATAACGGGCACTGGGCATTGCGAAGACGAAGAGGAAACAAGATGGGATCTATATGAAGCGGGGAGACCTAGTATGCTATCCTTGATAGGTACCCCACTAGTGCCAATAAGCCTTCTTTCATGACCAACGAAAGTTTCAACTGGTTTCTTAAATGGGAAGCACATTGATAAACGAGTGGAGTCTTGAGATCCTTCTCGTGGTGTGCCTATCCTCAAAGGGACACTCTATGTATGGTCTGAAGGGGCGTCTTTAGAAGATGATGAATGGGCTATATTTTTTCCTTTGTTAGAATACATAGTTAATAATAAGCGAGAGAGGAAGAAATTACCTAATGATTAAATGTCATAGGTCTAATGAAAAGAGACCTAATGATAAAAAAATGGAATGGTTTTTAAGGAAATTTGCTGTCCAAACAAAATAAAATTCAAGTAGAGTATCTTAAACAAACTGATGGCGAAAAAGAGTGGTATAAAAAGTTATACTTAACTGAGATCCTTTGAAAACAAAATTTAGCTAAGTTACTTGCATGGGTAAAGAGTAAAAATATTTCTTACCATTTATATGGGGGAATGGAAGCTAAAAGGTTTATCCATTAAAACCCATATTAATAATGGGAATATTCCTTGGACTACTTGGAAACCTTGTGAGTAAGGGAGTTGGTGTCAAATATAGCACGCATGAAGAGATCGCTATACAGATTACCTTAATAACCTCACCTATTAAGAGCTTGTTGTTTTAAATTTCCTATTAGTATCGACCTAACCATGCAAATGTAGAGGTTAGGTAACGAAGTATTCTCTCGACTTCTCAAAATCAAGGAAATATATGAGTTAATGTTTGGTATTATCTAGTTAAGAGGTATGTGACCCTAGCGACCTGAGATACCCCGCTCATATGGTGAAGATAATATTTTTGTCATACATCTCGCATATAGCAACCTAGATTATCTTTTCATATAAGACCTTAAGTAGCTCGTATATGACGACCTTAAGTAACTCGTATATGATGACATGAGGACAATGACTTGATTTTGTATTGAATTACTTTTTATAATGTACTCTGGCAGTTCAAATAGAACTCTTGTCAAATATAGCCCCAACATCTCCAAACAATACCCTTTTTTGATAAATAGATATGTAAATGTTTTTGGACTTACGTCTTATTTTGATTGCTCTGGTAGTTAAAGAATATATTATCCACTTAATCTAATTCCTCTAGCTCTAAATAGGTTATACACCAAAAATGGTTTTGAATTAAAGAATATATTATCCACTTAATCTAATTCCTCTAGCTCTAAATAGGTTACACACCAAAAATGGTTTTTTCAAAACGTGTATGATATATTTCTAACCTTTTTATATAAATCATACAAATGATTGAGAGTTCAGCACATGATTATAAATCAAGAAAATAAGAAATTAACATGATGATCAAAGAAAACCTATAAATTAAGATACAACAAAAATAAAGAAAAATGTAAAAAAGGAGAAAATGTGATGGAATGAAATCATTTTGACTCTTCATTTTTATTAAAAAAAGAAAGAAAATGCCTAAAAAGTAAACACGAATTTAACGACTAATATTAATATAAGACATACAATATATTATATGTAAGATTTTTCGTCAAAAAAGGTTTTAACTAGATAGTTTTAATTTAATTCCGAGTTCAATTAATTGAACCCGAATGTGGAAATACAAGTCACAATGATTCTTTAGTAACTGAATTGAGCCAACACTACTACAATATTGATGTATGATCTCGTTTTTTAATTGTGATTGTAGGTTTATGATCACAGTTATAAAAATCGAGATCATAGACATACCATTTGATCACGGTCTTGTAACTAAATGATATGTCTATTGTCTCGATTACACTTAAACTGTGACCATATACATCTTAATTAATCTCATTTGTTAATATAAATTAAAATAAATTGAGAAAATTAAAAATCATTATATTAAATTTAAGAGAGAAATTACATTTAAGAATTTATATACGAAATAAAACATAATAAAACTTTATTATAATTAACTAATTAAAGTGTTCTAAAATATGAAATACATGTAAAATATTTACCAATATTAATACTAATCAAATTATTCACGGTCCAAATCAATAAGAAAGATATTTTACATGGCATATTGTACTATTACTTTTCTTCAAAATCTTTTTCTTTGATACCATCTACGATAAGCATATCATCATCTTCATTCCATGAATATAAACAAAAGATCCCCGTGTTTGGGAAAATAAAACTCATCATTCCATGAACATAAACAAAAGATCCCCCTGTTTGGGAAAAAAAAAACTCAGGGTCATTACTCGTGTATATTTAATTGTGAGGATAAACACAGTTAAACAAGTTTTAGATCAAAAATCAAATAAAATTAACAAGCATCTCAAGTATGAAAAATTACGAACATATCTTACAAGTATTCTTTTTCACATGAGAAATCTTGAAAATGACAGTTGCAATCAGATATATAATTTCGACAAAAATCTTGAAAATCAGTTGTAAAATCGAACAGCAGGGTGAAAGAACAGAATGACCTTAATTGGCATCAAAGATGGTACTTTACCCCATAAATCATGCAAGTAATCTACACTGCTATTTAACTACTAAAATCCTCATTCAAGAGCTCTGGATAGGAGGACTTCTACTTTTCCACAGAACAACAAAGGTAATTGTTAAATGTAATAGACATTGTGCCAACCGTATATATAACATTAATCCTTTGTGATCAATACCCTTACTCGTGCGAAACAACTAAAACAGAACATGAAGAAAGTCATTTTTCACGGCTCCTGTTCTGCACTCAAGTTTAAATGTTGCAGTAGAACTCTGCTTCTATATAAATCTTAGAATTCGCGTTAGACAAAGTTCAGAAAATTCCATATGCCCACAAACATCTCAGGGATCTTTAACATGAAATTACCTATACAAATATTCACCTTAGTCTGTAATAATCAATTTATGAATTTTTTTTCGCTTATTTCACGTCTCATCAATTTCAATATAAGTATATATTGTCTCATCAATTTCAATATCAGTATAAATTATTTCGTGAGTAGGTTTTAAATTATTTTTAACTAGTTACATATTTTGATAAATAAAAAATTAAAATAAGAAAAAAAAATACAAAAAATAGTTTAAATTATTACCAAATTAATCATAAAAGTAAGTGAATTGATAATAATTATCCTCATGAATATAAGGACATAATACCCACAAGTTACCAAATCATTTTACTTAGTACGTTTTACATTAAAACGAAAATTCAATTGTAAGTTTAATATAATCTAATTAAAAAGATATCACTTAAAAATTATCAATAAATAGTGTAAGTATTTCTAGTGAATATATATATATATATATATATATATAATCTAAAAATATTGAAATTAGGAATTTAATGTACTATGTATTTATAACTTACTCTTATTTTATACCATATTGACAAACCTTAAGCCTTTCAATTTTGATGATGATTCAACATAATATGAATCTTATATAATAAATCATTCAAAAACGCTTCTATTTCTAAATAATCTTGTAAAAATTTTGGCTTAAGCATCCAAGATTTATTCATTTTAAATGACAGAGCACATATGTTGGTTAAAAAAAATTATACTTCAAAGATAGTTCATGAAAATTAAACGTGAAATTAACAGTCAACTTCTCACATGCACATTTTCATAAGATCTGTATTTTCTATTTTGGTAAAAAAAAGAATATATATATATATATATATATATATATATATATATATATACTATGACCATATGCATCATATTCCAATTTGACTTTTTTTCACAATAAAGGAAGAAGTTAGAACGAAACACAAATTCAATAAATCTAAAGAATAAGAAAATAAGTTATTTCACATGCATATGAAGTTGCTACATAGAAGAAGTTTGATTTTTTTGTAGCTTTAATGAACTTGTATAAAAGTTAACTTAATTAGTACAATATCATAAGGAGACGATTAATAGAAAACTTGTGCATGAGATCAAAAAATATGTATTTCTTTTCTACCAATTTTTCTTTCTTTAACTTAGTTTATTCTAAATGAACCTGATTTTTCTATAAACTTATTTTTTCTATCAAAAAGTTACATGTAACTTATAAATTAATATGAATGCACATAAAAATTCATGACACTTTAACCTACCTCGAGATTGTTAACTATGTATTTTTAGATACATCTTAAAACCTCATATCTTATGAAAACATGTAAACCATGTAAGAAGTGTAAAAACAAATAAAATTAAAGGAACAAGAATGAATCTATAATCTAACACAATATAGACATAAGTTAAAGAAACACAAATGAATTCGTAATAGAAATTACAATAAGAAATATACCGGGAGTTGGGTTGCCATAATATAAATTGTTGTAATAGAAATTACAGTATACTCAGAGTTAGGTCATGAACGACAACGAAGAAAAGATTAGTTGGGTTGAGCAAGCTAGGGAAAAAGAAAAACATAGAGAAAAGGAAGAACAGAGGGGAAGGAAAAGAAAAGAAAAGAGATAGGGAAAAATGCAAGGAATGGAGTGCGTGTTGGTGGGAAAAGGAAAAAAAACAGAAAAAAAGAAAAAAGATTGAAAAATAAAAAAAAATAAAGAAGAAAAAAGAAAAAATTTGATATAAAATTTTGGTACGTTGTATAAAAGAGATAAAATACATGAAATTAAATTAATAAAAAAATAATAATTTTTTTTATATTTTTTAAATAAATAAAACAAAATATATTATTTTAATTATGACTAGATAATTTAATAATTGTAATTATATAATATAAATTTATTTATATTTAAATAATTTTTCTATTTTAACTTATATTAATATAATTATTTTAGTAATACAAATGTTCAACACTCAATTTGGATTACGCTGACTCTGAGGGAGAGGTGGACCATGAAAAGCACGAAGACGACTTGTAGCGTTCTCTCGAGGGTTGTTTGGCTGACGATGATCTTCGTCACTCACATAATAATGAATTATAGTCACTAACAGAATCAAAAATCCCAAACACACCATAGCATAACAATGACGACCCATTCTCCTCAACAATCCTTCCACTCTAATTTCCATCTTTTTTATGATTGATCTCTTATAATTTTCTTCAATTTTCTAGTTTCTGTTTCAAGTATTTAATAATAAGTGAAGATAAACAGACAATGTATATATATAGAACATGGTTTGGAATTTGGATCAGAAAGAAAGGAAAACATGGTGTAAAGCCAAGTGGGAAAGTTGATATGCAAAACTGTGGATTGTTATGGGAGTGTGTGCATATTTAGTCTGTCGTTTTGCTTGAGAGAAAATGCTTTTTTATCATTTTCTTAACCTTCACTTTAAAAAAATCAAAATTTATATATTTTAAATTTAAAATAAATAGTTGTGCTTATATAAACTGTTACATTATATATATATATGTGTGTGCCGATTGTCATATTTAAAAGTTTAATTTCTTTCAAAGTTTAAAAAGATTTTAATTTGGGTTATGTGGCCTCTAAATAAATTTTTTACCCCTTTATTTTATTCTTTTAATATTATTCTTATCAAACTTCACTAAATTATAATTTTCTTTTAAATCATAAGGTATTTGTTTACTCGGTGGCATTGGGTGTGGCCAATATATTATGGTAGACAAAATTCTCTTAATTAACTTTGTCAATTTAAATTGCTTTTACTGAGAAAGATTGAACCCGCCTAACAACGTTCGTCTTTAAGTCGCTTACACCTTGTTTCCACTCTTTCCGTTATAGCTAAAATTATTTTTTCATCAAACGCGCTTTTAAAATAATTATTTTTTTATTTACTTGAAAATTTTTGGCCTGAGTTTTTTTCCTTTCTTGATATCAAATTTATTCCCTAAGTGTTGATGTTATATAAAAAATATCACGATATTTTGTTCATTTTATTTTTATAAATTAAATATATTAGTTATTTTTTTAAAATTAATACACTTAATCACTTTATTATTATAATTTTAGACATTTTAGTCTATTCTTGATAATTTTAGTTTTTTTTTTACCAAAAAAACTAAGAGAACCTTACTAATATTTTTTGGAAAATGTACTAAGAGAAAAATGTCTCAAAAAATTGAAAAAAATTTAAGAAGGTTATTAAAATTATCAAAATTGACTCAAAATATTTACAATATCTAAAAATATAACAGTTAAATGAATAAAATACATCATTTTATAATAAAGTGATCAATGTCTCAAGATGATTTTTTAAAATTATGATTTAATTATATAGCTTTTTAATTTCAACACATTTAGTACTTTTTGGACTAAATTTGATAAAACAAAAAAAAAATAGTTAGAAACAAATCTTTAAAAGCATAGTTAGTAAAATAAAGTCTAATATTTTTAAAAGTTAGAAGATCATAACTGTTGTTTAGTCTAATAATAAAATTTATGTTAAAAGAATTTATGTCATATTATCTTATTATTGTATTTGATACCTAAAATATTGTGTTGTATCACTCATATTTGTGCTCCATGTCCTGTCACAAAGTGATATACAAGGTGACAAATATCCCTTTATTCATTTCTTGTAAACTGAGTTTGATTGCAATGGCTGGTAAAGAACATATATGTACTAAATAATCTTGAGAATCAAACATGGGTTTTCTGAAATGTGACAAAACCATATTTGGAAAAGTTAAGGGTTCTTCTTAATTTGGACTTCGGAGAATCGGGAGTACAACTCCATCTCCTCATCGCGGTCAAATCTCTTGTAGCAAACAAGAAACAGATATTAACACAAACAGGGAATTCAGCGAGGAGAAAAGGGATTTTAACTTTTTCATTATGTCATTGAAGGTATCTTTTAAATACGTGAAGAATGCATCTTTTTTCTATATTTCCTTTTCTTTATTGTCTTTCTCTTTTCTGTCTTTTGTTTCCTAGTTTTTTTTTACAGAATGAATATGTCTTTCATAAAAAAAAAAAAAAAACAACTACGTACTAATTGTAGTTTTTAATCATTATCTAAAAAATTAATATTTTTTTAAAATTAAATTATTTTGATAATAATAAATGAGTTTGATCGGATATATCTATAAACAAACCATATGAACTCAAGTCCAAAATCCAACATAACGGTAACTTGAAATCTGCAGTAGCATATTTCTGAACATTTATATTTACAGAAACATATATGATAGCTAGAGATTTCAATATGTTAAACCCATAATTGGAAAAAAAAAAGAAGGTATTTTGGATTAAAACTCCATCTCCTGCCAAAATATACTGTAGCAATTAAGCAGGGAAGCATGCAGATATAACACAAACATAACAAATTATTTATTGTTTATACTTGTGGTCTTTTGTCAAATGAAAAATCTTTGCGCCCACTGTAAATCACGTTTTGTGTTTGTTCCTGCTGTGTAGTCACTTGAATAGAGCTGGGATCGTCGCTAATCACTTCCACAACCTTTTCATGCTCTACATTACTTAACTCAATTTGATGATGCTTAGGAGATGAAGAACCATGAGTTGTGTTGAAATGAGGGTGAGAAGGAGAGGGTGAGCCAGTGTCACAACGATCATTCGATTTTCTTGGTGAATTTTGGATGCTTTCTACTTCGTTACGGTAATTGCGCAAAAGATGAGTTGGAGATGCGTGGTGAGAAGGTGTAGCTGGTCTACTTGACATTGGTGTCACTGAACCTTTGTTCTGTTTTATGCGCTTTTTAGCTGTATGGTGCCAATTGCGTAAAGCTACTGCTACTCTCTCATTGAATATGGTTGGTTTCATGGTTGAACCCATCTAGCTCATAAAATATCATAGCAAATTAATTCAGATAATTATCTCAAGAGATCATATATAGTATTGAAAATCTATGTGTTATTCAAAGAATTGATATTTTGACAATAGAGCTACCAGTATTTATTACCTGTGTGACAAGAGCATGTAGAGGTAGAGTTACATAACTGCAGAGAATTTGAATGAGGACCCTGAAAAATAAAGTTAAGATGTTTAACTTTATAATATTTTTGTAAATAAAAAAATTTAAAGAGATATTTAAACTTACCCCATTGAGATTCTGATGACTACATCTTCTGTACGCTCATGGAAACAAGATTTGAGCCCAAATTCGTACTGAAAAAAACATAAAGGGAAAAAAAAAGAGTAACTTGGTAACATTTGATTGACTTGATGAACATATAGGGCACGTTTAAAAAGAATGAATCAAAAATTTTAAAAATTAGAAAGAAGAAGAAAGGAAATTAAATTAATTACTTCAGAATGTGTTTACTTATTATACTATTTTGGAATAAGAATAAAAATAGTTGTTTTATTAAAATGTCTTTTTAGTGGTACTAATAATTATTTAAAAAAATATTATTTGAAAAGATAAGTTTTATATTTTTATGCAAGAGTACTTTCAGTCAAGGAAATCATGATAACACATAAGTAAACAGGAATAGTGTACAGAAATACTTCAAGGAACAAAATTTGGTATCAAACAATTTTTTTTTTATAGGCCCAAGAGAACAATGTATTCTCATCTTAAAAAGTTCTTAAAGTTGATACATGTAGCTACAAATTTATGCAACTATTGATAATTTATTAACATACTTGATATGATTTGAATATACAACTTAAAATGATCCAGAGTTAAGTTTTAACATCAAATCATTAATTAAAACACTGACAAGAAGCCAAGTACAAGGATGGAGAAAATCATACCCAAGTCCATGCAAAGAAAGCGAGTTGAAAAGCATTCTGCAAATAGGAAAGTATAATTTAATACCAAGAAATAGTGTCAGAATTATGAAGTTTTAGTTAATTAAGTGGCTAATTACTTGAAATAGAACAAAGTTGATTAGGTAGAGGATGAGACGAGGGCTGTTGAACCAGAAGAGATCATCACCAGGCTGAACTACAGGTACACCCTTGACCACCTCTCCTCTTGCTTGAATTCTAAGTCCCATTTTTGTTATAATCACTTGGAGTTTACTCCCAACCAATAAAATTATCTGCAGTTTAATAGTTTACTTTCATATTCTTTTTTTATACCAACTTTAACTTTTGTGTTTGATCGGCAAAATGGAAACATATATAACCAGAATAGAAAGGAAAATAAAAATTAAATTTAATAAAAATAATATTATTATTATGTTTTTTTACATTGTAATCAAAATAATAATAAATATTAAAATAAAATTTATTAAATTATAAATTTAAGTAAAATTAAAAAAAAATTCTTTTGATTTTAATTAAGATAAAATGATAAAAAAGTTATATAAATGTGTAAAAAAATAAATCATTTTAGTGTATTCTTAAAGGGTTTAAGAAAAACAAAAAATCTCTACGGTTATTAAAATGCTTTAAATTTCATTACAAATTAATAATAAAAAAAACACAATGATACATTGAATTATTTACATTATCAATCTTATTATTATCAATAAAAAATAACCTAAGTTTTGTGAAATATATAAAAATAAATCGCATTCGAGAGGAGATGATTTTGCTTACAATCAATGGGATAAATGGTAACCATAAATAAGAATACCAGCCTGTTCAAACAAAAAAAAAAAAACAGAAAATTGTTAAGCAACATGTAGAAATATAAAATAGGTTATATTATTTTATATCATGTTTTATTTAGTATCTTTAATAGATTTATATTACAATATTATCTTATTTTATTTAAACATCTCTTTCATTTAGATCGTAGTCTTAATGGACATAAATTTAAATATATATTGTATCATTTTTTTTATTAAAATTACATTATAAATAATTATTTATCATATTTTATATTATTTTTGTATTTTTATTTGTCTTATTAGAGATAAATAAGATATCTTAATTAGTTTTATTTTATTAACATTTCGTCTCATTAAAAATTAAATAAAATAAAATGAAATAGATTTTAAAAATTAACGTATTATCTTATGATTACAGTCGGTATAAGATGTTATCTTAGGAGCATTTTATTTACATCAAACAAAAAACAAAAAACTTGTTTAGAAATAAATGTATAGTCAAAAATGTCAATTTATTCTCTCACCATGAGTATTAAAGAGTAGAAAGAGCACTGCAAAGAACCAAATTGGAGGACTGAAATTTGAGAATAAATAAATAAATAAATGTTATTTTCCAATTGATAGGTACATAATAATTTAAATGAAATAAAACTAAATAAATAAATAGGAGGGAGCTAACAGAGAAGTACCTACCTGATTCCTACAACCACCTTGAAATCTTCCTCAAGTGATCTGTTTATGTACTTTTGAAAATTGAATTTCTGATGACTTTGAGGTGCCAAATGTGCCTGAAATTGCTAACTTTAGTTCAAAACTTACTTGATCATGGAACTAATTTATTATTATTATTTATTTATTAACGATTTCAACGATATATAATTAACTTAAATATATAAAAAAAATTAAAATTTAAGACTAAATCAAAGCGTTTGAATAATGTTATTTAAAAAAATATATTTATTATTAATATTTTGGGTAACGGCAAACGAAAAATAAAATAAGTAAAAAGGGAATAATTACCATGATAAATCCATGTCGCAATGTCAAGTAATCTACTTTAGGTACGGACCTGACAAATTGTCTGAAGAAACATACCTACAGAAAAACCAAAAAATATATATTTTATAAATAAAAAAATAACAACTAAATTAATATTCCTCGATTTAAGTTATAATAAAATTGAGTAATAGGGAGGAATTAATTAAAATGTAATGAACGAAAGGGGAAAAAAAAATCTCGGCACAAAGATCCGTGACCTTAAGAGTTATGACTCTTGACCTTTAGAACAAAGGGCAAAGTCGTCAATAGATTAAAAGTCAAAGTAGAAGAGTCACCATATTGGTGCTGAAAACAATAAAAGTTCCTCCCACCATAAATTATTTTCGTAGATAATTTTATAAAATAAAAGCGTATTTATAATACTTAATTAATGTATTATAATATTAATTTTATTATTTATTGATAAATAAAATTATATTCTTGTTATTATATCAAACTATTCATTAATATTTTTAAAATATATGATAACCTAGTATTATAGATCAATAAAATTTAAAATTATTACAATTTTTTTTAAAATACTAACAAAAAATAAAAAGATAAACCGATCTAATTAATAAATAATATCTTCCTTACCGAGACAAAAGAAACATTATCAATCCTCGATAAAATACTCATATTGCCACGAGTTCTGTTAATACGCCTTGTGAATAATTTTTTTTTTTTTTTATTTTTTTTCTCTCTTTTTATTCTAAGACATACGTAGATTAAATTAGTCATATTGTATTAATACATAGGCATATATTCTCCTTTATTTTTATATGACTTATTTAATGAACTGATTTTTTTAATTCATTAGAAAAATATTTATAATATCATTAAAAATATATATATTTATTATATTATAAAAAAATCACATGTTTAAAAGATAAAATGAAACTTTATCTATTAAATAATTATATCATGCATTTATTCTCAATGATATGGATATATAAATTTATTGGATATTAGTTCTTAATTTAAGGAATAAAACAAGGACCTTAATTCAAGGAGCAAAACAATGAGCTTAATTCAAGGAACAAAATAAGAAATCCTTAATTCAAGGAGTAAAACAAGAAATCCTTAATTCAAGGAGTAAAACAAGAAATCCTTAATTCAAGGAGTAAAACAAGAAAAATTAGCATAGAAGAAGGAAACTCGACAGCATTGCTAGGCATAGAAGAAGGAAACTAGAATTGTATCTTCAAAGCAAGATAGGAGGAGCTAGAATTGATTGTGTGGATAGCATAGAAGAAGGAAACTCGACAGCATTGCTAGGCAAGTTTGGAGGTTTCTTGGCAGATACAAAACTCATACCACAAGAGGACATGCAAGGTATCATAAAAGCCTTTAAAACTGCTCTTAAAATAAATATGTTGCATGATTTTTGGGTTGTAGATTCAGGTGCCACAGATCATATGACAAACCATGTGTCAAAGTCTCATAAGTTTGAAAAATTAGCAAATCCTTCTCAAGTTTCAATTGCAAATGGTGAGAATGTAAAGGTTTTAGGAAAGGAAAAAAATAAAATTAATGTCAAATGAAATCGAGTCGGCGGTTTTATATGTACCTTCCTTTCCCTTCCAACTTCTGTCTGTAGGAAAAATCACAAATACCTTGAATTGCTTAGCCATTTTTTCTCCTCACAATGTCATTTTTCAGGATTGTGCCACCAAAAAGACGATTGGTGAAGGGTTTTACTTAGATGGTCTCTATTATATATCCAAGAGCAATCCCAGAGGTTTCCAAGCCAAGTTTAACCCTGTCCAAGATAATCAATTGTGGCATCAACGTTTAGCTCACCCTTCTCCACCAATTTTGTTAACTTTATTTCCAAACTTAGGAAATGATGCAATTTCATGTGAAACTTGCCACTTGTCTAAGGCCACTAGATTGCCTTTTAATTCTTCCTTGTCTAGGGCTAGTAAGTGTTTTGAACTAGTTCATTCAGATGTATGGGGACCAACTAATGAATCTTTTGATGGTTATAAGTATTTTGTGATTTTTGTTGATAATTTTTCTCGAGTCACATGGTTATATCTTTTAAAGTCTAAGAATGAAGTTATGGAAGTATTTAAGGACTTTCATAACCTTGTTAAAAATCATTTCTCCTCTAAAATTCAAACCTTAAGGTCTGATAATGGCACCGAATACATGTCCCATATCATGAAACAATATTTGAGCATTCATGACATTATGCATCAAACAAGTTGTGTTGGCACACCTCAACAAAATGGTGTAGCTGAACACAAAAATCAAGACTTACTTGAAAAAACTAGAGCATTAATGCTACAAATGAATGCACCAAAGAGATTCTGGTCCCAAGGGGTTATGACAGCTGCTTACATCATCAATAGATTACCCAGCCGAGTCTTGGATTTCAAGTCTCCCCTAGAGGTCATAAAAGGAAGGAAAATTAACCTCTCACACCTTAGAATCTTTGGCTGTATCTATTTTGTACATATTCAGTCTCATCATCGAGATAAATTGGATCCTAGAGCTATTAAATGTATTTTTCTTGGTTATTCATCTACACAAAAGGGATATAAGTGTTATGATCCCCAACTTAGTAGATTAATTGTGTCTAAAGATGTTTGATTTTATGAAACTAACCCTTTTTTCAACAAGTCACATGAAATCACAAGTCAAGGGGATGACATCTTGGATGTGTTTCCATTACCAAGAATCGACCTTGAGGCTCTACAACAACAAGATCCCAGCCATGTCAACATTGATACATCTCTCACTGAAAGTAACAATGAAGGGTCTCTTCTTAATGGTATACTGCATAAAGATGGTGATAATCAAGATGATCCTCACAATATGGTACAAGATGTGAATGAGTGTGAGATAACTCCTCCTGCTCCACGACGTAATCCAATGCGTGTTAGGCAACCTCTCACAAGACTTCAAGACTTTATCACCTACAAACCCACACATCCCATCTAAAATTATGTGTCATATAAGAGAGTGACACCAACCCATGCCGCATTCCTCAGCATTATATCGAGTTACAGTGAGCCTCAAAACTTTCATGAGGCCAATAGCCAAGAGGTGTAGAAGAAAGCCATACAAGAAGAACTTAAAGCCCTAGATCAACACAACACATGGAGCATCACCAAACTTCCAAAAGGCAAGAAATTTGTGGGTTGCAAATGGATTTATAAGCTCAAATTCAAGTCAGATGGATCAATTGAGAGGTATAAAGCAAGATTGGTGGCTCGGGGATTCACTCAAACATTCGAGGTGGATTACAAAGAAACATTTGCACCTGTTGCAAAAATGAACACAGTAAGAGTGCTACTGTCTGTGGCTGTAAACAAGGGGTGGTCCATGTACCAAATAGATGTGAAGAATGCATTCTTGCATGGTGATCTCAAAGAAGAAGTCTATATGAAATTGCCACCCGGGCATCCTCAAAGCAATGAACTGGATTTAGTGTGCAAATTGCACAAATCCATTTATGGTTTGAAACAGTCCTCACGAGCTTGGTATGCCAAGCTAAGCTCAGTTCTCACTAGTGTTGGTTTCAAAAGCAGCAATGCCGATTCTTCACTATTTTTTCGCACAGGAGCTATGGGAAAATTGGTTGTGCTGATTTATGTAGATGATTTGATAATTACAGGTGATAATGCTGACGAGATTTTCAACCTCAAAAAGTCCCTCAGACAAAGGTTTGCAATTAAAGACCTTGGGATATTGAAGTACTTTCTTTGTATAGAAATGGAAACCTCGCACAAGGGACTCTTTCTTAACCAAAGGAAATATGTCCTAGATTTGCTCAAGGAAGCTAAAATGATTGATGCTAAACCAGCCATTACCCCTCTTGACAGCAAGCTCAAACCTAGCTTGAAGGGCACGCCACTCACGGATATAAGTTATTACTAGCGATTGGTTGGTAAGTTGATCTACCTAACAATCATCAGACCTGACATCACATATTCTGTAAGTATTGTGAGCCAATTCATGCACTCCCCGACACTTGAGCATTTGACCTTTGTTAAAAGGATCTTACGCTACTTAAAAGGATCAGTGGGTCGTGGTATCATCATGAAGAAGAATGACAACACACAAATCATGGGATATTGTGATGCTGATTGGGCAGGGAATGCAATCGATCGCAAGTCCACCACTGGCTACTGTACATTTGTCGATGGAAACTTGGTCACATGGAAGAGTAAGAAGCAAACTGTCATCGCCAGATCAAGTGCCGAAGCTGAGTATCGTGCAATGGCTTCAACTGCATGTGAGTTAATATGGCTTAAAGGTCTTCTATGTGATTTAGGTATTCCTACAACTCTTCCTATGTCCTTATTTTGTGACAATCAGGCAGCCATGCATATAGCATCAAACCTAGTGTTTCACGAGAGGAAGAAACACATTGAAGTTGATTGTCATTACATTCGTGAACAAGTTCAATCACAAGTGATTCAGAACATTATACAAGAAGCTTCGACCAACTGGCTGACATCTTCACCAAGCCCTTGGCTTCTCATCAGTTTCAACGACTTTTGTCCAAGCTTGGATCCATAAACCTTTTGGATTCAGCTTGAGGGAGAGTATTGGATATTAGTTCTTAATTCAAGGAATAAAACAAGAACCTTAATTCAAGGAGCAAAACAATGAGCTTAATTCAAGGAACAAAACAAGGAATCCTTAATTCAAGGAGTAAAACAAGAAATCCTTAATTCAAGGAGTAAAACAAGCAATCCTTAATTCAAGGAGTAAATCAAGGGATGCTTAATTCAAAGAGTAATTGAAGGAGTAAAATTTCCTTATAAATAGCTATATAATTGTAATGAAAACATGAAAAAAATAATAAGAGCTCTTTTGTGTAGAGTTATTTCTTGTTTTTTCAACAAAATTTACATATATATATTAACTACGATTTATCATGCATGTAATAAAATAAATTTAAAAATGATAAAATTATTCATTTTTTAAGAAAAAAATTCAATTATTTGACAACTATAATTAATATTAACATAAATTTATATATATTTAACATTTATCGTAATATAATTAATTCTTAAAATTTTCATCATTAATTAATCATCAATTATAAAGATAACATGCAAAACAATTAACAAACCATTGTGTTCGAAAATATACAGGAACAAAGTCGTAAGGCACCGCATAATTAGATAAGGGGATATTTCTTTTTTTTAGGGCTCATTGAGTCACTATGACTATTGTTTATAGGTATCATTTAATTTTATTATTTATAAAAATATTTTTAAGTTTATTTGTTTATGAAAAATGAGTCATTGTTAAAAAATTTGACTTTTTTAAAAATATTTTAATCTTAAAATTGTGGAAGATATATCACACGACAGAAATGTGATCGTGTGAGATTAATTAAAAATAAAAATAATATTACAATAAAATTTATATATTTATAAAAAATAATTACAAAACAAACTTCATCTTTTCCAAGTATCTCATTCAATTTTCAATCAAAAGCCTAAAACTAAAACTAATCATTAACATTTAACAAATATCGATCCAATTTACAAAAATAATATTTGTGGAAGATCAGTGATCTCATTTACTTGTTACTAATTATTTCATTTATGTTTTCATTTTTTCTAGCCGAACACATATATTAATTTAATTATTATATTGATTTGATAGGTTTGTTTTATGATTTAATCCTACTTATTTTTTAAATTAATTTAAATAATTTTACTTTATTGTTTAATCAATAATTTAAATAAAAAAATTATATATTAATATTTAAACTATAATTGTGTATCAATTTTGAAGTAAAGAATAACTTTTAAAAATGAATAAATTATTGAGAAGAAAAAGTAATTTAGATTTTTTATTAGTTATATATAATAAAGTTTTTAAAAATATATATATAAGAAAAGAATAATATAAATTGTTTCACTTTCTCATATTACATAAAAATTTAATTAAACTTAAATAATTAATTATAAAGATATATGATAAATGTACTATAAATATATAAAATAAAAAATAATTGTGTATTAATAATATGTAAATCAATTTAGTTAAATATCATTTGTAAATTTTAAAATTTTAACTGATCCAAAACACATTAGTTTTACACTTTTAAAACCAAAATCAACGTATTTAAACTTATAAGCATAAAACGCGATTCAGTTTAAGTCAGTTTAGTTCTATAGGTTTATTTATTGGTTATTATGTATATTTTTATTGGTGGTTAACAACTTCTAACATGATATCATAGTAATAAAGTCACGAGATCAAATTTACATAAAAAAATTTAATATCAATTAAATTTTTTTAAGTTTAATGAGTTTTGTAAAAATATAAGAAAATTCATTTTTGAAAAAAATTCAAATGGCGAAGTTTTACAAACATAAAATAGGTCATACTTAAAAGAGAAATTATTGAAAATATAAATGAGTTATCAAATCTAATCCTACAAGCTAATTTTTAAAAGAGTTTGTGCGTACAATTCTCCACCAAGTAATTATGTAGAAATGAAGGGATATAAAGAGTACTCACTATCCACATGAGAAAAGGTGTTCTGGTCCAAAAACTCATATGCCTCCTTCCGAAGGATGTGTCTCTTGCAAATCTGAATCTCTCTGGATCTGTTCATAATTATATATTCATAATATCTTCAATAAATTTGCGTTATTTTCACTTTTTTATTGAGAGTATAATATAGAAATTTCGGTGGATACGTACTTTCAGAAAATCTTAAAAGTTTTTGAACTTTTTCATGCAGAAATTAATTTGGTTACCAATAATATTATCTCTCTTATGTTTTTCAATATTTTCGTAAGCTTTAAAGGTTGATATTTCCATAAAAATGAAAGCTTATATACTTTTTAATTGCTTTATATGTGGATCAGTGGATGGGACCAATTTTCATTGTCACTTACCATGTGAGAATTGATATTCAGCTGTTCTTGTTTCCTTTTCCCAGTGTTTCCAGCTTCTCATCTGGAATCAAATAGTAACACTCTTATTAATTGATTAAGAAAAGGGGGAGAGAGAGAGAGAGAAAGAGAGAGGATATATTAGTAATTTAAATATATGTTATAAAAAAAAGAGTGTTATTATGGTACCTTGGCTCTTCCTAAAGCCATGGTGAGGATGCAGTAAAGAACATGGAAAACAGCCAAAACAAAGATAAATATGTGTAGCTGATGAATACCTTCTGCTGAAACAAATGGTACTTTTCCCTGCAAATTAATTCTGTTGTAAATTTAAATTTATTCCAAATACTTATTAATTTCAGATATTTCATCTTTCTAATATATTAATCATCTCATCATGAAACTTCCTCTATAATAAATATAATATATATTTCCTAACAGGGATATAAAACTAGTTCATCATGGAGGCAAGGATCATAATTTTATAATAAAATATTTGATTTCAGCAAACAAATATATATGCATCTATAAAATATTACACATCTTCACTAAATCTCCCGGAAAGCCTTTTTGTTTTGGAAAATATGGTACAAATATTTACCATTTAAATAACACAATCATATATGGGAGTGTTTTTATACACTCTTTTGCATAATGATTCGTGAAAAACCAATAAATTAACTAACAGAAAACAGAGAGTATACCTTGACTGCACATTTATCTTTACCAGCTGCGGCCAAAACACGCCGGAAATTTCCACCGTAATTTAAAGCTGAAAGAAGTTTCCGACCATTGCCTTCATATTCATCATTATAAGATTTTTCTTTAACTAATGATACCTCTTGTTTCTTATTACATGGATGCCAAGTTGCACCAACTTTCTTAGGTATGCAAATATTTGATATTGGACCTTGTCCTACCGTCAGCAACAAGGATATGAATCCCAATAGCATAAGCTCTACAGCACCCAAAATCCAAATTTACTTCATTTTGGTCATGAATAAAAATAGTGAAAATTTAGAATAATTCTATATATCATTAGTAGGAAAAAAACACCTTTGAAGTGGATACAAATCTGACCATATTAATTAGATTTTATAAAATTACATAACAGATTTAAGATATTTAAAGTTTTACAATTTTAATTACCTGATTTTATCTTTTCCAATGATTCATAAACAGCTCTTTTATGTTTCTTCCTTAACCACTACAACGTACAAAAAGAGAAGATTTTCAATGTGATCTTAGATAAAAATTAATTACCAATTAGTTAATTAAACGCAAACCCATTGTTTAAAACTGGTTTAATTTTGAATTCATACCTGTCCTATGAGATGGATGATATGTTCGATGATTATGGAAACCAAGACCAAAACAAAACAGACAACAGCAACTGCCCATGTTGGAGTTTGCTCTAGAGATCTTCCTCCAGTACTAGGTCCAGCCATGAGTGTGTTTTAAATTGGCTCTCTCTAAAATATTATTATTATTATTTTCACTGAAGAAATTAAAGCCTAAGTGATGAATGAATTGCTACAGATGTTGGTAATTAATATACGTTCAAGTTTGAAAACTGAGAAAACTGACAAAATTAACTGAAAGTGAAGCTTACTTAAATAGTAATATTGAGACAGAGAGAGCATGCAATAAATTAATGGTTTTAAATTGTATATACAGAGGAAGGTTTGTTCAGACTTCAGAGGCAGATCATCAGATTCCCCAAAATCTTTTATATATTTATTATGTGAACTTGTTGATTGAATTAAAAAGAAAAAAAATAGAAAAAAACTCGAAATATAATATGAACAGATAGACTTGAAAAGGCTTAAGTGATGACTTTGAAGTTTGACTTTATGAACGCGTAAGAAAGAGTTTCCAAAGAAAAAGTTTGATGCAGTATACTCGATCCCATATAAATATATTAATGAATAAATTATTTCTGTAATTATTAAATAATTATGGTATATGTTAAATTTGGATTTAACTTCATTTCAAAATTCAGATTATGAGATCGAGGACTGCTCTTGTTTATATGCGTAACGTGGGCGCGATTTCCAGTCGATGTGAGACTTTAATACTTCTCTCACATCGGCAATGGTCTGTCCCGTTGAGACTTACGAGGATGTTGAGCTTATGGAGCTCAAGTGACGGAATGTATCACTCACTAATGGCAAAATAACTACACCGACGGGATAACCTGCTTTGATAACATGTTAAATTTGGGCCTAATTTCATCTCAAAATCCAAGTTAAAACCCAGGTTATGAGGTGGAGGAATGCCCTTGTTTATATGCACAGCGTGGACGCGATCCTCAGTCGATGTAAGACTTTAACACTCCCGCTCACATCGGCAAGGGCCTGTCCCCTTGAGACTGACGGGGATGTTGAGTTTATGGAGCCCAAGTGGTGGAATGCATCACTCACCAGTGGCAAAACAATTGCACCGATCGGATAACCTTGCTTTGATACCATGTTAAATTTGGGCCTAACTCCATCTCAAAACCCAGGTTGCGAGATAGAGGATTGTCCTTGTTTATATGCACAGCGTGGGCGTGATTCCTATTCGATGTGAGACTTTAATACTTCCCTTCACATCGGCAAGGATATGTTCCCTTGAGACTGACGGGGATATTGAGCTTATGGAACCCAAGTGGCAGAATGCATCACTTACCAGTGGCGAAACAACTGCACCGACCGGATAATCTTGCTCTGATACCATGTTAAATTTGAGCCTAACTGTTAAAGTCTCACATCAACTGAGGATCGTGCTCACACTGCACATATAAACAAGTACAATCCTTCATCTCATAACCTGGGTTTTGAGATGAAGTTAGGCCCAAATTTAACATGGTATCAAAGTAAGGTTATCCGGTCGGTGCAGTTGTTTTGCCACTGGTGAGTGATGTATTCCGCCACTTGGGCTCCATAAGCTCAACATCTCGATCGGTCTCAAGGGGACAGACCCTTGTCGATGTGAAGGGGAGTGTTAAAGTCTTACATCGATTGGGGATCGCGTCCACGCTACGCATATAAACAAGGGCAGTCATCCATCTCATAACCTGGGTTTTAAGATGAATTTAGGCTCAAATTTAACATGGTATCAAAGCAAGGTTATCCAATCGATGCAGTTGTTTCGTTACTAGTGAGTGATGCATTCCGCCACTTAGGCTCCATAATCTCAACATCTCCGTCGGTCTCAAAGGAACAAACCCTTGCCGATGTGAGGGGAAGTGTTAGAGTCTTACATCGGCTAAGGATCGCGCACAAGCTGCATATATAAACAAGTGCAATCCTTCATCTCATAACTTGGGTTTTGAGATAAAGTTAGACCCAAATTTAATTTAATACCATATAAGACAAAAAATTAATTGAGTTTACTAAAAAAAAGATAATTTTCTTTGATTAATTGTAAGATAGTGAATGTATCAGTGCATGGCAGAGCAATGGTTAGTACATAAGCTTATGAGTTAATTGTTATTATGATTATACTAAGTCAAACATAGCTCAATAATTGTGTTAGAGCCGGAATTTTTTTTCTTTTTGTATATTAATTGAAGAGCTAGCTTGAAGTTAGGGGTAAAAAAATTGTTTCTCTACGGTTCTACACCCATTGACTTGACAAATAGTGATTACATACCATAAATAAATAAAAAAATGTGATTAAGTTTAATTAAAATAAGCGGTTGAGTTTTTAGTCTTTGACTCTCATCTTTATTCATCAAATTAGTTAAATTACATAAAAGTTCAATCATCTGCTTAACATTTGGTAAATAAAAAGAATCTAATTATTAACTAAATTAAGATAGGAGACTTGTGTTTTTTATATTTACATACTTACCACCCACGTCACTTTAACATTCACGATGAACATGTGTCGCCAGCATGAATTGATAAAACTTATCAAATCTTCATTATTCAAATTTAACTCCAATTTCTATATTTAATAAATACTTATTATTTGAATTAAAAAAAACATATAACATTAATATAGCTAGCCGTTATTGAATTAACACAAAGTTAAATTTAAACTACTAAAAATATAACATATTATCTATATAAATATATATATTCAAAAACACCCAACAACTCTATTTAATTTCAATTAGGAAAAAAATATAGTAAATTGAGATCTATAAGGAAACTAAAAAAACTATTTTTTTTATATCTAAATAGTTGAGATATGAGGTTAAAAAATCATGTAATAAATTAATATGATTGTATCTGTATGTGTATGTGTTTATATAAAAACATGATAAGTAATCATTATTTATTATATTATTATATTTTATTCTTTAAAATTTAGAGAAGTTAGAAAAAAGAAATTATACTTTTTAACCTAAACTATTTATGATATCTTTTTTTTTTATTAATATTTGATCTTGGGTCCTGAGACATCTTAACCGTCTGATTGACTTTGTCATGAATCTTGCGAAACAATATCATCATACTTCAAATCAAGATGGAAAGCTACGTCGAGACCGTGCAGATCACCATCAGACAAACTTCTAAACATCTTACATTTTGATGTACTTGTAATTGATGAACAAAGTGCATGAATAAATAAAATTCAACCTTTTAGAAGTAAAAAAAAAATCGATATAAAAACTTGTTGACCAAGTAAGATTGATAAGAAATATTAATGTTATTTTCTTTTAATAAAAGGATATAATTAATGAAGGAAAAATAAATAAAAAGGAGTTATAAACTTAAATAGCTAGTATACCTATAAAATATGAAGTATGGTTGATCTTGTCAAATCTAATTTAATATTCAACTAAGTTGTGTTTTCGTGACTGGGTCCATATAACCATATTTTCCGCTGTTCCATTTATTTAAATTACTATGAAAAACAAAACAATAATATATATATATATATATATATATATATATATATATTAAGATTGCAAAAACAATTATTGATATAGCAAAAAATAAAAAATTAGACATAACTGACTTGTTTATATTTTAAGATATAAAATCTATAAATTAGATATAACTAGTTGTAACTCAACTACATGAAATTTATTTAAATATTTGAATTTTTAGAGTTCAAGTTTTATTTTTGAGTATATATTTTTTAGAAAAATTATATTATATTTATCCAAACCAAAAACACAAAAATAATTAAAAAAAATAAAAAAAAATACATCAAATGATCATGTATTAAAAAATTAATTTTGTTATAAAATGAGAGTAATCACGTTACTGTTACATTTTGAATGTTTTAATTATTTCTTACCAATTTTATTCTTTTGAAATATTTTTTTGTTAAAAAAATATAAGTTGACTATAAAAGAATCTGGTTAGTAGAGACTTCGATAAAAGATGTTTTGAAGATAAAAATGTCTTAAAAACTCAAAATAAAGTGAAAATAGAGTAAATTAAAGTAATAAAAAATTATCTAACATGATTAAATTGACTATAAATGTAAAAATAAGTTGATTAAAGTGTATTAATTTAAAATAAAGTTATTAATATATTAAAATTGTAAAATTAAATTGATATCAATTGTAACTTTTTTACTGAATAATCTTTAAATTTTATTGAAAATAAAAACAAAAGATTATTTATATATAGACTACAAACGATTAAGTCATTTTGGATAAAATGTTTATAAAAAATGAAGCTATATATAGCCTATTAAGTGATTACTCCAATATATATATATATATGACTTATATCATTGGATTATTTTATTTATTTTATTCGTATTATTACACTATTTTTTTGTCATATTTATACCAAATAATTATTACATTTATTTTATTTATACCATTTTATTAGTCTCTATCTAAAACCATCAAACTTTAAATAATTAAGTGGTATATTTCAATCATATTATTTAAATATTTAAGTTGTTTTAAATATAATAAATAATTATTTAAATTTATTATTTATCTATCTAAGTTGTTTCAAATCTATTATTAATATATTATGTTATTAGACTATTAGTAATGAAATACTATAAATAAAACAAATATAACAATTATAAATATTATAAGTAAGATAAAAAATAATTTAAGAATATTTTTATAATTTTAACATGTGTATGTATATTATTTTCCGCGCCGACGACTTAAACAACTACTAAAAACAATTTATGAATTCTAATATATATAATCTTCAAATTATGACTTCAAATGTTTTTTTATTTGACCCATATTTTCATTAATATTTTTAACACAACATAACATATTTATAATTGAAATTCTAACATCAAGATCTTAAATAGATTTTGCCTCGTTAAGGTACCACCCGCGCACCGTATCCTTATCAATTTTATTTAATAAGGGTGAAATATTCCATTCATTACTTCAATTTTAAATTATACATAGATCTTGTTTAATAAAAAATGAAATTTACTTTAACACTTATTCCTTTTTACTTTTTTTTTATTTCAATTTCATATTTTATTTTTATTTTTATTCCTTCTATTTATTATTTTAATTCAAAGGATAACAAAATAAAATAAAAGATAGAGTTAATTAAATTGAATAAAAACATATCACATAAATGATTTATAAAATGAAAAGTTACATTAATCTTTTACTTATATAAAAGGCATCATTTCATTCAATAATTTTAAAAATGTGATATTTAATCTATTTATTTGTAAAAATGATACTAAAAATAGATATTTAATAATTCTAAATTTATTTAAAAAATAAAATTAACATGGATATTTCAATCATTGGGTAGAGATAAAAGATGGAAATACCCTCACCAATTATGTTAACAATTTTTTGGTGTAATAAGATAGAATAAATAACAAAATTATTCTCACTAATATCTATTTAAATTTTTTATAAATAAAAATCTTTAGTGACTATTTTATAAGAAAAAGAACTAATGAACACATTTTTATTAGTAAAATTATTAATGTATATATTTTTATAAGTAAAATGACTAATAAAAACCTTTTTAAAGTTAGAAAATTAAAAATAATGTTGTGATGGTCCGATTTGTATAGAGAGAAATTAGAGAATTTTGAAGAATATATGGATCTCTTATGAGGTCCATGTATATATAGAGCATTATACGTACACATGTCGATTATATAGGAGTACAAATCACAATGTGTTAGAGGGATACAATAGTAAAATAAAATACATTTAAGCTTAAGGTCGACCACCCCATGACTCGGGCTGATGGTCAACCTCCCAACACCAAGCTCTTATACGTAGGCAGGTCCATACTATGAGTGTCGTTGTGGGCTCGATCACAAGTATATCCTCCTAGGATGACTTGCCTTATGACTTGTTTATTAGTTAGATCGAGCTTAGGGTCGATTCATATATTCAAAGATGCAGTATCCTTACTCTTTCAACTCAGTTCCTTAACATGGGTGGAAGAGTAGTAATCGGGTACCAAATTTGAAGTGGTTGACTTGCCTTAATAAATGCTTGTTAGTTAGTTGGAGAGAGAAAATATGCACCTTTATATAAGGAAGGGCCTGGGCTTCATTTCATTTCATCGTTTCCTACACATCAAACCAAAATTGGAACAAAAAATGCTTTGTCATCTCAGCTCACGCCATACAAGTTCTCAACTCGGTGTTAAGAAAATCAGTATGGTACGTAGTTTACTTGCTTGAGCTTTAAAGGAAACCTCCTCAAGTCTAATAGTTTTATGCTTTCTTTTCAAGTCAGTCTATTAAATCATTCCACCTTTTACTTTCAAAATTTGACCTTAGGTAACTTCTATTTCTCGTACCTTAACATTTTATGTTTTGTAGTATTTTGTAGAGATAATTCATAGAGAGTGCAGTTCATGCTCGCTCTTCTAGGAGAGCCTACAATATCCCAGTTTCTCAAGACAGGTAGGAAGTGATGCCCTGGGGTCCACTAACAAGACAAGCACCTTAAGTGAAAAGAAGATGTCTAAGCCTCTTACTTCCACCTCTACGTCTTGTCCACAGGCCATACCTACAATTAGGTTGAATGTGCCTCATACCTAAATATTCGTCTCGAGATCATGGAGGAAGAAGATGAGGAAGAAAGGCACCGGTGAACCCATAGGCTATACCAAAGGTTAAGAGGTCACGGTCAAACCCAGTTGGTTATCTTATCAAGATGAGAAGAGGCTAAAGAAAATGTATGACACATTCCCTTCTTGGTTCAGATAATGATCCCTGGGTCGAGTGTTCTTGACATCGATTTACCTCCAACTGGATGGACTAAGGGTCAGGTTTCCAATATACCCATTCATAAGGAAATTCTTGGCCATAACTTAACTTGCACTAGGCCAATTGATACCGAATAGGTATAGGTACCTATTATGTCTCACCTTAATATGCAGAGAGGTTGGGGTCGAGCTATAGATTCCTGACTTCAATGAGGCATATATATTGGAGTAAAATCCCACAGACATGAAGATGGTCTATATGTCAATCAAATAAGACCAAGGTATAAATATGATCCTTCTTAAGAATGAGAAGAACTAGAAGGAGTATTATTTCTATATATCTAGTCGGTAGGAAACCCCAAGTAGTGATGCCATACTGATAAGAAGCACCTGGGTTAACATCAAGGTTGTGATAAGGAATATGGGTTTCTTTATCATAACCTTGAGCGCCAAGGTTAAGCAATGATTGGTTGATATCCATAAATATCTTCCCAATAAGACACAATGGAGGTAAATACTATGCTTTGTTGCGTATGGGTTAATGAGGTGGGGCTTAATAGAACCCCATCACAGGATAATCTATAAACCTCGAGCACCTTTCAAGTGCCAGACCCCTTCCACAAACTATGAAGGAAGGTTTGAAGTGCTCCCAAACAATGGTAAATTAGATCTAACACTTCACAAATACCTTGTTTTTTATTTAGCCAAACCGTTTTAAAACTAACACCCTATTTTCCTTATCTTTGCAGATACCATGGAGTTCAATGTCGTTGATATGTTGGTATGGCATAAAAGTAGGGTCAATAAACAAGGGGCAAGCTCTCAGAAAATTACAAGTCCCTTACAAGGGACGAAAAAGAACAAGTCTTCTGGGTAGAAGGCCACTTCAACCCTGTAAAAAAAAAGAAAAAAGTTACCATTAATGAGTCTGTACTCACACCTACACCTTTGAATGTCATTGAATCCATACCAGCATCCCCATGTCAACACATCCCTACACCCTTCACCTCGGGACAATTAATACCTACCATTCGTGAGGGACTCGAGGAAGGGAAAATTTGTCATTAACGACCTCACTATAGACGTTGATGGAGTCGCCTTATATAGGGGTATGAAAACAAAGAAGTTGGATCACTACATGGACCAACTCTCCTACATAGCACACGAGAGACAACTTGATGCCATATGCGAGCATGTGGACTCTAGAGTCGTGCATAGTTGACTTTTATAACAAGAAATTTTTAATCTAACCATATTTCATATTGGGCCTATGGCTGTTATATTTTAATGACTTCGCGTTATTTTTCTTATTTTCAGGCCCAACTCCTTCACGGGCTTATTAGAGTTCAAGGTGTGGAGAGGTTGAAGCACAAACTCGTGATGGAAAAAGATATTCACTCCTAAACTCGGGTCAAGAATGCATTTTCATTGGCCAAGGCCAACAAGTGAAAAGGCAAGGACATTGATAAAGAGAAGAATATTTTCGAGGCCATACACGAGCTTAATGATAACTCGAGGCACTTCGAGGAGCTTAAAAAGGCCTAAAGAAAGCTTGAGGCTGAGGTAGGAACCTATAGGCACAAACTAGATGATGCCAAAGACAAGTATGCCCGGGATCAAGAAAAGGAAAGGCGCAAGCTTGACACCATGACCTGAACATTTCTCTTTGAGCATTGAGATAGTTTATAACCTAGCCATAGACTCCTTCAAGGAAGAGGCCAAAAAGAGGGGCCTCGAGGAATAGTAATATTAGATCCTTAATATCCTAACCACTTCTAGTACTTACCCACTCAAACCCAGGATAAGATGAGGAACATGGCTTGGAGTCTAGGGCGAGTGGTGATGGACCTAGTGTGAGAGATGTAGAAGGTGGGATTTAGGGTCTTTGATTATGGCTCGGGTTTAAGCCTCTTTATTAAGTAGCTTTCTCTTTTTTTTTGTGTAAAAGCTCGATGCCTCTTCCAAATTATATAGTTGCGAGCTCGTCCTTGTAACTCATCACTATTAATGAGAACCGCTGATTTTGAGAACAACTTGTATTGTATGGTAATTACGCATTTATAGTATTTAAATATGATGTTAACCCATATTCTTACTTTTAAGGACATGTGTCATTAAATTTGTCCTAATATCATTCCCTATAAAAGGGAGTTACAGATATTGTAAAATTTAGATATCCTCTTTTGTTTGTTTGAAGCAGTTGACATTTTTTCCTCCATCTTTATTGTTTGAACCTTATGGATTCTGATAGAGTAAATATATACTTAGCTTGCATTTTAAAACTAGAGAATGGTAAACTCAAAATTGAGGTAGAGAAATTAAAAACTGAGCTTTCAAGTCACAAGGTTTAGCTCTCTCTTTATAAAGAGACCAAGTGTGCACTTGCCTCTTGTAAGGAGAAACTATCCTAAACTCAAGCTTAAGAGAGAATTACCATGACTAAAATGGTCGCTCTTGTTTACAGGGAGTCCCATTGGGAAAACTTCTATATGAAGCGATCTAAGGGGGTGTTCCTTAAAGTGATGGGTGTTACTAAGGAGTTGGAACATTCTATACTTAACTCGAGGTTAGCCTCTATCAAAACAGGGGTCAATATCTGTAAGAAATTTGTCAATATTTAGGCTAAGTTATTACCCTTAGTAGAGGAAGTAAATAACCCAAACACTAGTTGCACGTCCAAATGTCTGAAGAACTTTTAATATTTTAGGAGGTTGAGCTTTCCATTAATGAATTTTAAAAGCTTTGTAAGCTCGATTAATAAACTTTTATTTTTAATAGAATGAACCTATGATGCTTGATCAATGTACTTTGTTTTTAATAGGTTGAGCTTGTAAAGCTTGGTTAACAAAATAGACTCATAGCCTAACCCATGCAATTATTAGAGTGCATTCTGCTCAGTCTATGGATGTAGTGATCTACTTGTGACATAGATCCTTAAGGGGGAGTGTTTTACCTAATCTGTGGCCAAGGTGATCAACTCTCTCATTAATGTCAGAGCACTCTACCTAACTCATGATTGAGGTGATCAACTCGAGACATATAACATTGAGGAAGAACACTCTACATAGTCTACGACTAAGGTGATCAACTCTCTTTCAATGTTAGAGTGCTATATCTGGTTCTTGATCGAGGTGATTAGCTCGTGACATGTAATAGTAGGAAAGAGTACTCTACCTGGTATGTGACCAAGGTAATGAACTCTACTTTAGTGTTAGAGTATTCTACTTAGTTCTTAACTGAGGTGATCAGCTCATGATATGTAATATTGAATAAGAGCGCTCTACCTGGTCTATAACCAAGGTGATCAACTCTCTTTCAATGTCAAAGTGCTCTACCTAATTTCTAACCGAGGTAATCGACTTGTGACACATAATAGTGGGGGAGAGTTATTACTTACAAAAGGTCACTTCATATATATATATATAAGGATGGTACATGAAAATGGTATATCAAAGTACATAACAAGTGATACTTTTTCAAGTTTCGAGAGCTTTAACTTGCGTTATCCTCAACTCCTTCAATGTTTCTTAATAGGTAGACTTCTCATGGTGTCATCTTAATTCCTTCTTTCTAGGGAAGACCCTTATGATAATCCCATCACTTATGGAGAAAATTTTGAAATGCGCTACCTTGTTGTAATAATATATTACTCTTTTTTTTTACTCAACTATCCTTCTCAAGGCTTCATCCCTTTTTTTCTTCTGTGAGGGTCACTTCAATTTCCCTACTTGTAGCATTCTGGTCCTAAATTAGAGTTGATCTCATAGTGGACAATGTCATCTCAGTTGGTATCACAGCCTCAGTCTCATATACTAGCAAGAAAGGTGTCCCGTTAGTGCTTATCGGGGACTAGTCCTGATAGCCTATAATTCCCTAAGTAGCTCCTCAACTCATCTTCCTTTAGCATTCTCCAACCTTTTCTTTCGTAGGTTGATTATCACCTAATTAGAAGACTTTGCCTGACCATTGGATTGTGGATAATATGGTGTTGAATGGCACATCTTGATTATACTTGATGGCCAACTCTTTGATGTTATGGCCCGTAAACTATCTTTCATTATCGATAACAAGCTCTTTGGGCAGGCTGAAGTGACAAACTATAGACTTTTAGATAAAATAAATTACTTCATCTTCCTATATTCTTCCCAGAGGTTCTACCTCAATCCACTTAGAAAAATAATATGTGGTGACTAATAAAAACTTCTTTTATCCCTTTTATTGGGGGAAAGGACTATGTCAAGCCACAATTTGTAGAAGGGTTATAGGCTAACTATCCATGTTGTTATG
Source organism: Hippophae rhamnoides (assembly GCA_033030585.1). Taxonomy (NCBI): domain Eukaryota; kingdom Viridiplantae; phylum Streptophyta; class Magnoliopsida; order Rosales; family Elaeagnaceae; genus Hippophae; species Hippophae rhamnoides. Next base: position 18,204,204 of record CM065437.1, on the reverse strand, counting down.
GTTGGCAGTGCGTGTGATAATGGAAATTTTTTTTGACACTTATTGCACACCTAGGTGTACCTCATGCAATCTGCTAGCAATGTGGACCAATAGTACCCCTATCTCATAATTTATTGCGAAAGCCTTATTCCACCAAATGAGAGCCACATTCTCCCTCGTAGGCTTCAAACATAATTCTTTTAAATCCCTCCCTAGCTATGCACAAGAGCCTGGGTCCAAGTGCATTTTTTCTATACAATTTATTATTTTCTATCATGTATCAATATGTTTTAGACTTGATTCCTTTTATGAGCTTCTGGTCGTGGGGTAGGTCTCCATTTTTCAAAAAGTCAAAGATTGGGGTGAACCATGGGCTTGGAGTAGCATCTATACTTCCCACTATTTTTTCGACCTCCTCCAAAGTGACCTTTATTAGGATTGTTATTGAAACCACCCAAAGCGTCAACATGACCATTCTCATTTTTGGATATTTTCTTAATCTCAAAGTGGGCCAATTTTAATCATTCTTTTCTTAGTCTCTCCAAATATCTCTTGATCTTACTATCTTTAGCCTCAAATGTGTCAAAGTACTTGTTGACCATCAATCGTGAGTCATTATGCAAGATGATGCTATCAGCTCCAAGCTTCTTTTTCGTTATGGCACCACTTATCCTTTAATGGAAGTTTTAGACATATAGTTGATATCATACTCTCCCAACTCTATGAAAATTTATGCCAATATCCCTATGACCTTTGGCCTTGTCAATACATTCTTAAGTGGATGCGAGGTGAGTACTACCACTGTATATGAGTCAAAGTAATGTCTGAGATTTTATGCCATCATCTTTAGGGCGAAGGTTAACTTATCGATCATTAGGTATATGTTTTAGGTGTCTGTCAGGATTTGGCTAATGGTAGACAGGGTGTTAGACCTTGTTTCTTTTAGCTAGGAATATGGCATTACGAGTCTGAGGAGTAACAACCAAATTTAAATAAAGCATTTCTCTTGGGAATGGGCTGAATAGGACCAGAGGCCTGCTCAAGTATTGTTTAATTCCTTGAAAGGCTTTGTTGCAATCCCCATTCTAGAAAATTGATGTGTTCTTCCTCAACATTTTAAAGCATGTTAAACATTTATCTATACATTTGGAAATGAATATGTTCAGTGCCAGTATTGTTTCGTTCAATTATTTAATCCCTTTCAGATTGGTAGGAAGCTTCATGTTGACTAAGGCTTGTATTTTTTTTGAAGCAACACCAAAAACACATTTTTTTTAGGTTAAGTCTCACACTATACCTTCGAATTATGAAAAATATTTCTTCCAAGTCTTTGACATGGTTTATTATTTGTGTTGACTTTACCACCATATCATCTACATATGCCTCTAGATTTCCTCCCAGCTGGTCAACAAACATCTTATTGATGAGGCATTGATACGTGGCTCCTACATTCTTCAAACCAAAAGGCATTCGAGTGTAACAAAAAGTCCCTTTCTAAGTAATGAAATATATTTTCTCCTCATCCTCTGGGTGCATTCTGATATGATGGTAACTAGAATATGCATCCAAGAAACTCATTAAGCTGAAACCAATGAAGGCATCAACCAGTTGATCAATAATTGGGAAGGGGAAGCAATCTTTTGGACATGCATCATTTAAGTCCATAAAGGCTACAAACATGTGAGATGATCCGTAAGCCTTTTTAACCAACACCATATTTGACAACCAAGTTGGGTAGTTCACCTCTTTAATAATATTTGTCTCCTTAAGTGTGGTGACCTGACTTTTAACTACCTCATTCTTTTCTCTAGGGAATTTTATCTTTCTTTGCATGATAGGTCTAGCTTGTGGATCAACATTCAACCTATGAGTTATAATCTCTAGATCAACCCCGTGTATGTCTCTAGGCCTCCATATGAAGACATCTGAATTTTCTTTTAGGAATTGAGATAGCTATTCCATAACCTATGTTGTCAAGTTAGTGCTCAACTTTGGAGAGTGGCCCTCTTCCTTATCTCTAATTGGTATATCTTACACCTTATTTGAATTGGTAGACTTTACTAGATATCTACCTCATGTTCTTTTTTGACAAGGCTCATACTGTGGTTGCTATTTAGGAATAGCCTCTTTCATAGTAGCATTATAACAACCTATAGGCTTTTCATAGTCTCCCCTTATCTATTTTATGCCTCCTCAATCGGGTAATTGATGACTTAGTGGAAAGTATATGGAACTGCTTTTATCTTTTGTATCCCCATTGGCCATTTTCCCTGTGATTTGGAATGAAGTGTTTGTTTTTGTTAATCCTTTTGTCTTAGTTTTCTCTGTCTAGGCTTATTCTTCTTTTCTCCTTCTCTAGAGCAGCTTCCACAGTGACCTTGCTGCTTTTATCCAACCCTAACCCCCTTTCCAGAATGATGAAATTTCCCTCATTCCCATAAACTTCCTCCAACATATGGGGGACCATTTTGGTTATCTTTACATACCAATCAAAATTCTTTAGTAGACCTTACTTGAAGGCCTCTATCACAATAGTGCTTGAGAAGTCTGAAATCTCTAGCTTTTTCTCTTTGAAGCTTCTCATGTATTCTTTAATAAGCTCACCCATTCCTTGTGTGATTGAGAAGAGGTAGTGAGATTATTTTCTCAAGGGCTTATTACAGGTATAATTAATGATAAACAACCTGGAAAATTGGGAGAATGATGTTATAGTACGGGATGACATGTTATTAAATCACTTTTGTGTGCCATTACATAGGGTGGCAACAAATAGTTTATACATAATAGTATCTCTTTTGCCTTGAGTGAGGCTCACATGGGCCATATCCATCTTGAAGTATCGCATGTGAGTTACCATAGCTTTGATTCCTTGGTAGTACGGGCATTTGGGAGCACTAAGCTTGGCTAGAGGCTCATCATGTTCTATTTCATCATAAAAGGAGGAGACACATAGTTGCTTACAACCCTTGTCTTGATTTTCATGGGCCCTTTTAAGGGTTTGGTCTTGTTTTATGTTAGGTTCTTCTAATGCTTGAAATAGTGCCTTCCAGCTTTTTTGCTCTTGCAGTAACTGCTCATTACTGAGCCCCGCCTAGCTAGGAAGGGGGTTGCCCTCAACTGTGTTATCACTTTGGGATGGCTCGGGCACTACATGATTCTGCTCAATCCTACTAACCAGTTTAGTGGCTCGACCCTTAATGACACCCAGTCTTGACTACAATTGTAGTGACCTATTTTTTCGCCTAGTCTCTTGAGCTCTCTTCTTAGCTCAAGAAGTTAACGTGCTAGCTCTTAATGGTGATCAATCTCCACTCTGGCCTTATTGCGGGCTTGAAAGATGTGGTCTTGTACCATTCTACCTCTACTATGATGGATGTAATTCTAGGAAACTATGCTTGCTTACTAAGTCTCTTTCTCAAAACTCTAGGTAAATCTTTGAAAATAAGGGATCAAAAGTGAAAGCTTGACCTTTACCCATAATGGGCGTCAAAATTTTGTGATGTTCTAATTTATAGAAAGATAAACTAAAGAGAAGTCAAAGAATTTTGTAGATTATGTGGATCTCTTATAAGCCCATATATATATATATAGTATTATGAGTACAAGTATGAATTACATAAAGATTACATGTCATAGTGTATCAGAGTGATGATATCATGCTTACGTAGGCCCATATTATAAGTATTATTATGGGCATAGTCACAAATAGGTCCTATTAAGATAACTCTTAAAATTGTTATTTTAAATATTTTCATAATATAATAATATAAATAAAAATTTGAATGGATTTTAATAATTTATTTAGATTCGTGACACTTATACCAAACAAGTAACTAGTACATATTTTGTTTTCTTATTATTAATTAATGTTTTCTCAAACAATACCCGTAACGATAAATACAGATTTTTAGTAGGCGTTAGCAAAAAAAATTATTAAGAGATATATACACTTAATAAACAAAATTAGATAAATATATTAATATTATTTTTTTATCAAGTATAAAACTAAAATAAAAATTCAATCAACACTTATTATTTTCTACCAAATATTAATCTTAAACTAAAAATTTAATAATACAAAAAAAATAAAAGATAAATAAATAAAGATAGTCATTCAAAAAAATAAAACATTTTTTAAATCGTATCATAAATAGGATTTATGACTTAATAGTAACTATTTTTTAGGAAAAGCAATGAATTAAATGAAAAGTTTAGTGTTTTAGTTTTTGGTTTGGGTGGGGACGGGAGAAGTAAAATAAAAATTAATTTTGTTCACAAGTTTATTTTCAATTAAAACAAATATATACACAAAATAAAATTTAAAAATTAAATATAAATTTTTAATAATAAATACGAGTTCTTATATTTTACAATCTTAATTAATTTAAAAAATATAATATTAAGGAATAAGTGAAGATAAAAATAATTTCACAAAATTTATTATTTAAAGTCTTAAATTACTTAGTATATATATTTTTATTTTTATTTTTTTTAATGAGAAAAATAAGAATTGAGTGAATTTACTTTTTTAATTAGTTAATAATATATTAAATAATATGCATTAAATACATAATTTTTTAATTCTAATTTATTTTAAATTTTTTTACGATATTATATATATATTAGATATGGGCAAAAAATAGGGGGCGATCGATGCCCAAGTCAATTGCCTTGTCCACGTAGAGACAAGCCACCTCTAAATTACCATTGTTTACTCTTATATTATATGATGTCACATGATTATTTTAAATATGAAGTAATATATTTTTGATACATGGCTTCATATAAATAATATGCGTGAAAAAATTATATATAAATTTATATAACATCAATATTGTTATTATATTAATTTTAAACTTTCGATTACCTTCATAATTTTTATTAATATATACATATATACTGTTGTTAATAAAATGACAAAATCAAAGAACTTTTTAAAGAAAATAAGTTCTCTTAAAATTATATTATTTTTATTTTCTTTCTTCTTTATAATTCTCTAATACAGATAATATATATGTACTAATGTTATAACTAAAATACATAGGTGTAATACACTAAAATATAGCTAGGATACACTAATACAAAGTGAGAAATAAAGTTAAAAATTAAAGTTGAAAATCACCCTAAAAATCAGGAAATTGTATCCTGAAAATGAGGGGTTGATTACACCGGGAAAATTAGGAACTATCTCCTGAAATCAGGGACTCCTTAGGAACCAATCATACGCCTAGATTGATTTCCTATACTCCCCCTCAAGCTAAGTGATATATGTTTTTCAAACCAAATGTTGCATTTAACTCTCACAAATAAAGTTTTGGTTAAGATATCTACTACTTGTTGTCTAGATGAAACATAGTTGAGGGAGATCATATTGCCTTCAATTTTATCCTTGAATTAAAGGTTAACATTCAACACTCCCAGTCAAACTGGATCCCGAAGGTTTATGGATCTAAGCTTGGTATATTATGACATCCCAAAAAGGATTACAGATCTTGTTGCTAAGTAGCCTGAAGATTGGGATGATGAGGAAGTTGGTGAAAAGGTTAACATTCAACACTCCCACTCAAGCTGGATCCTGAAGGTTTATGGATCTAAGCTTGGTATATAATGACATCCCAAAAAGTATTACGGATCATGTTGCTAAGTAGCTTGAAGATTGGGATGATGAGGAAGTTGGTGAAAGGGTTAACATTCAACACTCCCACTCAAGCTGGATCTCGAAGGTTTATGGATCTAAGCTTGGTATATGATGACATCCCAAAAAGGATTAGTGATCATGTTGCTAAGTAGCTTAAAGATTGGGATGATGAGGAAGTCGGTGAAAGTGTTAACATTCAACACTCCTACTCAAGCTGGATCCCGAAGGTTTATGGATCTAAGCTTGGTATATGATGACATCCCAAAAAGGATTACTGATCTTGTTTCTAAGTGGCTTGAAGATTGGGATGATGAGGAAGTTGGTGAAAGGGTTAACATTCAACACTCCCACTCAAACTGGATCCCGAAGGTTTGTGGATCTAAGCTTGGTATATGATGACATCCCAAAAATGATTACTGATCTTGTTGCTAAGTAGCTTGAAGATTGGGATGATGAGGAAGTTGGTGAAAGGGTTAGCATTCAACACTCCCACTCAAGTTGGATCCCGAAGCTTTATGGATCTAAGCTTGGTATATGATGACATCCCAAAAAGGATTACTGATCTTGTTGCTAAGTAGCTTGAAGATTGGGATGATGAGGAAGTTGGTGAAAGGGTTAACATTCAAAACTCCCACTCAAGTTGGATCCCGAAGGTTTATGGATCTAAGCTTGGTATATGATGGCATCCCAAAAATGATTACTGATCTTGTTGCTAAGTAGCTTGAAGATTGGGATGATGAGGAAGTTGGTGAAAGGGTTAACATTCAACACTTCCACTCACGCTGGATCCCAAAGGTTTATGAATCTAAGCTTGGTATATGATGACATCCCAAAAAGGATTTCTGATCTTGTTGCTAAGTAGACTGAAGATTGGGATGATGAGGAAGTATGTAATTTAACCACTAAATCTGAAGTGGAGAAATGCAGTTAAATTTCCTACAGTTCATAGAGTGGCCATTGAAATTGAGTGGAGCTTGGAGTTGAATATCTTGCAGCTTAGAGAATGGTTATATCCAATTGAATTTGATATCTACCAAACAAGTAACATTGAGATAAATGAATGTCATAAAGGCCAATTAGATTTAGGGACTTCTTCTAGTCACAGAACTTCATCTTTAGAAGGAGAAGTTTATTGGAAGAAACTGAACGGTCCCTTAAGACGAAATCATTCTTATGGATTATTTCCTTGAAATGGAAAAGCTTGCTGCTTTACCAAATACAGAAAACAGGAGTTACTACATTGACGTTTGATCTTTCTATGACCAATTTGATAGTGAAGAGAGTTCTTTGAAAGTTGAACTTGATGCTTGAAAATATTGAAACTAGAGAAGGTTCACTACTGACATCCAGACCTTACTGTTGGTATAGATGAGAGAAGTGGGAATTTTTTCGAGAATTTTGGACTGATGATGAAGCTGCAATCTGCCGTGGATGAGGTTAACATCTGAAATCTGTTATTAACATCCATGAAAATAAACTTGCAAAATCTGAACTGAAGTTGAAAGTCTTGTTCTTGAGAAATTGTTGGACAGAAACAGAACACCGCTTGTAGGATAAGTCTGGACACCAAGTTTGTGGATAAGCCTGAACACTAAGTTTGTGGATAAGTTTGAAACTATTACAGAAGTTTATGCAGGAAGCAATGGAGGTTGCAAGTTCAAGATGCCTGCATTTAGGGCTGATTGGGCAGGAATAATTGAAGACTGGAAACTTGGACTACTTGTTGAAATAATAGAAGATGGAAAACACGAACTGCTTGTAAGAATAGAAGACTGCCAACTTGGAGTGCTACTTGGAAGCACCAAAGATTTCATATTGCTGCTGGGATTGAAACCCATTTGAGGACCCATAGAATCCTTACCAATACATTGATAGGAAGGCAAGTCCACTATCATTGGTGGTTGGAGATTTTGTAGCTGGAATTCTGGAAATTCTTTTGCCATATTTACCCAAAGTAAATGAGTTGTACTTGGAAGGATCCAATGCTAATTTCGTGCTTGTACTGCCAGAAAACCTAGTTGTTGCAATATGGTTCACAAAATCAACCTTGAAAAGATTCTTACAGTTTGTTGGTTTGGCAAACTTGATACATTCCATCAATGTTATTGGATGAAAATGATATGAGTGATGCTCTGTGTGAAGCTTACAACACCAGTTGCAGCAGGTGATGCCTGAGCTCCAAGCATAGATCCACTGCCAGTTGAGAAAATTGTATTTCCAGCCACCTCAAACGATGGTGAAGATGAAGTGGAACTAAACTGAATGGGTGTGGATCCAGCTTGTTCTCATAGGCATTAAAGCATGGAATGTTGATGCAAAGAGAGTTGTATGTGACCTCAATACAACTGAATCATTTCTGAGGGTGCTGGATATAAAAATAGGACCTTCTTTTGCTGACTTGCCTCCATCAACCCGGCCTATTATGGAGTTGTAGAGTGCCCCATCTTCTAAACTGGAAGTGAGGGATGTGTAGGTAGATGAACGGGTCAGATTCCTAATGAACTGAATACCTTCCTTACTTCATTAAGGGCCTGGTTTCCATGGCTATGGATAGATATGACAAAGAGAAGAAAATGGCTTCAGTTTTACTTTCAGCATTATAAGCTGATGTGATCAGCCCTTCCCAAATTAGGGATGGATTTTTCATGCTTCTTGAATCTGTCTATGACCTTGTAGTGGAGATACTAGAAGTGATGACCTCTTGAGAATGCTGATTTTCATGGAGTAATAGAGGAAGTGATAACAGCTCTGAAATTGTGAGACAGATTCACATGAGCTAGTGAATAATGGCAAAAAGGAAGGTTATTGATGAGGAGTAAGAGCAGCGGTTTCTTAACCTAATGCTTTGATACCATGTTGTTAATAAGTGTTGAAAATGCCAAGGCCAAAGGCCAAGGCCTAAAGGCCTTCCCAAAGAAAACAAGCTCTCTTAAAGTTGTATTATTCTTATTCTCTTTTTTCTTTATAATTCTCTGATACATATCATATATATATATATTAATCTTATGACTAAAATACATAGGTATAATACACTAAAATACAGTTGGGATACACTAATAAAAAGTGGAAAATAAAGCTGAAAATCAAGAAACTATATCCTGAAAATCAAGGGCTGATTACACCCTGAAAATCATGAAACTATCTCTTGAAAATCAAGGACTGCTTAGGAACCAATCATACGCCTAGATTGATTTCCTACATATACGAATGATAAATGGTCATAATACTCACTATATAAGATAAGGATAGCAATAAATTTAGAATAGAATATTACAAATATATTAATTATTAAAAAGCTGACAATAAATTCAAAATTTTAAAAATGTTATAAATAGAATACATAAATATATATATTTATTTATTTATTTTAAATTATCATATGTTCATAAAACAATTAAAAGTTATACAAATTTATATTTTTTGAGTTAAAATTGGTTTAATGAACACATAATAACTCATCAAATAATATGTATATATTGCTTATACATTTCATTTATGTTATTTTTTAAAGTTTTAGTTTTTTAATTTATTTTTTAATAATTAATAAATTTGTATTAATCCATCCACTCAAAAATTAATAGATTATATATATATATATATATATATATATATATATTGGTTGGCATGCATACTTTATATATAAGATGTTGAGCTTTTAAATTAAAAATTACTTAGTTATTTAAATCATGGAAAGATCTTATATAGTTTTTAACGGAAATCTTCACAGAAAACAAATATTAATTGAATAAGTCGGTAAATTATTTTCAAAACTCAAATATAAATTTTGTTAAATTATAAAAAATATCTTTAAAATTTATAACAAAAATAATATCATTATACTATTAAATAAATATAAATAATCATAATTTAATTTAAACGACGTTAATCGTAAAATAATTTATCATATTTTTTTTAATAAAAAAAAATGTATCATAATTTAGATAATATTAAATATTTAATGAATCTAAATAACTGTAATTTAATTTAAATAATATTTTGACGTAAAATAGTATGATATTTTTTTTAATAATTGAACATAAATAATCACATTTTTATGATTAATTTTTTTAATAATGTTAGTTTTGTTATTATTATTTTTTAGTAAACTTTACTCCTTCCAACAAGGTTATTAATCTAATCAATAGATGTCATGAAATATAAAATAAAAATTATTCGTGTACAGTGTTAACTATCTCACCTAACGATTACATTCGGGGCAGTCTTTCTTGGCGTACCTAAGCGAGGAATTAATGGGGCGAATCCAAAACCTCGATTCTCTACGTGAAACTGCGTACCTAGCTAAGGCCATCAGCAAATCGAATAATGGAATAATGGATCTACGTACTCTTTGGCACGAATCATTTTCTAAATTGCCCTTGAAGTTTGTTATATCTTCAGTTATGCCCTTGGGGTTTATAAAATATCACAAATGCCCTTGTGTTTTAATGGTGTTAATTCTCTATCCATTACTATTTAAATTACTATTCCTTGGCTCTGATACCATTTTTCGAGGATCGATATAATCTTAATCTGGAGTTAATATTGACATAGATGAAGGTCTTTGTGTATTTATTGATGGTAATAATTTATCTAAAAAACTTATTATTTTACTATATAAATCTAATTTTCTTCTGTATTCCTTACAATTGTATAGTATGTTATGTTCTTCATTATGTTGGTTACTTAATTCTAGTCCTGATTCTATTAATTGTCTTTTAAAATTAAAAATTATTCTTTCATTTGTTAAGTCTAATAGTTCTAATTTATGTACTAATGATTCGATATTCATATTATTTTCTTTCTAAAAATAAATTCTATTTTCTTGTTTTTAAAATTATTATACCTTGTAGTAAGCGAATATTTCAACATTCAAGATTCTTAATTAGCTTAAATTTGTAATGTCATCATACCTGAATTTAATCGGGGTCCACCATCGTTTTCCATTCGTCTTGCCTTTTGTTACACTGTTATGCCTGCAGCCTTTCGCTTACACCACCTTCCTGGTAATGGTAAGCTTTTCGCATCCCAGACATGAATGGTGTCCAAAAGTTGACTTACCACAAAGAGTAATAGAACTCCATTTATTCAAAATATAATAATTATTACAACTTAAGGCTAACTAAGAACCTTGAAAGGGTTCTATGCGCATTTCGTAATTACTGGGTACAACATTGTTGGTTATGGGTTTCCTAGATATAAAAGGTTTTTCCTGTTTGAGAGTTTCAGAGTAGAGAGCTCTGGGTTTCTCTTCGTTTCTGTGTGTTTTTCTGTGTGTTTTGAAATGATAATAAGGGTTCCTTTTATAGAATAAGGAATCCCTATTTACAAGACCAAATTTATTATTTTACCCTTGCTTTAATAATTCATCTTGCTTTAATAATTCTTCTGCTTTTCCTGATAACCGTTACTTTTTTCCTTGGCATATGCTGCCGACTCAGATGTGGGGTCTACATCTTTATTTCTTTTGTAGTCTTCTGCCGACAGTTGCTTTTCTTAATTTCCTTTGTCATTTTCTCAATTGTTCCTTTGATGATGTTGATGATGGCGCATCTTCATCTTCTCGATCTTTGATGCGGAGAATGCACTTACGGTCTTTGGTGGCCTTTTTGGCATATAAGCAAAATACTTTCCTCGGTTTCTTGACGATTTCTAAGTTGTTGCAATTAAAATTGGTTTCATATTTGGTGATTTTTTCACCATTTTCTTAAACCGAGCCATGCGTTTGTGTGAGATGATGATAACCTTCTTTGGTTGAATAATTTACCTTAATCTCGGTAGAATTGTCAATCCTTAAAGGTTATAGTAAATCTGGTTTAGCATTTGTTCTCTTAATACACGAGTTCTTCTGCGTTGAATTCCTTTTACGGAAGTGCCATGGTTTAGGAACCTTCTGTTTGTGTTGGAAATTCCTATTTTGATGAAGTGGTAGGGACTAATACTTCCTCATCCTCAGTCCATTAATGAACTAAAAATCTAAGATAAACAGGTTTATCACCTGCTTTAATTTTTCTTCTAAAATTCTTAATTGCTCTTTTAAAATTTTGCAGGAAATAATTTAATTCACTTAAATTAATTCTGAATATATATTTTCTATTAATCACGCATGAAATGCTTTATACACTGAAAATTGGATCGACCTCCTTCCAATATATTGAATTTACTACTGCAGGAAATTCCTTTCTGTAGTATAGAATTTCATATCTTCAATATGTTCTTGGGTAGATTTTAAAGCTAAATTATAGAGACTTAACCATTGTTGTTTATTAAGATTTCTGTATTGGTCTTTTTCATCTTCATTGACTGGAGTGGTTCTATAAGATGTTTCCCTGAATGTTTTTTTGATGTCTCTGGTAGAGATGTTTCTTTGTATAGCATTGGAGGTCTTGCTATTTTTCCAAGGTTTGTCATCATTGTTGTTGGTTGTTGTTGTAGTACTACTGAGAATAATTTCTTACTATCTCCTGCGGAGTTATTAGTTTGGTGTTTTGTAGTTGGCATAACTTCCTTCCGACTTCTATTCTGGTCAGTGAAGGCTCTATGAGTTACTCCACTAAATCCTAGAATAGATTTGCTAGCTTTTGCCCGCTTGTTATAAATTCCTGGTTTTGGGCCATTATAGACCACGTAAACTTTTTTCTGTTTCTTTTTATGCTTTGATACGCTGATTGGGTTTAGAAGTTTTTGGTATTAGGTTCTTCCTTTTTTAACAGAGATTCCTCATCCGAGGTTGCAGCTTCTACGGAATTTGTTTTGAACATTTAAGTTCTTTCCTGTTTTCTTGCCTCTGAAGAGATTTCTCGAGTATAGCAACTCGAGTTGTTCACGTAGGATTTTTTATCTCCTTTTCTTTTATCTTGATCTTAATATCAAAATTCCCATTCTGCAATCATAAAAATAGTTAGAGGTGCTAATTCTCCGGGTAAAGAGCTCGACGAAGCTATTTTTATGTCTAGAAGATGTTCAACGTCAAAATTGTAATGGTTGAACCATTGTTGCCATCTAATTAGTCTTCCTTGTTTATAATCTCCTAATATTAGTTCTTAAAAAATAACCAAAATTCTTGTTATCTGTTCTAATAATGAATCTAGAACTTATGACATATATTGCAAAATTTCTTAATAGCTTTTACTTACTAAGTATTCCTTTTCATTCATTATGATAATTTACCTGTCATTGAAAAGACCATGTGTATACGCAAAGATATTCATCTTTGTCATCTACTCTGCTTTTAAGGATTGCTCCCACGATATTCTTGTGAAGCATCTGTTTTCAATTATCATTTTATCATCTGTCCTGGATGGTATAAAGTTGGTAAAAAATTTTTACTTTTGCTTTTACTCTATCCATATAGAGTATCTTCTTGTCCATTTCGGACATAATCTTTTTTCAATTTTGCTTGTAATGGTTTTCTCATTTACCAAGTTTCTTGATATAGGCTTCTGCATATGTTAGACATCCTAAAAATCTTTGTAATTGGTTTTTATCTTTTAATTCACTAGGAAAACCTTGAATATTATTTAGTATATGGGGTTGTAGATTATGTTTTCCATCTTCAATCTCCAATCCTAAGTATTTGATTTTTTGTTGAGCAAGTACTGCTTTCTTTTCAGAGAGTACAATACCTTCTTTTCTACATTCTTGTAATATATTGATAATATCTAAATAATGTTTATTTAATTCATTACTGAAAACCAAAATATCATCTATGTAAACACAACAAATATCTTGTAATTTCTTAAAAATATTATCCATATATCTTTGAAAAAAACCTAGAGCTTGTTTTAATCCAAATGGTATTACTGTCCATTGGAATTGTCCTTGAGGGCAACTGAATGCTGTTAATTTTTGTGATTCTTCATCTAGTCTTATTTGCCAAAATCCACTTTTGCAATCGAAACTTGAGAAGTATTTCTTTCCTTTTATTAATGATAGTAATTCTTCCTTTTTTGGGATGAAGTATCCATCATCAATGGTTTCTTTATTAAGTGCTTTGAAGTTTATTACCATTCTCTTTTTGCTCTTCTTTTCTCGACTTCTTTTTCAACCAAAAATGTTGGACTAGAGTGTAGGTGAATTACTTGGTATTATAACTTTTAATTCCAAAAGTTCTTCAATTTGTTTTCCAAATTCAATCCTCGATATTACGAGTATAAATCATTGGTTTTACTCTTATGATTTTGTTAGGATCTCTTAGTTTTATGTTGACTATAGTTTTAGATTTATTTATTTTTGGATCCAAAGGATTTTCTGAACTTACTGTTTTTAATAATCTTCTAATGCATGTTAAGACTTTATCTTCTTGTATTTCATTGAGAAAAGAGTTTTGCTTTTCTTCTATATCTAATGAAATATTCTCTAAACAAGGTTTTTGTTTTTGCTGGTCTTTTATCTCACCACGTTTTCGCTTTTTATGTTGTTGCATAAAAGTTAGGTTTGAGACAGTTAGAGCTTTTCTTACTTTAGAGACATATATTGTATCTCCTTCTAAGGTTGTAAGGCTTATTTTGTCAGAATGTTGTGTAAAAGGTTGATATAAATTTAAGAAATTATTTCCTATTAACAAGTCTACACCTGTTTCTTGTTGATATATAGTAGGAATATGAAAGTTTTCTCCTCCTATTATTATATCAGTATCTTTTAATACTTGATTGAGTTTTATTGTAGTATTATTAGCAATTATTAGCAATTCTTACAATTAAATCTTTAGGTGCTTGTTTCCAGTTGTCTTTTGGAAATACATATCTCTTATTTACACACATACTAGCTCTGTATCTATATATGCATGTAAATGATAAGTGTTATAACCTTTAAATTTTAGTCCTACTTTAATGTAAGTACTATTTGGATTTGTAATACTATACAAATCATTCATTTTCGAAGAATATTCATGATCCGAATATTCATATTCTGAGTCGATTATTTCTTCTTGAGCTTTCTTCTAATAGATAAATACTATAAGTATCATCTATATCAGATTCCTCAAATTGGTTCTAATTCCATTTTGAAGGCTTTTCTAAGATTTTTGCTCGTGGGAAATTCCTTTTTAAATTCCTTTTTATGTTGAGTCTACTTGGACATTCATTTGCGCATAATGTCCTTCCTCATTCTGATCCAACATCGCATTTTTTCTTTCCTGAAGCGGCAATAATTCTTTTTTTCTGATGGTTTATAAACCTTTCTTCTAAAATATCTTTTCTTATAATTTTCTTTATTGAATCTCTTTTTATATTTTTGGAAATTTTGTTTTCTAAATTTATATTTTTTAAATCTTTTATATTTTTGTTTATAAGGTTTTGTATTGCATCCATATTTTCCTGGCATTCTAAAATCTCTTGTATCACAACAAATTTTACCATTTCCTCTTATTTGTTTGTATTCTTTTCTTTCTTGGCATTTTATAATGATCCAATCTCTAAGACTTCTTATTCTTCCTCCTAGAGTATCTGGTATAGTTTCTCTATTCCTTTGTTCCCAATTTTCTGTTAAAGTTTTATATAATGTTCCTGGTAATTTTTGAAAAAACATTTCTTTATAGGTTGTTTGTATAGAGGGTGGTAATTTATGGTAATACATTTCATATTCACAAATAAAAGAATCTATATAACACATGTTACAAATTTCCATTTTTGTTTGATCGCATTTTGCTTCATTCATTTCATATTATTTGGATTGATGATAGTCCTTCCTTTATCTTCACCAATAAATTCTTTGTATATTTCATTTATTACCGTATCTAAGTATTCTCTTCCCCGTGGAAGCATTTCCTTGCATTAATAAATGTTGTTGATCTCGTTAAGTTTGAAAACCAAACTTTCACATTTCTGTCATTTTGTGTGCTTATAAGAACTCTACAAATTGAAGGATTTGTTTGGGTAGTTGGAGAAGTTTGTATAAGGACGCTCATCCCACTAGACCATTCATCTAAAGCTTTTTTCCTATCTCTTATACAATCTAAATTTAGAAGTTCAAATTTATAGTTATCCTGGAGTTTAAACTCTGGTGGAATATTTCCTCTAGTTCCCCAATGCAACCCTTCCTCCATTTTAGGTGGTTGTCTTCTTCTATATGTAGTATCAGGTTCTTCTAATCTTTGTCTACTTCTTTCCTCCCTATGTGAGTCAGATGTTTCTTCTTGGTAAGGGACTGGTAATGAAATTGGTTTCATATGACCTTTTAGGATCATCTTTTCTGATTCTGAATCAGTTTCACTGATTATTGTCATATCATCTTCTTCTTTGTTAGTACAAAGTTTTCCAATATAATGTTCTTCTATTTCTTCATTGGTTAATGTTAATAATTTGACCAATGTTTCTATATTTCTGTTCTCAGGGTTCATAAATTTTTTTTCTAATTTTTTCCTATATTCCATCAATTTGGAATTATCTCTTTACTCTTAGATTGTTCCTCATTTTTTCTTTTCTCATTTCTGGGAATCAGAGAATCTGATTTCCTTGGTGGTTCTTCTTTTAATCCTTCTAAGGGATCGTATTTATGATCTATCTTTAGATTGTATACATCTTTCCTTAATTCTGAAAATTCTTTATGCATGTTTTGTTGTAGTCTATTATAACCATACTCCTTTATTTCCTTTAATAGTTCTCTTTGTATATCTATTATTTCTTGTAGATATTTTGTGTTTGATTCCTGGACTAGATCCATTTCCTCTGTTAATAACTGTATAGTTTCAAATAGTGTTGCTTGATTTTTTGCCACACCTACTAGGCTTCCATTTATTTCTAAATTCATATTTTTTATTTTATCCTTAAACATGATTTTTTCCTAATATGCAATCATGGACTAATGCTTTCATTATTTTAACTTCATTTTCTAGTTTTTTAACTTCTTGTTGATTTGAGGTTTCTTCTTCGTGATCTACAAAAGTAAATCTTGGTATGTTATTACTTTTTCTTCCTGTTATTAAAGGTTTTTCTTTAATATCTAATTTCCATTCTTCTGGTATTTCAAAATCTGTTAATATTTCTGGTTTTATTATTTGTCCTAATTCTTTAAAAATTTTATCTATTTCTATAAATTCATTTTGTCCATATATTGAACTATTATGACTATTTGTTAAAGAATATGCGACTAGATAATGTAGTGAAATTGGGTGATTTCGTTCTTTCATTAAATGTCCTCTTTCAAATTCATAAGCGAGACTTAATACTTGGTTTAGATTTTTATCTTGTATATTTATAGCAAATCTAGGATATGCTGTAAATTTTAATTTTTGGTATCCTAACTTTCCATGGATCATTCCTAATAAAGCATCTTGCATGTTTACTATTCTATTGTCTAATAGAGCTATTTTTATTGGTGTATCTATTCCTTCTCTAAAATGAGCTTTTATTAATATTTGGCTTCCTCCTAAATGAATGTATCCAATTTTTTCTTTATCCTTTCGAGGAATTTTTGATAATTTGTTTAATATAGTCTCTTTATTAATTAATGGTATATTATATCTTCTTTTTACTGTAATTTTAATGCTCATTTCCTTATTACTAATACCATAATAGATTATATTTTTTCTAGAAATATCTTTCTTAATAAAGATGATGGGTCTTTAAATCCATCTCCTTCTTTTAAGATTTAATTTTACTTTTGAATTTCTTCAAATTTCTTTTTTACTTATTACCATTTTCTGAAAAACATCCGAAATGTCTGCTTTCTATATATAATATTTCTTGGTTTATTTTTTCTTCTTCCATATTTTTTTTATAAGCTTAGGGGTATTTCTGATGAGTGTTAGTTTTAACTTCCGTTATGTTTTCAAGGGTATTTTTGAATTTTTTAAAACCTGAAAAGTATTTCTGAAGATTCTTTAAATCTTAGGGCTACTTTTGATCTTTTTCCATTTGGCACAGCAAAAACGAAACAAAAAAAATAAATAAAAAATTACGTGATTTGATAAATTATCTAATAACCACTTAAAATTATAAATTTTATTAAATAAAATCTTAAATATAAATTATTTTTCAATAACATAATACTTAATATTTTAACAAGTTAAAATAAGTCTCAAATTTAAAATTATAACACACCTAATATTATTCTTACAAATAAATCATAATAAATATAGAAACTAAAATTTACCAAAGTTATTACCTTTTTTCACTGAGACTCTCTCACTATATGTTGTAAAAGATGAAATTTATAAAAAAAATTAGTAAAACTCTGTCTTACATTATTTTTTTACAATATTTAAAAGAAATATAAATAGTGAATAATTGATTATTGGGATTGGGTTCTAAGGGGAATCCATTTTTGTGGAAGCGGAAAGGATCTAGACAAATGTGATACCACACGCACGCGCACCGTCATCGTCATCCGTCCGACCGATTGTTACTCTTTTTTATTCAAAAAAATGGCTATTACTTGTCTTTACTCAGAAAATGGTCATTACTCTTCATTACTCAGAATGGTTGTTACGCTCTCCATCCCCAGACATTATCGTTTTTATCATAATGGCCACACGGTTTCTAAAGCCTATAAATAGAGGGCATCAGCTCTCAGTTTCTACAAAACAATCTGCAAACTCATCTCATTAAGAAAAAAAATTCTCTCTACAATTCTAAGTTATTTTTCAGTTTCTGAGCAACAAATTTTTCAGGTGTAGCATTCCGGTATTCATCAGTGTAGTGAAGTTTCGAGACAGACAAAAAAGATTTTGGGTTGTTTTATCCTGGGGACGACATGGTTGTGTTTGCTTGCACAAATTTGGGCAGAGCCACGAAATGTCTTAAAGAGAGCGACCTAGTCCGCGACTCAACCCAAGCAGTTCATTTCAAGTTATTGGTAATATTATTCCAACATTGTTTTAACAAACTTGTCTCAACACTATACACACTATAAAAAAAACCTTATGGCTTTCCCCTACATTTGACAACATTGCCACTAAGTCATAAAACATACTGTTAATATCAATTTGAAGGAAACAAAAAATGCTCCACTATTTCAAAAGAACGATATTGGACGGTTGTTAGAGAAAATTTATGGAAATGTTTTAGGGATGGTTATTAATTGTTTTAAAATGTTAAGTTTTTGAAACATGTTTTAACCATTTTTGAAAAAGATACTAAAACACATGTGATCAAACACATTATCTACCCTTTTGAGACTGTCCTTACAAATCTTAATCATTTAACTCTACTGGGTTCCCTTCTCTTCCTCATATTTACCCTAACTCTCCTACACATAAGCACTGTTGCAGCAAATCTCCAATGCCTCCCCTTATGTTGCAAGCACCTTCCAACTCTTGTTCTAGCCTCACGCGGTGTTCTCAACCTTTATTCCACCCTTGCGTTGCATTCCCAGTGATGAGTGCTCAAAAAGCACTAAAATTACCATGATTTTATGCTCATTAATTGATTAAGAATATATATATTTATATGTTTTACATATATTTGTATAATTTGTGTTTTTCGGAATCACGGGTATTTTTATTATTTTTCAGGTATTTTGGCTTAAAAACGCAATTTAAAGACTCAAAGAGGAATACATGAAGCAATACATCACAAAAATATCAATAAATAAATGGGAAAAGGTCAACAAATATGGAAAAACTGGACAAAATGGGTCGAAAAGGTCAAAAATGTCAAAAATGTCAAAAAGGAGAAAAACGCAATGCGTCGCGTAAATGCGCCGCGTACGCTGACTCAGCTATGTAGTCACATTATCTTGTAACCTTCTGTACGCGAGTTGCGACTACGCGGCCTGTACTTATTTACGCAGCTTGGGGTTACTGTTCATGCAGCGGCCTTCTTGTAGCAGTTCTTGTTCACCTTGTATGTGCGCCAATGGCCAGCCAGCCAGCGTTTTCACCCCATTTTCACGTGCAATGACCATCTTTGGCTGACGTCACGTCATTGATGACCTCAGCATGTCCATTACACGTTTTTTAATTTTTTAATATTTTTTTTAACATTTTTTTATTATTTATTTATTTATTTATTTATTTGTTTTATTTTTTTAACTTAAAATTTTTGAAATGTTTTTTTTTAATTTTTTTTTTTTACTATTCATGAACGGTAATTTTTTTTTATTCAAATTTTAAATTTCTAAATTATTTTATTATTCACGGTACAATTTTTATTTAAAAATTTTCTTCTTTTTTTTATTTTTTTTACTATTCATTAACGGTAAAAACTTTTTACTTCAAATTTCAAATTTCTAAATTATTTTACTATTTATGCTATAATTAATTTTTTATTATTTTTTTATTTTTTTTTATTATTTCTTATGAAATTTGAAATTTGATTAATTTTTTTTATTTTAAAAAACAAAATCACAATTATTTACAATACAAAAATATTTTTAAAATTTTGATAAATAAATTAAAAACGCTATTCCTTCCTGACGGCGCGAAAACTTGATGTCATGAATGAAAAAAACTTGATAATAAACGGCGCAAAAACTTGATGGTAGCCGTCGCCATGGAATTCCATGAAATACTGGTTTTAATATTTGTAAAACTACCATGAAGTCTGCGAATCATTCGTAGAAAATGATAAGTATACTTTCACGGTCGATCTAAGGAAGGAATGTATGTGGTTTTTAATTTATTATTCAAACTTTTAAAAGCGAAATTAAATCTAAACATCTGTCGCGATAGTTTGGTTTTGTGTTCCTAATCTAATAACGTAAAATAAACATATATCTGATTAATTAAATATAAAAATAAACATAGATACAAATTCAATAAATATTTATCAAAAATAAATATAAATCTGATTGAATAAATATTAAATGCAAATTTTATCATTTATATTAGTGGAGTATTTATGGATATAATAACTAAATTAATTATCTTTCGTATTATACAGGTTATTAAAGATATAAATTGATATTTTATTGATTCTCTTTTTTTGTATGAATCTGCGCTTTGGTGAGTTAGATATTCTTTGTTAACCAAACAAATCAATTAACACCTTTATGGGTGGGGTTGATAACTAATTTGGTTAATTAAATTAATTCATTTTTCTAAGAGATTGAAAATGAACCAATTTGAATGCCACCTTTGGTGGGTTAGATAGTTTAAACTTTATTCAAGGTGTCCAAATTAAACTTAAGAATTTAGTTATCCAGTCTTAACTTTCAAGTTTTAAAACCATTTATAAAACATGTTGTCAATCGTTTTCGCGTAATAATTCTTATAAAAACTTTTGAAATAGAGTTTCACTTTCTAACTACCTAGGCGATTGTACCAACAAATAAAACAACTGACCTACTCTAAATTAGGGATAACTAAACCTTAAAATCTAATTTTTAGATTTAAGTTTGTAATGAAAAATAATATATTTCTCTCTAACATCCTTAATATAAAATCTTGAATAAAAATAAAATCAATTCATTTTAGAAATTTTCACCTATTTAATATTTGTAAGCGTAACAACGTTATTATTATATCATGATTATAAAGTACTTTAGCAGTTAAATTTAATCACAGGACAAATTAAATATAACATGTAAGAATAAAGCATAAAAATAAGCGTAAAGAAAATAAAATCCTTACGACAGCTTATTATTATTCAGATTTGCTAGAAAACAAAGCGGAATTTACTTCCATTTATTGAATCAAAAATCTAAATTATTACAAAAACATTACAAGTTCCTCTCCAAAGAAGAACTTCTAAACCTAAGAGAATTGAACTAAAAACTAAGAGAAAAACTAAGAAAAGCTTAGAAACTAAGAAAGAAAGAAACTAAGAAAAACTAAAAACTAAGAAATGGAGAGAAAGAAAGAAGAGAGAAGTGTGGTTTTGAGGTGTTTGAAGGTGTGAATGGAAGGGGGGTATTTATAGGTGAGGATGGAGAGAAAAAATGAGTAAAAAAAATGTTAAAAAAAATATTAAAAAATTAAAAACGTGTAATGGACATCTTGAGGTCATCAATGACGTCGACGTATGACGTCATAAGTGCTGCACGTGAAAAATGGGGTGGCAAAACGTTGGGTGCGCGGTGTGATTCTTTGAGCGTTGCGCGCGTGAACGATAACCGCCTTGATTTGGGCGGAGCTGAGTCTTTGCAGGCGCGGCGGCGCGTTTTCTCCTGACATTTTGACCTTTTCGACCCATTTTGTCCAGTTTTTCCATATTTGTTGACCTTTCCCCCATTTATTTATTGATATTTTTGTGATGTGCTTGTATTCCTCTTTTGAGTCTTTAAATTAGTTTTTAAGGCAAAATACACGAAAAACAATAAAAATATAGTGATTAGAAAAACACAAATTATACAAATATATGATAAAACATATAAATATATATATTCTTAATCAATTAATGAGCATAAAATCATGGTAATTTTAGTGCTTTTTGAGCACTCATCACCCAGCCCCTATCCTCACGTTAAGCGACAAAAAATTGCATCTAGTAGTAGCTCCTCACCTCTAGCAGCTTCTCCCTACCTCTAACTATTCTTCCTCAATGTTACAGGTAACAACAACTTCTCTTTTTTATTGCTATTGCTATTTCTATTTAGAATAAGTAAACTTGATGTCATCAAGTACCACATCGTATGATGTTTAAACAAGTCATCATTGCATCCCATTTATGGATAGGATGCATCCACCACTTCATCTTCAATATAAGATAGTCTTACTTAGATTTGATTCATCTTAAAAGAAAGCTTTTAACACCATATTAATTTTACCAAAAATGATAACCTTTTAACACCATATTTTTATCACAAAAAATGATAACCTTTTAACACCATATTTTTATCACAAAAAATGATAACCTTTTAACACCATATTTTTATCACAAAAAATGATAACCTTTTAACACCATATTTTTATCACAAAAAATGATAAATAAATCATTGGACTTGACCCAATTTTCTTACCTCATATTAAAATATTATTGTAAGATTTAAATTTTTTTGTCAATATTCACATTAATCTTGAACGTGATTACAGTTTCAACTCAAACAAGATATTCAATCAACTTATATAAGCTTATTTTCTTTCCTCCTTTCATTATGACCAAGAGACCTTTACATACTTTCATAGACTCGTGCTTTGCATAAAAATCCTAACTCAGAGAATTCATCATGCTCAACGAAATTAATTTTTTTCTCAAACCATGAACGAATCTAACATTGCTCACTGTTTGATTAATTCAACTATATATCTTCATCTTAACAGTACATTTTTCAATGACCTTGTTTCTTAATCCATTAGTCATTGCAATGTTACCCTTAGTACAAGGTTTGTAACTATCAAATAGTTTATTGCTTGCATACATATGAAAATAATATATAGAATCCAAAAGCTAATTAATCATCTAATAAGTCTTCATCGATAGTCATACATGACATCAAACTCAAAATCATAAGTTTCAATGACATTAAAACTTTGTCATATTCTTTTCTTTTTTTATTCACAAAGACTTATATCTTTTAATCTTTCTTAACAAAATATCTTAATGTGACCTCTTTTACGATAATAAAAGAATTAATTGTCATCTCTTGAATTTGACATGAAATGATTAACATTCTACTAGAATCTCTTCATCAATACCTATTTCTTTCTCTATTTGGTGAGCTTGTTTTTAAATATTTTTGAGCAACAAGAATATCTTTGCATGAAAAAACTATTAATTGGATAATATTAATAGTTTTTAAAAGTATTATTGGTACTTCATCCTAGTTTTTCCAACAATAATGTTTCCACTAGGATATATAACTTTAGCAATTAGCACATGTTATCATCATCTATCTTCACATCAACGCTCAAAAATTAAGAAATATATCTATTGAACATGTTTTAATTGTTCTTAATGTCATTGTTTTTATCCATTCTCAAAGCATACAATTGTTTCTTCTAATGTTATCACCTTAAATATATACAATTTTTTTTAATTGTTTTTACAACTTTAATGGAGAATCATAAACCAAAGTCAAGAAAATAGTATTCACTGCTTTTGTTTTCATCTAATCCCAATAATCTTCCTTCATGTCTTCTAACTTTGTCACTTCAATGCCTTTAAAAAGCTCTTGTTACATAATATATCCTTCTCATTATTTTACCAAATGTTGAAGTTATTTTTCCATTAAATTTTTTATCTTAAACTTTGTTGTTGTTATGTTATTCAATCTAGGACTCCCTCAAATACTACTTTTGGACACAACAAAAGAACAAAAATAAACAAAAAATTATGACAATAAATTTAAGTGGTTTTTCAAATTTTCTAATCCATATACAAAATCATAAATTTCACTATTATCAATTCTTATACGTGGTGTGACAAATTTTTTAATGCATATCCGAAGTCATAAAACATATGATTAATATCAATTTATTAGCTAAATAACTTCTGCCAATCAAAACTAATAAATTAACTTTCACACACTTAAACTCATGTCTAATATAGATCTCTGGCTTACCAAAATGTACATATCTATTTTTTCATATTACACTCCAAAAAAGCCAAAAACATTTGGATTTTATGATTATTAAAAAAAACAATTAATCCAACACATATAATAAGATCAAGTCAGTCTTTTCTCTTTAAGTAAACGTATTTTATCCAAAGTTCGAAATTAGGATTCATTCCAATATATATACACCCACAAAAAGTTTTATAATGGATCATATAAAAGCAATGTCTTTTTTGTTGTTGTTTATAAGAATATTTTAATCGGCCTGGTAAGTAATTAAGTCAATGTAATTCTTATATAACGCAAAGAGTAAAACCTTTTGTGTTAATTACCTAAAATTGTACCATAATAAAAAATATTCTATATTTTATTTAAATAACATTACCATTCTATTTTTAGCTTTTGAGTTTTTTTTTCCTCAATTTTCTTTATTTATTTTTAGATTTAATTTTCTCAACTTTTTCATTCATAATGTTAGTTTTGGTTTTTTTATATCTTTTTATTATTATTTATTAATAATCTTGCATAATTATCATATGTGTATGTTTTACATATTATTTTTTAAAAATATGTACTTAAAGCTTACATACTCTTTTAAAAATATACACGTGTTAAAAGGATATTTGCCCCATATTGGCCAGGAGACCGACAACGGTGTTAGTTATAAGCCTAAGTAATCCTCTAACTTACAAGCTGCCTTTTAGGTTTAGAGTTAGGTTTTATTTTTTAACATGGTATCAAAGTTGGGCCTGGTCCGAGTGGATATATCTAGGAAGCTCACTCTATGGCACGTAGTTGTAAGCCCATCACTGTCCATTAATGAATTGTCGATGTAAGACGGAGTGTTAAAAGAATCCTTGTCCCACGTCGGCCAGGAAACCGACAGTAGTGCTGGTTATAAGTTTGAGCAACCCTCTAACTTTAAAGGTATCTTTTAAGTTCAGAGTTAGATATGAATTTCTAATATGGTATCAGAGTTGGGCCTAGTCCGAGTGAATAAATATGGAAATATAGATACTCTTTTCAAAAATATATATATAAAATTTACATACCATTTCAAAAATATGTACGTAAAGCTTACATATTCTTTCATAAATATGTATGTAAAGCTTACATACTTATTATAAATTATGACTTTTATACTTCATTAGTGCTACTTAAGTCAAAATTGACATTTATTAATAAATCTATTCTATTTAGGTGAAAAACCAACTAGTTTTGGCTACATTTGCAAAGCAAGTGCAAGTTAACCATATACACACATTTTTATTAAATAAAAGGGTCGTGTTTTGTCACCCCATAAAAAGATATGTTCTTATTGTGTCGAATGGTTGCTTTCAAGTCGAGTTATTGTGTTATTAACTCAAAAAAAGTCAACAAAAATATGTCAATAAAAAAATTGACTAATTAAATTTATTTGAATCGTGTTGTGTCATATTTAATAGGTATAATAATAATAATAATAATAAAATATTAATTTAACAGGTTAATTCTGAATACTGTAGGATTTTTTCCCATTTAAAAAATATGATAAATTAATTAGTTCATATTGTATCATATCATTTCGAGGTTGAATCATTATAGTGTCATGTTATCAGGTTGTTTCATAAATTGTCGTCTTAGTTACATGGATAGATTATTATATATATCAAGATACATGTTAGTGCAAGATTAAATGATAAATTAAAAAGTTTAAATGTTAAAGTATTTGTAAAATCACTTATTAATATGTGATCAATTATACTATAACGTGTGAATTGATTCATGCAAAAAAAAAATCAATTTCTCAAAATTATTTATGATACGAATGCTACTTGAACTTTTCAACTACTCCATTAAACTTAGGAAGCAAAACTATTAGACCAAATTATGTCACTGTAAATTATGAAAGTGTATGATCCACATTTTAAATAAAAGAACATTTATAATTGATTTATCAATTTCTGTGTACTTATATATATATTTTTTTTGAAAAATAAATGTATATTTAATCTATATTAAATATAATTTACTATTTAAAAGAACCGAAATAACATTTTGGTCACACAAATAAAATATATAATGGAAGTATGATACTAATTCTGCACTTCAGCTCTCATAATCTGGCCCAACTTAGTTAGACCAAACAAGCAAAACCCATTATTCAGCGCATAAAATTCAAAAACGACTTGACGTATAACTTTCCTAGAACTGCATAGTCTGCCTCATAGTCATCGGGGTGTCTCTAAAACCTGTTGCCGCAAGTTCTAGGTAATTCAAAACTTTGAAATACTCCTAAAACTCCTCTGCGGGAAACAAAGAAATTTTTTATAAAGTTTACGACGGTTGGGAATATTTATGAAAAATATATTTAAATTTAATTTAATTTTTAAGTGAGTATTTCAATAATACTTTTCAAGCTAAAGAAATTATTAAGCTCCAAACAAACACATTTCATATATATCTATGTTCTTATATACGTTAAGTTTCATATTAGATACATGCAAACATTTTGTATTTAGATTATTCAACCAATCAAGATATTTGTGGATCAATCGAGGATATTAGATCGTTCGAAAATCGACCTACTTTGTCTAAAAAGTCTTTGATTTAATTTTTAATTAAGGTAGACTGATTGAGGTTTCATAATCGATCGATCTAATTGTCTCGGGATTTTTTTAATACCTTAGATCGATTAACATTTTTGGCTCAATCTATCAAGTCGACGTAGATCGATCGAGTAACAAGAGTCTCAACTTTAACCTAATTACTTACCCAAACTAAACATTTTAATTACCATTTTGTTCCTATAATTTACTGCTCTATGAATTATTTAATGGACATAATTATAATTGAATTTTAACCTACCATTAATGCTTCAATATTTCCTATACAAAGAACTTAATACTTTATATTTTAAATAACAACAAGAGTAATGATTTTTTTCATCCTAAGCTTTCATTTCAAATTGCTTTGCCAAAACAAGATCATAATTTTTTAAATTAATCTGTCAAATATTAATTGTTATGTTTGATTGGTTAATAAATCTAATAAGTTTATGATATTTTGATTAAATGTTCATATAACTTATTCTTTATTTTATTGTTGGATTATTTGATAAAATAATTATTTGATTTGATTATTCATCTTTAATGAAACTATCTTTATTGAACTTGTGCTTAATCTGCTCGGAGAGAATTGCTAGATAATTTAATATTAATTGATATATTATTAAATCTTCAAGTTAGAATTATTCATCGTTGAATCCATTCAATGACACACTTTGCACTTGTGCTATTGTGCTAATTTTTTAGGTGTCAGTTGAACGGATTTGATAATTTATATGACTCGATTTTATCAAAGTATTGGTTTAAATTCAAACACCTTTCTTATAAATATTGTGAATGAAAATAGCGACTTGTAAGTAGATTACTTGGGATATTATATTAGAGAACAATTTAAGTCATAACCTTGTATTTAGACCTTCTTTTCATAGTGGATAGTTAGGTGGTTCGATGATTTAGTGGATCGATGATTTTTCCCTTAAGTCATTGATGTACTCTAAGTAATTTCCACCTAAAAATATGGTATATCAATCTTTATATATTTTCGTTTTATTTTCTTTGCACACAACTATATGTCTAACTGTTTGTAAAATTGTAATTTGGCATAATTTAATTAATTATCTATTCACCCTAATCTTTAGACCTGTAACATAAAAACTTTAAATTAGTATCAGAGCGACTCACTAGATACACTTAATGTTGCCTAGGACCTGGTTATGGATCATTTGAGAAAGAGTTTTTCTACAACTCTTACTCTCTATTTTGATCGGTCTAACTACCCATATTAGAAGGCTCGTATGAGAACCTTTCAACAGTCTATAGATGAGAGTGTTTCAAACTCTATTCTTTATAGTTGGGAACCACCAACAGTTACCAAAAATAAAGCAATCACTTTTAAACCTAGGAACGAGTGGACTAATAAAAATAAAACTAGTAATAACTGGAATAAAAAAGGAATTACTAATATCTTTAGTGCAATATTTGCTTATGAGTTTTGTTGTATCTCTAATGTTGATACTATTAAGTATGTTTGAGATATTTTAGAGGTTGCCTATGAGAGTATCACATAAGTTAAAAAAATTAAACTTTGCATGCTTGGTACTCAATTTGAAAACCTTAGGATGAAAGAATATGAGACCTTTTTTAATTCTATGCTAAATTATATAATATTAGTAACATCTTTGTCAATCTTGGAGAGAAAATTGATGATTACAGGATAGTTCAAAAGATTCTTTGCTCGTTATCAGACTGATTCCATGCAAAGGTAACTGTTATTGATGAAAGCAAGGATGTAAACACCATCAAAATTGAGGAACTTGTTGTCTCACATCAAACTTTTGAGATGAGCTTTCAAATACATCTAAAAAACAAAGGTGTCACTTTCAAAACCACCATTATTGATAATGGTACAAATGACAATGATGAGGATGATGAAGAATTGAAACTCTTAGCCAAAAAACTTATGAAACTCTTCAACCATAACAATTCATAAAGTAATTGGCAACTAAACTATTCAAGGGGTCAAAATCCAAGAAAACTCAAACCAATAAGTTTAGAAGATAAAAAACTAAATCCATTGGACCTAAATGTTTTGAATGCAATATGACTAGTCATATTGCAACTGAGTGTGATAACAAAAAGAAGAGAACTCGAAGGGCTTTCAATGCCATCCTTTTCAACTCAAAAAGTGACAAAGACAATCCTAATGACTCAAAATATTGTGGTACCAACTACTTGCCATTTACTACAACTGCTAGTGGAAAGTTTAGTAAGTTTGACATTGATTTAGACTATAAGGAAAATGAAAATGAATTCTTACTCAATACATTTAATGGAAATAATATTGATGAATTCTTTATAAACTTAATTGGCAATAAAAGACAAAAGGATAAGTTACTCGTAGAAGTAACTAAACTAAATAACAAGCTTAAATCTTTTGAAATAACTTCCTCAATTATAGAAAAAGAAAAAATTGAATTGTCTGAACATGCTAACATTTTGAATTCAAGTCTTACAAATCTCAAATAGAAAAATAAGAATCCTATGCAAGAGTTGGAATAATCCAAAGAAGCTATGAAGAGATTGGTATTGGAGTTGAAAGGCTAAGCAAATTCCTTGACTATGAAAAACCTTTTGGAGATAAAATAGGGCTATGCTATGTAGATAAGCACTCTACCTCATCATCTTAAAATACAACTGAGTTTGTAAAACCATATAACCCTTCTTCACATACTACACATTCACCGCCAACATCAAATGCCACACTTGTATGTGATTCTAACTCTACTCCTACTGTATTAATTATGCATAAAGAATTATTCTTCATATAATTGATAGAATTGTTAAATTTATGCTTGTATGTCATCTTATGGTAGGAAATGTCACATTAAGCCAAAGTATAGATTTGTGATGAGCGCTCCTAAATTTAATAATTCTTTCCATGATTCTAGTTATAGTTATATCCATGATTCTAGTTACAAGACTTATTATCATCATCCATCTATGCATAATATATCTAATAAGTCAAATAGAAAGTAAGAAGTTATTAGTTCAAAAAGGCAAGAGGATTTAAAACTTTTAATTATAGGATTAATTATCATCATTCTACCATGCATGTTGCATCTTCATTTAGAGTGAATGTGAAATCTAAAGGTAAGTGCAAGAAAATGCCTATAACAACTAAGACAATTGATTTATAACCCAAAGATATAAAAAAAACCAAAATTTAAAAAAGTTTAGGTAATAAAAGATTGTCTATTTTTGATCACCTGATCATCATTTACTATTCACCTAGGTACTTTTATTTGAGTACTTAATTAACCTTAGGTTACCATCTTTATTAGATTTATTTGTTTCTTTTTATATTTTTATTAATGTTTCTTTAGTTTTAATAAATAAAATAAAAAAGGACGAGTAGATTTGCTTTAACATTGACATGAATTTTATATACTACTCTCATATTACTCTAATTTTTTTTATTGACTTTACATTGTTTAAATGAATATTTTGACTTGTGCATTTACATATTTTTCACATATGGTAATCGATGTTGATATAAACCTACTCATACATTCAATAGACACATATGTATGTCATGCTTGAAGTTTATGATTGATATTGTGAAAATTTAGGCTTGAGATAACCTTGACTGTAAAATTATGTTTGAGTTTTATCTTTCACTTTATAAAATGCCACTATAGAGAGATATCTAGTTTTAAGAGTGCTACATATTGTGACGTGTGAAGATACTGTAATGAATGGAGAGGGCTACCTATTGTAATGTGTGAAACTACCGTAATGAATAGAGAGGGCTAATTATTATGATGTGTGAAACTACTATAGTGAATGAAGAGGGCTACCTATTGTAATGTGTGAAACTACCGTAATGAATAGAGAAGGCTAACTATTATGATGTGTGAAGCTACTTTACAACTAGTGTAAAAGTCATTATATTAGATTTTTGGTTCATGTATATTTCCTTAAAAAAATAATGATAAAGGAAAAAGAAAAACACAAAAGTTTTCGCATGCACAAAAAGAAAGCTTCACTGTTTATTAGTTCATTATATTTAATAAAAAAAGCAAATAAATATTATAATTGAGATGTCAAGATTAAAGCGAAGATAGCTTCACCAGATCATAGGATAGTTCCACTATATAAAATATATTTTTCCTATAGGTGTAATGTAGCAAGAGATAGAATTTTGTCACATAAATATGCCAAAGGGAAATATTGTAAGGTTTATTAGTGTTGATAATATTCGTGAACAAAATATTTAAATGTAATTTAGTTTCTAAATGAGTATTTCAAGAGCACTTTTCAAGTCAAAGAAACTATCTTTATTCTTATACACGTTAGATTTCATATTAGACATATAGGAACATTTTGAACTTAGATTACTTGATCAATCGAGACATGTCTAGATTGTCAAGGTGAGTAGATTAATCGAGAATCAATCTATCTTGTTTAAAAAGTCAATGATTTAATTTAATTTGAGGTAGATTGATCGAGGTTTAATGTTTGATCAATCGAGTACTAAATCGATCAAGAATCGATCCACTTGTCTTAGGATTTATTTTTAATACTTTAGATCGATGGAAGATTAGTCAGATTGATTGACCTTTTTGGCTTGATCGATCAAGCTCAACCTAGATCAATCGAGCGACCAAGGCTCAACTTTAACTTAATTGTTTACTCAAGTAAAACATTGCAATTATCATTTGTCCCTATTAGTTACATGAATTATTTAATGGGAATAATTATAGTAAAACTTTAACCTAGTAGTAGAGCTTTAATCTTTCCTAAATAAATAATATAATGGTCATCATTTTATTTAATTATAAGAGCATCATTCTTTTCATCTTAAGCATTATCTTTTAAATTACTTTACAAAATCATGATTATATTTATTTAGGTTTTTTTTAAACTAATTTAAAAAATATTAATATTTATGTTTGATTGGTTAATAAACCTAATCAATTTATGATTTTTTGATTAAATGCTCATATAGCTTATCTTTTATTTTGTTATTGAATTATTGAATTTGTCTATATAATATTATAATTATTTAGTTTGATTATTTATTTTAAAAAATCATATTTATTAAACTTGTGATTAATTTGTTTATTTTAAGGTTATTAAATGATTTAATATTAACTGATATATTCTTGAATATTCTAATTATAGTTATTCATTGTTGAATCTTTTAATATAAAGATGTGTAAATAACAAAATTTGAATATATGATAATTTGTAAAATTTTAATTTAATTAATTATCTATTCATTTTTCTTTAATTAATTAGATCATGAATTTTTTTCCGCCTAGTTCCTTTTATCTCTAGGACTCCCTAAAAAACGCATTCATCATATCAAACATTTCCACTGTAATTCGTTGCAAGGAATTCTCATCGAACCCCATTTTCAGGTAATAACTACAAACTCCTCTGTTTCTTTCTTTCTTCGTTTTTCCCCCTTCTTTTTGTCTATAGTTCTTTCTGAATTTTATTCTAACTTTTTCAGGAAAAATCGAGTTTTTTGTACAATTCGAAACACAAACATTCCCATAAAAACTCAAACTCACAAGTCGCTTATGAAATCCAGAATCGTAGTCTTTTAGAGGCAACCAAACGAAAACTGATTTTATGTGCGATTTTTTCAGGTTCCCTAATTTGGCATTTTGTTTGGCCTATGACCATGCAAAGGAGGCATTTCAAGAATTGAACTCGAGACCTCTCGCACCCTTAGCAAGAATCGAACCACTAGACAAAAAATGCCCATGCTAGAGACTCTAGCCATTATTTTTAGCAATTTTGATAACCAACTTTACCTAGAATCCAAGATTATCACGATCTCAACTCTCAATCTTTGCTAGCACAAATAAACCTAGATAATAACACAGATGAGGCCAGGATGTTTCTTTCTACTTTATGGGCTATTTGGAAATTCGGGAACTCAAATGTCCATCCTACTTATGTGTTTCGTTTGGCAAGGTTCAGTTTTTTGTTCAGGTTGGCGCAAATGCTGATCATTAAATTGGATTAAACCTCGTAACTCTTGGGTTAAGATAATTATGGAAGCCTCTTGGGATTTATTTGTGATGCAAGTAGGGATTGTGGGTGCTAAAATGTACTTGACAAATTGTATTGGAATATATAGATTTATAATTTGTTGTGAGTTGCAACTGCATCAAATTATTATTACAATTGTAAATAAAATTAAATATCTATTAATTTAATAAGTATATTTTTTATAAATTATAATTTTTTGTACATATCTACTGATTTAAAAATAAATATGAGAATAATTTATAAATAATTTTTAAACTCAATTCAATTTTATCGATTTCTAAAAATCCTATTCTGACTAGTTTGGATTATGATTAATTTAAATTTATTATTTTATTGAATTAGATTTATATTGAAATTTTTTAAATTTAATCGAATATATTAAAAATAATTCGTTTTGATTCAATGATAAGCCTCCAGCGCTAAGGTTGCATTTGAATTGGGCCGGTTGCTTGTGTAATTTTGGAGACTCACTCTCTGGGATCTGTCCAAACATCACTTTTTCGTAGACACGAAGAATCCCCATGTATGGCCTATTAGCAAAAGATGTACTTTACTATTTGTCATATCTGAGCCAGTTTAGGCTTCATTTTGTTTTCGTAGGCTGGGAAAATTTATGGGCTCGAATTTGTTAAGGTATTATTGCAGAAAATAAAAAAAAATTATCTTTTTAAAAGCAGTATCCATAAGACATAAAACTTAGGTTTTAATATTATATTAATTGATATTTTATAAAAATTATCCTCTTACAAATTAAATAAAAAAACATGCTTGTTATTGATTCTCACTGTTCACTCACCATCTTCGTCATGCAATCTCATTTTAAGAATCAACTTGTATTACAATCTATTATAACAATATTTCGAACCAAACCAATTCAAATATTCAATCCATATTGGCTCAAAATCAACTAAAAGAAACTAGAACAATGTTTGTTATTATATAATTCTAAAAATTGTCAATCGCAATTGAAATTGAAAAACTAAAATTTTGAAATAGATATCGAGAATATTGAATCATAAATTGATATTTTGATTTACCTCTTACATCAAGATAAAACATTTACAACAATGCAAATTAAGATTGGATCAAGCTCTACAAGTAAGTTTTTTGTCCATTTTTGTATATTTTCAATTCAAGTATTTCCCCCATGTAAACTTCTAAACTATACCAAATATGTTTCTCTCTTATACATTTTGATTTTAATTGAGTTTTGAAAATAAATATATATAGACAATAGGAAAATTAACTAAACAATGTAAAAAACTTAATTAACATCTTAATTATTATTGTATTTTTTATATGAACTTACTTAAATGATATTATAATGCACTGAACTTTTTGTTTTTAAATGGATTAATGTTACAAACAAAATAGAGTATTATGGTACAACATGATATAACATATTATATTTTGAAAATCACATAATGTAACATGTTATGTTATTTGAAAATGAATTCTAATGTAACGTGTTATATTTTTTATTGTGGTTGTTACATTAACATGTTTGGATATTTTATCTTTCCTAATTTATGTGTATCTTTTTGATATTGTTCACTTAATATTATTATGAATATAAGATGACTTTTCAAATTCATTAAACAAGTGAGACAAAGATTGAAATAATTTTTATTCATGGGGAAATGGATTTTCATGAAAAAAAGTCAAATATATGAATGGATATCAAAGGGCATATGCATAAAAATAAATATGATTTTGAAGGAATTAAGGAGAGATATATGTGATGCATTACATCTAGTTGGAGATATCGACATCAAGATGAAATATATGGGCATTCATATAGCCCTAAGCTTAGAAGATGATAGAGACATGACGAGATGAATTGTATGTAACTCATACAATTTAATAAGATGTCCATGAAGACATTAGGTTACATTCAAATTTTGATTATGTAACAACAAGCTTAGTTACTGAGAGTGACTCAATAACATATATTGAGACGAAGGAAGGGTTATTCAATGGTACGGTTTTTGATAACAAAGAGGCTCTCAAACTACATGTGTAGCCATTAGCAATAACTAATAGATTTCACTACAAAATTAGCAACTTCAACAAGACAAGTATTAAAATGAAGTGAAAAGATGAAAATTATTATTGGAGACTTGCAAAAAAAAAATATTGGACAATCAGATGCATTCAAGGTAATCACTTACAACGAAAATCATTCATGTTCACATATTTTCAAAGATTAAAGAGACAAACATGCAACATACAAGTATAGTGCTAACAATATCAAAGAATTTTACCAAGAAACAGGTAGACAATTGAGGCCAAAAGAAATAATAGGTGATATAAAAAAGAAAACAGAGTCACAATCACTTACAAAAGAGTAATCATGGGAAAAAAGTAAGTGTTAAATCAAGTATGAAAAATCCTAAAGAATCATATAATAAACTATCTGGATTCTTCTACATGTTAGAAAAGGTAAACCTAAATTCATATACTGAAATAAAAACAATCAGGTAATACTTGAGGCTAGTACTAGTAGTTGATGGAACATTCATCAAAGAAAGAGGATGATGGGTATTACTTGTAGCAATTACTAAAGATATAAACAATTAGGTAATAATAATTTTATGATAAAATTATTGTTTACTTAATCATATTTTAAAAAAACTTTCTATAAGAAACTTGTTACATTTATATAAAATTGATGATATAACATGTTACATAACAAGTTACTAATGTAACAAATAATGTAATGCATATATACCTCATTTCATTTAGGGTGGTAGATGAAGAAACAACAAATACATGAAAATAGTTTTTTAAAAGACTAAAGATGCTTATTGGAGAAAAGTAAAATTTGGTTATAATTTCAGATAGAAATACAGTAATAAAATCAACAATCGGTATGACTTACGATAATAAGGCACATCATTGTTATTGTTACTATCACATGAAACAAAACCTTATAACTTATTATCACAAAAAAACTGCAAACACCTACTTCAAACTAGTTGCTTACGGTTATAATGAAGATGAGTTCAACAGAAATATGTACATGTTTAATGAAGCTTCAAAATCGATTGCTCATTATGTGCAAGATCAAAATGTCAATCTCCAATAACAAGGTACCAGATCATGACTTCAAACAATGCGGAACACATAAAATCAACGCTAAGGTATACTGGAGACACCCATGTAACACACTTATTGGGAGAGATACGAGACATAATCCAAAGTTATTTTTACAAAAAAGAGATTAGATGCTTCAAATATAGGAATACTAAAAAAATGGGTGCAAGATAAAATTTAAAAAAGGAAGTTCAAGACATAACATATGAATGTAGTAGACATAAATAGTCAAATAGTATAAGTGAAAAAGAGTTTGAAAATTACATTGTAGACTTAGCACAAAGCTTGTACCAGTGGTAAATTTCAAGCACTTAAGATTCCTTATGCACATGCAATTGTAGCATGTAAAGAAAAGAAGTTGTCCATAGAAGACATGTGTTCAATATATTACAACACAACTTACTTGAAGTTAGCATATAAAGCTCAAATTTACCCAATAGAAGAAAAAAGCAAATGGAATCTTCCAACTATTATAAGAAATGTCCTAGTGTTGCTACCAATTATTAAAAAAATGATGATACCATATAAGAGAAAAAGAAAGGAAGAATAGGAAAATCAAGTATATCATCACTTAGTGATTTTAAAGGGCTCAAGAGAAAAAGGAAGAAGAGGAAGAAGAAAGAACCCTCAGTACAATAATAAATTCATACCACCTTATATTTTATATTATTGTTGATTTACTTCAATTTAATTATCTATTTTAGTATTAAATTCACATATGAATTCTTGACAATTAAAATTATAAAAACAAATAAATTATATACGTTAATATACGTTTATATTGGTTAATAAAAATCTTACATTAAAACCTCAGGATCAACTAATATTTATGAATCTTTTGATCTTATTTATTTTATTTATTAACATAAACTATATATATTTTAAGAAGTATATTGGTTTGCAAATATAATGTAACGTTACATTGATCTTGGAAAACAAAATAACATGTTACATAATAATAATAATGAACATAAGGAAACTTGTTACATTGCTATTACAAAACAATGTAACATGTTACTAGTTAATATTTGAAATTAAGTCGGACATAATGTAACATGTTACATTGGTATTACAATACAATGTAACATGTTATATAATATGATCATGATACAATAACTTGAACAAATTTAAATGCACAAGCAATAAAGTGAAAAATTATGCCATTAAATTCTAATATGATTAACAAAAAAAACTACATCTAACAAACCATTAATTTGAAAAAAAAACGCAAACATTACGTACTAATTTGTTCATATTTCTATAAATACTATAATATTTCAACAAAAAGTAAATTGCTACTATATGTCCAGCCATCCTAATAGACGTGGTCTATTAATCTATTATTACAAATACAATTTATACAATATTTATACCTAATCTTCATAAAACTAATTGAATTGATCATATCCAACATCCATCTTTTCATCAAAAACTTCACAATTTTGAGGAACCAAACCCCACAATTGAAATATAAAAACATCAAAAAAAGACATTATGATGAATTAAAATAATATTATAAATCAAAGTATTAATAACATAGAATTAAAAAAAATTATTAACAACATAGAATTAAAAAATTATTAACAACATAGAATTAAAAAATTCTTACACATTGGTCTACTTTGGAACACCATTAATCAAAAATATTGGCCACAGAGTGTATAAATTGGTTTGTTGATTCTCTCCATATCCATGATAACCCAAAAAATACAACAAATGGGTATCATGATCTCTATGTGATTACACTTTTTCTTTAAATTAGATGTATCCAAAGAATCATATAGCTTAATAAATTAGTTGTATAAATATATGATACCGCATATCTAATGATTACCGTCAACATTGATTGGTACATACAATATATACAAATCTATCAAATCGATTGGCCAATGATCAATTAAATTTGTTGACGTAGTAGCAAATTGATCCAAATAACTATTGGCATCTACATGGATATTCTTTATATTTTCACGACAAGCGATTACTAAATTCATACAATCCACCTACAAATAGTAATATGTAAGTTAAAATTAAAACACTAATAAATATGTTAAATAGTTATTATTATTTAAACTTATAACACATTGAAATACAATATATAAAACCATATATCATTTTGGACATGCTAAGTAACACTTATATCCCTTCTGAATCATTGTGTAACATATTACATCGGCATTGAACTATAATGTAACATGTTACATCATTTTAGATATATTACTTGACTATCACATTATAAATAAAATATGGTGTAATATGATACAAAACATGATATACCCAACTCTCAAATAGAAAAATGTGTCCAAATTAGAAAAACTCTTACAGTTAACTATTATGTAACATGTTTTATTGTTTGTGAACTCTTATGTAACATGTTACATAGTTTCTGAAATGCTATATGGCATGTTACATTGTAAATTATATATAGGGTAATATATTTCATAATATCACAATTTGAAAGAATAAAAACTCATACAATACTTGCATTAAAAAGGTCTTCAAAGTATAATAGTTCATCAAGTCAAAAGCATTTGGATAACGAAACCCCATGCACGTATCTCTTACAAAACACTATCTAAATACTATAAAACAACAAACAAATATATGCAACTATCAAAGCATATGATAAAAAATAAAAAAAATAGTTCATAAGTATAATTTTCAAACAAAATTAATTGCAATACTTACAATGCTATAAAGTAGTCCCTTAGCTCTCGTCAAAGGAAGAATAAAATACTCCTTATCAATAGGCAAGCACAATATTGAATTTTAATCGGATTTCTAATTATAGAAAAGAACTATATCAATAACATATACAACAAACATATAGATATAATGAAAATAAATCTATAAAATACATCCGAATATTTCTTTCTAAACCATTCATTAAAACACTTCTCTCAATCCTTGGGAAGAAACTTGTAAGGGAAACTTGGATGAACTAATGTATCATCATCCTCACAAATATGTATAAATCTATGTGGATCATCAACATGAGAACTCAATTCCATAGGTTTAATTATGTTTTAAGCAAAATACAACCTTATTAGGTGAATAAACAAACACACTATAAATAGTTATTAATGGTTTAGCTCATCTCCTTTCTCTCTCTAACAAAAAAGTAGATATAGATTTAAAATTTGAAAGGTGAGGATCAAATCTTATCTTGGATCTTGAATGATAAAGTTGCACATATTGATCCAATTGATCGAATGTATCATTATCAATATTTGGATCGCAAGAAAGAGAATGTGAAGTCTTCATAACAATTTGTAAGGATTTCAAATCGAGGTCAAGATCAAAAGATGGTTTGTCTACATCATCATCAAACATCTACCATGAACATCATCTTTTGTAGGTCGAATAGGTATAGTACCAGCCTTAGTCGAAGACTTGTATGATTTGAAAGTATGTTACCCCATTAATAAAGAAAATATAAAATCAATTCAATGATGAAATTGATTAGTAATTTAATAAAACAAAAAATATATTAATATAAAACAATAATTTATAACTTACAAATTGAGAAAATTTCGAATGAATCATTATAATATCTACACAAAGTCCATTAATGGTAGCTCTATGCTCATTAAACCTCCGATCAAAATAAGTTATTTTCTCACTTGATTTATTATCAATATTGAGGTTAGCTTGTTACAAAAATCATTGAAGTCAACATTCAATGACTTGGATCCTTTATCTAACCCCTCATCTCGAAACTTCTTTTTATTCTCTTCTAAATTTTCCTTCAACAAAGCTTTATAAATAGGTTTATGTTGTGAACTAACAACTTGACTTTAGGATAAACACAACTTATCATAATAAATTACTTTCACATGTGACAACAAATATTTAAAACAAGATGCACCTACCAAAAGAAACGTAACATAATAAGCAACATTAATAAAATAAAATTAACATAAGCTCACACATGCTAATTGAAAAGTTATTTAACAAATAACATAATATATAAAATATTATTAGGTCGTTAAATACAATATAACTTATTATGTAACATATTAAATTGTATGTAAGAAGTTATGTAATAGGTTACGTCATGATAAAATCATATTTCTACATAATGTAACATGTTATATCAAATGTTAACAAAAGATGTAACATGTTACGGCAATGTAATTTGTTGATGTAATATGTTACATAACATACCAAAAACAATGTAACATGTTACATTTTGAAAAAAAAAAGAAACAAGTTGTTCCTTACTTAAGATAAAAAAATAATTAGAAATAAAACATTATCGCATAAGGTTTATAGAAAATAACCTTTACTTGGGCCAGTTATGGCTTGATAACAGTCATCCACCTTAGTATTATTGAGATTTCATCGTTCAAGCAAACAGTTAGCTCATTCTCGATATCTAAAATGATATCGTATATCTAAACTTGGAATGCTAAACTAAGTTCATATGTATGAACACAGACCCTATCGTCTTTCTTTCTTTTGTTTCAGCTTAGTTTTGTTCTTTTTTTGATCCATTCTCAAAGCCACGTTACACATATATATTAATCTTTGTTCAAGCTATCAAATAGTAAGTTTAACACAATATCACCCCAAGGATAAGAATTAAACTTATATTTGGGGTGACATTGAACACATCTCTTGAATTATGATAGTATGCTATAGATATAAAACCTAATGGAAGCCAAGCAATGCTAAATTGAAAATCATTGAGTGTTTTGTTTAGAATATGAGCTCTACATTCTACCAACCTTACTTTCTAAAGTCAATCACTAGCCAATAGTAACGCTTCTTTACAAATAAATAAAATTTTCAATTTATTGAGCAAACCGCACTTTAAGAAGTAAATCAAACAAATCATAATGGTGTCATCTTCTGTAACCTCAACAAACTCAAACTCATGACTAGAAAATTGCTTCCCTTCAGAAGCCTTACTACTCAAACAAACTTTCTTCGATTTCATACCACCCTTCTTCTTATGGGTAGTAACGAAGCGTAAATTAGGCCTCTCAATACAATCCACCAAAAACTCAAGATATTTGATGGAACAAAACTTAATGAAATATTTGTTAATAAAAAAAGTTGAATCCTTATCAACATCAATGAACTCATCTTTGTTCAACAAGTTGAGACTAATAACTATTTAAACTTTAGTGCGAGAGAACCTCAACACATTAGTAATTATATGGAACCATATCTCCCTAACAGATTTACAAGGGAAACATTTCTTTAACAACAACGAACGAATCAGTTGCCCACTAAATCTACTGTTTGGTAAATTTAAAAAATTTCAAAGCATGACTCTTGAAATTGTAATTTTTGGGCCTTGTTCGGTACACTCTTTATACTAGTCATTATCATTTTAGGTGTATCATTATAACTACAACAAACATTAAAACCATCGTCAAAACCAAAAAGGTTTGGGGATGATAAATTATCTTCAAAGTATGAAAAAACAATATCAGGCAAATAATGTATTATATTATATTTTGAAATACAATACAATAACATTAAAAATGAACAAAAAAAAAATAATGTGACTTGATCATTGATGATATACAACATATAACCATATACATAATTACAAATAAATAACAACTTACATGTAAATACCAAGTATACAATACAAACTAATAATGAATACAAATTAAAAAATAACACATAACTAAAAAATGAAACTAGTTACATTACTATTCTAATTTTATGTAACATAGTATGTTACTAACAAATTCAATTTTATTTTACAAACACCTTATAGAGAATTATAAAACATAATAATAATAGAAAAATAATGTAAGTTGTGCAAAACATACTAGATAGTGTATAATATTTCAAACAATAAAACAGAAATAAAACAGAAACAAACAATATAACTTGTTACATCAAAATGTTAATACAATGTAACAATGTACATTCAATTTACAATAGAATAATATATTACAAAATCAATAAAAAAAATTACAAGAAAGAATAATGAAGCCATATATATTTTTACAAAAAAGAACAATTTACATGAACATTCCAAATATAAAATATATACTAACAATGAATACATAGTAAAAATACACAAACCAAACAACGAAATATATTATATTACTATTCTACTTCTATGTAACATCGTTCATTATAAAAAAATTCAATTTTATTTTACAAACATCTTACAAAGAATTATAAAGTATAAAATAATACAAAAACAATGTAAGTTGTGAAAAACATACTTGATAGTATACAATATTTCAAAAACATACAACAATGAAGCATAAACTTGTTAAATCAAAATTCTAATGCAATATAATATAATAACGTACATTCAATTTATAATAAAATATTATATTACAAAATCAATAAAAAAATTATAAGAAACCAAACCTCACTAACGTTATCCTCCAAATGAAGACAAATGTTCTTAGGTTGTTGTGCCAAAATAATATAACACATTTTCTCTTAGGCTTCCTATAACAAAATCAGATTCATATATTTTAACTAAATATATAACTCTATCTCAAATACAACACAAAAAACATGACAAAGGTTTCAAAATGTAAAAAAGAACAATTTTTTTAGAAATAAACCTAGTGAATGCAATAATATATACTATATAAAATATTAAACATAACAACAAAACATAACACCACAAATTGGTTACAAACTTACTTCGTAATAGTTTACTTCAATGTATAAGACCGAGAACAAAAAATAACAAATACTAAATCAAACAAATGAAAATGGAACATATATAAAACACACAATAAAAATTTGAAAAACAAATAGTAAAGAGTTTTAAAAAACTCACCTCAATAATATACATAAAAAACTATAGAAAATGAAGCACAAAAAATATAAATAAAAAATGTAATATACCAAATAAATGATGATAAATTAATGAAATCAAATAACAAACTTCACCGATCGGTGAAAAAATATATTTTTTATTTTGAAATAACGAGAAAAATATAAAAATTAGTAGTAAAAAATACCAAAAAAACAATTAAGAAACCAAGGAAAAAATCACATACTAGTTGTGAACTAATTATAATAAGAAAATGCACACAAAAACTTCGAAATAACATGATAAAATCAAAGAAAAAGGAGGGATTGCAACGATGATGAAGAGAAAAACAAAAGAGAGAGAAAAAAACATAAATGTGATTTGTGTGAAAAGTGGGATTTCATATCCCACCTTGCCAAATATATGTGATGATATCATAGGGCAATTTTGTAATCTCTTCCTTCAAAACGACTTCGTGCCACAATTTATGTTAAAAATTTAGCTCCTCTAATTTACCCATCATTCTAAAACATTTTGATGGTATCATTGTAATAGAGGTTAAGTGGAGAAGTTTTACTATTTGTTGCATTAAAAAAACTATTATAAGGTGAAGGGGAAAACATTCAACATATATAAATAATATTTTTAGAGAAATTAATATTTTATTCATTCAAACGAAAAGTACAAGAACAATTAAATCAATAAAATAAAAATATATCAAATTATCATAAATTAAAGTCAATAAAAATTATATGTAATATGGTTTAAACATTCTTCTTTAACTCTTCCAATTCTTTAAATTCGTATGACTCTTTCCATTGATAAAATAACAAATCTATAATCTAATTTAACTATTCATGTCTCGAGATATTCATGCTTTGAATTACAAAAATGTCTAAATAAAAAGATATAGATCTAAATCTAGAAACAAAACAAATTAAAATATAATAAAACACGCATAAAATCACCACTAAATTGAAATCTAAATGAAAGAAAAAACATAAAAGATCAAAATCTAGATGTAATGCATAGATTATAATATATTTTTATTGAAATAAACTAAATGAAAATGAAGATCTATCATAGAGATAGCTCCTACAATAGTAAACTCTTGTATCGATAAAAAACGAAAACAATAAACAAGTAGATTTTTTTAAGAAGAAAGAAAGAGAGAGACTTAGGTTTTATGACTAATTGGTTATGAATAATCATAAATATACAAAAATTATTACAAAATATTTTTAAAATATATTTTGTGAGAATTATAAAAATTGTTATAAATTAGTGGTATATTATTTGATGCATTGTCAAAAAAGACATTTTGAAATCGTGCAAAATCCTACATTTCTTGTAACACCGGGAGTATATATATATCTTATTTAATGTATTTATTGATAGATGTAAAAAATCAATATTATTTATCCTCTTAATAGTTTAATTTTTTGATATAATTGATTCCAAAATATTTTTAACATGATATAATTTGAAACGTAAGTCATGTATTTAAAACCTAATAATTCTAATTATTAAATCATAAGTATTTGATATGAATAACGTATACCGTAAATATTTATAGGGATCAATAGATATATAAAAATAATGTTAATTATTCTCTAATTAACTTAAGATTTTGAGATAATTTGTTTCTAGATATCTTCTATTCTAACATTTATCGAGTCAAGATGGAGCATTCAATTTGTTATAAGGAGGCTAGAAAACCATTAGCGTGTGAGAGAGTTATTGGGTTGTTTTTTTCGTGGTTTTCCTAACGCGAGTATTTCTCTTCTTGATGTAATTGTATTGTCTATCATTAATGGTATTAGTAATGGAAATCATTTCCTTACAGAAGTGAAGAAGTGGATATAGGCACACTACATTGTTCCTGTCGAATCACTGTAAATATTGGCGTGTTAGTTCATCTTGTTTATAATTTTCTTCCTTATTGATACCATAATATT
The DNA here is from genome assembly GCA_033030585.1 of Hippophae rhamnoides. Classification (NCBI taxonomy): domain Eukaryota; kingdom Viridiplantae; phylum Streptophyta; class Magnoliopsida; order Rosales; family Elaeagnaceae; genus Hippophae; species Hippophae rhamnoides. Next base: position 18,159,801 of record CM065437.1, on the reverse strand, counting down.
TTATAGCTTGTATAGTGTCATAGTTGTTGTCAATTTCTCATGTTTAAATTTTATTAATATCTATTCGGTATCACAGAGTTGGCGGTGTATTATTATGGAGCTTTGTGGAAAATTATCAAATTATATTTCCCAGGTAAAGCCTAATTATCTTGAAATTTTTACACATTTTACGGTTCAATATTAGCTAGCTACCTGCTGATCGAATGTTTGGTGTTGAAAAGGATGTTCAATAATAATAACAATGATGATGATAAAATAAATAAAAAATTAATATTAAAGTAATTAAATATTTTATTTTATAATATAATATTATTAAATTTTTAAAAATAAAAAATATCCTTACTATATTAACAATATTACTACTGAGATATATATGTCTTTTCAATTACAATTACTTTTTTTTTTTGGGTTTCTTTTAATAAGATAGTATATATATTAAAGAATATTAGCGGAAAATAAGAATTGGCTGTAATGCATATTATTATAGCTTGTTTATGAGATAATTTAATATCTAATAGAAAGTTATTAATTTGAATGCTGACTGAGTGAAAACGACACTTCCTTCAAAACCACAAGTAATAATAATATTGTTGAAATTAAATTTTGTATTAAAAACAATATTGGAAAGGGTCGGCTTATTTTTATAATTAATTAGAAAGTTCAATTCTGGATCCTGGATGGCTAGCTAGTGAAACTGCATGCCATATTTGGCTGTGGATCTTACAGATTATGCTTCTTAATTTATTCATTGTCAGTATGTTAAAAACGTAAAAATATAAATTTTTTTCATCTCTTAAATTTTTTTTTATTTTTATTGATAAAGAATAATAACACAACTTTGTTCGGAACTTATGATTTTTTTTTATACAAGAGCCTTCAGAGCCTCTATTTGACGTTTCGTCTCTTTTTTATGTTCAAAATGTAGAAAATCTTATTTATTTATTATGTTCTAATTAGTAATTAAGCTCTACATTTAAAAAATAAATTATTATATGTAATGGATTGGGACTGATTAATTTATTTCAAAATGAAAAAAGAAAAGTATATTTGATTCTGATGTCTATATAGATATGTATATTTTAATTGTAGATAATTAAAATTGTAATTATTTATAAAAATTAAAAAAAAATTCTTAAAAATAATTGTAATCGAATAGTTATTGCAATATCGAATGCTTAACCAAAATTAAATATATATTAATTTTATTATTTTATATAAAACACACAATATTTCGTATAGTTAGAATAAATTTTATTTATTCATATTTTGTATTTTTTTTATTTTTCTTAAAAATATGTATTAATAGTTAAAAATTAAAAGTCAATTTTAATATTTTAAATAATATAGTAAAATAATAATTAAATTAATATTTAATTTTTTAAATTAAATTAAAATAAATATTAAAAAATAAAAAATATGATTAAATCATAAAAAAAATTAATATTGATTTATAATTAATAATTAATAATTAAATATACTTAAAATTAATATAAAATAATTATAATTATTATTATCATAAATGACTCTATCCGTCCTAGTGCCATCCACATATGTCTGAATATATAGCTAGCATGATGATTTTGAAATTCTCAGGTATGTCAGCTGCGACTTATCGCGCTTTTGATGAATGTCAACTTTGTTGAATTTTAAACCATGTTGAAATTAAAAGTAGGGTCAGACTTAAGAAAACAAGTCAATGATCCTTGATACTAGTTCTATTTCTGTTTTAAGTATTTACGTATATATGAAATTTGGGTATATATATATATATATATATTCATTAATTAATAAAATCTCACTCAGTTAAATAGCGATAATGAATTTAATTTATTGATTTAATTATATGAGTTTTAAACATTAAATTTGGTGCACGTACTCATTAATCACCTTGCCTAATATACATATACATATACATATACATATACATATACATATACATATACATATACATATACATATACAGGGAGAGAGAGATAGTATAATTAGTTGTGACTGCGTAAATGATCGATGTAGCTACTCCCCACTATATTGTAAGCAGTTAATACTTTTTAAGAGGGCAAAAAAAAAAAGAAAATTATAAAGTAAATACATGAACTCAGTCATGAGTAATTTATTATACCAACTGTGAAACTTTCAATTTGGGCATGCATATTTAAGTCACGGGAAATTTGGCCGCTGCAGGAAATGAAAATCGATATTATTACTTAATTCAATTTCTTCCGAAAAGTAGTTAAAGAGGAAATTAGCTGGAAAAACATAATAACCATTGTAAGTCAAATAGATACTTCTATCCAAAAAGTAAAAAAAAAAAAACATTGTCTAGAGTGTCTGACCATATCTGTAAATAATAGGAATGGGATATATAAGTTAATTTTATATTGTATAATTTTATTTTTTTAGATTATAAAGTTAACTAGATAATATTATAATGAAATATTCTATTTATTTTAAATAAATATAAATGATCAATAAGATTATAAAAATAATAAAAAATGAAACATATTTATCTATAATAATCATATTTATTTATAATAATCATGAATCCATTAAGTATAACTTGGAATGTGATGAGATTTTAATGGAATGAGATAACTTTTACTCGTGAACTTGTTAAAAATATTAAATGAAACATAAAATGAGACAGTATAACATATTTGATATCTCTCTATTTAACTAATCAAATTAGCATTAGTGATGAATATTTTAAATATGTATAATTGAAATTGTGATTATTCGTAAAAATTTAACGTTTTTTTTAAATAACTATAACCGTTAAGGCATGTGACGATGATAGTTATTATAATAATAAAACACACAATATTTAGAATATTTAGATTGAATTTTATTTATTATTACTTGTATATATTTTTATTTTACTTATAAACATGTGCTAAATAGTTAAAAAATAAAAATTAATATATAATATTTTAAATAATGTAACAGAATAAAGAATATTTTAATATTTATATTTTTAAAATTAAATATATTTTTAAATAAATGTTAAAAATTAAAAAAAAATATTTAAATCGAAAAAAATTACTAACTTGTAGCCGACATTTATTAACCTAATGTAATTAAAATTAATATAAAATAATTATACCTATTAACTTAATCGTTCACATTCGAGAATCTATAACCAAAGAAATGTTTGGATCAAAGATAACGTAAGAAATGTTAGTTGCACTTGTAATTGGAAATAGCAACTCTTTTTTCAATTTTTGAAATTATAGTAAAGTATTACAAGAAATATAAAATAATTATACCTATTAATTTAATCGTTACCATCATGCACATTCGAGAATCTATGACCAAAGAAATGTTTGGATCAAAGATAATGTAAGAAATGTTAGTTGCATTTGCACTCGGAAATAGCAACTTTTTTCAATTTTTGAAATTATAGTAAAGTATTACAAGAAATATATTGTGTCAGTGTAAAAATTAGCATAATTAACATTATATCTTAAATGAATATTATTTTTTATAAACAAAACCGTGTATAATTTAAAGGTATTCAAAAAACGTATATAATTTGTGTTCTTAAAAATTAAAAGATAGTCAAATGATTTTGTTTAATATAACAACATTAAAAATTAAAAGATAGTAAATTATAAAAAATTAAATTACATTAAAAAAAAGAGTATCATATCTACTACATACAGAGGAAGTGGAATGATGTAACATATAAGTTTCGTAGGTAGTAAGTAGCCTTGTACGTCATATATATATATTATATACTGGGTAATTAGAGTTGTTTTTACTGTTATTAAAATAGAATATTAATTTTAAAAATATTTAATCTTAAAATATTATAAATTATAAATTATTTAATATTAATTTTTTTTTGTTAAAATATCAATTAAATTTTTTTTTAATCTTGAAGTACATAATATTATATTTACTCATGTGTTTTTCCCCCTAATTATGTTCACTACTTTAAACAAAAGATCAATAAATGCGAATTACAAGTTAAAATTTCTGATACGTGATACGTAATATATATATATATATATATATATATAACTTGATGTGCTATTTAATATCTATTTAATGCCTGAGCAAAGGCTCCTAAAAGTTTCTTAATTACTAAAAATGACCATTTAGTTCATTTGTCATGCGTGAGCGTTTCTCTAGTCGTCCTAAAATAAAATAAAAAATTTATTAAAATTCCCTTAAAACTATAAAAACAACTTTTAAGTTTAAAAAATAAACAATCGTATTCCTTCTTTTATTATTTTATTATAATATTTATTAATTTTATTGTAAATAATTTTCTTAAAAAATTAAAAAATAATAACGATAAAAGGTATAATAATTATTTTTCAAATGTACATTATCTTTTTATTTCAAAAAATGAAGAGGGATATTTGTAATTGAATTAAATAAAAAAGTGAAAATGTTTGTCATTTATTCGTTTTTGTTCAAACTGTAAATTCATTTTTGTAATTTAACTTATCAAAGGGTGTTTTTTAACCTAATAATAAAAAAAAAAAAAGACAACTTTTCAATTTCAAAACTCAAAAAGATTAAAAAGGTCTGTTCGGTTGTGTAACTTAAAAATAGTTTTTTATTTTTATTTTTTAAAACAAAATAAACGTTTGGACAATATTTTTAAACATAGTTTTCAAAAACAAGTTATCGTAAAAAATAGAAAATATGAGAACAACTCCAAGCTGCGTCTTATGATTTTAAGAATAATAAAAACACGGAAAAATAATTTTGGCGGCTCTGACCGAATGTTCGTTCCAGTGTTTCAATATTAATTACACTTTTTTCATTGAAATTTTTGAGTAATAATACTATTATAATAATTTTTATCATTATTATTTTAATAAAAATATATAAAATATTTATTTTATTTATGATATTATTTAATATTATAATTATTATATAAATTATTTTTATTGTAATAACTATATAATATAATTATCCAAAAAAAATTTACTTTTTTCAAAGATATTTTTTTATTTTAATATTTTTCAACCATTTTAAAATAAAAAGATATTAAAATTTAATTTTTTGAGATCTGAACATATAGTTATTTTTCGATAATGATTCTCTTTATTTATATCTATCAATATTAATTTTAATTTCAAATATAATATAATATTTTAATTTTAATTTTAAAATAACATCCAATACTATTTCACCCCTTAATAATATGATCGTGTGTAATTTTATAAAATTATTGCAATGGAGTTCAATTTGTATAATTAATTTAACTAAAGGTATTAGAGCATACAATTTATTTTAAAAACTTAATCAAGGTCAAATCGAAAACGTACTTCTTCTTTTTTTAATTCTGCATTTCTTCTTAATTGCTTATATATCAAAACAGATCCACGTGGTTTTTATGTTATCACTTCATTTATTTTGGTATTCTATTAAATTCAAATGTTACTTAACATTTTAATTTTATAAAATATAAATAAGTATTTAAATTATGCTAGAAGATTAATTCTAAGACTAAAAAAAAATTAATATGAAAACAGTTTTTAAACACAATTTTGATAAGCACTTTGATAATTATGTTTTTTTTTTGTTATTTTGAACAATTTTTAGAAACAATATATAGCCAAACAATTCTTTATATTTTTTTTCATTTATTTACTTCTTTTAACTTCTTATTTTCTCTTTGTACGCGTTAATTAGTATGCATGAAAGCACACGTATTAACAATAAGAATATTTTTTACAAAATATTTATTTTAAGCATGAAAAATATTCTTAATTGAATATGCGTTCATTATTTAGGTCTAGTGTTCATATTTCAAACTTTGTTTAAGGCTCAATAAAGTTTGTCGGTGATTCATGATACAGTAACTTTTTTTTAGATCTATATGAAAATATTTTTGAATGCATATACAAAGTTTTTTCTGCATGAGCAAATGTTTAGAAATAGCGTCACAAATCTTAAAAACATATATATATTTAGAGGCTCCACATGGTTGGTCTGATTGGCGCCTTTAGTCAGAAATATAATCTAGTAATAGTGGAGGAATTTGAGAGACACCGAATAACAGATATCGTTGATCGGGCGGGAGATATATATTTAGGATTTCTTTTTCTTTTTTTAAATTTCTTTTACTATTTTATTAATTCAGTATTGAATTATTTAAATTATCACCCTAGATCAAATATACTATTTCACATTTTTATTTAAAAAATATTTTATTCCTAAAAAATATGCTATTTAAATTCTTAAATTTGTAAAGAATATATAAGATAATAACAAAAGTTAATTTTTATTATATATTTTTTTGTTAAATATAATAAAATAGTATATTTATATTTTTAGATAGTTATATATATATATATATATATATATATATATATATAAATTAATATTTAATTAAAAAATTATTCAATCTTTTTATGAAAAAAAAATTCTTTCAAAATTAAAAAAAAATTCATTTTCTAATATCCAAAATCATATATTAGACAAATAAAATCTTATTTAAATTTAATAGAAAGATTTGTTAAAAATTTAACTAATTTTTAATTAAAAATTATTTCATTAGATATATGTTTATTGAAAAATAAAAACATATATGTATCACATATAATATTCTCTTATATTTTAAAAAATTAGATGAAAATATAATTTTATTCTTATATAATATATCTTTTACAAACAAAAAAAACTTAAAAACGCATTTTTTAAATAAAAAATTAAATAATCTTTAAAACTTAAACAAAAAGATCTCAATGAGATTCTTTTATATTTTAAATGTAAAAAGAATTAATAGTACAATTTTTCTCCAACCACAAGGTTTTGTAGCGAGACTTAATTACAATAAGTTTCTATTTATATAATAAAAAATAGTATATTTATAACAAATAATTAAAATATAATAACATGTAATATTATTTTTATTATAAATTTTAAGAATATTAATTTTATAATTCTTTTAAAATATTTTAATTTGTAATTTTATATTAATTTAATGTTATTTAATTAAATATGATTGAAGTTAAACTGATTGATTATTCCTTATATATAAAACTATTTTTTAAAATATGTTTAATATTATTAAAATGTTATATTTATCGTTATAAACAGAATTTTTATTTATTTATTTACGAAATGTGAGATAATTTTTAAACTTCGGAAAGCTTGATTATATTAAATCTTGAGTGTTATTGTTATTTCTCCAAGATCTCGGCTGAATCCGACTCTTCTTTAATTAATTGTATTAAAAGAATTACACTGGTTGGACCTGAACCAGTTCAGCAACTTGCTTGGACTTCAATTCAAAAGCGTAAGGTTTCATCAGGCATTAATTTGTAACTTTCTTCCTCTCATTTTCAGTACTGACATACCATTACATAAATAACTATCTCCTTTCTCATTTTCTCTCCAAAACATTTGCTTGCCCTGCCTCTTTGTTTTGATGCTGATCATCAAAGTACACTCTCATTCACAAAGCATAAGCAGTACACATGGCAGCTGGATCAGGAAAATCAATTACTACTTTTTATTCTCTGCAAGACACACCCACTTGGGCACTTGCTACTGTTTGCTTCGTTTTCATCTCCCTTTCCATTTTCATTGAACACTTGATCCATTTCATTTGCAACGTAAGATTGATCATTAATTTTAAATTGGGTTATTTTCTTTTGATAAGATGTACATGTTCATTAAATAACCCGTGCCCTTTTGATTATTTCGATGCAGTGGCTGAAAAGGAACAAAAAAACTGCCTTATTTGAGGCAGTGGAGAAGCTCAAATCAGGTAAAACAACTTCACCAAATTGATGATGTCTGTAGAAAAAACAAGAACATACTCAAAACGATTGATATTGTTTGTTTATGTCACGTTATATTTGGTAAAATGAAAAAAAGACAACCATATTTGGGGTTTCTTTTTTGTTGCAGTTCTGATGCTGTTGGGTTTGATGTCGCTGATTTTGGCTGTAACTCAAAGACCCATCTCCAAAATCTGCGTACCTACCAAAGTTGCTTACACAATGCTTCCATGCCGGCAAAAATCACCGATTAAGACTACCAAAGCTTTTGGTATGACCCGATTTTGGACACCCACACTAACAGATAATTCTTTGCTCATGAAAGATTCATTCTTTGAGGATATTGGTTTGGAGTCAAAGAGGAGATTAGCAGGAGTTAGTTCTAGTAGCTCTACTATAGATTACTGTGAATCCCAGGTAAATTATTCATCAAATTTAATTTATTTTGTATCTTTGCTCTCTTGAACTTGAAGATATGTAGCTCTTTGCACTTTTCTTTGTGTTTCTCATTAGTGAATGCACTTAAATTATCAATATGAGTGAATTGCAGGGGAAAACCTCATTGATGTCGGAAGATGGAATAACTCAGCTCAGCTACTTCATCTTTGTGTTAGCAGTTATGCAAATTGTCTACAGTGTCCTTACCATGGCTTTAGGAAGGGCTAAGGTATGTATAACCCAAAATGCATGATAAATACCGCTACTAGTAATACTAATACACCGAATTTTATATCGTGTCTCAAAGAAAGTTTTTGGTTACTAAGTCCTTAATGTTTTTGTATATTACTTACTTTTATCTGTATTATCTGTAAATGCTTCTCATTAATAGAGAATTTGGAAACCGGGAGTGAATAATACATGCCACAGGCACTGGTCCAATAACACAGTCAAACTTTTATTAGATTTAAAAATTGGAAAACTATCCCATTTAAATTAAAGTTGCACGCATTTGATACTAGTAAATATGGTGGATTGCATGTAATTAACATTTTTAAATTTTAAATTTGTAATATAATATAAGCTTCAACTTCTGCAAACTAATTTTTGTAAACAAATATTAAAATGTTGTGATTAATTACAAGATAATTATCAAAATATTAAGTAATTATTTACTTAATTAATTATTGAAACAAAGTTATAAATTTTACATATTTAAGAAAATTGTCAATAATATACAATGTGCATCTTAATGATAATTAATATGATTTCATTAACATGTAGGCTTGATACCCCTTTGAGAAATTGTGTAAAAGAAGATGTTCGAAAAGATTTCGTTACAAATTTCAATTTTTTTTATGTATATATATAAGGGTAAAAGGATACATAATGCCAGGTAGGTAATATACTAAAATTTAAACGAATCCAACATTTAATTGTATTTAATTATTGATTTTAATTCTTTACTTAGTTGTATATAATTGATAAAAACTGTTATATATACTTAAAAAAAATTAACGCTATTTTAAATACATAACTAAGAAAGGATCGAACATTTTTTTTGTAGGAAAAAACTTGAAAGTTAAAAACTGTTTATTTAAAAAATAAGTTTTTACAAATACTTGATCTTTGCCAACTTAAATACACATAAATGAAATAATTAGAATCGCTTTCAATCTGGATCTGAATAAGCAGAAATCGGTGCCAAATAGCCTTCCTAGTTTCATGGTAAGATGAATAGAGTTACTCCTAAAAGATCTTAGAGAGAGAGAGAAATGCATTGCATCCCTTATTAAGCCATTTGTAATAAACCCAGCTATGGATACCATTTCATATAGAGGACATTTCAAGGGTTTTTTATTTTTCAAAGTGATCATTTTCCATCATCAATTTGTGATTTCTTGATAGTTGAAATTATGGTCATTCCTAATTTCTTATATTGAAATGATTTTTTTTTTATTTATTTCCTTTTCCTTGAGGAAAAAATATTCTTTTATTTTATCGACATATTTCAAGCGCATTTTGCAATGTAGATGAAGACTTGGGAAGCATGGGAGAAGGAGACTCAAACGTTGGAATATCAAGTATCTAATGGTATCACAATCTTCTTCATTTTTTTATTTTTTTTGGGTCATATTCTCTATTTCTTAGTTGCTCTACTTTGTTTGTGCTTTAAAATGATAGAATAGAATATGATGACTAGCTAGATCGAAAGTACACCTCAAGGTTCTCCCTTTCTTTCTGTGCTTTTCACTCTATTTAATAAATTTTGACTAACAACCTCAACCTTTGATACTCACATTGAGAAAAGAGAAGAAAAGATTAGTACTGCATGCTTGCTTCTCTTAATTTTTTACATAAAGAGTAAATATTTAAGTGCACATAGCCTTCAACTTATTATATGAATTTGTAATTAGCTTCTCTTTGCTTCCTTTTAAATTAACCATTTTTCCTATCACTGATGAATCTTCAATTTAGATCCTCGTCGATTCAGGTATACAAGACAGACGACATTTGGACGCAGACATATGGATTCTTATGCAAGAACTTCGATTCTTCTCTGGGTTGTAAGTTACTCTTTCTCTTATATTTTTTACATGAACTATGTTAATTAACTGTAAAACAAGGATAAAGTTCTTACGAATTTGTATATTTTGTTGTGTGCAGAAATGCTTTTTCCGGCAATTTTTCCGTTCAGTTGCAAAAGTTGATTATTTCACTTTACGACATGGGTTTATTTCGGTTAGCATCTCACTCTTCTTCGTCATTTTGTTGATTATTTTTATATTTCAGTGACATGTATAAACAAAGTAACAATTGTTTTTTATATTCTTTAGCTGAATCAAAGTAACAAGTTTTTTTACTAGCTTTGTGATAGCCCAATTAGTACTTCGGATTGTATTATATGCATAAGGTCGTACAATGTTCTCGATCACACCTCCTATTAACTCAAAATTTGGTTTCTTTTATCGAACTGATGATCTAGGTGGTAAAACGATATTATCATCCCTTTCATCCATTGAGGTTGCTTTTATGACCCAAAAAAAAAAAAAGTAACAAGTATTTTAAGAAGAACACCTTGTTCTACTATAAGTCTATAAGTAGCATGCAAAATCCATTTAATTTATTTTACAAATTTTGCAGGCTCATCTGTCAGCAACGAATAATTCCTTCAACTTCCAAAAGTACATTGAAAGATCACTGGAGGATGATTTCAAAGTTGTGGTTGGCATCAGGTTGGTGAAGTACTTCTGTGCCTAAACACTCAGCAACAAACTGTTGAATTGTAAAAGATTGTCGTTGTTCTTCAATTAACAATGAAACTCAAATAAGCAAGCCCTTCGAAATGCATTTCTTTTTCTGACCAAAAAAAAAAAAAGTTGTATCTTTCGCTTATAAGAGTTGTTTTTTTTTTCCTGAAGGCCTTTCATGTGGTTCATAGTAGTTATCTTCTTGCTTCTGGACGTGCACGGTGAGTAACATTTCCTAATATTTATTTCATTAATTTTTTTTTTATTTCTTCCTTAGTTTATCATATTTTTATTTATTTATTTATTTTTAATCACTTGACTCCTTATTAATGACTTATCATCTCAAACAGGCTGGGAAGTGTTTCTTTGGGTATCATTTATCCCACTACTTGTATGTACTCTAACTATAAGCTTAAGACTTACCCATTTCCTAATTACTAATTAAGATTTATATCCTTATTTTCCTTTAAACTAATTATTTAATTATGTTGCCTTTCATAGTTAGTGCTTGTTCTTGGAACCAAACTGGAAGTAATAGTAGCAAAAATGGCGCTTCAACTCCAAGACCAAAACATTGTTGTTACAGGAACACCTTTGGTGCAGCCAAATGATAATCTCTTTTGGTTCAGTCACCCAAAATTCGTCTTGACTCTTTTGCATTTCACTTTGTTTATGGTAATTAATTTCCTTAAATAATAATTTATTACATATAATAATGATAACCAATTAAATTGACTGAATTTTTTCCCCTTTAATTTCCAGAATGCTTTTGAGCTTGCTTTTTTTGTTTGGGTCACAGTAAGTTCTTTATTTTATTTTTTCCCTTTTCTTATAGCAATCTATTCAATTTAGAGGACAAATATAATTAACATTTATCTAACACAATAATGTTTTTTATTTTCTTTTATTCAGCTCGAATTTGGAATACATTCTTGTTACCATGACCGTATAGATATCATCATCATCCGTGTGGTATTAGCGTAAGTCCTTTTATGCCTATTAATTATGGAAATTAATTAATATTTATTATTTATCCACGAGACATTTCTGAAGACAAATTGTTCTTAAAGAACCCTTTGTAATAACCCTTGTTTTGTTATGAATAAGCTTATTAATATCTTTTGATTAACTATATATATATATATATGCAGGGTCACGGTTCAAGTTATGTGCAGCTACATTACTCTTCCCCTCTATGCACTTGTGACTCAGGTATATAAAAATGTATCTTACCAATGTAGCTAGGAATTGCAATTTATAACACAATATGAATATTCCGATATGAACACATCATCACCGTCATGAATTCTAAGAAAACCACATTTTATTTAAAATAATGTATTTTTGTTTATTAATTGTTGAGTCGATGACCCATAAGCATGACATGAACACAACTCGACTTGCAAATGAGTCAACCCCCCGTAGCTACTACTATACTATAAACATTAATTATCAAATTAGCTTTTAGTTTTGTGATTGTACTTAGAGTGACTAATTAATCGTCCTTTCAAAACTAATTAATATATATGATTATTATAGTTATATAAATATATAAACAAAATAATATGATGTTGTTATTACACAGATGGGATCAAATTTCAAGACTGCAGTGTTAGAAGAACACATTGTAAAGCTTATAAAGCAATGGCATGTTGAAGCAAAACAGAAGAAGAAAAAGCAAGACACTTCACAATCTGGTCGTGGCTATTCTTCTACTAATAAGGGTTTAGATTATAGTAACACTACCAATAATTCCCATGGATTTTCTTCACATCACCGAGCTACAACTTCTCATGAAATTATTAGTCCTTGCGAGATTGTTGAACTCCAACCAGAAATTATTCCTCAGCTTGAACTTGATCATTCAATAATTTCTTCTCCAACTAACATGGTCGATACAGAAATACAAAAAGTGGGTCAAAACCCTGGTCAAACCTAGATTATCATCTTCGGTATTGATATTTGAGTTCCAAAATTTCAATATTTATTACAAATTTAATTTGCAAATTTGTACATGTAAATTTTTTTAAGTTTCTAGCTGTAGATCATTATAGTGTTTAATTTTAAGTAATTTTTTTAGGGTAATCAATACTCAAAGGAATATATGTATTGTTGATGAAGGATGATCTTGGTTAAAAAATGGTCCAGACAAGAAACAAATATCACCAACCAAGCTTAACTTCAAACTTTTTTTTTTTTGCCGTAGAAAATTCAAGTTGTTGATTTTGTCACCTAATAATAGAGAACGAGTAACTTCAATTGTTTTCTTTTTCAGATATCCCTCCAGGAAGAAAAAAAACAAAAAAAATTTATCTTCTCTTAATGTTCCATGTTAGAAATTCAGATCTAACTCAATCCAATAAGATCTTATTAAGTTAAAGGTTGTTTAAGTTTATAAGTAGTTTTGTTGCTTTGTTCTTAGTCGATGTAGGACAAGAATATTTAACATTCCATTCATTTACTACATTTGTGATTTGAGTATGGAAATTATATAATATAACATATAATAGAAGGAACTAAAAAACAGGACCAAGATTGGACCTTTTGATAGTTTACGAAAAGACAAATCTAAATACATCTATGAAAAGTATAGTATATACGCTTAAAGCATATACACGATACCATTAAAGATTTTACACGTTAAGAGTATATGCTTTAGGATAAGGGTTTATATGTTAAATAAAAAAATTATCAAATTGATAATTTTAAATCGAATTAAACTGAAACTCGTTAAAAAATTAATAATTTTGGTTGGTTATAATTTAAAAAAATTATAAATCGAAACTACACTATTACAAAAATGGATATTAAATTCCGTTTTTAACCGACTTTAAATTAAATGACTTAAAATTTAAAGCTGATTCACGCGATAAACTGACTTAAATTTTTTTTTTTTACAAAATTTACTCATTTTTTATTATACTCAAATTAAAACATGTATTCGATCACTAAATAATAGCAGGAAAAAAATCAGTTTAAAAAATAGTTTAAATAATACAAATAATTGAAAAATGAAATATTAATTAATAGCATAAACATTACCATGGTGTTGTTTTATATTATTCAAAATCATCATATTCTTTTCTTGATGTTATAATACAAACCTACATATATAATACAAAAATTTATACACATAATAACAGAAAAAATATGAATAATAAGTGCGTAGTATTAATAGAAATACTTACAAAAGTAAATGAAGTTACAAAATGAAGGAAATGAAAAAAAATGGTGTTTTGTAAGTGAGAAGTGGGTAAAAAAAATTGAGTATTTTGCTCAAAAAAATAGGGGATCTAAAAGATTAGTTAGAGAGAAAAAAAACACAATAACCGATGCTAAAATTGGTAATTGTAGGTGACCGGAAAATGAGAAAGAGTAGAGGAGGTTTTGGGTTTTTGAGAGTTATGCAGCGTTTGGAATAGTTCTGTCTGGGGAAGAAAGAAAAGAAAAGAATTTATCCACGTGTGTAGCATCGGTTCTACATGTCAACTGATGTTATCCACGTGTGTAGCGTCGGTTCATCACGTCAACCGATGCTACACGTGGACATAGCGTCAGTTGATATGGTGAACCGACGCTATCCACGTAGCGTAGCGTCGGTTGACACGTGGAACCGACGCTATCCACGTAGCATAGCGTCGGTTCATCACGTCAACCGACGTTACGTTCTACGTGGATAGCGTCGGTTCTATACCGAACTGACTTTAAATTCATTATAAATCAGGTTTTTTCAAAAATCAACTTTATATATCAACTTAAATACCCCTTTTGTAGTAGTGCTAGTTGATGAGTTTCGATTTCACCGTAACCATTCATAACAGATCGTTTTGTGTATTATTAAATTAATATAAAATTATATATTATATATTATATTTATTAAATTAAAATAAATTTTTAAAAATTATTATTTATTAATATTAAGAATAAAAAAAATAAACGTCTATTTGTCTAAACAATGGATAATATAACCTAATAAACTAATGCACTAAGTCAGAAAGTTGGTAATGCTAATAAGTAATAATATCAATATATCAATGGTAAGTTGGCAACCTTTTTCTTCTTCTTCTTGAGTCTAGACGCAGACTTTTAGAATTCACCAGTTTTCTTCATGTTGCTTGGTTACTCGCCTCTCAGCTTTCATCAAATCTCCCGCCATATTTGCCTCTTAGTCTTTACTAAGCCACCTTTGCTACCTCTTGCGGTGCTGCCATTGGTAATCACAACACAGATGAAAGTAAAAATTGGTAACTAGACCATTGGTATTACTAAGTTACAAATTATTATTTTGTATTTATAACGTGAGGTAATCAATTGACTATATGTTATTAAATTGTAATTTTTGATAACTTGATATTTATTACAAATAAGACTTGTTGTTTGATCCAAAAATTTTACATAAATATACACGTTCATAATATTTCTCAATAATACTAATAACTAGTAAAAAATGTTATTATTATTATTTATAAATAAAATAGATCAACCAAACCAAATTCTTAATCTTTATGCGATTCAGTTAATTCAAATATTTCGATTTTAGTTTAATGTTTTAGAAAACTGTCAACATCAATTCGATTTTTATTTTATGATAAAATCGATCAAATGAAATTCTTTGTTGGTTCTCTGTAAAATACTTGTATGGGTAAGAGCTCTCAAACCTATACCAAAATAGGAAGTTAAACGCATGTTGACAAATAACCAAACTCCTAAATTCGACTCAAAAATAAGAAAGATATAAGTTTGTTAAGAATGACCTAGTATTGAATATAGGTAATAACAACAGCAAAAGAACATTCTTTCGTGCCTCCAAACATGATGAGCTATGCAAAATTAAAGGGGAGATCGATTATGAGATGTAAATATAATTGTTCTTAATAAAAAAAGAAAAATCTCATAGATGTTGTGAACAACGGGTCCAATAAAGATCGAGCCCAATTACATTCCATTACAACAAACAAGAAGTGTTGTGGTTAGGCCCAATAAAAATTGATTCGAATTTGTGAGAATGTGACTTAAAACGTAGTAGAAATGAGTCTCCTTCTCAAAAAAAAAAAAAAAAAAAAAATCTATGTCCATTGTCATTATTGGTCTAATACTCTCTCATCCCTACCTCTGAATCGTTTTGCATACCGATCATGTTTGTCGTATTGATCCCAGCTCTACATCTACTACCACCATACGCCCAAGTAATTTTGCATTCAGAAATACTCCTCCAGACAAATTAGTCGGTAACTGTTGGGAAACAGAGCATGTGCTACTATTGATTTTGACCCACATCTAAAAAATCATCCAAAAACACGTCATGTCATTTATGTTATGTTTGGATTAGTTAGAGCAAAGTTATTAGCCAAATTTAATCAAATGGGTCCATTGATCCTAAGCTTAAAATGCAGTTGAAAATGGAAATGTATTGACATGTCAATTCCCACAGCCCCATTCAATTTACACCCCCACATGCTTGTTTGTATCATAAATATTTTTAATACTTTATTTAAAATCTCAGACAAATTTCAAGATTTTGAAATTGAATTCCTGGCATATCAACTTTTAAACTCAATTATCACGTGTGAATTATCAATTATTTTTTCTGTAAAATGTTAACATTTACTAATAATGAAGACTTCTTGATAGCTCTAGGAAAATGTTATGTAAAATGACGGGGTTATGTGATAGATTTGTAATTTATAATAAAAAAATATATATAATATATAATAGTGAAAAGTGTTTCCAAGTTTTTAATATTGAAGTCTTAGATTGTATTTATTCATATAATTTAAAAATATGTTTTTGAGTTATTATGTTTAAAAAAAAAAGAATTAATTAAAGATAAATAATATTATTTTAATAAATTTTTTTTCCTATCAAGTGATTAAAATTTGATCATTATTTAATAATGATAAAATGATATTTAATATAATTTTTTTTTCATAATATGTTAATTTTAATATCTAATTATTATCAATATTTTATTTTAATACTTTCTTATATTTTATTTTTTAAAAAATAAAAATATATATTTAAAATATTTTCCATTATATTATTGTTGATTTTTAACTTAAATAATTTAATATAAAATTTTTATTTTTTTCTCGTTAATGTCTAATATTTTAATCACATTTTTTTTATAAAAAATAATATTTTAATTATAAAATTATTTATTTTTAATTGATACATTTTTTAAAAAATATAAAAAAATAAACAATATCGATTTTATAATACAATGGTTTATATGACCGCCCTCCCAATATAATAATGTTCTAATTTCTATGAGTTATTTCCTTTGATTTATTACCATATAATATTCTTCTTCTTATTTATCTAAAAAACTTTATCTAAAAAACTTATACATGCGTGAATTCAAATTTCATTTTAGATAATTATATCATATTTTTAGTGTGCAAGATATATTTTTATCTTTAATTAAAATCTTTTTGTTTTCGTGAATAAAAAAAATATTAATCATCCAGACACAAATATTTTGTTATAGTAATGTGTTAGAGTATCAATAGCCAGTCCTATTAAAACTTTTACTATTAAAGAATGTGTGATTGTATTTTCACCATTCTAACAAAATCAATATTTTGTCGATTGAAAGATGTAAATGTAATATGGTGTAAATGATAGGTTTTGTCAAATTTTCCTTTCATAAATAATGTAACACTAAAGTATGTCATGAAAAAAAGGTGACTGTTTATGTAAAAGTAGAAAATCTACTAAAGTAATTGAACATGAATATATATATTTATAGTGTGTGTGAATTGAGTGAAACCAGAATATTGTGAAGCAAAATGATTACAAAATAATAATTACATTAATGCTAGTCAAAATTGGTTGAATTTGCAAGTTTTCAAAAGATATTGAGACACCAATATCAGACAAGGAAAATACCTTGGTATATCAGAAAGTCCATTTTATGTCGGATATGGTGGGTTGGTACTTTATAGTTGAGGATCATTTTACATGATTAAATCAACTCCTTTGTTGAGTTGCTCAAGATGCCACTATCTTTTATGCCTCTTGAAATTTCTTTCCTTTTCTATTTCATTTTTATTGTTTATTTCACATGAAATAATAATAATAATAATATACAACAAAAATTACATAGATATATTTTTTCTAAAATAATATTAAAATATTTAGTAATTATAAGTTTCACTTTTAAAAAATATTACAAAATAGTATTATGAATTTTTTTCATTTTCTCTTGATCAATTGTTTATTAAAGTCGACTAATAACAAGATTGATCATAGATTAATAATAAATCAATCCATGATCATAATTGATTAGTATTCTATTGCAATTAATTATTATAAAATTAAATGTTTGTTTGAACGAGTAAATTTATAATAAACTCAAATATCATATTAAGTTAAGA
The DNA here is from genome assembly GCA_033030585.1 of Hippophae rhamnoides. Lineage (NCBI taxonomy): Eukaryota > Viridiplantae > Streptophyta > Magnoliopsida > Rosales > Elaeagnaceae > Hippophae > Hippophae rhamnoides. The sequence continues at coordinate 18,141,492 of CM065437.1, read as the reverse complement.
TGGAGAAATTTTCAATTTAATTTTTTTTTTTTTGCACTCTATGAGATATATATATATATGTTTTTTACACGTTAAAAAATTAATTCTATTAATATATGTATTTATAGGATTAAAAATGAAACCATAATTTGACAAAGAAAAAGAGTTAAATTTTGTGAATAATTAAGTTATACAAAAATCAAAGTGGAATAAAAATTGATCCAAAAGTCTTGGTATTATTTAAAAAATAAGGGAACGTCTAATGAATTTCACTGGCATCACTACATATTGCAACCCGACCTAAATGGCCTCCTTTGACTGAACCAACATTTATGTATTGATAATATATTTCATATTCTTGAACTTTAATTATATGAGTATTTAATGGACTTAATTTTGATATTTACTTTGAAATACTTTCTTTGTGGGTATTTCAAAATTTTAATTTAAACCCTCTAAATATTATTTAGTTCTTAAATAATATCAAAACTTTGGACTAATTTTTATTCCCTTAAAATTTTTATATTTATGTTCTAACACAAATTTATAACGATTTTTTTAAGTGTATTATAATGAAAATTCTCCGAGAAAGATAAGTTTGTCTATGTAAACCAAAACAGAATGGGCCCACAATTGAAAAAAAAAACATTGTACTATTACAATCATCCTAGCCCAAATGAAATGGGCTGGACAAATGAAACAAAAATGTATAATTAAAATCCTTTTTTAAAATTTATTTTGTTTGATATCTGAACCAAGATATTATTTGGAAAAATGCCAAATATTTATTAATTGTAAAAAAAAATTATTTTTTTAATGATTTCATTTTAAATAATAATATTTATAACATTAATTAAAACCTATAATCACAAAATAACATCATTTATATTTATTTTATATATTTTTATAAAAAAATTCTAACCTAAAAATTTAACATTAAATTAATATTAAATTTGAGTTGAAATTCGATCAATTAAATCCGTTAAATTTTAAAATATAATAAATTAATTTTTTTTAATATTACTAAATGTTATTTTTATTATTAAATTATACGGGTGTTATTTTATAAAAATTTCAAAAGTATTTACCTAGAAGGGAGAGTTTTATTTTTAGATTTAGGTCTACATTTTCTTTTATAACACCCCTGTATGTATTTTTAACTAATGTTTCAGGGGTTAAGCTATAAAAATGAAGTATTAAGCTAATAAATTATGTTTTCAATTCAAGTAATACAAATCATCTATAAAAAAATTTTTTTTTTAAAAATTGATAATTGAGACCCTAAAATAAAATCTTACCCACAAACTAAACAAGAAGATCTTTCTTCCATTATAGTGTCATTAGGGGTGTAGTACTAATATTATCGAAATCAAACATGTATAATATATTGGCAGCTTTACTATATTACCCTTCCTTTTTTGGGTGGGTTAATTAATAGTCATCATTAAGTTTGCTTCTAGTGTATGTATCTATCTTTCGTGTGAGTTTGTTAATCCATGATTAAGCATTCTTAAAAATAAAGTCACCCTGTGATCCTCCATTTGCAAAATTGTAATCATTAGATACCAATTTTAGTTGACCCACTTAGACTGACTTGACTCCCTTTCAAAGTAAACCAAGTTTCTCTCTCTCTCTCTCTCTCTCTCTCTCTCTCTCTCTCTCTCTATGAGTTGAGCTCATCAAGTTGTTTATCAGTTTGGCTTCAGATGTCATATTATTCCCGAGAAAATATATTGTATCTTAATTATATTATTTTATATCATTTAATTATTATAATCTTACAAATTTTTATTATTATTATATTAACCTTATTTCATATTTTATTCTTAAAAATTTGGGTTATAAGTTAGATAACATCATATTAATTAAAAATTAAATTTAATTCATTTCACTTATATTTTTATTATAAAATAACAATATTTTAATTATTTAACGATTAGATATAATTATTAGATTTATTGACTATAATAATTAATATCTGAATTTACATAAAATGTGTTCCATTTTTTTAATAAAAAAATATATATAAATATTATCATTAATGCTTATTAATTTTTATTCCCTATTAGTTAAGAAAAAAATATAAAATAAAATACAATTAAAAAGCGTCATATTTTGTAGCTGAAGCACAAACCTCTTTTTATATTAATCTTTAAAAAAATAGGTACGTAATTTATAATTATTTCAATATTAAACCTCTTAACGCTCATGACTAAATTTTTTCCCATTAAGCTTTTTAGATTTTTAGCAAACAACACAAAAACTAACTGTTTGAACCCAAATTACATCTTACCGGAATATAAAAAAAAAAACCAAAAACTTTTTTGGTAATAAGACATTTATTTATTTAATAAGGAGCTTTGGGTCCCTTTTCTGTGTAAGAGTATCTTTCAATTAAAAAAAATTTGTTTTTTTATTTATAAAAATATGTTTATTAATATTTTTATTTATAAAAAAATTAATTACACAAGAATTTTTAGTAGTACTAATAAATATTTTAGTGATATAACTTTTAAATAAAATAATTAGGTAATTTTACATAAGGAATATATCTGATAATTTTTTAAAAAAAAATAATAATTTTAAAATTATTAAATACTATTTTTTAAATTTAAAAGAGTAAATAATATTTTTTATATAAATAAAGTTAAGAAATTTGCCTTCCATGTTATTTAATATATATTATGTTTACGACATCTTGACCTCATCATTGATACGTTTCCAAATGTGAACAGGAATGATAACTATAGAAAAAGATCCTTTATTTTCTACCTAAGAGACCAGACCATTTGATTTGTTGCTATTACAACTTCTAGAAACCCAAGTAATATTAAAGCCATTAAAACTACTTAGAATTGGAAAATTAAGCTTACCTAGTCACTTCATTAATGGGGTTGCTAAGAACATAATTAACAATATTTTTGCAGTCACTTACGATAATTATGTTTTTAAAACACATAACTTCTTATGGGTTAATCGTTAAACAAACAACTATTACTTCTCATTCTTTTATTAAATAATTTCAAACCAAATTAATCCCTAAATTATTATGCAACCTCTTTACAACAACCGCCACTGTTAAACACACTCATTTGAAAATGAAGTGTCATGATTGAGCTTGATGGTATCTTGAGGAGGTGAAATCTATTGATTGAACAAATCACCCGATTTATCAGGCATATATATATATATATATATATATAGATGCTCCCTGCCTCTATATCTATATTTAAATTAACTTGATTTGAATTCTGATAAATATCGTATGATTCTCCGTATCCATATTGTATACATTATAAGAGTCGTCATAACTATAGTAAAATCGATCAACTTGTTCATTACAGCATGGTTGCAGTTTTGAAGAGGAATTAAAATGATATTAAATAAAGTCAGAGTGTCTAAATCCTTAATTAAAAAGGGTATAATTATCTTTTTACTTCCCTTCTCCAGATATTCCATAATGCATTTAAAAAGTTACACGATTGGAATATATGTTAAATTGCTTTATTTTCACAGACACACATGGGGCACTTTAGGTCTAATGGATTATTGATTTAGGATAAGTTGGCCTTTATTGGTATTGCATTTCTCATGATTCTCCACATAAAAACTGTACAACGGTAATGAATTTTTGCCATCCAAAAAACTTTCCACAAATTGTCTTTATTTTCCTGTTATATTTTCCTTATATCACAAATTTCTTGGTTTAGACTAATGTCGAATAACACCAAAAATTTTAAGTTAATTACACCAAAAAATTAAAGTTGTGTTAATAACAACCGGACATACGAAAATAAAAAATAATTATAATTGTCTTTATGTATTGTTACTATTGTTTTTTATATGATTAATTTGCTAATTCATGAAAAAACATTTCTCGTATTATTTTTATCGTAACATTTTTCCGCCTTCATATATTGATTATTTATTTATTAAAAAAAATTATATAATATTTTATCAATAATAAACGTGACTAGCTTATGACCATTTGTAAATTTTATTTAAAAATTAAATTTATTATAATTTCTTTTGAAATCATCTATAATATATATTTATTTTTTATCAATTTTTCTAAAATAACAAAAATTTATTATATAATTCATAATTTTATACTTATAAATAATAAAATATCATTACAATATAATTTAATAAAATAATAATAAGATAGATCTCATAATATCACTCATAGTTACCATCATTAGAGTTTGCCTAACTATTGATAATAACCCACCAAAGTTTCGATGACACACTACATATATAATCTATTATATCTATATGTATATTTATATATAATATGTTACATATGTTAGAAGATAATGTATATAATAGTTATATGTCTATGATGATGTCATTTTGGGGTATTAATATGGGTGTAATACATTTAATAAAATATTTTAATACTCGAAATGATGTTGGAGTGAATGTAAAATTGAATCTCAAAGATCACTCGTTGGGTGGAAGAATAGCTACATTCTCTATTCAACACATAGAACTTTGATTACTCTTGTAATAATTATGATTATTTTTTCATTTATGTTTACATTATCACAAAAAGGTTATGATATTTATATTTATATTATGACCAAAAATGATTATATATGGTTGTTTATGTATACATTATGACAAACTTATTATTGCTTTTATATTTATATTATGACAAAACTAATTAGAACCATTATAATTACATTATGACAAAAACGGTTGTAAGAAATTAAAGGTGTCCTGACTCTAATACCAATTGAAATAGTCTATAACCTAGTACATAATCAGGATAAAAAGATACAAACTCCTTAAGGACTCGATTCTTATTTGAACGAATAAAATAGTAAACACTTAAGGAAGCAATATAATAGAAGCACAAATAAAATATATCAAATAAGTAAATAATTTTAAGCAACATGCATTATATATATATCAACAAAAAGCAGGCAAAAATATAAAGACTTTATATTCAGATTTTAAGCTTATAATATGTTGTAACATACATACCTTACACTCATATTGTACTAGCATAATAACAAAGCATACATAACACAAAATATAATGAGATAAACTCATATAGAGATCCTATCTTTGTAGTAACATCTTTAGGTTGCTTATAATAACCACTTAGTAGCTAACAATTCACTAAACAATAAATAGTTATAACTTTGAAAGAAATAAAACCACTATTATCTTTATCGATCAAGACATCTATCTGAACTGTCTATTATTGTCCTTGCTTGCTGCTTTCACAATGACCTAATTTGACACATTAAATTGGCTCTCTTTCACAACTAATATCACACAATGTGGTGTGATTAGTAATCACATATCATTAATAAGAAGTATAACTACTCACAGTCTTAAAGAACACCTTCAAACTCAAAACAATCAATCTTTTATTGCACATAGCAAGAGATATGAGAACTTAAAAAATTTAATTTAACTCACTCTCACAATGACATTCTCACAATTTAGTAAAAATAGCCTAGCTCTCTATTTTATACTCTCTCAAGCGTATCACTAATATTATAACACTGTAGTGAAAACAGAATTTGAAATGATCGAAAATTTTGACAGAATTTTTAAATTAAATGAACATTTAATGAGGGGTATTTATAGCATATGGTCAGCTATCACACCAACCATCTTGCCATGGACCCCTCTAACCATTTTTCCAAGAATGGTGATAAAGTGCTAAAAAATCACATTTTTTGTTCCCAAAAATTGTTGAGTAATTTTAATAAATAACTACACCCAAAATAAAACAAAACAATGATTGACAATGTCGATGAGCAACCTAGCATGCACATTCTGAAAATCAATCTCATGGTGTGTGTAAACATGCTTACATACAAAGTGTACTTAATTATATGCGTGTATCAATTATTGATCCTTATTAACCAATTTTACATAGAATTAGATAGAACATTGAACAAAAATAAATAGATATCGTGTTTTGTATATGAGAAATTAACACATAGATACAGAGTACAACATAAATTACAGAAACTATTGCATCTAACAAATTCATGATTTATATACTATATGACATGGAGTTTGTTAACAAGTAAAGATCAGAATGAAGATTTAACAAATTCAAGGCATGTGGACAAACTATATGATTCTGGCATAGTTGGTTGTTATTCATGTGTGAAACGTAATAATAAACTTGATGGTTGATTTTCAAGAGGTGGCATAAAAAAATGTTGCACTTTTTGACCCCCTTGAAACGTGCAAAATTCTATATCAATGTTGGTTATGTCATATTGGGATTCTACATTGATGACATTCACATTGTGGGTAGTAAATGGTCAATTCTACCAAGGGAATGTTGAATTTAAAATACCATAGATATGAGACCAATTGATGTAATATTGAGAATAAAGGTAATAATGAAATCTAATGATCTCATTCTAAGTATGTGTCATTATGTTGATAGAATACTTGAAAAATTCAAGAATGGTGATTTTGAAATTGTCAAAACACATATAGATGTTAATCTATACCTATCCAAGAATATATATTAGAGTGTATCTCAATTGACGTATTCATGAGTGATAGGAAAACTTATGCACTTAATGAGTTGTACAAGACTGAAAATAAGTTTATGTTTTAAGTAAACTAAGTAAATATATCAACAATCGTGTATCTGATCACTAAAAATGTATAAAAATATGACTTAGATACTTAAGATACACCCATAACTTTGGACTACACTACATAATATATTTATGTGTATTAGAAGTGTACAATGATGCAAGTTAGATATCTGATATGAAATACTCAAAGCCTATCAATAGACATGTGTTCATATTGGATGGTATAGTTGTATCATGAAAGTTATCTAAATAGAATTGCATTACTATATCCACAATGGAATTAGAATTCATGGCTTTGAATAAATGTGGCAAAAGGGTCGAATGACTATGCAATTTTGTATAAAATACTCCAAAATGGGTGAAGCATGTGCTTGTAATTTGCATACATTGTGATAGTCAATCGGCTATTGGCATGACGAAAAGAAATATATATAATGGTAAGTCTCATTATATACATCATAGATACAATAACATTAGATAATTACTCTTAATTGGGGTAGGGGTGTCCATGGTCCGGTCCGGTCCGGTTTTTCTTAAAAAAAAATCTAATCGGACCGAGCCGTTCATATTACTAGAACCGGACCGGACCGGACCGTTTGAAACGGTTTTAAAAAATAAAAACCGGACCGGATCGTTTGAATTATAAAATCGTTCGGTCCGATTTAGTTCCCAATTTGGTTCGATTTTTTTATAATTTAATGAAGAATAATGTGGAATTTTTAATATATTATTAAGTCGGTCCGGTCCGGTTTGAACGGTTTAAAATTAATACAAACCGGACCGGACCGTTTGATTAGTAAAACTGTTCGGTTTGGTCCGGTCCAATCCGGTTTTTGGACACCCCTAAATTGGGGTTATCTTTATTGACTATGTAAAGTTAAAGGATAAAATAACGAATCTGCTAAACCAAAGAGTTAAATTGAGAGTTAATTGATATGTCACTGAGAGTAATAGGACTGAAGCACATGAAGTAATAATCATTTTCAAAGAAAACTTAACCTAGTTGACTAAAGATCCTAAGATATAGGTTCAAAGGGACAACCTAATAAAGAATTAGTGAGATCATTGTAAGGGTTTCCTCTCAAGTTCATTCATATGATGAAAATAGTAATATCTGTAAAAGCATGTTAAGCTAAGGCTTTTAATAATTCTTACAAAGAGAATAATGAGCGGAGTATTACAGGTTACTCTTTACGTATTACTCTTATAAATAAAAAATCAACTATGTGTGAGAGAAGTGAAGCTGCTTCAAAAGAGAATTATATAGGGCTCAATTATTTGAAAACTCTCACAGAACTAGACGTATATTTATGGCCAAAATAAACATAATAGTAAGAATTAAATTATGTCAGGAAAAACTCATACGTAAAGTATGTCATCACTTGCATAAAGGTAGAACAATTCAAGGATATCTTGTTTATTGGTCAACTGGTAAGGCAAATGTACTTTCATAAAGGAAGGTTCAAAGAGTAAATACCTACTTATCTTACGTAGGTTTTGGATTGTTGATCTCTATCACCATGTGTCAATTTGATTCAAGTCAATTTTAAAAAAAAAACTCGATCAATTTTCATTCATATGGGATTGTTGTAAAATGGGGTATATAATGGATTTATATGTCCAGATTATGTATCATTTTAAAGCATTAACATGGATGTAATACACTTGACAGAATATTTTAATGCTCAAAATGACATTGGACGAATAAGAAATTGAATCTCAAAGATCATTCATCGAGGTGAAAGAATAGCTACATTATCACTCATCACATAGACATTTGGTTACTCTTGTAACAATTATGGTTTATTTTTGTCTACATTATTAAAAAATAATTATGAAATTTATATCTATATTATGACAAAGACGATTATAATCGTTTATGTATGCATTATGACAAAATAGTTATAACATTTATTTTTATATTATGAAAAAAATAGTTATAATCATTTATGTCAATATTACGACAGAAATTGTTATGAAAAATGAAAGGTCCAAGCATAAATGATTATAAATTGATTTCTAGATATTTAAAAAACTAAAAGAAAATATTAGAACTTAGATTTTGAAAAAAAAAGAGCTCTCAAATTTTTTTTTGCTATTAGAGATTTTTCTTAAACTCTTCCTAAAATTAGGTTCAGTGCGGTAGAATTCAAAGACATTTTTAACTTGATGAAGCAGTTATATTGGTGTAAGTTTATTGTTTGTATATCGTTTTATCCTCACAGATAAATGTCCATGATTCTCTGACACCCACGAAGAAATAACAAATTTATTTTAAGAAAACCATATAAAATATAAGATCTGGTATTCTTTTATCAACTTTTTCTATTTATATTCTTTGTATTTACATTTATTATTTTTTATAATTTTATAATTTATTAATCAAAATTATATTAATATTTTATGTTTATCCTTATATTTTATTAACTACATGCAACTAATATCCATGATAACTAATTAATACAATATTATATTAATTAATTTGGATTAAGTTAATCCGTTCATGTCAAAAACTCATTTTATATTTTATGTTTAAATAATAAGAAATAATTTATGCAATATTTCTTTATCATTTATTTGAAAAAAAGTAAACTTTAAGATTAAAAAATATCAATATATAAAAATGATATTAAAAAGTTAATTTAAAAATATTAATCATACTGTTGTGTATAATTTAAACTAGTGATATTTGGAAATAAATAAATCTCAATATAAAATTATATTTTTTTTTAAATAACTTTTAAAGTTATGTATTGCGGTGGATTAGATTTCAGGGGTTATAATTTCAAACATTAGAACACGATCATGTAAATTAGAGTGTGCTAGGTTATGATTCGAACTAACCGATAATATTATAGAATCAAACATAATCTAATTGGGTTGAGTTAGTTTATTAATTTAAATTCTAATTATTTTTAATTATTATATATTATAAATATATTATAATTAATGAGTTTTTTTATTTCTTATATCTATATAATTATATATACTGATATCATTGTAAAAATATCGTTTACATTATCTCAATTTAATTTGAGGTGTGTAAACTTTTCCATTTAAAATTGACAGCTCTTCTCTGTCATCCATTTCCCTTTATTTATTTATTAACCACTGTGTTCTCTGTCTCCTCTTTTCACATCTCAATCTTGTCTCTACGGCTTCAACTACCCAACACTGTACACTCCAATTGAACTAAAAAAAATACTTTGATCAATTTCATGGACGATTTTGACCTTACTGTTTAAACATTTATACATTATGTGTACCTTTTCTATTATTGTTCATTTAGATAGGAGCAAATTCTTAGCTTTTCCTAGACTTATTTTAGTGCTAACTACAAGTTACTGTTAGATTTTGTTTTGGTTTCAGTGAGGTGGGTTTTGTTTATTGTTAAAATTTGTCTTCTTTTTGGCTTTTGTTTTTGTTAGTGAAAGTCATTTTTGGCTGAAAATGATATAATTATCTTGTTTATTGAGAGAAAAAAAAGGGGATTGTCGGTATTTTTTTTGCTAGGGTTTAATATTGCCCTTCATTCAATGAGACTCTCATTCAAATTTGATCTTGGTGGAGAGCCTCAGTGCACAGTAAATGGAAGGGGTGTGTCTGAATTGATTTGATAGTTGATACCATTATGTTTGAAAATGGGTAATTTAATTTCGTTTTATCCCAAAAGTTAAGAAAGAGTCAAATAATTTTTTTTAGATTGATCAAATAAAATTAAATGGTGATTTTTTTAGTTTAAATAAAATTACATAATACATGTAAGATATTATTATTAGATAGATTTTACCGATTTTAACAACAAATAAACTATAATATTCTTTTAACTACATCATTTTCAAATCAATATTTATTTCTTTGTATCTTATAATAAAGAAATTTTAAAGTTTTTTGTTATATATGAATCATTTTTTCAGAAATTTTATTTGTTCTCCCTCGAAATTATTAAGCTAATATATGCTTAACAAATACATTTTTATCATGTATAATTTAATTAAACCAATTTAACTATTTTTATTAAATTATGGAACTTAATCGATTTAATCTTATAATTATGAAATTAAATTACATATTTCATAATAATTATAGGATTAAACAAAAAATTTTTTTCATGAATTAAATTGCTAAATTAGAAAGTAAAAGAATTTGATATTTTAATAGTATTTTTATTAAAAATATATATATTTTTTGATTTAATAGTTTCCTCCTTTAAAAAAATATAGAATAATGTTTCAATTTAAGAAAGAAAGAAAAAACCTAATTTATAGAATTTAATTTTATCTTTATAAAAATATTTATTATTTTATGTATTCTTTCGTTCTTTCGTGCATTTTAATACAAAAATATCTCATATTATCGTAACAATTATTGTTAACCTTTATCATTCTCTCACTTTATTTTTTTTTCGCCAAATAATTTTTACTATTTATTGTAAAATAATTCAAAGCTTTAATTTTTTTATCGAATTTATAGATAGATTACTATCAACTTATTTATCCTACAAATCTTTATCCTTGGTCGCAACTAACATCGTTATTTTTCTTTGATCTCAGGAACGCTTTCATAATTTTGGATGAAAATAACTTTAATCGAACATAATATAATTAAAAAAAATTAGAGGTGAAGAAGATATAAAGATATATGTTATCGATAGATGTAATCATTGAACATATAATATTTTAAATAATTTAATTTTAGTTTCGATAAAAAATATATTTTTAAATTTTTTATAGTAAACAATTAAGTGTGATTAGTTGACAAAAGAATATAATTATGTCAAAGATAAGATAAAAATGAACATAATTATTAAGATGAACATATTGTTTTCTTAATGAAATAGTAAAATAATATATGAAAAAATAAATATTTTTTTAAAGGTAAAATTATTATTTAATAAATTAATTTTTTAAAATTATATTACTTTAAACAGTAATTTTTAATGTATTAATTTAATAATATGATTATATATGTATTACCGAATCCGAAAGTAAAATATTAAAAATAAAGATAAGCCAAGGGAAAGCAAAGAAGAGTGGGGGAGTGAGGTTTATGTACTGTCTTAGCCTGTCCCCCCACCCAACACAGTCTTTATCACACTTTAATTCTCTCTCTTTTTTCTCTCTAATTAGTCCAAAGTCCGAAAGCCACCATCACATTGCCTTTTTCTTTTAAGCCTTTCGTCTCTGTGCTTCCTATGCAATTGTCTCTTTCTGTTGCTTCTGCTCCCTCTATTCAGGACCTGTAAATGGGGGAGGAATTATTCTTTGAATTTCTTGTTATTATTTGATGTTTTTTTTAATTTCTTCTTATCTTTTAGCTCCCTGGATAGGTATCCTTCTAGGCATGTCTTTACTGCTGTTTCCTATACATCTGTTTATCACTTTATCTACTGTTTTAACTTCTGGGCAGCCTTCAATTTTGTATTCATTACCATGATCTGACTTCATTTCCAATTTTCTATAGTTTTTTCTTTGTGGGTAACCCTGCTTTGTCCACTTTATTAATTTCATCTTCCCCACTTTTCTCTTTTTTAAGTACTGGCTTTAGGCTATTTGCTTGGTGGGTTTGTTAATTTGGTTTTTGAGCTATACTGGGAATATTACCAGGTGTTCATGGAAATTGATCTAAACCATGCATTGGCTGAGGTGGAGAAGAATGAAAACTGTAATGGGGATTGTGGCAAAGTTGGTTGTGCTTGTTGTTTCTCTTCTTCCACTTCTTCATGCTCTTCTAATTCAACTTCAGCTTATGCGCCTTTTTCAATTTACTTGGAATTATGGCATGCCTGTGCTGGCCCTCTCACCTCACTTCCCAAAAAAGGAAATGTCGTTGTGTATTTCCCACAAGGTCATTTAGAGCAGGTTGCGTTATCATCTCCCTTCTCTTTCATGGAGATGCCCACCTTTGATCTCCCACCTCAGATCTTTTGCAAGGTCGTTAATGTACAACTTCTTGTGAGTAACTTGTTCTGCACCTTCTTCTATTTTGACTAGGCTTCCACATTACCTCTCACTGGACTTTCATTGTGTTTTATTTGTTTGGGAAATTCATTTACTTTTTGAATTACTGAAACAGGCAAATAAGGAAGATGATGAGGTCTATACACATGTTACTATGCTTCCTCTGCCAGAGGTGTCACTTTCAGTTCTTACTAAAGTTGTATGCCTTTTTCATTTTGGTTTTCAGCAGCTAAAAAATTAATTCTCGGTGATAATATGTTTAAGTTGGGATGATAAAGAGAATAGTGGTTGTAATGTGTCTCTCCTTGGTTGTTATTGCTCTAGAATGAATTTTTTTTCTTCATGATCTTCTTTTAGCTCTATGAAGTATGAACTGAGATATTGATGAGGAGGATGCTATTCTTTGACTTATGCAGCTGCAAGGTATGAAATTACAAGGCAAAGAACTTATGGAATTGGGAGTTAATGAGGGGAGTGGAGGATCCCCAATAAAATCAATCCCTCACATGTTCTGCAAAACACTTACAGCTTCTGATACCAGTACCCATGGAGGATTCTCTGTTCCTCGAAGAGCTGCTGAAGACTGTTTTCCTCCACTGGTATGATCTGATCCTTTAACTTTTCCCTATTATTAAGAAAATTGTAAGTTTTAATAGAATATCCCTATTGCAGGATTACAAGCAGCAAAGGCCCTCCCAAGAGCTTGTTGCAAAAGACCTGCATGGCATTGAGTGGAAATTTCGGCATATATATAGAGGTAATTTCTATTGAATTCTGGTATGTGGTTTGAATGGTATAAATATGTTAAAGATTCAGAATATAACATTGTCAGGTCAGCCAAGGAGACATCTGCTCACTACAGGGTGGAGTATTTTTGTTAGCCAAAAGAATCTTGTTTCTGGAGATGCTGTACTCTTTTTGAGGTAACTATGAATCTTTTATTCTTTTTGTAGTTGTTCAGCAGAGCAATCATTCCTCCATTGGTTCTTGGCCAAGTATAAGGCTAAATTTCATCCTTAAGATTGTTAGAATTACAAAATAAGAAGGCATATGTTCAGTGTCATTACATTGATGTTTCAATAGACATGCTGACTTAGGCTACTAGTGTTTGTAGTACATAACTGTTCCAAAGGCTACAAAGTTATTGATTTCATATGGCATAAGACTATCCTGGAATATTCTTATTTCCACCACCTGTTGTATACGGTTTATTCATTTCTAATGCTCTTTTTAGGGGAGAAAATGGAGAGCTAAGGTTGGGTATTAGAAGAGTTGTTCGACCTAGAAATGGTCTTCCTAGTTCGATTTGCAACCAAAATTCTTATCCCAACGTTCTTTCTCAAGTGGCTAATGCAATATCTACCAAAAGTACATTTCATGTTTTCTATAGTCCAAGGTTAGTACCTATTATCTTCTTTTCTTACATTTGTTGTCAGTGATCACTCCATATTTGTTTGTTATGGTAACATTGCTCTCTATTCTTTTAGTTTATTATCATTAGTATTAAATATAAGAAGAGAAACAATGCAATATCTCATTTGACCACAAACATATATCAATATATATAAGAAGAGAAACTGTGGAATTCTAAGCTCTGGTCCAGTTGTCCTTTGTGCTTGATTCTAATGAGCAGTTTCAGGCACCATATATGAATTAATTGTGTAAGTGGAAGACATTCATGGTCCTAGGACGAATAAAATACTTGGAAGGTTTGAAGAACATTGGAAATGACCCCTTGAACATTAAAATGATTCACTTTTAAAATTCTGCAACCTGTTGTTTTCATAACTAAATAAATAAAATCATGTAACCTATATAGAGAACTTATGGAATTCCGCTATTAGCAAGTAGCATCCATGTTACTGCAGAAGGATAATTTACCTAGTGAAATAACTTTTGCATTGCCCACCTCTCTTCTAAACCACAAAAGTATGAACTTAAGTATTCTTACTGTTAAGTATCCTTGTCCCACATCGACTATGAACAAAGCAGCAATGCTGCTTATAAACTTGGGCAACCCTTAACTTAATGAGATCTTATTGGGTTGAGTTAGGCCTGAGTTTCTAACATGGTATCAGAGCTGGGTCTAGTCTCTATGTGTTTGGACCTAATTGGGCTCTACTACAGTCTCACCGTGGCGCTAATGTCCACCTTTGTCCGCCGTGTGGAGGGAGGTTGTTAAGTATCCTTGTCCCACATCGACTATGAACAAAGCAGCAATGCTGCTTATAAGCTTGGGCAATCCTTAACTTAATGAGATCTTATTGAGTTGAGTTAGGCCTGAGTTTCTAACACTTACAATGTTAAATTAATTACTATAATCAATTTTGACCATGTATTTTTCTTGAATTAGTAGTTGTTTCGGACATTTATCTTATGATGTCTGTTTTATGTCACGATTTCTAAGAGATTTGCACAAATTATTTGTTTTACTCAATTACTCATGCATGGGACCATTATCCTTCTAACTCTGAAAATGTCGGACTACAGGGCTAGTCATGCGGAATTTGTTGTTCCTTGCCAAAAGTACATCAAAAGTATAGCCAACCCAGTGGTCATTGGGACTAGATTCAAAAGGAAATTTGAAATGGAGGATTCACCAGAAAGAAGGTATTTGAAAATTTGTTGTATGTGATTGCCAGTAGTTTATCCATTATTATAAGCTTTATGATATGACATAGGTTCTTCTTCTTGCAGATGTAGCGGTGTAGTAACTGGAATGAGTGATCTAGATCCTTATAGATGGCCTAATTCAAAGTGGCGATGCATGATAGTGTGTTTTTTATCTTTATACTTTATTACTAGTTCTTGCTGCTTGTTCTTATTGATTTATTTATTTCTCTTGTTAGCCTGCAGCAGAGCATGGCAAGGGATGTCTGTTTATTTGTTTCCTTGTGTCCTAAGGAAAGAAAAGATATAGCAAGATCTTAAATGATCAATTAATATGCACTAGATGATCCATAGATAAACTGCTTCTGAATAAGATGAATACTTCCATTTTGAATTCTGCAACTCCTTCATTAAGATGTGATGGAGACAATTTATAAGAGTAACATTCTTATCAAATTTTCACTACAAAAACTGTTTAAATTTATTATCTCACAGGTCAGGTGGGATGAAGATATTGGAAGTAATCAAGATCGAATCTCTCCATGGGAGATTGATGATTCTGTGTCTCTTCCACCCTTGAGCATCCAGTCTTCCCCAAGACTGAAGAAATTGCGCTCAAGTCTGCAGGCAACCCCACCCAACGACCCCCTTACCGGTATAGTTCCTTTCATTGAGATAAATAAGATTAGTATTATTGATACTCTTCAATACAAGAACTGGTAACATACCAGTTTTCTTGTGGCAGGTGGTCCTGGGTTTTTGGACTTTGAGGAGTCTGTCAGATCCTCTAAGGTCTTGCAAGGTCAAGAAAATATAGGTTTCATTTCACCCCTTTATGGACGTGATACTGTAAACCGCCCACTAGATTTTGAGATGCAATCCCCCGTGCATCAGAATCTGGGGTCCAATGTAGCACAACATGCTACTTTTAGTGAGTTTATGAGGGCTCATCCAACCACTTTCACAGGCTTTGCGGAATCCAAAAGATTTCCGAAGGTCTTGCAAGGTCAAGAAGTATGTCCATTGAGTTCCCTGGCGGGGAAAGCCAATTTAAACATGGGAGCTTGGGTAAGGCCAAACCTTGGCAGCGTGTCTTTCAACACGTACCAGCCACCCAAGCCAAGTGTTTTCCCTCTAGTGTCCGAATCCCTTCGAAACCCATACTTTCCCTATGGTGATATTCACAAAACTGGTCAGCATCCCCCTGTGCACTCCAATGCTGCTGATTTCCCTAGAGAAAATTTCAAAAAAAATTCTTATTCAATCCAGGCTGGAAATGCGAACAATGAAGTTGTACGATTTAATCAACCGAATGATCACAAATCACAGGAAAATATTACCCATCTTCCTGCAGTCGGAGCAAACCTTAGAGATTCAAAGGATCAAAATATCAGTAGTAATGTGACTGGATGTAAGCTTTTCGGGTTTTCCTTGTCTGGCGAATCTCTCTGTCCAAACTCTCAGAGTTCAAGTAAGAGGAGTTGTACAAAGGTGATTTATAATAGCAGCCTGGTTGGATTGTAAATTGCCTACTTTTTACTTATTTTTCTGATTGATGTTAAAAAAATATTGGGTGAAGGTTCACAAGCAAGGCAGTCTAGTGGGAAGGGCAATTGACCTTTCAAGACTGAATGGCTACACTGACCTGCTGAGTGAACTGGAGAAGCTTTTTAACATGGAAGGTCTCCTGAAAGGTCCTGATAAAGGTTGGCGTATCTTGTACACAGACAGTGAAAATGATGTAATGGTGGTTGGCGATGATCCATGGCAGTAAGTATCTATGAGTTATTCTTGTATCATTTTCTCTGCTTTTCAATCATAAACAAGTAGATTGTAGAATGGTAGAATCTTGGAATGTTAAATGTTTATGCTACCACTAATAAGCATGGACAAGTGAGTTTGAATTTGTTCCGACTTTATTTCATGAGGGTTCCATTAGGTGGTCGTTATGTTAAACTGCCCTGTAGTAATCGCTACTCTTTTAGATTGGCTTCGTTGGAAGGGAAATGTATTGCTTCCTTAAATGATACAAGTATAGAAGGAAATAAACATATTTACAAACCATTTTACTGTGAAATAATCAAATAACCTTTGTATAGTTTGATTTTTTACAAGGGAAAACAAAAAACATTAAAAGTAATTTGGATTCTTATATGTGATCACTGAATGTGATGGTTGTTCTTCTGCCGGCAGTGAGTTTTGTAATGTTGTTTCGAAGATCCACATATATACCAGAGAAGAAGTGGAGAAGATGACCCTTGGGATGATTAATGATGATACTCAAAGTTGCTTGGAACAAGCCCCTGTTATATCCAAGTCTTCATCAGTGGGTCAGCCAGATTCATCCCCAACTGTAATCAGGATCTAAATGTATTTGAACATTGACCCAAGTATCGTGCTTTCTATATTTGCATGTATGCATCTAATTTAGGGAATAAGCTGGCTATTTATGTTTAGTATTACTACAGTAACTAGCTACATTTATCATAGGATACCAATACTTTCCACTTTTAGCCTCATTGAAACTGACCTTTCTTTCACTCAAAGACATAATGTACTATTCTTAAGAGCATTGCATATTCGCTTTGTTGTATATAGTTTTTGTTTTGTTGGCGGAATGGTAAAGGCTTGGTATTATCCCATAGAAAATCCAATTATAGTTTGGCAAGTAACGTTTTTAGAGACGGGCATGTTCATATCTTCTTCACTTGTAAGAGTGTAATTAGTTTTGGAGTATGCTCATATCCCCTGTTCTTACGCCTCACGATCCTAAAACAGATTGCACTGTTTTAAGACCAAATAATACTTGTAGTTTAAAAAGTCTTCTCCGATCACAAACAGATTGTATTTTCAACTGTTCTAGGCTAGGCCTAGTTCACTTGTGTTGTATGTCTTGCAAGCGAAATTATGTTTTCCTTTTTTCACCTATACAAATATTAGTGTATACCTACTCCTTTTCTAGGGTGTACTTTCTTACAAGCAGTCTTCACCTACTTTTCTAAGGAGTACTTTCTTACTAGCAGTCTCTTTTACACCAGTAAAAAATTTAAAAATATTTCGGGGGAAAACCTATAAATATGAGGGCAAAACTCGCCTTCATTAAGCTACTATTTTGTTTTCATTCTTATTGTAGAAAATATGGTTCTCCTTATGATTGATAAATCAATTGGAATCCGTCCATTAAAGTTGATACATATGAGATCCAAACCTTTCTTGACTTTCCATAATATGATATGCGAACAACTTTGAAAAGTTTGGCCGCAGCAAATGTGAATATCCTCCCTTCAAAGATGAAATAGTCCAGCAACTGAATGCATGCAAATTCTGGGTTTAATGCTCCTTGAAGAGCTCACGACCAATTATCATTCTTCTAATCTCACTAGTCCCAGCTCCAATCTCGTATAATTTGGCATCTCGAAGAAGACGTCCAGTTACATATTCATTTACATAGCCATTACCACCTAGACATTGTATAGCCTGCAAAATTGAAAACAGGCTTGTGAAACGCTAGCATAGTAGACAGATACATATATGCATGATTAATTGGTAACTGCATTTGGAAATAGCATGTAGTACTCTGTTAAATTAATCTCCGAGGAATACTCAAATTAGTTGGTCGTTGGCCTTTTGAACATGATTATAAATCTGAAAAAATTATGTTCTAAATAAACAAACTACTTTTAAAAGAAATCATATGAGCAACTTCTTGGTTCTTACCTGCAAAGCGACCTGTGTGGCTCTTTCAGCTGCGCATAGTATCACTCCAGCACAATCCTGAAAATTTGGACCAAAAAAAGAGAGTTTTTCCAAGTTCAAACTAAGAAGAAAGTAGGAAAAGTTCCAATTCCAGTAATCGCACCTTAGGCTGTATTTTTCCATTGTCGCAATCCCTTGCAACAGAATACACATAAGACCTAAGCAGAGAACAAAGAAATAGGGATTAAATGACTTGTGGGGAAAAAGAAGAAGAAAAACAAAGGAAAATAGAGATCAGAGTAGAATACCTTGATGATTGTAGAGCAGTATACATATCAGCAATTTTTCCCTGTAATAACATAGGTTGGAGCATTAGGTTACTAATTACATAAATAGGTATCAATAAACATCATTTGACCAACAAAAAAAAGACAACTACAACATAAGTTTTGAAAATAACAGGCAATCACATTGTTTTCTTTTCATAAAAGGATAACCCACATAATGATTTTTCTTATTGAGTGGATAGTGTTGTTCGTCATGTAAACATGTATGTTTGTGTGTTGGAAGTTAACTACCCATGTAGTTACTTGATTTAATACTTAGCATCTTCTTAGTTGACACCAAAAAATAAAGAAACAAAAAAGGTTCTGAACTACCTGTATAAACTGAAATTCCCCAATTGGGCGGCCAAACTGCTCTCGTTGTCGAACATAAGGAAGGACAACATCAAGACATGCTTGCATGAGACCCAGGGGCCCAGCTGCAAGAACAAGCCTTTCCAAATCTAGTCCCGACATCATGACGTAGACTCCTAAAAGAAAAATGAAAAAATAACATCAAACCGGGTGTTGTCAATTTTTTACTACAAGTTAAACCAGAAGTCGAGCTTTGAATGACAAAACCCCCTTGATCTCTGAGTATCTCCGGTTCAGCAGTATTTATCTTCAATCTAGATGAGTTGTCTCAGAAAGCAGATATTGTTTTTTATGGAACATTTTTATTCAAATCTAAATGCCTTTTGCTTGCTTAAGGTGAAATTATTATATATAAGAAAGGTGAAATTTGAAGAGTACTCTCACACTTAACCAATAATTTCACAAGTGTTATGCTATCTAGAGGTCTTAGAAACAAATAGAGCCATAACCTGGACGACTTGACACAGTGGCATGACTACAACTGGACAATGTTACTTGGACATTTTTTGACAAACTTGAACCCTTAGCAGCATAGATAGATTAAAACTGTCAAGACTCAAATTAGATAACAGATAAATAATGAAGGAACATCCGAATATATATAATATTAAATGATTAAGCAAAACGATCCACTAGCCAAACTTTCGAGAGGCTCTATTCTCTCCAAAAGAGCACAGCTAAATACAAGTAATTAGTTACCCTCAAAATGCTATCCTTGACACTTATAATATCTTACTTCTAATTCTCTCTCCTCTAACAGAATTACAAACTAAACTCTATAACAAACTTCCTTACCCCATGTGCACAACCAAACATTACAGCAAAAATTACGTATCAGCACTTGTTGAGGATATACCTGATTTGCCATTATACCTAGAATAAGTAAAACGAACCTATGGTCTATCATTACCCCCTGCCCAAACATTCACCTTGTCCTCAAGGTGAAACTCAGGAAATTGTTTATCATGTAAAAATCTTCCCAGATTGCTTCAAACTCAGGTAGAGTCTTCCATTTTAGTAATACTTCCACATCTCCAGGTTGGCCTCGGGAGTTTGGTCAAACTCCCAATAGCAATTCAAGTTCCACCACTAAACTCCAGCTCATAAGTCAACTAGGGTGGTATCACAGGAGAGGAATTAATGACCCATGAGCTGGTTGCAATTGTGATATATGGAGAACAAGGTGTATATTAGCGGTCATGGGCAGTTCCAGTTTATAGGCAACCTTGCCAACGCATCGGAGGATCTTATAAGGTCCACTGAAAACTCTTCTTGGTGCATTTTTCTGTCCACTTTTAGTTTCATTTTTTGTTGAGCTCTTAACAATTGCATTCGAAAGTCATCCAAAATTGCATCCCGATCAAAATTTGATCAACTGTTGAGACCAAAGTCATGCCATGCTTATAATGAAGAAGATGGAGAGGATCCCTACCATTTAAAGCTCGAAAAAGAGTACACCGTGTGCAAAAATGAAAAGAAATGTTGTGCCAATACTCTCCCCACACCAACCATTTAGCCCAAGTACGAGACTCGTTCGATACAAAACAATGCAAATAAGACTCAAGATATCTGTTAACCACCTTTGTTTGTCCATCAGTTTAAGGGTGATATAATGTGCTGTGTTTAAGAGTTGCACCTTGTAACTTGAATAACTCACTTCAAAAGTGACTCAAAAATACTTGATCTCGATCAAAAATGATGGATTGGGGAATACCATGAAGTCTGATAACCTCCTTAACAAAAATTCCAACAACTGACACAACAGTAAAAATCCACAACCACTAGAATCCACCCCCTCAGAGCGTTGTAAACCTTTGATGAAATCAATAGTAACTTTAGTCCAAACCTGAGCAGGTAAAGGAATGGGTTAGAGTAACCCAACTGAAGTCGTAGCTAGATATTTGCCCTGTTAACAAACTGTGCAATGTTGCACAAATTTAATGACATCTTTACGCATGCCAACCCAATATAGCTCAGCTGCAATCCATTGATAAGTCTTCGACTCTCCAGAGTGTCCTCCAATTGGAGAATTATGGAACTCTCCAATATTGGTTATATTAAGCTTGGAAGTGTGTAGGATAACTAGATGACCTTTGTAATATAAGACACCCTGCACATAAAACCAACATGTTATTAAGCTTTCGAAGTTATGTTTTCGTGCAATTTTCTTAGAGACTCATCTTTAGCTAGTTCATCTCATAAGATACCCCACTGATGCCATTGGGGAACTTGTAAAGCTGAACATTCCACTTGTTCAGGAATACGAGAGAGAGCATCAACCATTCCACTACTTGCTCCACTACGATATTAAATCTCAAAATCATATCTCATACGGTTAGTAATCCATATCTAGTGCTCAACTCTCACAATCTGTTGTTCTAACAAGAACTTCAAACTATGTTGATCAATTTGAACTATAAATCGCCTACCAAGCAAATCGGGTCGCCAATTCACTATAACAAACACTATGGCTATCAATTATGTTTCATAAATTGACTACAAACAAGCTTGAGGTCCAAGTGTGCGACTAAAGAAAGCTACATGTTGTTGACCTTGTAAAAATACCCCTAGTCCAAATCCTGAGGCATCTGTCTTAATGATGAAGGGTTGGGTAAAATCTAACATGGCTAGCATAGACACTAGAGTCATAGCTCTCTTCAATTCTTCAAAAGCTTTTCCGATCTCATCATTCCACCCAAATTTATCTTTTTTTAACTAAGTCAATGGCAAAGCAATTCTGGCATACCCAATTACAAATTTTCTACAATAGCCTGTCAAACCCAAGAAACCACGTAACTCCTTTATGTTGGTAGGTGATGGCCAAGAAATCATGGCTTAAATTTTTCTAGGATCAGTTGCAACTCCCTCTACTAAAATGATACGTCCGAGATAAGCAATTTGAGTTTTACCAAACTCACTTCTTACGATTGGCGTACAATTTGTTCATTTGCAACACATCCAAAACCTACATCAAATGTTGTTGATGGGCTTCCTCAGTAACACTATAAATAAGAATGTCATCAAAGAAAATTAAACCATTTTTTTGAGAAAAGGGCAAAACACCTTATTCAT
The DNA here is from genome assembly GCA_033030585.1 of Hippophae rhamnoides. Taxonomy (NCBI): domain Eukaryota; kingdom Viridiplantae; phylum Streptophyta; class Magnoliopsida; order Rosales; family Elaeagnaceae; genus Hippophae; species Hippophae rhamnoides. The sequence continues at coordinate 18,118,893 of CM065437.1, read as the reverse complement.
AAGGGATTGAAATGTTGTTGGGGCATTAGTGAAACCGAATGGCATCACTAGGAACTCATACCGTCCATCATGAGTTCTGAAAGCACTTCTGAGAACATCTTCATCTTTGACCCTTGACCCTGATACGATGATAACCTGATTTTGAGCCAAGCTTTGAAAAAATCCACGCTCCATTTAATTCATCAATGAGTTCATCAATGAGTTCATCAATAACAAGAATTGAATATTTAACAGGTAATGTCACCTTATTTTGAGCTCTATAATCCACACAAAAACGCCAAGATTCGTCTTTCTTCTTAAATAATAAGACAAGACTTGAATAGGGGCAATTACGGACCTGTATAAGTCCAACAATGAGCATTTCTTTGATCAGTCACTCCATCTCATCCTTCTGACCATGGGGATAACGATAGGATCGTACACTTATCGGTGGATGGCCCTCCTTAAGTATAATAGAGTGCTCACGTCCATGTCCTGGTGGCATATTAAAAACAGCTTCATGCTCAAATAAAATTTGATGCAAGAATTGGGGCTCAACTAGCTTTCATCCGAAAAACCCATTTGGTTGAACTCTACCAAGATTCCAACACCCTTGTGTTTGATGGTCTTCATCATTACCTTAAAGGAAACCAAGGTTTTACTCGTCGCCTAATCCAAATTTCGTCACCTGTGTTTTCTAATTCATGCGAGTTGTACCCAAAGTTTCCAACCATTGAATTTTGAAGATTACATCCGCACTTCCCAACCCAAGTGGAAGAAAATCATCAATGATATTAAACCCCTGCAAGTGAAGTGATATTCCTTAACAAATCCCTTCTACACGTACTACTTTTCCAATTCCCATTGTCACTCCATAAGGCTTAGTCCTAGAAACAAGTATAAATAATCAATTCACAAGCTCCATAGAAATGAAATTATGCATCACACCTGGATCAATTAACGTGACTACTTTCTGATCGCACACTACCCCTTTTAATTTCATCATCTTTGAAGTCGTAAAAATCCCACCACGGAATTAAGTGAAACCTCTGCCAACAAGTTAATCTCTGTGGCCTCCAATTCTGGTCCTATTTCAATTAACCCATCATCCTAATTCTGGTCCTATTTCAATTAACCCATCATCCTCCTCTGCCTCCCCCAACTCGAAATCATGGATTAATAGCACACTCATCTCCTTTGCACAGCGATGGCTAGGACGCCATTTTTCATCACATTGTTAGCACAAGCCCTTTTCGCATTTGTGGAAACTTTAGAATTCTCGTCATTTGAATGAATAATACACAGATTTATATAGCAAAGAAAAAAATATTCTAGGAAAATGACATTTTTCCAATATCTAAAAATCAGGAAACTAATCTTCCTATTTACATGAATTACTAAAATAGTAAAATACAAATCTGTTCCTAAAAGTACTCCTACATGCTGGAATCTTCGTATTCCAACCAACACCGGATCTTCCAACACTCCCCCTCAAGTTGAGGAATAGATGTTTTTCATCCCCAACTTGCTCACAATCTTTTGAAAGGTTGAACTATCCAATCCTTTGGTTAACCTACTAGTTGACTATTTGTAGAGATATATAGAGTATAGATCAAACCACTCTCAATCTTTTCTGTTATGAAATGTATGTCCACTACCACATATTTAGTACACTCATGTTGGATCGGATTATGAGTGATATTTATTGCAGATTTATTATCACAATAAAGTTTCATTAGTGTCTCCCATTTAATCTTCAAATCTTCTAGAATTATTTTGAGCCATAGCAACTCACAAACATTATGTGTCTCTACTCCTATATTGACGGTTTTTTACTTTTCCAAGTCACTAGGTTCCCATCAAGGAAAGTGCAATAGCCCAATGTTGATCTTCTGTCAGTAATAGATCCCGCACAATCACCATTGGTGTATGCCTCTACTCCCATACTCAGGCTTTTCTTGAAAAGAATTCCTCTTCTTGGTTTGCCTTTCAAATATTGTAAGATGTGATTTACAGCTTGGAGATGAAATTCCTTGGAATTGTACATGACTTGGCTCACAACACTAACTGAGTAGGCTATATCAGGTCGTGTATGAGATAGATAGATTAGTCTACCAACATGTCGTTGGTATATGCCCTTGTCAATCAGTTCATATTCAATGACCTCTCCTAATCTGTGATTTTGTTCAATAGGCGTGTCTAATGACTTGCAACCAAGTTTTCTTGTTTCTTTTAATAGATCAAGGGCATTTTCTTTGTAAAATAAAAATTCTCTCTCTATACCGAGCTACTTCTATTCCTAAGAAATATTTTAATTTTTCAAGATACATTATCTCAAATTCCTTCGCTAAGAATTTCTAAAGAGTCTCCCTTTCTTTTGTATCGTTTCCAGTTACTATAATATTATCAACATAGATTATTAGTGTCGTGATTCCCCCTGACAGTGAATGTTTGATGAACAGTGTATGATCACCATGACTCTGTTTGTACTTCATTGACAACATCACCTTTGCAAATCCTCCAAGCTATGCTCAGGGAAATTGTTTGAGACCATACAATGCTTTTTTCAACTTGTATACTGTTTTTCCTCCCAAATTATCACTAAACCCCAGTGAAACTTCCATAAAAATCTCTTCTTCAAGGTCTCCATGTAAAAAGGCATTTAATACATCAAATTGTTGTAGGCTCCAATCTAAGTTGGCTACCAATGACAACAATACTCTTATTGTGTTCATTTTTGCTACAAGTGCAAACATCTCTTGAAAATCTACCCCATAAGTTTGTGTACATCCTTTTGCCACTAATCTCACCTTATACCTCTCAATTGACCCATCAGATTTGCATTTTATTAAAAAAACTCATTTACATCCTACGGGCCTTTTTCCAGCAGGTAATTCAACTAGTTCTCATGTTTTATTCTTTACCAACGCCTCCATTTCTACCCTTATTGCCTGCTTCCACTCCCTTTTTTCAAGTGCCTCAACTAGGGTTCATGGAATTGTTGTGGAGTCTAGATGAGTAAGAAAGCTTTTATGTGATGGTGATATTTTTTCAAGGGAAATAAAATGAGATATAGGATGTATTGTTCATTTCCTAACACCCTTGCTAGTAGCTATAGGTTGACCTAAATCAAGCACAGTATGTGAAATTTCAATGGAAGAGCTTACCACATTCCTAGGTGGCAATTGGGCCTCTTGAACATGCACAGGATTATTCATGGGCTTATTCATGGGCTGTATATAAACCTACAATGGCTTTGTGGCAATAGGATACACCAACTTGGTGATTTTTCAGGGACAAAATTCGAATCAATTTTAGTCTCAACTTTTGGAACAAGGTTAGGATTCTCTGACTCAATTTGAAGGACAAGTTTAAGATAGGATTTGGAAGGTTAAATTGAGTAGGATGGGACAACGAGGGAGTTAAATTGAGAATAAAAGGCTCTCTCAAAAAAGAGATCCTTATCTTCGATAGTTGAGATCTCCCCTTGAAGATAACGTTGAGAAAAATAACTTTCGTGTTCGACAAAGGTTACATCAATCGAAACATAAGTTTTACGAATAGTGATATTGTAGCACTTGTACCCTTTCTGAGCAGTTGAGTATCCTATGAAAATACATTTAATAGCTCTAAGATCTAGCTTACCTCGACCATGAGAATGAACATGAACAAAGGCGACACACGAAAAAACTTTAGGAACTAATTCAGTGGACATATTGAAATTTGGAAAAAACTAAGAGAACAACTCCAATGGACTTTTAAAATCAAAGACTCATGTTGGAATATGATTTATTAAATGAGCAATAGTAAGAGCGACTTCCCCCCAAAAAGTTTTTGGAACATTCTTTTGAAATAAAAGAGCACGAACAATTGCCAAGATATAGCCATTTTTCCTTTCAGCGACCCTACTTTGTTAAGGAGTATTGACACACAAAGACTCGTGAATTATTTCCTCTTTTTTAAAGCATGGAGAAAGAGTTTGTTAAAGTAATCTTTGGCATTATCTGTTCTAACTCTTTTAATGACAACATTGAACTGGGTTTTGATCATGTTATGAAAAGTAGGAAAAAGAAATGCTCACATCAAGTTTTTGTTTCATCAAATAAATTCACAAAAGTCCAGTGCAATCATCTATGAATGAGACAAACCATCGAGGTTTTGAAATGTTGGAAACTCAAGAGGGACCCCAATTGTCACTGTGGATCGAAGAAAAAGGATTGGTAGTTCTTTTATAGGAAAGGAAACACATCGATGTTTAGCATACTCACAAACATCACAATGAAAATGGTTTACATCAACATTTTTAAATAATGAAGGAAATATGACACTAAGAGTACTAAAAGAGAGACGTTCAAGTCGAAAATGATGGAGCCAGATTCGATCTTTGTTTGAATGAACATTGCTAGATGAAAAAGAAAGTGATTTTTGATTCACATTGCCTACTTGACCACTTGGTAAATGATAAAGACCATTCCTCTCCTTAGCATGTCCAATCGTCCTCTAGATAACTTGGTCTTGAAATATGCAAGAAATAGAGGAAAAAACTACACTGCAGTTTAGATCAGCTTCTAAATGGACACAAGAATGGTAGATAACGTAGGTACAAGGAGAACATTTTTTAAGTACAAGAGATGGACTCAAAGCAATGTCTCCCTGGCCTGCGACAGTAGCCAAAGACCCATCAGCCATGGTTATTTTTCTATTGTTAGGGTTGGGATTATATGTAAGGAATTTATGTAAAGAGTTTGTCATGTGGTTGGTCGCCCCAGAGTCAATTACCCAAGAATTGAAAAAATTTGAGTTTGAGGCACTTAGAGCATAAGAGGAGTTTATCTTACCTGATTCAGCTAAAGAACATATACCTATAAGTCTTTCCAATGAATCAAGAAGTAACTTCAACCTGTCAATGTCCTCTTTGCTAATTTCATTGCGCTCTTCACTGCTAGAATTCGAGACGTAATTTGTGTTGTGCTCGTTCGATTGAATCATATGCACTTGGCCTCTCTGAGGGTTTTAAGGCTGAGCTCCATGTCTTGGTCCTCTATTCCAATGAGAGCTTTGTGGTTTTCCATGAAGCTTCAAACACTGCTACTTAGTATGACGAGGTTTCTTGCAGTAGGTACACCAAAGCTTGTCCTTGTTTGTGGACTGCAAATCTGACCTCATAGTTTATGAGTTAGCCAATGTTTTGAGCCTCGATTTTTCATCATTTTCTTTCCCAGCTATCATTGTCATCCCTCAACTGATTGAAGGTCAAGCATAACTCCTCTTCGACTTTCTTCAACATTGATGATGGAAATAGTCTCGTTCAATGACGGAGTTTCATCTTTGCCCATAATTTGAATTCTCAATCTTTTTCAATGAAAGCCTTTAGGGCTGCTGCATCCATACTGCACTTCATCTCAATGCATCGATAATGGTCCATTTCTTGCCATAGATTTTTCAAGAGATTAGCATACTCTGACTAATTGGCCTCCTTGTGTAGTGGCAGAGATTTTTGTTTTAATCTCATAGATTCGAGTTGCATCCTTAACTTTTAAATAAGTCTGTTGAACAGCGTCCCATATCTCCTTTGCTGTTGACAGGAACATACATGTGTCACTGATATCTAGCAGCATTGAATTCCAGAGCTAGGACATGACCATTGAGTTCTTTATCCCAAGCATCGAATTTGGGATCTCCTTCTTTAGGTCCAGTACCGAGAAGATGACTTAATTTTCCTTTTCCCTTCAAAAAATTCCTAACTACTTGAGACCACTGCAAGTAGTTTTTTCCATTCAACCTGTAAGCTGCTTGGAGATTTTGCAAGTCCGTAGTCGTCTAATAAGTGGTTTCTGAAATGGCTGCAGAAGTGGAGATGGGAAAGTTTGACATTTTCCCAATCTCTAAAAATCAGGAAAATCTTTCTATTTACATGAATTACTAAAATGGTAAAATACAAATATGCTCCAACAATTACTACTCCTAAAAATACTCCTACATGCTGGAATCTTGGTATTTCACTCAACCCCAGATCTTCCAACAGCGTTTCTTCTGTATCTCAAAATCAGCTAATCTCCTTACCTCCCCATTCGACTTAGCTATGGCAGCACCACCACCCAAAGGCTTTCGGAAAGTGGTTCGCACACCCCTTGTCAGGTCGTTGGTTAATTGCAAGCCCCACCCATAGCCAGGAGCTGGGTTTCCTCTCCCAGCACGAAGACTTGAGGCTACGCAGTGCTTCTCTTCAATTTTCTGGGCCAACTCCATAGCCCAACCCAAGTTACTTGGCTCCATTATCCTTATTTCGACCCGAATTTCAGGCCTCAGCCCATTAAATAAATTCCTTAAAGAAACCTCATCGGACACTAAGGGTGCTGAAAGTGCAATGAATTTTTGCTGGTACTTACAGATGCTTCCTTCTTGCTTTAGAGCCAACCATTGTTTATGGAATGTTCCAGATTGAGTGTTTCGAAACTGCGTCAAGATCATCATCTTCATTTCTTCCCATAAAACCACTAATCTTTTATTGTTTTCCCATTGAAACCACAATAAAGCATCTCCCTCAAAACTGATAATTGTCACTTCCAATTTTTCTTCATTCGTGAATCGATGAAGAAAGAAATACCTTTCTGCTTTCATAATCCAACCATCTGGATTTGACCCATCAAACACCGGCATCTTTAATTTTTGAAATTGAAAATCCTATCGAGAACCTAAAAATGTCGTAGTGCCATTGTTTCCCTGGTGAATCTGCCATCATTGGAGTGAGTACCACACCTTCCTTCGCTTTGCCAGATGACGATGAAGCAATTCGGGCCGAGTCTTCTTGGAACTTGATGAGAAGATCCAGTCGTTTATTCATGTTCTGCAACTCATCTTTCAGATTACCCACCTCAAGGTAGAGCTCTTCTTGTACGGCTCTAACCACCTCTTCCATTGTATCTAAACGTTGAAAAACATTCTTAGTAGCCATCTTCCTAGGTTAGTACTTTGATACCAATTTGTTAAGACTCAAATTAGATAACAGAGAAATAATGAAAGAAAATCTAAATATTATGTAATATTAAACGATTAAGCAAAACAGTCCACTAGCCGAGATTTCGAGAGGCTTGGTTCTCTCCAAAAGAGCACAACTCAATACAAGTGATTAGTTACCCTCAAAATGCCACCCTTGTTGCCTAAAACACCTTATTTCTAACTCTCTCTCCTCTAACAGAATTACAAACTAAATTCTCTAACAAACTGCCTCACCTCATGTGCACAACCAAAATTACAAATCAGTACTTGTTGAGGATATACCTGATTTCCCTAATGCCTAAATAGTCTATCAAAAACTTAGTTAAGCATGGTTGAGAAATTGTTCCTTGTGCAATGTATCATGACTTTCTGTTACTATACAGTCACCTAAATAATCCAAGTCCAATAACAAATAATTGCAAAGGTAAATTATCAATGGACCTTTGCCTTCCATCCCAAGGACGTTTTCTTCTGGAACAAAGCAATTTTCAAAGACAAGCTCGCATCTGCACGAGCCAACTACTAGTGTTAGGAGATGAAAGAGGAAAATAGATTCCAAAGCAAGATAATGTTACTTCAGCATTGCAGACATACGTATCACTCCCTCGCATGCCAAGTTTGTCTAATTTCTGAGCGGTACTGAACCTGCAGATGTCAATACAAAATTCAACAAAAATAAGAAAATTAAAGTGTTCCTTTGAATGTTCTTAACTAGTTAAATTTTCTCATCATTTAAGCAGTTATTTTCAATCTGAACTTCTCTGGACATGAAGTAAATTAACTCAATGTTCCCTGTTGCCTTTTCTTGATCCACATAAATGGGTCACTGAACTGTAAAGACATAATGTACCAGCTAATTCTTGGACTTCAAAATCAAATAAAAACTAACAATTTGTAGCTGCAAATAACTTGGAACTCATCCATTGGGGTTTATACCTTTCAAATTAGTATGCAGTTTGACTTGACCACCAGGCAGAGAGATTTGCACAAGTTACAGATTGGTTGGGTATCATATACTATTAAAGTATAAATACACGTTCTAGTTATTTAATGGCTTGGCCACCCCATAGCCATTTAATTTCTTGCTAATACAAATGCTAATTTGGAAATCAATGAATTAATTAGCACACTCTAGAATATTTCTCAGTATTTCAGAACAAACATTAGGGCCTAATTCGTAATACAGGAAAAGAATAGAAAAAAGAGAACTATTTTAATACACAACATTTTCTAATCATTTCCTAATAAAATCTGAACATATCCTACTCATACCTGATCAGCTGTAATATTTTCTCATTATTCCTAGTGCTAAAAATTAGGGATCACTACTTTAGTGAAGGATTTCATCAACACCGATGGCCATGTGGTTCGATTTGGGTGGGTAGTAGCATGAAGATAGTTACCGATTAATCAGTTAATTTCAAATAGAGCAAATCAGTATCAAAACGAGATCCACATACCCAGGCATTCCCTTCTCAATGATGAATGCAGTGATTCCTTTTGAGCCAGCTGTGATGTCTGTTTTTGCATAAACAACCTGACCCAATCTAAACATATCAGATCTGACAAATGGATCAAAGATAAATGTTTGCATATAATACATAAAAAGGATGAGAAATAGCACACTCAGGCAACCAAAGGAGATACCAATGTTTGAGCAACTGGACCGTTGGTGCACCACATCTTGTTCCCATTTAGAACATAACCCCCATCAACACGCTCAGTCTTGCACTTCATGCTAACAACATCAGAACCAGCTGAAGAAAAACAAAAGAAAACAACCTAATACATGGTAAAAAAGCCAAGTGGTCCTTTAAATCTGCACATACTGGAGATGCAAAAGACTAATAGTATTTCAGGCAACTTACCATTGGGTTCGCTCATTGCAAGAGCCCCTATATGCTCCCCACTGATTAGCTACATTACAAATGGCATAGGTTAGTCAAAGACTCAAAAAAGCTCGAGACCTGAATAAATAAAAGACATTTCAATAAAGCTAAAGGAATAGATAGATTATTGCTCTAACACAAAATGTCCCAAGCATAATAGGGATAAAACTAATGAAACGGGCACACTTTACCCCTATCCACCAATAATTTTTCTTATCCAGGTTATTCGATTTGTGTTTCTTTCAAGAAATGTACAGAAACTAAAAGCCTTTTCATACATCAAATAGTCCAAATTGTTAATAGAATCCAATGTCCACCACTATAAATCGCATTTTGACAAAAAGTTGTAATGTGCAGCACAATTATCTTTTACTATGGATATAAGATATTTGAAGAAACCGTATTGTCATCTTTTACTATGGATATAAGATATTTGAAGTAACAGTAGTCATAAGAAAAAGTAGGCTCCATAAGGCCCTGCATTTTTATTCAATCAAAGAAATAATCGCTGCAAACAACGTGTAGGAAACAAATTAGATTAATCGATGAAAGTAGAACCTTAGGCAAATACTTCTCTTTTTGAACAGGATTTCCATTCCTCACCTACCAAAACATACAACCAAAAGACCAATAAGTTTAAACTTATTGTAACCACTGTAAAATGATCAAAAGATAAAATTCGGAGCTCCATTTACCAGTTGATTAATGCACAGATTGGAATGGGCACCATAAGAGAGACCAACAGACCCTGAAGCTCGACTGATTTCTTCCATAGCAAGACAGTGATACATGTATCCAAGACCAAGTCCTCCATATTCCTCTACAAGAATATGGAGTTGGGATTTAGGGGGAATGAAAGTGAGCTAGATCTTTATATTATGGATAGGTCTGCAAGATGCAAGCATGCATCAGCTAGAACTACATGTATTAATGCTAAGTACACTCCTCCATACACTCCTTCACTTCTTCATTTAACATGTGTTAGTGCTTATTAACAAAAAAAGAGTTAAATATTTCTTTTAAAATGACAAAATGACATATGTCAATCAAGGAAGTGAGAGAATGCATTAAAGAGTGTTGCTAGGATTCCTCGAAAAAAATAACACTCGAAATAAAACAAGAAAATATCACAAGAGCCATTAGGATGAACCAAAATTTCATTGAGACCTCAAAACTAAAAGAAATAAATTAAAAAATAAAAAACTTGATTTTTTTACATTATTAAGAACTAAGCAACTGGACCCTCTTGAAAAGCATCGTCTAGAACCCTTCAGAGGCTACAATTGTCTATTTCCTAGTTTAATGTATATTTTGGAAGAGCTTGACGGTGTGCAAGGGATACTTTCATAATAAAATGAGATATTAAAACCGAAGGTTGTAAATAATAATATCTTGTACAAAGATAAGCTATTTTGTATCATAAAGATTTCACCTGGGGCAGTAACTCCATGAAGATTAAATTCTCCCATGAGTTTCCACAAGTTAACCTCCTGAAGTATGATAAGGAATGACAGTTAACATTTAGCTTATGAAGTCCATTAATATAAAGTATGCTTGACACGCACCTTTGGAAAATAATTTGTTTGATCTATTTTTGATGCATGAGGGGCTATATTTTCTTGAGCAAATTGAGCAACACTTTCTTTAAACTGTAATCACATGATAAAAGAATTAGAATAAAATAAATCTTCCTGATTACAGGTGGTAACATCAGACTGCCATCCCAAAAGAAATTGCAGTATAGACCCAATATCTAACCAACAAAATGTTAGTAACAATATGTGTACCAAACATGATAAATCGTTTGTAATCTGTTGTTTTAAGTGATATTTTAACATTCAGAAAAAGCCCAAAAAACTGGAAAGAACTTAGTTTCTCAGTAATGAATCCACAAACAGAATAATTGACCATCTTGAAAGAATAATAAACAAAATAATCAGGGTAAGCTTAAAAATATCAAATTGCTTTTGCCTGTAATTTTCATATAAATGATACAATTAAAGAGTAAATCCGCAATCATAAAACAGAAGCAAAAATGTAACCATTTCCGAAACTAATGACAAGATTAAGTGCTTATTTACATATCAAGATGCACATCGCACATACATAGAGTTTCCCAAACACACACAGAAAAAAATGAATTGGTTTATATAGAAAAGAGACCTGTATTTGAGTATCATCGAAGAGCAAAGAGGTGGAAAAGGAAACAAAGTGTCTCCTTTTGAAAATCGCACTTCCTATTGACCGTGTCCCGAAGAGCCTCTGCATATTTTTTTATTTTTTTTTTTACCTCCTCCTCTCTATGGATTAGAATAAGCTTTCAACTTTAAGAAGGTCAGCTCCGGGCAAAAGCTAATGACCGCTGAAGTGACGAAGAAGATTGGCTAAGAAAGACTGCCTCTAGGAAAACATTTATTTCCTTTTATATTCTATTAGGCATTTTCCATTAATACTATGTTGTTGCATAGTTTATACAATTTAAATTAAATGAAATAATAAAGTAAAATGTATTTTTTTTTTCTAAATATACTTATCCGTTTTATTTAAATAAGTGTTAAAATCTCAAAAAATATTTAATGCTATGACATTAATATTAATTCACATCTTGAACATCTCTATTTGTTTAAAATTTGAAAATCTATTACATTTTATTTTCATATTATATAAATAATTTATAAAAATATTTAATTTATTATAATTATATCTATATAATATTTATATAACAATAAAAATATATCTAATTTTATATATTATATATATAATTATAACTTTTAAAATATATATTATCCATTATATTTTATTATTACCTGTATTTTATAAACATAATTATAACAAAATAAATATATTAAATATTTTTATTAATTATCACGTATATTATAAACATCATACATAATTAACACAAAATTTTAATTAAAAACTAATTAAAGATAACTGGAAAGGGATGAGATTGAGGTTACTAGGCAATCTGCAAATTTTTAACGTCTCCACGAAACCAAACACTTGACTGGTTTCACATACTCGTGGAAATTTGTAAATATTCTCGGATCCTTCCGTTACGTTATCCTTACTCTTAAAATAAATAAATTATTATAATTCATATTTAATTTAAAAAATATATTATCATAATCTTATTTATTATAAAAATAATATTTATTTATATATTTATTTTTTATAATAATTAAATCTGATTGTTATATAAAATAACTTTTTTAAAATTTTTCAATTATATTATAGCTTAAATAAATTATAATTCAAAAAAATTGTATTAAATAAAAATTGTTATAATTCAAATAAAAGAATTGAAAAAATAAAAAATAAAATTTAAATATCACGTGAACGAACGTATACGGCGAAATTCTTTAATAATATTGAACTACTCCATACTCCTGAGATTGAAAGCGATGACTGATCTGACTCGCACGTACTTGGGCATATTTCCACACACCCTCGCCGAAATCGACCTTATCTGCCCAAATCTAATCACTTACCCGACCTTCTTATCTTAGGGAGAAGAATGATAAGTATATTTATTAGATTAGAAAATTTATACTATTAATATCTTAAGTTAAAAATATTTTATAAAATAATAATAATAATAAATTATATTATTTTAATATTTTTTTATTAAAATATTATTATTTTTATCAAGTAATTATATGCTATTAAAACATAAATATTTAATAATATTAATAACACAATTTCAAAATTTCAAAATATTTGTTTTTAATTTTTAATTCATAACTCATTATTTGTATTTTAAATATATTTAAATAATTTATTATTTGAATTTTATTTTTCTAAAAATAATTCGTATTAGATTTCAATTTTATCACTTAAAAACTCGTATTTTAATTATAACTTTTTATTATAATATCTAGAATAATTTAAGATGATATAAAAAAGATAAATCAATCATTCATAATTTCATATTCATAGAGAATATTCAAAAATAAGTTAATATTCTAAATATATTACATTGGAATGTTTATTAATATTTATAATACATCTTTTTGTATAAAATTCTAAAATAAATCATTCTTAATCTTATGAAAAGATAATAGATTATTCTATAATTTTTATTTTAAAAATATTTTTTAGATCAATTATTTTCAAGGAAAAAATTGTGTGATATTATCATAATTTAGCATGTCTTCTTACTATAATGCTATAAATAAATGAGATATTAAACACATGAAGATCATTAGAAAATTACAAAGATCTCTCACTTTCTTCTCTCGTTCTTTTTCTCTGTAACCTTTCTGAATGATTTATAAGTTAGGTTATAGTTAGAGTACGTTATCGAGTAATCTAATTGTGTAGTTTTTATATTCCCTTCTTTTATTTCTCTGAGTGTTTTGTAGTCTACAAATTTGCTAGGAGAAATTACTTTGTGCATCTTTTGTTATCTTTAATATATTGTATTCTTCAACTTCATGTAAATGCAATTTATAATTTATAATTATTATACTTATATTTATAAGTTGATATTTTATTATAATATTATCATTTTTGATATATAATCGATCTTGAATAATTTATAATAATAAATCTTGTTTGTTTTTCAATGAAATGTTTTTTCAAAATAAATACATTAATTTTTGTTATTAATCTTTTAATTTTATATCTTCTAATTGTTTATATAACATATGAAGCAATCAATTAAGTAATTAATAAGAATTAAAATTCATAATATTAAAACAAAATAATTAAATGAATCTTGAAGTTTTGTTATTTTTATATTGATTTTATTTTCTTTGAAAATTGTTAATACTTAATTATTGTTATTTTTTTATTTTTTCAATTATCATTTTTATTGAATATTTTGTGTTTTTGTTAATTTATTTTTCTTATCTATAGAATCAACATCTAAAATTACATTATAATAACCGATTAGGTAAAGATAATAATTTTAAATGTGATCAAAATTTTGCACTAACAAAGAAGTTTGTCTTAATTTAACGATGTAAATTTTTCAAATTTTTTATTTTTTTAATTTATCTATAAGTAAAAGAAGGATTACATATAAAAAATAAAAATAAAAAAATTAATAATTACTTACTTTTATTATTATTATTTTATGTGGTTTATCTTCTACATTTTTTATTACTTTTTTTTTAAGTTTCTAATTTTTTCTCATTTTTTAACTTTTGTTATTCATTAGTTTATGAAAAAAAATTATGAACACATGAAACAATAAGAACTAAATAAATTCTATTTAGGAGTTAATTTTTTTAAAAATCTTAATATCATCGATCTTTCTTAAAAACGTTACTCTAATATGATGATTTTTAAGGAAGTTATACCCAACTATTATCCCATGGGAATAACATCGATGAATACTAACTATGTTGTTACATTGTCGTTATTATTAATATAATTTCACCACCATAGGGTCAAAATTAATATTCTTATCTAATTTATTTTCTTTAAAATTTATTTTTTGTTGGATTATTTTATTGTTATGGTCTTTTTATTTCTTTAGATTTAGTTTTCATTAAAAAAAATTCTACAAATAATTTTTTTTTAAAAAAGTTAAAAACTCAAAATAAAAATTACAAATAAAATAATAAAATAATAAGATACTAGGGTGTATAAATCGATTTAAAGACGAAAGAGGTAGATTTTTGTAAAAAATGAAATTAGGAGTACCTTTAATACAATTTTCTTCTTATAAGTTATAACTTGTATTCTCTATGAAAATAGGAAGGACAACCAAGGATGGGTGTAATTGGATTTTGGTCGGTTTTAACTTAAAATGCTAACCGAATCTACGTATATCAATTTCATAAATTAAAAATCCAAACCGACCTATAAAATATTAGTTAGAAAATATTTGATCAATTCATTTATATTGGTTTGCATTTTAGTGATCATAAACTCTAATACTTTATCTCAAACTTAGATTGATGCAAGATCGTAAGCTTGTTACAAAAAGAGAAAAAACTAATTGAGGGTAAATGTTTAGTTAATATGTCAACTAATTGATCATCATAACTACAATGTTTAATAAACAAACTTTTCTTTAAAACTTGATTCCTAATGAAATGAAAATACATCTCAATATGTTTATTCAAAGCGTGTTGAACATGATTACGATTTTATGCAAAGCACTAATGTTATCACACAATAGCTTAGGCATACCACTGAATTTCACACCCAATTCTTGCAATAAAGAAGTGATCCACAACACTTCAACTGTTGCAAGAGTACAATACTCAACCTTAGTTGAAGAACAATTAGGAATGGATAAAAAAACTACGAGTTTGGTTATTGTTGTGTGTTTTACAACACACATAAAATCGTGCAAGTATACACGGTCACAAGTAATAATATGATAAGTAAAATATCGTTCCCACAGAGATTTGTTACTAGTATTCGTTAATTATTAAAATTATTTCAACCTAATTTTATCCAAACAGTCGATAATTTGATGCAGTTTGACTAACTATCTTTTATAACAGATTGCAAGAAAATTCTAGGATTGCAGTTTCACCAAATTAATCCACTTGAATCATTATATTTTATCTTGATTTATGTTATCGTATTTTAAGTTGTTAACCAAGAACTCCTAATTTATCCATATATCTCTTCCGAGCTCCATACAGACACATCTAGTTAAAATGATTCACTATATTCCTATGCGAATTATATTCAACCAGATTTATTAAGTTCTGAGTTCTCAAATAGTTACACATACAATAAAAGTATATTTCTATCTCTTATGTATATACGTTATTTCATCACGAGCAGCACACAAAAATGCCTTTTTCAAGTTTATTTAAGTATCACATATCAGTTAATTAATCTTCCGATAATTAAAAGCATTAAACACAGATAAAATAAACAACTTAAAACAGTTCCATAAATCATTCAAAAATACTTAATTCAAGTTTCATAATTTACGCTACACTGCAATCCTAGAACAAATGTATTAGTTCATAGCAGAATTTAAAATTACAACACACCAAAAATAAATCATTGCAGAGAAACAAAAATTAAAAGAAAATAGATAAGGAAAAAACTCTTTCACGACTCCTCAATGAAAAATAAATTTCTTCCCTTTTCTTCTTCTTTGTTGTCTTCTTTCTCTGTAATTTCCCTAAGAACATACAACATAAAATGTTAAATAAACGCTCTCCGTGTTTTTTGTAACACGCAAACTAGAAAGAAAATGAAAATGATACAAGAAAGAAAAATTCGCAAGAACTGCGAGATTTCTCCCAAAACTGAGAGAGAAAAAAAAAACAAAAACTCAAACTAAAAAACTTCTTCTCAAAAACACGTACAAAAATATATATCCCCCTTTTTAATTCTTTTTTGTTTTTATTTTTTTATATTTTTTTATTAAAAGTGGGGAACAAAAAATGTATGGGCAGCAGCACGCGTGAAAACAATCTGCGCATTTTTGATTTTTTTTCTTTTTCCGCATGCCACGTGTCACCATGTGATTCACTGAGAGAAATACAGTGACACGTGGCCGCTTTTAATTGGGTGGTAAGGCCGGGCGCATGAAGAACGCGTCGCACAGGATTTCCTCGCGTTGGAAGTGATTAACGGCTGGAAGTGGGCACGGTTTCTGCGTTTTTATTTCACCAAATACATGCCACGTGTCATTATGTTATTCGCTGGAATATTTATGAGACACGTGGCTGCTCATTTTCCGTTTGAAACGTGAGGGTGCAGGCGGCTTGGATGGACCGCGTCACACAGGATTTGTAGACGAGCGGCTCGGTGCGCGACAGCTTGGTTCAACGCGCTTCAATCTGGACCGTTCAACTCATCCAACGGTGATCGATGCGCCTCGAGGGAATCTGCGCAGCCGACATGTGGGTCCCACCCTGCCAGCCAGTCTGCGCGGCAGGTGGGCCCCACTGGCACGCCGAGCCATGCGAGAAATACTGGAACACGCTTCTGTCTCGTCTGGAATGCACTCGCTACATCGGGGCCGTTGTTTTGATGATCGAACGGTGGGTGATTGGCGTCGTGATTGGTGCGAGTGTCATTCTTTTCCTGCGCAGAAAATTCAATTTTTTTAATTCTATTTTGACCCACAAATATATTTCAAATTACATTTTCAACTTTGTTTAATTGCAATATAACCCTTTTAGTAATTTAAATTAAATTTTAAACTTTTAATAACTGAAATTAAGCCCGATTTTAATTTAAATTATATTTTCAACTTTTATAAATTGCAATTAATCACTCTTTTATTTAAAATTCTATTTTTGGGTACAAATTTGGAATTAAGTACGTTTTCGACGTAATTTACTTAATTTTATTAAAAACAATAAAAACTAATTTATTAAACTAAAATTAACTAAAAATACAGAGAACATAACAATTATAATTATTAAAATAGATACAAATAACTATATAAAATACAGTTATTAGTTATCCATAATTATTCACATCATCGGTGTGGTTTTTATCGATAAATTTTGGGGACGAATATAGTTTATGGTATTAACCAAACCTAAAGCAACTGGTACAGTTCGGGTATAATTATAGTAATAATAGTAATTGCTCGTATCCAAAATTAATTATATTTATTTAATTAAATTATATATTTGTTTTAATTCATATTGATTTTTCCTCCACCATAGAGGCTACATTGGTTTACCAAAGGTATGGGTTTTTTGTATTTTTTAATAATTGTCCCGAATCGTTACCCGCAGATAAAAAACAATCCCCAATTTATAATGATTTTTGGGCGATTTTGATTCCAGATTTTATAATTCGGTTCAGGAATAATTATATAAAAAATCATCCTTGCCCATTTCTTAGAACAATAAACAACACATTATCTGAAAGATTCTCAAGAAATCAAATTTTCACCAAAAAGCATACATAAGTCACTAACTCCCATCTAAACATTATGTCCAATTTGAGTCAATATAACCCACAATATCCAAATTACAAGACTTGAATAACATAAGTCTAACATTGGAAGAACCTTAAAACATGCTTAACAATTGCAAGATGGACGGACAATTAATAAACTAACCTAGTTGAAGTAGATGTAATTTTATGATCAAGTGATGACACAATACTAGAGATTACCTACCAAATTACTATACAAGGTAAGATCAATAAGAGCAATACCATCATTTTTACTAAATACAACATTAGACTTCATAAGAAAAGGAGAAATTTTGAACTAACTTAAACCAACCTTAACAAGTAACTCTCTTACATACTTGGATTGACTAAGATGTAGCCCTGCACTAGAATGAACAACCTCAAATCTAAGAAAAAAACTTCAAAGAACCAAATTCCTTCAGAGAAAACTTATTATGAAGATCAAGAAAAAATTACTGCAACTTAGAAGCACTAGAGCTGTGGAGACCACATCATCAACATAAACTAACACAAACATCACATAACTTGCACTTCTTTTAACAAATAAGTTGGTATCAATTTTTAGTGTTGAAAAACCCTTAAAATAACAAGCATTGTTGTAGCTTCATAACCAAGCCTTTGGGACTTGCTTCAAGCCATATGTAACTTGCACACTTTAGTAGGCTATATAGGATACTCTAAAATCACTATTAAAAATGCATTATTAATGTTCATTGCCTAATATGCCACCCATAAAATAAAGCAATAGAAAGAATAATATGTACAAATTTCATTTTAAACAATAGATTAAAAGTCTCAATGTAATCCAAACTAGGAGTTTGCAAATACCCTTGAGTAACTAGATGTGTCTTATATTTGTTTAATGTTTCATCTCACTTTTCTTTAGTATGAAACACCATATATTGCCAATAATTTTTGTATCAGATAGGGGATCAAAAAACACCCAAGTTTTATTGTTAACTAAATCATTATACTCAAGTGTTATGGCTTCCCTCCATTCATGATGTAAACATGATTCATAAAAGAATTTAGGATTCTTTAACAAAGAAATAGTTGTAGAAAAATTTTAGGCTTAGAATATCTAATTTTAGCATAAGTAAGCATAAGGGTGAATATTAGTAAAAACAAGAGGAAAAATAACTTCAAGAGAAGTGCCAAGCTCACATATTATTAATAATCAAAAGATGGAACATGAGGAGTAGATAGTGAAGACACTTGAAAAGCATTTTCTAAAACAATTGGAATAGAAGGATCAATAGACATACAAGCACTTCCAAGAGAAGACTTTGAAAAGGAAGACACAAGAGAATGAATCAAAAGAGAATGAATGAAGAAGGAAATAAACTAAGATTCTTTGGACTAGCAATCTTAGATAAAATAGAATAACTAGACAAATAACTTTAAGAAGAGGACAAAGGAAACTAATGAGAAATATGTACAGTAGATAAAACTGGTGAATAATTAGAAGATAGTGACAAGTCAAAAGGATTAACAAAAGTAAATTCACTTTCAGAGAAAATAACATGTCTATTGACAAAAAAAATTAAGTAGACATATCAAGGAAAATGTAGCCATGTTGATTAGGTGCATAACCTAGAAAAGTACAAATTGTTGAACGAGCTTGAAGCTTGTATTTAGCATGGGAACTTAGAGAAGGGAAATATAGTGACCAAAAAGCACGTAAAAAGGCAAAGTTAGGCTAATATAAGTACAATAGCTAATAGGGAGAATAAAAATTCAACACTTTGAAAGGTAACCTATTTTGAAGTATAAACACTATATTTGAAGGCATAAAGCCAAAACATGACAGAGACTTTTGATTTTAAAATGACAATCAAATATATAAATATAACCCTACGATGTTTATATTCAATTATGACATTCTCTTCATACAAATAAGGACAAGTCACTCAGTAATTAATACCCTATGACTCTAACAACCTAGCAAGAGACTTGAACTCAAATGCACCATCACTCTAAACTTGTTTTATGTACTTACCAAACTTACACTCCACTATGGCTTTGATTTTCATAAAAAAAATTAAACTACTTAATCATTAGACTATAAGAAGATTATCGATTGAAAACGTGAGAAATCATACAGAATTAATATGAAATATTTCTCATTACCATTACCAAGAGCATGTGAGGGACCACACAAATCAAAATACACTAAATTATAAGATTATTTAACTTTTACATGGCTGAAATTAAAAGGCAACTTGTGTCACTTTGCTAATGCACATGTTTTACAAGTATAAGAACTAAACAAATAATAGGTCACATTTATTCCACAATTCTTAAGCACTCTATTTACAATTGGTTAAGAGATGTGCCCCAATCTATCATGCTAAACTAAACTAGTAGTGAAAATTTGACTTTGGAATAGCTTGCATATTAGCCTTAGGTGTAGCTCCCAAAACTTTGCATAGTTCTTTATCCATTAGTCCTTTGAGAATCACACTTCTCATATGCTTATCTATAACAAAGAAGCAATCACTATGAATTTCAAAAAATACATCATTATCTATACAAAGCTTATGTGTAAAAATAAACTTTGTAAAAATTGTAGGTGCATGCAAAACATGCTTAAGATGCAACATACTATCACAACTAGTTGGAACAACAGTAGAGCCAATGAAAGAAATAGGGACTTCACCCCATTTCCATCAAGAATATCATATGATCTAGTATAAAGAGATTTCAAAGGTTAACTACATCATTTTTCACATGGTGAGTAGCATCTCTATCGAAAACCCAAGCATTATCAGTGGTATTTTTCATTCTAATCAGAAGATGCAACAAAAATATATGCTTTATTTCCTCTACAATAGTTTTTACTATGACCACCATAAATGAGATTCTTAAGAGCATAACATTAAGGGGCAACATGTCTAAGCTTGTAACAAAAGCAACACTACATATTTATATTTCTACCTCTTTCTCTATTATTAAACCTCACACGGCCATGATCACCATAAGAACTATTATTATTGTTGTTCCAATTTCTAGAACCTGTATTAAAAGAGTCTTTACCTTTAGTGTCATTGATAGATATTGTAGTGACATTGGCTTAACAAATCTAACTTTCTTTAACCTTGTCTTTTTGAGCCAATAACTTTTCATAGAAAAATAAAATGCTCTTAATTTCGTCAAGTGAGATCTTCTCACCTATACTATTGAAGTAACAATAGTAAGGATTAAATCAATGACCTAATCCACTACAAATAGTGTCAGTTAGATCTTTATCATCAACATGTCATCCAATAGCTCCTAACTCATCAACAATACCTTTAATCTTCAAACTCAAAGCAATCACTAAGAGAAAGAATCTTTTCGTAGAAGTTGCAATAGGAGTTTCAACTCTATGACTTTATCTCTACTCGTATTAGCAAAATTAGACTTAAGACTCTTCCACATATCAAAGAATGCTTCCTTCTTAGAAATATCAAAGTTTATATTCTCAGAAATTGAACTGTAGATCCAACTTTTAATGACTCTATTACTACAAATCTGTAGTGTAAATTCATGATTCACATAATTTTTTCCCTCAATAAACCTCGAAAGCTTAACTTTTTCATCATTAACATAATCCTTAACACTATAAATAGTAATTAAACTCATTACCTGCTATCTCTAGATGAGAAAATTTCTTTGACCAAGCTTGTTACGTATTGATACATTGATCGATGGAATCACAACAAACAACTAAGCTAATTGTTTAGCAATCAACATTTTTCTCCAAATGAGAATTTAGATATACATAGTCCAATATCATTTGATTATTGATCTTCTCAGTTTGAAAAGTGTGATCTAAAATTCTTCTAAAATTTTATTAAATCTTGAAAGTGAAGCAAGGCTCTAATACCGTATGCAATAACAAGAAAAATATGGAATTGTAAGTCTTGTTATACTTGTGTCTGTGTGTTGGTATTCTAGGTACAAAACACGATGTATGTTTTTTATTTACTTAGTGTATTTTTCTTCCTCTATGTAAAGTTTATTATTGTAGATTAGTAATTCACACGCGCATATAGTTAGGTACAATTTGTATGCAAGCATGTTTACACACACTATGAGGTTAGTATTTGTAGTGTGAATGATAGGTTGAGAGCTCGTTGCTAATGTTGTCACTTGTGATATTTGTTATGTTTCAAGTGTGGGTATTTATGGATTGTACTATGTATTTTTGGAAAAATAAAAATTTAAATTTTTAGCACCTCATCAAAGAACTATCCAAGGACCTCACCACCACCATTGGAAAAGTAGTTGGCGAGATGGCAAGTAAGGTGTGCATTATGAGCCCTATAAATACCCCCATTTTGTTCTCTTCGCTTTACCCCTTGTTTTCACTATCGTAACTCTGCCAAAATTCATACCAAGATTTATATATGTTTTTGAAATCATTTTGGAAAGCTTACATTTGAGTGTGGGTCGTCCAATGAGTTTAGAAATCAAATCTTAGGTTATGTGTGTACGTTATTTGATTGTGTGTGTCTCGTACAAGATTTGATATTTATAATGGACTATGTATCCATTGAGAGTGTGAGTAATTACACTTCTTGTTACTAATTAGTGATTATTAATCACACTACATTGGGTGGTGTAGGCTATGGAGAACAGTCAGGTTCGAGAGGTGAACCAAATCGTTGCGAAAACAACAAGTAAAGAGCAGTATTAGGCAGTTAAGATAAAGGTCCCAGTAGATAGAGGTAATAGTGGTTTTATTATCTATTAGAATTATAACTATTTTATTGTTTAGTAAATTATTTACTGATGAGTGGGTTTCTTAAGCAACTCGAGGATGTTACCACATAGAAATGATCTTTATGTGAGTTTACCTGATTAGATCTATTTTTATGCATGATTAGTTGTTGTGTTAGTATGATATGAGTTTAAGGTGTGTATGTTACAACATATTAAAAGATTAAACTCTAATTAGAAAGCTTTTAAATTCTTACCTACTTACTGTTGAATTTATATAATATATGTTGTTTAAATTTATCTATCTATCTGGTATTATATTGTTTGTGCTTCTGTTATAATACATAAGTGTTTCATTTGTTGTTTGTGCGAATTAAGGCTGAGTCATTAAAGAGTCTTTATCTTCTTTTTCCGGGTAATGTATCGAATCGTGGACTTTTTTAGGAATTATATCTCATAAAGAAAAAATTGTATTGAATGATTGTTTCTGTTACAATGACATAAATATATAGACTTGTAAAATCTTTACTAAAACAGTTCTACCTCCGATAAGAACAACTTTAAGCCATAAATATATTAAGAACATTAAATGAGATATGTGATGAGATAAGACAATGATTTTACATCTCTATTGCTATGGCATGTCACTATATTGAATGATTGTTTTTGTTATAATGATAGTAATATATAGACTTGCACAATCCTTACCAATACAATTCTAACCAACTGGCCTAATCAATACGTAAGTTATGATTATAATCTACCATAAGAAAAACTTTAAACCATAAATTCATTAGGAACAATAAATGATATATGTGATGAGATAAGACAACAATTTTACATCTCTATTGCTTATGATGTCTCGTTGTATTGAATTGAAGTATATTCTTTTGAATTGTAATGAATTAAATAATACAATGTTTATACAATTCTATCTTAAAAGCTAGATAAATTTAAATAATATTTTATTTTTAAGAGAAAATGTGATAGAAAAAATAATAACAAACCAAGTAGTTTATTATAATTTTAGAAAAATTTGTCTAGTACAATCTCACCCCTTTTGTGGATTTATTTCAAAGCTTTAATAGATTGTACACATTGTATAAGACTACTTTTTATATGTTGTTGGATTATACATAAAGCATTTCTATATATCATAATTATGTCACAATTATAACTGACGTGATAATTTTTTATTAGAAATAATTAAGTGAATCTTATTATACTTACCAATAACGTTACATATCACTTTTGATCTATCACAAGAAATAAACTTTTTCTTAAATATCAAATACATGACCGACTAAAATTTATATTTGACTTGCCATACCATTATGGCATACCCTGTGCGCTCTATGAGTACTTCGCTATGTTGCTCCGCTAGTTTTGGAGGTTTTGTGATATACTGTATAAACAGGGAATAACTGGGTAATGATAGCGATTAAAATTCTAAAATACAAGTCATAAACACGTTCCATGTTTGTTTCATAGTTTCGTTGGCTTGTAACAAATTTTGTTTTAACATAATTCAAATTGGTCATTTGATAACAACACATATCTGGAGCATGCATCGCCTGATTCGCCCACAATGAGATAAGATAGCTAATGGCCTCTTGTTATAGAGGCTTGAAGGACTTCAAACAATTGCAAAAGGAACAGGCATTGAAACTTATCAATTTAAAATTCAGGGCACAAAGGATTTCAAGTATTAAATTGGTTGACATAAAATTACTAAATGATTTAGTGTCACATTAGTAAATAATTTTGAGAGGAGCATGCATATCCTATAAACTACTTCCCTAAAAAGCAAGAATTACTTGCTTTTCCTAAAATCACAAATAATGCTTTTCAAAATTTTGAAACCACTTCTAATGAAAATTACCAAACATCATTTCATTTGAAACCACTTTTAACCAAAAGAATAGGTTCCAAATGAATCCTCAGACCGATCCTTTTAAACATAGAGAACTGGTTCATAGTAAAAAAGAGCTTAGGTACTAAAACCTATCAAAATGAACTTTGGGTGATGTCGCATAATGTGAATAAAAAAATCAGGCTGAAGCCCCGTGAAACCAGACAACCACCTCATATCAATGCTAAATTAGTATCAAGCAAATTATAGGTCCCTTTAGATGTGCTTCTGTAAGAGGTTTCAAGAAAAATAATTTAAAATGAAGTTTCAAGAAAAATAATTTAAAATGATTTTAAGAAAAGAATTTAGGTGTTTGGTATGAGCTAGAAATCATTTTAAAGATAATAGTCAGTCAATCATGTTAACTGTCCACATATATATAAACATAAATTACAAGTAAAAAAAAACAAACGTCATGATAAACGATCTCCTATTTCACGATACTGCTAAAGGGGAGGAAACAGTGAGCACTTAAATGTCTCTCATCAATCACAAATCAAAATGCAACTACTCACCATAATATTTCACCTTGAGTCTTCAATAGGAGTACCAGATTGAGCAGTAATAGCCATGCCTCCTGTACTATTGGCTGAATTTAAAAGTTTACTTTAAGTTAAATAATGATAAACAAGGAAAATATAGCCACTTGATTAAACAGAGACTACTTTTATAAATAACTGAATCTAAGTGCAAAATTACATGCTATTTTCCATCATACATATGAGACAAAAAACATTATTTTCTATTGCTTGGTGGGGGTTCCTTCACTGCTTCCAAAAAAGATTAACCTTTGGGCTTAATTCCAACCTTAGCAATCAAATTTTGTATAGTGCACAGGACCTGAAGATGATCAATGCGAATGAATGGCAGCAGCAATAGATGACCCTGTTTAAATAACAAATAAGAAACACAGATTATGTAAAACAAAAATACAGGCAGAAGAAACCACAACTTACCAATACAAGGAAAATCTTGGCAGATGCCAGTACCCATTTAATTGCCATTCTGTGCCAATTTTTGGAGGACAACAAAATGTCAATATGTTTTATACAAAAGAATACAAAATTTTGACAGGTAGATGAGTAGATCATAATACTACTCCACTTTGTGCCTTCAATGCACCATCCTAGACTGCAGCGTGTAGCAAACATGATTTATTCCTCTATTCTGACTCTGAGTCAATGGAAAGATACAATCTTTGCCTAACAGAACGCTTCTGGCGAGGAAACAAGAAAGGACTATCTGATCTTTGCCTACTTGCCTTGTCAGATCGACCCTCACTTGTACCAAGAAGCAAAGAAGCTGCAAAATATCCAACAAGATCTGTCCATGAAAAAAGCCAAGAAACTAGGAAACAAACTACAAATTGACACCCTTGACCTTTGTTCGATTTGCAAGATGTCGATATCTCCAGACTAACAAATAGGATGCAAGGAAACAACACAAAACAAAAAGAAACCTCACATCATCTCAATCTCATACACTGCTTGAATCAAGATACATATGTTGCAGTGGAACTGTTTTGAATCAAGAGAATAAATAAATAATTGGAAAGGAATTTTAAGGAATGGTTTCAAACAATTATGCCAGTAGTAAACCAACATTTTCATTCAAAAAAGCATGAAACTTGCACCAATCAATTAATTGTGCTATAGTTTTATATATTTAAAAAAAACTAAATGTAAAGAAACAAACCTGAGTTGGCTAGAGTATCCATGGCACTTTCTCTGGATGATGATTGCTGCTTTGACACCATTGCATTTGGAGTTGCAGACTCACCATTACTGCCATTGGCACCACCCCCAAGCCTGAGAGATATCCAATCCTCATTACGGACTCCATTGGATGTCTCAGCCTGATCTGTAAAATCTGACTGCATTGATACATCTGAAGGTCTTGTGGGAAGAAAAATCTGTAGAGATGGATCATCAACTGCAAATGCTATGGGGTTATCAACTAAACCATCATTCATATCAGTATCAGGACAGCCAACATCAGAATTACGAACAAGAGCTGCAGATTCCATGGGAGTCTCTGGTGCAAAAGTGTAACCATTCATTGATTTTGAACAATTTATAGAACTATGCGGCAAATCCACTAGGTTGTCTGACACGTCTGCATCAGAGCCAAATAATTGGAATCCTGGACCTGGTTGATTTCCAGAAGGTAGATGCCATATTGGCATTTCAAAATCATCATTGGCATTAAAAAGTCCAAAACATGAGGTCCCACCAGTCTCAAGAGCATGATCTTCTGTGTAGGAATCAGTTATCATAGGAGGAGGGGGCACTGAAAAACTAACTCCACCACCATCCTTTCGATGGTTTCTGTAAGCAGAGGCAGAAGATACAAACATTTCATTGTCATCATCTGAATCACTAAGAAGGATGACTTCTGCATTTCCAATAGGTGCAGATGGATTCTGGTCAGAAATCCCATATGCTGAGTCAACATGAAGAGAAATAGAATCCATATCAATTCCATTGTTGGTGTAGGAATCAAAATTCCCAATGCCGTCTTTATTTACACTAGGATCATCACCATCTCTACCACTTTCAGTTGCACTGCTGCTCATAGGGATAACTTTTTGCTCACAACTTCCAAAATTTTCCTGTAATCTACTGCCAGAAGAATTATTCATTCCTTCAGGTTTGCTTACTTCCCATAACCCATTGTGGTTCTTTCTGATTCCAAGTTTCAATCCAGTATGACACTCAGAAAAACCCTCCTGTTTAACCTGCTTCAAAATCTCTGTATTTGTTTTTTCTTCATCAGTATGGACACACAGATTTCCTTCAGGAGAGTGCCATTGCCCAAGACTGCCCAACTCCCAGCGTTCACTTTCACTTTTAACCTTTACTCTCCAAGAGCCATCAGGCTTCACCTCGATCTCTGTTACATCCTCCCCACAATGCTTCATCTGAACCAACAAGCAAAATTGCAAGGCAAAATAAGATCACAATCAACATACATGAATATTCATGTAGATACATGGAAAAGACCAAAGAGACTACCAATGATGTGATCCGGTTAAAATATGGGTCGATAATGATGTTCTCCAGATTATAGTTTTTAAGACATGTAGGGCACTGCCACTGCAGAAACAATTGAAAGCATGTCAAACGCACAAATTGCTAGAGTCCTACAGAAGAATAAAATAAACAAATCAAAGTATTCAAACACTTGCCTTCTTTGATCGTTGATTCAATTCCACAAAAACTTCAAGATCAAAACAGCCCATGTGAATACAGGGCCTAAACCTCCCAGCAACCTTCATTCTCGAACCACTCATCTACATATCACAAACATGAGGAAAAAAAATTACCAATTCCAAAAGTTAGGCTAAAGCACTTCAGACATCACCAATGCAAGTAATAGGACCCTATGCCTATGTTACAGCAGTTATTGATATTAATATTGCTATTATTATCTTTATAATTTTATTATTTTCCTCTAATAGAGTTCAATTAATTCAAGAGTTCTTATATTGCTTAAACATAGGTAGAGGGACCAAGATGGTGCTGCATGGATGCAAGATTTACATTGACCAAATAAAACAATATAAGCCTTGAGGATTATTGAACTAAGTTGAAGCATAAAACCATGGTTTAGAAAGACTTGTGAGGCTTGCCCATGTAGAGGCACACTTTGAAAATGAATTTGATGATGTTTGTGCCTCTAGTTATGATGTTTTTAAAAGGTTGATTCATTTTTCTTCGATATCCAAGGATGATCCAACTTGAAGATTGGTCAAAAATGAAAAGAAAGCACAAGAATTTCATGAGAAGAGATGAGAAGATGACTGCAAAGGTAGAGATTCTTTAATCGATTTGCTATTGTTGGTGATCAAGCACTCCTTTGCCTCATGAGCTCTCTTCACCTTGCAATTCCCTGTTGGATCTTCTTCCTCTTCTCTTCTAGTTTTCTCAAATCTTTTGAATGAGATAGGGAAAATTTTGGTTATGCAATCTTTAATTTTTTCCTTCCATGTGAAAGACAATATGCTTTTATGCTATTATTTGTTGATGAAATTAAGACTTTTCTTTTTATTTTTTTTAAGCTTTACTTCTACTTTTATCATTCTTGGTCTTTTGGGCTGTGCTTCAACTAATATTTTTTCTTTATATAGATTTTCTATTTTGTGTGGTTTTCATCAAGTTAGATGCTTAAATGATTTGTATTAACATAATGATTTTATTGACTCCATATTACTAATTTTAGAAGAGATGTTTTATATAACTTCATAAAATGGTATGAAGAGATGATTACGAAATAGTTAATTTTGAAAATGCTCTATTTATGCTATGTTTTCAGTAATTTTCTACCAAATTCTCTAAAATTGAGGCTTATGATTGCACCGTGCTTATTCTGCCTTTTAAAACTGTTAAAGATGATTTATGAGTGTGTGTATTAGGTGTCTAACACTAGGTGAATATATTAGTTGTGTATTAGGTGTCTTAATGGTGTATTAGGTGTATGTCACCTAATATTGTCTCTATCTTTGTATATAAATAGGTAGTGTCTTTGAATGAGAAGAAGCAGAGTGAATTCTAGGTTTTACATGGTATCAGAGCATTTGGGTTACAAAATTTGAAAGAAAAAAAATTTCCGTTCAAATTGGGGGTTGATTTTGGGTAAACACAAATGAGGATTTGGTGCATTTTTGAGTACCAACTCGGAACACTCTTTTGGAGTGCACATTTTTTCTCACCGCGTGCACAGGGAGGAAGACCAGCTGCAGACCAGCCAAACCCCGACGTCCGGCCACCATACGAGCCGCGAGTGGACCACACGCGCCATCGTGACTTTCTGTCAAAATTTTCACACGTCTCACCGCCGGCACAGAGGGGGAAGAACAGCCGTCGGCCGACCAAACCACAAAGTCCGATCACCAGACGAGC
The DNA here is from genome assembly GCA_033030585.1 of Hippophae rhamnoides. Lineage (NCBI taxonomy): Eukaryota > Viridiplantae > Streptophyta > Magnoliopsida > Rosales > Elaeagnaceae > Hippophae > Hippophae rhamnoides. Next base: position 18,089,650 of record CM065437.1, on the reverse strand, counting down.
CGCAAGTGAGCCACACGTGCCACCACAACTTTCTGTCAAATTCCACGCGCTGGAGCGTGACAGCGCGTCCGTGTAGAATTCTTCTCCGGCAGACCCCGTGTCGCTCTCCGCCGTCCCCTTGCATCATCTGTGGTGGTTTGGCACTCATTGCTTGAGATTGTTAAGGTTTGCGTTCTTCCAATTTTGTGTTCTTGATCACTGCGTGTTTGGTCGCTGCTGTTGTTGGATTTTGTTTGTTCTTTTGCTCGTTGTCTTGTCGTTTGTAAGAGTTATGGCTCAAAAGAAATCTAATGTTGTAACGGATATGGTGCCTGTGATGTCTAAAATCACGGACCATAAGCTCAATGGCTCGAATTATTTGGCTTGAAGCAAGACCATTCGAATTTATTTGAGAAGTATTAAAAAAGATACTCATTTGACTAATGATCCTCCTAAAGATGATTCAAAGTGAGACATACGTAGAGACGATGCTCGCTTATTTCGCAGCATTCGGAATTCTATTGAAAGCAATGTAATTGACTTGATCAATCACTGTGAATTCGTTAAGGAATTGATGGATTATTTGGATTTCTTATATTCTGTTAAGGGAAATCTTTCTCGCATATATGAGGTATGCAAAGCATTTTACCATGCAGACAAACAAGATCAATCACTCACAAATTATTTTATGGAATTTAAAAGGACTTATAAGGAGCTTCCGATAGTTTGATGGCTTTTAGCCACTAATGTCAAGGTTGACAAAGCCAACGGGAACAAATGGCGGTCATGAGTTTTCTTCTTGCAGTCTTCCTCTACCTTTGAGGTATTGGTAAGTCCCAGGGTTCTTTCTAGTTCTTAGATCTCCTCTTTACTGAGAGGTGTTTAGTCGAGTGCTTCGTGAGAAGGCAACTCCGCCTCCACTTGCTCAATTAAACGATGCTTTGGTCAGTACCGAAGTAATAATTATGGCGTGGACGGTCAACTTATATGAGCAATAAATAAAGGAGGTGGCTCGCACGGGTTTGAAACTTCGACCACGGGACCTCGAGAGGTATTGTATGTCACTATTGTCACAAACCAGGACATACTGAAACATGAATGTAGAAAGCTTCGGTACAAGCGTCGAAAGGTCACTTGGCTCATATTGCATCCAACGATACTTAGAAAAATCGGTTCTTATCTCTATGAGATGAATTTACCAAGTTCTCACGATGTCAAGAATCACTAAGGTTTTCATCGTCCTGTCCCTCTTATTGTTGATTCAAGTAAATCAAATGCGTGTCTCATTTCTTCATCTTCCAAATGGGTTATTGATTACGGTGTCGATCGTATGATAGGTAATTCTAGTATCTTTTCTACTCTTGCTCACGCCACTTCTACCTCTACTTGTTACCTTGGCGGATGGGTCACCATCTCTGTTTCTTAGGTCTGGCACAATTACTCCCACTCCTTTGCTTCCTTTGTCGTCTGTCTTACATTTACCTAGCTTATCCTTTAATTTGATCTCTGTAAGTCAGCTTACTCGCAATCTTAACTGTTGTATCTCATTTTTTCCTGATCGTTGCTTATTTCAGGATCTTATGACGAAAAAGACTATTGGTAAAGGACATGAGTCTAAAGGCCTCTATATTCTTGACACACCAATACCGAAATTTGTCGCTTGCTCTAGTGTAACCTCTCCCTTCTAGGCACATTGTAGAGTGGGTTATCCATCTCTTCCTTTAGTGAATAAACTTTGTCCTCAGTTTAGTAAGGTGTCTTCATTAGATTGTGAGTCTTGTCCATTTGCAAAACATCATCATCTTAGTTCAAATCCAAGAGTTAATAAACGTGCTAGTGTTCCTTTTGAATTAGTTCATTATGATGTTTGGGGTCCTTGTCCTATTTTGTCTAAACCTGGATTTAAGTATTTTGTTACTTTTATGGATGATTATTCTCGTGTAACTTGGTTATATTTAATGAAGAGTCGTTCTGAATTGTTTTCTATTTTTTGTGCATTTTGTGTTGAGATTAAAACTCAATTTAATGTTTCAATTCGTACTTTACGAAGTGATAATGCCAAAGAATATACATCAGCTTTGTTTCAATCTTACTTATATGGTTCAAAATGGCAGAATATACATCAGCTTTGTTTCAATCTTACTTATATGGTTCAAAATGGCATGCTTCATGAAACTTCGTGTGTTGATACTCCATCTCAAAATGGAGTGGCCGAACGTAAGAACAAACATCTTCTCGAAACTGCACGTGCCTTATTATTTCAAATGAATGTTTCTAAACCTTTTTGGGCCGATGCAATTTCAACCGCATGTTTTCTTGTGTCGCATGCCTCATACATGTTTTTCGTGGTGAGATTCTCACAAAATTTTGTTTCCTAATAAGTCACTTATTTCCGATTGACCCTAGGATATTTGGTAGCATTTGTTTTGTTCGGGATGTTCGTCCACGTGTTACTAAATTAGATCCCAAGTCTTTGAAGTGTATCTTCCTTGGTTATTCTCGTCTCCAAAAAAGGTTATAGATGTTATTGTCTAGTCTTAACAAATATCTTGTCTCCGTTGATGTTACATTCATGGAAGACATACCTATTTTCGTCTTCTCCTCCTCTCTGCGTATCGAGGAAGGATGACACGATTTGTTAGTACGATACATCGCGTCATCGATCGTCTCGATCAGTTCACGTTAGGCCTCGCATAACTCGAATCTACTCCAGACGTAGACCTTGGTCGTAATTCGCACGCATAACCTCGCTTCGTCGTGAGATCTGTCACGAAACGATGATCTTCTGTGCATTACGCAAAGGTAAACGCGTCAATGTACTTATCCTATTTCCTCTTTTGTTTCGTATAATTGCTTGTCATCTTCCTCTTGCTTCTTTATTGCTTCTCTTGATTCTATTTCTATCCTTAAGCGTTCCATGAACGTATCTCGTCTGGTTGGCATAATGCAATGATCGAGAAATGAATGCGTTGGATATGACAATGGTACTTGAGACTTGGTTTATTTACCTTCAAGAAAACGGAGTACATCGGATGCAAATGGGTGTTCACGGTTAAGGTCGATCCGGATGGGTCGGTTGCTCGATTAAGACCGTCTTGCTAAGGGATATTTCGAGCATGGAGTGCACTATTCTGACACTTTCTCTCCTGTTGCTAAATTGACATCTATTCGGTTGTTTATTTCTATGGCAACTACTCACCATTGGCCTTTACATCAACTAGATATCAAGAATGCTTTTCTTCATGGTGATCTTCAAGAGGAGGTGTTTATGGAGCAATCTCCTGGTTTTGTTGCTCAAGGGGAGTCTAGGCCTGTTTGTCGTCTCCGCAAATCTTTGTATGGTTTGAAACAAAGTCCTCGTGATTAGTTTGGCAAATTTAGTCAAGCTATAGAAACGTTTAGTATGATGAAAAGCAAGTTTGACCATTCTATGTTCTACAAACAATCAGAAGCTGGTATCATTCTTTTAGTTGTGTATGTAGATGACATTGTTATTACTGGAAGTGATACCACGGGAATTTCATCTCTTAAGTCTTTCCTACATACTCAGTTTCACACGAAGGATTTGGGGATGCTAAAGTATTTCTTGGGTGTTGAAGTCACAAGGAGTAAAAAAGGTATATTTCTATCTCAAAGAAAATATGTCCTGGACTTATTAAGCTGAGGGAAGAATTAGGAGCAAAACCTTGTAGTCTTTCAATGACTCCGAACATCCACCTTACGGGGAGATGGAGAACCCTTTAAAGATTTTGAGAGATATCGAAGGGGTGGTTGGAAAGGTGAATTACTGCTACCGTGACTCGTCAGGATATTGCATATTCGGTCGGTGTTGTTAGCCAATTTATGCCATCCCCGACAGTTCATCACGTGGGCGGCGTTAGAGCAAATTTTGTGTTACTTAAAAGGAGCATCGGACGTGACATCTTGTATGCAAATCTGGACATACTCATGAATGTTTTTCGGATGCAGTTGGCGAGGGTTCCAAGAAGTGGATAGAAGATTCACATCGTGCTATTGTATTTTCATTGAAGGAAATTTGGTCTCATGGAAAAATAAGCGAGATCACGATCGAGTGCGAGTCGAATATGGGGCATGTAGCCTGATCTGCGTCTGAGATAATATGGATATATCATTTCTTGGATGAAGTAGGTCTTAAAAATTCGGTCTGCAATAAATTGTGGTGTGATAACCAAGATGCTCTTCATATTGCTTCTAACCCTGTGTTTCATGAGCGAACTAAACACATTGAAATTGATTGTCATTTTGTTTGCAAGAAAATTCATCAAGGTTTGATTTCTACAGGATATATGAAGACTGGAGAACAATTAGGAGATATCTTCACGAAAGCTTTAAGTGGGGTTTTGATTGATTATCTTTGTAACAAGTTGGGCATGATTAATATCTATGCTCCAACTTGAGGGGGAGTGTTAAAGATGATTTATGAGTGTGTATATTAGGTGTCTAACACTAGGTGAATATATTAGTTATGTATTAGGTATCTTAGTGGTGTATTAGGTGTATGTCACCCAATATTGTCTCTATCTTTGTATATAAATAAGTAGTGTCTTTGAATGAGAAGAAATAGAGTGAATTCTGAGTTTTACAAAAACCTTGATTTTTATCAAATGAAAACTGAATTAATAATGATCAATACCAAGGTGAATCCCTCTTGGGACAGAAGATTTATACCTATTCATGTGTTTGCTAAAAGATAGAATAACTATTGTGATTAATTGGAACCAACATAATGTGAATCTCTAGGCTATACCATACCCATCAGGAATAGTTAACCTTTTCGTATGAAAAAACTTGGTCATTGATTTTGAAGATAATAATTCCTAGGAATAAAAAGTGCAACCAATAATAAAAGGGAATGGCTGAAAAATTATATCCCCACCCTCTAAAGCCTTATATTGTATTAATGACAATTATAAGTCTCGCAACACCCTATATCATCAAGAAGATGCAGTTCCTAAAAATAAAAAGTGCAACCAAGAAAAGGGACTTGCATTACACGAACACAAAAAATAAAAAAAATAAAAAAACCACCATTGCATTTACATGTAAGAATGGTAATGGGTCTCTTCAACACACCCTCTGTTGTCAAGCATACATACATAACATTGACAAATTGTTGCTGCTCTCATGAAAAATATTGGACCCTTATTTAGAATTAGATAAAAGAAAGCACTAGCACCCCAGAGAAAAAAGGATTGCAACTTACTGGACAGCGTAAATTGACAGTAAATGTATCTGAAACAACTTCCAAATCACTCTCACTGTCAGCATTGTCAGTTGCTCCACCACCAATGCACCGACAAATGCGAGCAAGAGCATCTTCAAAACACTCACCTTCAGATTCCTTTGGAATGAAGCTGAGGATCTAAAAAGTGAAACATTACAATTATGTGTAATAACACTATCATCTTGTAAGTGAACGAAAATTATTCAAAGGTCTCAACACCTACTTAAACAAATAGACAAAATATGGAACATAAAACTTCACATATTTACACAAATAAAGATACGTTAAGCATAAAATATAACGAATAAAGAGATTTTATACGAGGGTTTGTCACCTTAATAGTACCACAATTTTACTTTTAGCATCATTTTTTACCTAGATTTTTAAGGTGGTACCTTAATGGTACCCCGTTTAAAAAAAAAGGTACCAATTTGATTTCATTTATCATTTAATTGGAGATTTTTCATAAGTACAGTAAAATATGTACGATATTTAAAGGATATTTTTAGATAATAAATTAATTAAATGATATTCAAAGAGTATTTTGAGATAATTAATTAATTGATTGTCTAAAAATACCCTTTCAATATTGCACGTCTATTACTGTACATGTGAAAAATCCCCAATTAATTGATAAATTGCACTACATTGGTAACTTTTTTTAAATAGGGGTACCATTAAGATGCCACCTCAAAAATCAGGGTAAAAAAGGTACCAAAAGTAAAATCACGGAACTATTAAGCTAACAAACCCTTTTTATGCAATCTGTACAATTAGGCAATTTTTACATGTTTACACAAGCAGAATTAACCTACACACAGGCTGCGTAAAAAAGGGGTACTTTAACTCAATGCATGTCCATGGCTATGCAACAAACTCAGATGGAAAACTTGGATATGGTTGAAATAATGTCATTACTCTTACAATGGACATATTTCGCAGATCATTATTATTTTCAAGCTCCAAAATACTTAGTTACATATGTTTATCCTATGAAAAATAATCAATCATCATTAATTGCATATATCATACTCTGCAGACAGTATGATACCTAAAATTGTGATTTTTTGGTAAGAAAGCAAGAACATAAGCATTGCAACTATAGTCTATGGCATAAATAGCTCAAAAAGGTAATGCATTTACCTGTTGAACAGTGCGCCGCTTCACAATACGGATCCCTAAACAAAAAATGCGAGCATCACATCCCGTTAAGGAAATCTTATTGATTCCGTCTTTCGTGTATGGTGTGATCTGACAAAACAACATGAGATCAATTAAGATATTGACAAAAACTTTAGATAGGGCAAAATACACTTTCCATGTCTGTGAGTTGCACACGACGATGACCCCCCAAAAAATAGTAAGCTCATGAAATCAATCACCAAATATTTTTAAGGCAAATAAACTCACAATTGGACCATCATCGCGGCCATTAGTCCCAAGAAGTTGAGACCCAGGTCTATTAATTGCACGAACAGGCACACCTAATGATTGAACATACAACAAATATTAAAGTCTTCAAAAAATGCAATACAATGAAAAAATCGCCATTCTAGCATATGAAAAAGAATCTCAAACAATGTCTCTAGTCTTGATAATGAAAAGAAAATAATAAATAAGTAAACCGTCTAATATTAACACCCATACCATTGGCCTGTAAATCTGCATACTGTGGCCAGTGCATCCTAAACAAAACTTTATCATTGAGAAGCATACACCAAGCCTGAACAGTATATAAACAAAACTCAAGATATCTACATCTATATACAGAATACACTCATCAACCATTGTACAACAATTAAACCAACCTGAACGTCATACTCTTGTTTTGATAGTAAGTCTTTGTCTGCCCTAGTGAGGTGAAATGTTTTGTCTACAGTCTGCACAGGATTGGTACTACAAAGTTTTACAAGAGAGGAGTCAAGACTATAAGAATAACCCCAAACTCAGACATAATAACTCTTAAGTACAAATACTGATGATCAATGTTTCACTGATCTATCTCTATTGTGTAGATCGTCAATATGTTTTCTACTCGTACATATGAATTAATCGATATATTACTAAATGTCATCAAAACTTACTACACATTCTAAACAACATATATTCACGGGAAAAAAAGTGTCATTCTTCAACCAAGATCGTGACACTCACCCATCGGTTGGAACGTCGGTGGTTGTCAACTTTACAGGATACAAAGGATGTGCAACTGTCCCCCAAAAACTGTAAATAGAAATTAAAAAATGTTAAGTTTGTGTGAATCCAGAACGTAAAATAGTAGAAAACACACAGAAGGGAAATAATCATCTCACTAAAACAAATAGCAAAGTAACGGCATAACAGAACTGTAATAAAATGGAAAATGGATGATACATACGGGTCAGCCCGATTAAGTCGGCATATTTCACAATAAAATAGTTCAGGAATTGGTAAATTGGCTTCTGTAGGTTTCTCAGGAATTATAACGCAACTTATATGCTGCCATACATGGCATATTGGATCCTCACACTGCATAGCAAGAAACAGAACACAAAGTAAATGCAGCATCAGCAATTACACTATGAACAAAGATAACCAAGAAAAGGAAAAAGTAACCATGTAACAAACATGTGATATAATAAACCACCAGATATAGGAATGTGTGTGATATATAGAGAAAAATGGTGAAAGTGTAACAAATACCTTAATCATTGACTCTGTTTCCAATGAACTCCCACAGAGACATCGAATATTCATGTCTGATTGATGGGGATCGCCAATTTCCCCTTTAATTTTTACATTACTGCTATCTGAAACACCAGGGCTCTTTGATGCTAACTCTGTAGGCCCAGAAACCTGCATTTTCCTGAAATAACAGTGCATCCGAATCACAAGAAAAGTTTCACCCAGAAAAAGGAAAGGATAGAAAACAATAAAAGAAAAACAGAGAGTGGCACCAAACGCCGCTCAAACAAAACTCAGGCAACAACATATTGAATACAATGACACCAACTCATACTAAATAATAATATCCTTGTCTTTGCATAAGGAAGCATACAAAATATAATTCATATACAAACACAAACCTGTAAGTGTCATCAACTAGTTTTACCACCTGTTCTTTTCCAACAGCATTTTTCTTTGACAAAATTTTGGGAACTGTTAAAAAAAATTAAAATTTATTGTGGTAGCAATTCTTAAAAAAAAAATGAAACCAATTAACAATCAAGAATTATTAAATTAAGACATGCCAAAGCACAATACTGCTTCCATATTTGAAAGAAGTCCAATTTACGCATATCACAATAAATACAAAATAGCACTATTTGAAGGAAGAAAAGGTAAGGAGAAAGAACTAGTACGGAGAATAACATGCGAGCAAAACTCAGTAGATACAGGTTTGGTACAAAAGCACTTTCATTGGGTTCAACGATTCATATAATCAATCTTAGAAATAAAATAGTTGATTAGTCTACTTGTTAGAGAAAATAAAAGTGACTTTTTATAGGAAATAAAGAATTCCATACTTAAGAATGTCAAGAGAAAAGAAGCAAAAGACAAAGTTCAAGGACAATCATGAGCCTCTTCCCACCAAAACAGAAATCTTATGAAATGAAGACCCATTCTAAAAATTTAGTAGAAACGAAAATATTAGTGTGCATGCAATAAGATTCAAACCATTGATATAATATCAAGCTTGTGCAGTCTCCGCAACAATGTCCAAAGTGCTAGAGAGCTGCAAATTGCTTAAACACAACACCCAGATGAGCAAAAACTGTAAAGAATGGAATAAAAAAGTCGGATTCATTTACCTTGATCGTCGGAGACAATAACTAAAATCCGTTGAACAAGATCCTGCAAAAAAGATATACGGAAAAAAAGAACTATGTTTAAGATACCTCACTCAAAGTCAAGACAAAAAAGTTTACGAACATATCCCAGTAGTAAACAAGATCTCAGTGCTAAACAAACAGGCTATGTGAGCAAAAAAATACGGACATGGTTTTAAAAAAACTTATTGAGGCTAGCATCGGTGCATTTTTTTTCCACTTGAACAGTCTTGAGGCTAGCCTATTGAGTGCTGGAAATGTCCTACGCCTTTTACCCTTGAGGCTTAAGCTTTTTATCAAGCATTGATGCTAATTATCGAAGCTATTGAGGCTTATAGCCTCTGTTTCAGCCAAGAAAAGAGATTTTGTGGGCTAGAAAATAGAGTCAAATCAACACTTGGACTTTTTAGACAAAACCTATTAGTTTTTCGACCCAATAGGTCATTTAGAAGCTGATAAAACAACAAAAAAACCCTACTTTTTTACGGAAAAACTATAGAAAACCTTAACAGCAGCCTCGTCTTCTTCTGCTCTTTTTTTCGAGGCTTCTTCTGATCTGTTTTTGCCTTCTCAACTCCTTCCATCATCAAGCAATCAACAAGTATTTGAAGAGACACAAAGGTATTTCTTTCCTTGCTGTTTTTTGCTTCTTCTGCTCTGTTTTTTCTGTTCTTTTTTATTCTCTGAAACTGAATATCCATTTCCCATCTTCTTTCTTTCTTCTTTGTTTTCTCTTCTTTCGTTGTTTTATTTCCTTATTCCTTGTTGTTATACTGTCAAATTTTATATGAACTATTTCCCCCCTTTCTATACTGTTTTATTTGCTGTCAAATTTCTATACCTAATATCACAGGTTTTTCCCTCTTCTATACTGTTTTATTTGCTGCCGAATTTGTGCTGAAAATTTGTGGGGTCTCATTTTCTATTTTTTTTATTGTTTTCAACGCTGTTTTATTTGTTCTTCTATACTGTTTTATTTGATCTTCTATTGTTATATCACAGTTTTTCTATCTGCTACCAAATTTGTGCTGAAAATTTGTGGGTTCTCATTTTCCGTTCTTTTTTATTGTTTTCTATACCTTTTTTTAATTTTTCTAAACTGTTTTCTTATACTATTTTATTTGTTTTTCTATGTTGTTTTCTTCTATTCTTTTATTTGATGAATTTTTTTATTGAAATAGGTGCTGATTTGGAGTCAGTTTTTGTAGAACTTGAACATGCCAAAAGTTGCAGAAAAAGGTAGAGGTAGAGGTAGAGGTAGAGGTAGAGATGGACTTGCAACTTCCAAGTCAAGGTGGAGATCACTCTACTACTAGTAGTGCACCTCCACCACTGCCACCACCATCGGCACCACAACCACCACCTGTTTTTGAACCTAAAGTTGCAAAGAAGAACGGCAACACTAAAAAGGATCCTACTTGGAAATATTGTAGATTGGCAGAAACTCCACCAGTTAAAAATTATGTCTATGTTTACTGCAGCTTATGTGATAAATTGATCAAGACTTAAAAAGAACCTTGCAAAGACAACAAAAATGTACAAGAATATCTTTTAGTTCCACAAGACGTGCATGAATTTATTTGTGGACTTCTAAAGAAGGCGTTGAAAAATAGGAAACTTAGAGTAAATATTTTTGAATTCTAAGGAATTTTCCAGCTGTCTTATGTTATGTAATTAGCTGTTTTATTTTCTATAAATGTACTCCAAAAAGTTAAGGATGTTTGTTTATATGTTAGCTGGATTAATTAATATGTTTCTTAATTTATGCTATGTTATACCCTATAAGAAGGAAACTTGTAAATCCTTTTATTATGAGTCAATAGTCAGAAATAATCTTCCATATATTCTTCTTCTTCTCATTGTATCAGAGCATTAGGCTCTTTTCTGGATTCAAGGTTTTCATTGCCTTTAATAAACCTTCTTTCCAACAAAACAGTCTTTGTTTGTTTCCCCAACAAAACAAAGTTTCAGTGATATGGAAACAGCCTCTGTTTTACTTTATTTTTCAAGGTTAAAACAGAGTTTTTTCTACATTGGTCGATGTCCATTCGAATGTATATTCGGGGGCGAGGAAAGATTGGATATTTGACTGAAGTTAAGAAGGAACCAGCAAAAGATGACTCGACTTATGCAACCTGGGATGCTGAAAATTCCATGGTTATGACTTGGCTTGTGAATTCCATAGATGAAGACATCAGCTCTGTTAAAGACGATTTGTGAGTTATGTATTAGGTGTCTTAGTGGTGTATTAGGTGTATGTCACCTAAGATTGTTCCTATCTTTTGTATATAAATAGGTAGTGTCTTTGTATGATAATAATAAGAAAGAATTCTGATTTTACATGGTATCAGAGCATTTGGGTTACAAAATTTGAGAAATTTTTTTTTCCCGTTCAAATTTGGGGCAGAATTTGGGTAAACACAAATTAGGATTTGGTGCATTTTTGAGTTCCAACTCGGAACACCCTTTTGGAGTGCACATTTTTTCTCACCGCCGGCACAGGGAGGAAGAACAGCCGCAGGCCAGCCAAACCCCGACGTCCGGCAACCATACAAGCCGCGAGTGGGCCACACGCGCCACCGCGACTTTCTGTCAAAAATTCCACGCGTCTCACCGCCGGCACAGGGGGGAAGAACATCCGCCGACCGACCAAACCCCAAAGTCTGGTCACCAGACGAGCCGCGAGTGGGCCACACGCGCCACCGCGACTTTCTATCAAAATTCACACGCCGGCACGTGACAGCGCGTCCGTGTAGAATTCTTCTCCGGCAGACCCCGCGCCGCTCTCCTCCGTCCCCCTGCGTCATCTGTGGTGGTTTGGCATTCATCGCTTGTGATTGTTCAGGTTTGCGCTTTTCCAATTTTGTGTTCTTGTTCGCTGCGTGTTTCGTCGCTGTTGTTGTTGGATTATGTTTGTTCGTTTGTTCGTTTGTTCGTTGTCTTGTCGTTTGTAAGAGTTATGGCTGAAAAGAAATCTAATGTTGTAACGGATATGGTACTTGTGATGTCTAAAATCACGGACCATAAGCTCCATGGCTCGAATTATTTGACTTGAAGCAAGACCATTCGAATTTATTTGAGAAGTATCGAAAAAGATACTCATTTGACTAATGATCCTCCTAAAGATGATTCAACGCAGACATGGCTTAGAGACGATGCTCACTTATTTCTGCAGATTCGAAATTCTATTGAAAGCAATGTAATTGACTTGATCAATCACTGTGAATTCGTTAAGGAATTAATGGATTATTTGGATTTCTTATATTCTGGTAAGGGAAATCTTTCTCGCATATATGAGGTATGAAAAGCATTTTACCGTGCAGACAAACAAGATCAGTCACTCACAAATTATTTTATGGAATTTAAAAGGACTTATGAGGAGCTCAATAGTTTGATGCCTTTTAGCCCTGATGTCAGGGTTCAACAAAGTCAACGGGAACAAATGGCGGTCATGAGTTTTCTTGCCGGTCTTCCCTCTACTTTTGAGACTGCTAAGTCCCAAGTTCTTTCTGGTTCTGAGATCTCCTCTTTACAAGAGGTGTTTAGTCGAGTACTTCGTACAGAAGGCACTCCACCTCCACTTGCTCAATTAAATGGTGCTTTGGTCAGCCGAAGTAATAATTATGAGCATGGACGGTCAACTTATATGAACAGAAATAAAGGAGGCGGCTCACACGGGTTTGAAACTCGACCACAGGACCTCGGAGGTATTGTATGTCACTATTGTCACAAACCAGGACATACGAAACATGAATGTAGAAAGCTTCAGTACAAACATCAGAAAGGTCACTCGGCTCATATTGCATCCACTTCTGATAGTTCTGAAAAATCGATTCTTATCTCTGCAGATGAATTTACCAAGTTCTCACAGTATCAAGAATCACTAAGGTCTTCATCACCTTCTGTCACTGCTATTGCTAATTCAGGTAAATCAAATGTGTGTCTCATTTCTTCATCTTCCAAATGGGTTATTGATTCTGGTGCCACAGATCATATGACAGGTAATTCTAATCTATTTTCTACTCTTTAGTCACACACTTCTACCTCTACTGTTACCTTAGCCGATGGGTCACCATCTCCTGTTCTTGGGTCTGGCACAATTACTCCCACTCCTTTGCTTCCTTTGTCGTCTGTCTTACATTTACCTAGCCTATCCTTTAATTTGATATCTGTAAGTCAGCTTACTCGCAATCTTAACTGTTGTATCTCATTTTTTCCTGATCGTTGCTTATTTAAGGATCTTATGACGAAGAAGACTATTGGTAAAGGACATGAGTCTGGAAGCCTCTATATTCTTGACACATCGATACCGAAATCTGTTGCTTGCTCTAGTGTAACCTCTCCCTTCGAGGCACATTGTAGATTGGGTCATCCATCTCTTCCTTTACTGAAAAAACTTTGTCCTCAGTTTAATAAGGTGTCTTCATTAGATTGTGAGTCTTGTCAGTTTGCAAAACATCATCATCTTAGTTCAAATCCAAGAGTTAATAAACGTGCTAGTGTTCCTTTTGAATTAGTTCATTCTGATGTTTGGGATCCTTGTCCTATTTTGTCTAAACCTGGATTTAAGTATTTTGTTACTTTTGTGGATGATTATTCTCGTGTAACTTGGTTATATTTAATGAAGAGTCATTCTAAATTATTTTCTATTTTTTGTGCATTTTGTGTTGAGATTAAAACTCAATTTAATGTTTCAATTCGTACTTTACGAAGTGATAATGCCAAAGAATATACATCAGCTTTGTTTCAATCTGATATGGTTCAAAATGGCATACTTCATGAAACTTCGTGTGTTGATACTCGATCTCAAAATGGAGTGGCCGAACGTAAGAACAAACATCTTCTCGAAACTGCACGTGCCTTATTATTTCAAATGAATGTTTCTAAACCTTTTTGGGCCGATGCAGTTTCAACCGCATGTTTTCTTATTAATCGCATGCCCTCATCTGTTCTTCATGGTGAGATTCCTTACAAAATTTTGTTTCCTAATAAGTCACTATTTCCGATTGACCCTAGGATATTTGGTAGCATTTGTTTTGTTCGGGATGTTCGTCCACATGTTACTAAATTAGATCCCAAGTCTTTGAAGTGTATCTTCCTTGGTTATTCTCGTCTCCAAAAAGGTTATAGATGTTATTGTCCTAGTCTTAACAAATATCTTGTCTCCATTGATGTTACATTCATGGAAGACATACCCTATTTTTCGTCTTCTCCTCCTCCTGCATGTCAGGGGAAGGATGACGATTTGTTAGTCTATTCTATCACATCATCTGAGCCTGTCTCTGATCCAGCTCCTGTTAGGCCTCCTATAACTCAAGTCTACTCCATACATAGACCTTCTAATTCATGTCCTGCACCTGCTCCTTCGTCATCAGATCCTGTCCTAAACGATGATCTTCCTATTGCATTACGCAAAGGTAAAAGTCAATGTACTTATCCTATTTCTCCTTTTGTTTCGTATAATTGCTTGTCGTCTTTCTCTTGCTCTTTTATTGCTTCTCTTGATTCTATTTCTATCCCTAAAACTGTTCATGGAGCCATATCTCATCATGGTTGGCATAATGCAATGATCGAGGAAATGAATGCGTTGGATGACAATGGTTCTTGGGACTTGGTTGATTTACCTTCAGGGAAACGGGCTATCGGATGCAAATGGGTGTTCACAGTTAAGGTCAATCCAGATGGGTCAGTTGCTCGATTAAAGGCCCGTCTTCTTGCTAAGGGATATGCTCAAACCTATGGAGTGGACTATTCTGACACTTTCTCTCCTGTTGCTAAATTGACATTTGTTCGATTGTTTATTTCTATGGCAACTACTCACCATTGGCCTTTGCATCAACTAGATATCAAGAATGCTTTTCTTCATGGTGATCTTCAAGAGGAGGTGTTTATAGAGCAACCTCCTGGTTTTGTTGTTCAGGGGGAGTCTAGGCACGTTTGTCGTCTCCGCAAATCTTTGTATGGTTTGAAATAGAGTCCTCGTGCTTGGTTTGGAAAATTTAGTCAAGCTATAGAAACGTTTGGTATGATGAAAAGCAAGTCTGACCATTCTGTGTTCTACAAACAATCAAAAGCTGGTATCATTCTTTTAGTTGTGTATGTAGATGACATTGTTATTACTGGAAGTGATACTACGGGAATTTAATCTCTTAAGTCTTTCCTACATACTCGGTTTCACACGAAGGATTTGGGGATGCTAAAGTATTTCTTGGGTGTTGAAGTCACGAGGAGTAAAAGGTATATTTCTATCTCAAAAAAATATGTCCTGGACTTATTAACTGAGACAGAAAATTAGGAGCAAAACCTTGTAGTCTATGACTCGAACATCCACCTACAGGAGATGGAGAACCCTTTAAAGATTTTGAGAGATATCGAAGGGTGGTTGGAAAGTGAATTAACTTACCGTGACTCATCCAGGATATTGCATATTCGGTCGGTGTTGTTAGCCAATTTATGTCATCCCCACGGTTCATCATTGGGCGGCGTTAGAGCAAATTTTGTGTTACTTAAAAGGAGCACGGACGTGGCATCTTGTATGCAAATCATGGACATACTCATATTGAATGTTTTTCGGATGCTGATTGGGCGAGGTTCCAAAGTGGATAGAAGATCCACATCGTGCTATTGTATTTTCATTGGAGGAAATTTGGTCTCATGGAAAAGTAAGAAGCAGAATGTTGTGTCACGATCGAGTGCAGAGTCAGAATATAGGGCTATGGCACAATCTGCGTCTGAGATAATATGGATATATCAGCTCTTGGATAAAGTAGGTCTTAAAACTTCAGTACCAGCAAAATTGTGGTGTGATAACCAAGTTGCTCTTCATATTGCTTCTAATCCTGTGTTTCATGAGCGAACTAAATACATTGAAATTGATTGTCATTTTGTTCGCGAGAAAATTCAACAAGGGTTGATTTCTACAGGATATATGAAGACTGGAGAACAACTAAGAGATATCTTCACGAAAGCTTTAAGTGGGGTTCGGGTTGATTATCTTTGTAACAAGTTGGGCATGATTAATATCTATGCTACAACTTGAAGGGGAGTGTTAAAGATGATTTATGAGTGTGTGTATTAGGTGTCTAACACTAGGTGTCTTAGTGGTGTGAGTTGTGTATTAGGTGTCTTAGTGGTGTATTAGGTGTATGTCACCTAAGATTGTTCCTATCTTTTGTATATAAATAGGTAGTGTCTTTGTATGATGATAATAAGAAAGAATTCTGATTTTACAAGCTCAACTATATGTGTTATTCAACCGCTAATGAACTCTGGGACAATATCAACCAGATGTACTCTGATCTAGGCAATCAGTCCCAAGTCTTTAAAATTGACTCTAAAACTGGGAGAGATCAAACAAGGAAATGACAATGTTACCAAGTATTTCAACTCACTAAAAAGGGTGTGGCAAGATCTCAATCTATTCAATGATTATGAGTGGAAATCTGTAGAAGACTGCAATCAGAACAAGAAAATAATGGAGGAGAATCGTATCTTTAAATTTCTTACTGGATTCAATATTGAGTTTGATGAAGTAAGGGGGGAGAATCATTGGCAAGTAGCCTCTTCCCTCAATTAACGAAGTGTTTTCAATAGTAAGAAGAGAAGAGAAGAGAGTCGAAGGAACGTTATGCTTGGAAAAAAAGGCCACTAATGCTATTGTTGAGAACTCTGCATTGGCTGCTCTTGAGGCATATGCTAGTAGGGCCACCATCAATCACCGAAGGACAGATGATAAAGCTCGAGTATGGTGTAACTACTGTAACAAGCCTCGTCATACTTGAGAAACATGCTGGAAAACTCATGGCAAACCAGCAAATTGGAAAAGCAAATCTGGTGAAAAACTCCACGTGTATTTCCCTCTGCAAATGAAGCTGAGACAAGTCCCTTCAGTAAAGAGCAAATGGATCATCTTCTTAAACTGCATCTAGTATTCCTTGTATGTCTTTGGCTCAAACATGTAATGAATTCCATGCCCTGTCTTGCTATTTTAATTCATGTCCCCTGGATCATTGATTCTGAAGCATACCAATTCCTCTCATTTATTTAGAACCTATTTACCCAACTCTGAAATAAAAAAGTAAAATTGCAGACGGTAGTTTCACATCTATTCCCGAAAAAGGTCTAATGTTTAAGAAATGTGGATATCTACAAATTAAAGCCGGGTTGGCAGATATAAGATTGCAACTTTGTTGGAGGAAACCTTGTTATAACAAAGCAAAAAACAAAGTGTAATAACTAAAAGTAGTGCATAAGTTGAATTCAGAATCAGTTGCTCACGAGATTTGTGAAGTTATTTGGATTAAAAGACTTTTAGAAGATCTAAAGATTTCTTATTCCTCACCTATGAAAGTATTTTGTGATAACAAGGCAGCAATCTCAATTGTTCATAATCCATTCCTTCGTGACAAAACAAAGCACGTAGAAGTGGATAAATATTTTATTAAAGAAAAGATTGATGATGAATTGATTTGCATGCCATACATCCAAAATACTAAACAGATTGCTAATATACTTACAAAGGGACTACACAAGAAATAGTTTGACAGTTTAATTAGCAAGCTAGCAATGGAAAACATCTATGAGCCAACTTGAGAGAGGCTGTTGAAAATCAGGAAACTTAGAGTAAATATTTTTGTTCTAAAGATTTTTCCAACTGTCTTATTTTATGTAATTAGCTGTTTTATTCTCTATAAATGTACTCCTAAAAGTTAGGGATGTTTGTTTATATGTTAGTTGGATTAGTTAGTAGGTTCCTTGTTTTATGTTATGGTGTACCTTATAAGAATGAAACTTGTAAAGTCCTCTACTATGAGTCGATACATAAATAATCTTCCATGTATTCTTCTTTTTTTCAATTTTCAAAAAACACATGAATAAGGCTAAATCATCAAGAAAATTGGATGAGATTATCAACTTTGGTTCATATTTTGAAGGTTATGAAGATATAGCATCTTGTCCAACTCCAAATACAACCAATGCTATTGGTGGTGCTACTAGTTCAAGAGGGATTCGTGATCCAATGGATAGATATCTCAATAACAAGAATGACAGTGATGTTGAGATACTTGGAGACTTCCATTAGAAATCTACAAATGCACAAGAGCTATTAAAAAATGTTCAAAAGGGTATTGGGAGACACTTCTTTGAAAAGGCAACTCCATTCAATGTGGTTAGAAGTCCTTTTCTCAATATGTTTCGATCTGTTGGAAATTATAGAAGAGACCTTAAAGCTCCATCAATGTATGACCTTACCACTTGGACTTTAGAAGAAGTGGGAACAACAACAACCATTGTTAGTGATGTAAAATTGATATGGAATAATACAAGAGTTTCGATACTTTCGAATGGTTGGAAAGATACGAGAGGAAGGATCATAATCAATTTCTTGGTAAGTTGTCTTGAAGAAATTGTTTTCTTAAAATCTGTTGATGCATCTGATGCTATTAAAGATGCCCAATTAATGTTTAAGTTGCCATATGAAGTTTTAGAAATAGTGGGAGAGTATCATGTTATCCAAGTTGTGACAGATAATGCCTCCAATTACAAAGCAAATGAGGATTTGCTAATGCAAAAAAGAAAGCACTTATATTGGACACCATGTGCAGCCCACTGCATAGATTTGATGCTCTCTCAGCTGGAGAATTGCCCCAACGCAAAAATTCTTTTCTAAAGGAAAAGAAAGTGAATAACTTTATTTATAATCATGGATGGATTTTGAATCTTATGAGACAATTCACTAACAAAGAAATTGTTCGGGCCTGTTATTACAAGATTTGCGACAGCATCTCACTTTGGATAGCCTGTGAATTGAGGCAATATTTGAGATAGATATTTATTTCTCAAAAGTGGTCAATGAACCCATGCGCAAAGAAAAAAGAAGGATAAGAAGTGACCAACATTGTTCTCAAGGACAATTATTTTTTACCCAACGTGTCATATGCTATAAAAACCACAAAGCCATTGATATCAATGTTGAAAATGGTTGTTGGTGAGAAAGAGTCAACAATGTGTTTCATTTACAATGCTATTGATAAAACAAAAGAAGAAATAACTGCAAATTTGGGTGGAGAAGAGTTAGATATGGAAAATTATTGATGAGAAGTGGGAATTTCAATTGCATAGCAAGTTGCATGTTGCTACTTATTTTCGGAATCCTAATATGTATTATTCAGACAAGTTCTCAAACCCCTTTGAAGTCAAGATGGGTCTTTACGCATGCATGGAGATGTTGATTAAATATGAGAGTTAGAGATGATATGATTATTGAATTGGATTTTTACACATACAAGAGAGATCTATTTGGTACAAGCCAAGCAAGGGGTTATATGTCTAAGCAGACTCTAAGTAACTAAAAGAATATTTTCCTTAAATGTTCAATTAAAACCAAAAATGTGCTAATTTTTCTAATTTTGCAATTGTGTTTAAAAAAATGTAGTTGAATGGTAGATGGCCTTTGGAATAGAAATTACTGACCTTCAAAGTTTCATTGTTAAGATTTTGAGTCACTTGTTTCTCCTTTGCATGTGAGCGTAATTGGAGTACTTTTAACCAGATATGAAAAGCAATTTTTTAATTGAGAATTATATAAGGGACATTGATTATGTTATTCATTATATTTTTTTAATATATTAATACTAAGAGAAAAAATCACTTTAGCACATTTAAGGTGAACAAATTGGTGTACATTATGTATAACAAAAAACATAGCATGAGACACCACAAGGAAATGAAGATCCTTTAATTGTTGACAATGTGACACCTTCCGATGATGAATTGAGTGTGATGAGAACTTGGCAAATCATGATAGTGATTAAGAAACAATTCAAATGCATCAAGAAACATCAACTTTAAGGAGAAGTAAATAACAATAACAATTACAAAAGCACTAAAAATTCTCAAACTATAGGTATTTTTAAACTCTAAGTATTAACAATTTGGTTTTTATTTTTATTTTTTTTATCGAAGTAGGAGAAATGAGTCCATTGGTCGAATTGGTTGATAAAGAAGAGGAGAAAGAATGGATTAAAGTATAGGATAATGAAAATAAGAAAAGAGATGAAGGAATTAATTACTTCCATGATCAATCTAGTTGTAGTGATTATGATAACGATAATCCTTTTGGTGATTATGGATATTATCCTTTGGTGATGATTCGAACAAGAATGATAATAATGCTTGTGATGATGGAAATGAGATTGAAGAATATGATGATGATGGACTCAAAACACGAGATATCTTAGTCCAATCTCCAATGCTATGCTGCTAGCTTTTTGATGAACTTTGTTAATATCTTTTTAGTTTATTTGTTGTAGGTCTTAACTTTATCAAGCTTAGATGTTTTAGTGATAATTGAATTGCCATATTATGAACTATGTAAGGTTGTTAGGATTATTATGATGTTATTTTGTGATAATTCATCTTTTTTATTGCTTATTTAAAGTTTTTTATTGTTTATTTTGGTTATGCATTGAGACTTAAACCTCATACCACCTCAATGCTTACACCTCGCCTCAATGGAAGGGTTACGCATTGAGATTAGAACAAACCTTTTAAAACCTTGGTTATATCAGCATTATGCAACAAGAACACAAAAATGTAAGGGAAATAACTCAACAACAATTTGTCAATCTCGACGGTCTTCGGTCGTCTTACCTCACATTCTCACATCAATATTGCTTACATAAGAAAGAATCCAAAATTACCTTAATTTGAAAGAGAAAACAAGATAATAACAATAACATGAAGAATTAAACCCCAGTATTGGAAAGATCCTAAAAAGAACAGACATAACTACAGCAAGTAGGCTAATTTCAGTGTCATATGTCAATAATAAAGAAACAGCAAATAGACTCACTTAAAATAACCATTAGCGCATCTAACCTGCTTCTTCCCTTGCTTTGAAAGACCTAACTGAGTGAGCACATCCTTAAGCTCCTTTATTCGAAAATATTGCAACTTGTCCTGAGAAACAAACAAGTGTTATCAATAAACTACTGTAACAAAAAGCACATACAAGAACTTGGATATTTATTCACATAAATATGAACGAAGTTCACAAAAAAGACCAAACACTTCTAGACGCAAGGTCCAAACCAAGATGAGTCTAAGTTATGCTCCATATTAGAGGTAATGTCCACATTGCTTAAATAGGATACTAGTGTAAGGTTTTTAAGTAAATATGAGCATTTTTATAATTAGGGTTAACCCTTTGAGATTGGAAGACTCCTGATTCTTATGGGTTTTCACATGGGCTTGCATGCAACAGAAGAAAAAAAAACAAATGACCCAAGAATATAATAAAATAGGTTTAAAATACAAAATAATGGGCTTTACAAGAGACAAAATACCCACACTTTGAGAAGGTGTTAAAGATAGTGTCCCACATTGCTTAAATATGATAATAATGAGAGATTTATAAGTAAACATAAGCATTATTATCCTTGAGATTATCTTTAGGGATTGGAAGACCCATGATTCTAATGGACTTTTATATGGTCAAAGTTCATAAGAATCATAGGGCTTTCCACTCCCAAAAGATTAATCTAATGAGTAAAGATAACCATAATCCTTATAAATTCTACAATAGTATTATCTTTAATTAATGTGGGACTCCCATTACTTCTAACATCCCCTCTCAAAGTGTGGGTATTTGTCTCTTGTAAAAGCCATATTGGATCACTTGTTTCTTTTTATTTTTATAATGCCTATTTTATTTTTTTAAGAAAATGCCCAAGGTTTCTAGCCCAATTGATTGAAGCTCTGATATTATGTCAAAGTCATAAGAATGATACTCCTAAAAGGTTAACCCAGTGATTGGATACACCCATAATTCCTATAAGCTCTACCATAGTATTATTTTTATCTTCTTTAATCAATGTAAAATTCCATTACCTCTAACACTCCACCCTTCAATCCAAAATTCCAGAGTTTAAAAAATCTATTGACAAGCTAGGTCTCCCTGTACAAGTCTACAATGCACTAATAAACTAGCAACTCATAATACAAATTTACATTCTCGTTTTGCAAAATAAACTGTAAAGAATAGTCAAAAAGTATTTTTCTAATGCAATTCATAAGAATATTGCTAGTGCTTTCTTTGATTGAGACGAGAATAAATTGTTAAATAAAAAGTAATTTTATAATCAGGAAATATATCAAATAATCGATTCTTTGAAAACACATGAATACTGCATTTACAAAGTTTCTAAAGACATGGACCATAAATATTGTTCTACTGACACAAAATGGTGTACTTTATTATTTACTATGGAGACTGAGAAAGGAAATGTTTGCTCTGCTCCATGCACATCAGTGATATCACACATACTTGATTTTTAAAAAGGTCATGCAATACAGAAGCCATACTGGAGCCTGTATAAGTTAATATGTTGCAGATAATTCTGGGTCTTACAGTAAATTGAAAATATAATTAGAATGAACGATCAATGCTTACTAATATAACTTAGACACTTCCCAATCATGTTCTCTAAGTCCCAAATACAACCAAAACTAAACAACGAATAGTTTAATCTTATTTCCACTAGAAAGTACAAGAAAGGAAGCTCTATAAAGTCCACAAAAGTAACCAAGAATATATGTGATTAATTTCACACAACAAACTAAACCAAAAACAAAACAAAAAAAGTTCAACTTCTAAATTAAGAAAAGGCTGTCCACCTCAATTGCACAGCCTCTTCTCCTGGAAAAGAAAGAAACATATGAGCAGAGAAAGAGTATAAATAACACAAACAGGAACCCAAAGCCCAAACAAAAAAGAACACGACAATTAATCAGTCAATGAACAACTAAATACCTTTACCGAATCCATTACTTGACCACAAATAAGAATGCCCAAATAATTTAGAACCAGCTTCTGGCACAGTAGTAACCAATCATCGATGACAGCTATGAAACCAATGGACAGCCTTTTTCAAACAGGACCGATCTAACGAAAGTACCTAAACTTAAAAGAGTAACAAATTATTAATCAAAATTCATCAAATAAATTACTCAAACAAAAAACTCACCCAAGCAAAAGCCCCAATTCAAACACCAATTTAACACCCACAAACTCTGGTTATCAAGGGGAAAACAGGCATTTGAAAATCAATTGTGAGATTTCGTTGGGGAAGACAATTGAGACAGTGGATGAATTTAGGGTTTGTCTTTGAGCTTTGTGTTCACTCAAGCCGACTTCCCACTCGTCCCCAGTTCTTCCTTACGCTCTTCGTGCTTTTCTTTCTGACCGCGAGCCCAACCAGAACTTCTCTCTTCAACAACAAATCACAATAAACGAAAAAGTTCGGCCCTGTCACCCATTATCCAATCGGGTTAATCATCTTGAGTGTAGTTTTAATTTCAACCGATTCCCTCCATCAATCTGTCAGTTCATTACTAAATAATCAACCATTAGTAAGATAACTTTATATTATATATATTAATCTTTTTTATAAAGTAAAAAATCCGGACAATCGACGGAGAATAACAGTATAATTTATTTTAAAAAATATATTTTTTATTAATTAAATAATAACATTTCTTTTAAGATTATTTAAAAAATAAGAAGAAGAAAATATAATAAAACATTAAACTTAATATTTTTATAAATTATGTGAACTCAATATTCAAGATCATAACAATAATATTAAGTTATTTTTAACGTTTTAATGAATTAAATACAAAGCATGTGACTGTAACTTGGAAATATAAAATCTAAATCATACATAAAATAAAAAAAAATATCCTTATATTTTAAACTAACAACATATTTTATTTTTATATTTTAAAAAATAAAATTAAGTGAAATACTTTAATTTAAAAGTCTAATTTTTCAATAAACATATTATATTTATATTTTATGATTAATTTATAATCTAAATTGTATAATTTTTTATTACCATCATGTTGTATACAAATTCTAATCATATAATATTTTAGTTATTCAATAAAAATGATATTAACATTACTTTTAAATATATATATATATATATTATATTTGTGTTTTTTTATAATTTATCTTTAGTTAATTTAAATTTTTATTTATATTTTTAATATATATTTGAAATTTTTAATATTGAGACTTAAAACTTTTTAGAAATTTTGTTTATGAAATAATCTAAATTTTTCAAATTGCAGTTTCACAATTGATAAAATATTATATTTTCGTGGTCACTAAAATAGCGTGAATTTGTAACCAATGGATAGTAAAATTAATAAAATTGTTTGATTTTGAATTTCGAAATAAGTAAATTATAGTAAATTTTTGCTTTCATTAAAGATGTATATTTTTTTTTTTTTTGAGAAATAATAAATTTTTGTATTTGCTAATTTTCTTAGTTTAAAAAATAAATAAATTCTATGTTTACAAAATATTTGGTTTTAAAAATAATAAAAGTAGTCGATTTTACATGCACAAAAGAAATAAATGTTATATTTGTAAAATAGTGAATTATATGCTAATTGTTTTTGAAGTACTTGATTTTATAATCTATGAACATTTGTAAGTGTTAAAATACGAATTGAAAATGTGTTTAAAAAAAATTAAGTTTTGTTTATTGAATAAATTAATTTTCAAGTTAAATTAATTAATTTTGGATTAATTACATTAAATTAAAATCTCAAAATTGTTGTTGTATTTTAAAATTTAATTTTGACTCTTTTGGACATTAATGTGATTTTGACGTGACAAAAATATGATTAATGATATTAACATATTAGTTCAAATATGAATATGTTGACAATTGTTTTTTAACGTAAATTTGTTCAAATTTAACTCGAAAAAATGATTGATTGATATTGGTGTTCATAAGGACGTATAATCAGATAAAAAGTTATTCACTTCTTTCGTACCATTTGAGAATTGGAGAGAAGTTGTGAATGAGTGATTATGCAAACTCAGTGATTAAAGGTAGGCTAAATGATCATAAAAATGATTTTTGAAAAAAAGATGACTATAAATTATTATCTATGCTAGGGATTCGAAAGAACCTTGATAGGTTCATTGCTTGTAAAGTATGGATTTTAGATGGATGTAAAGTCTAGTAAGATCATATTGACTAAGAATGAAACAATTGTATTAAAAGGCTATGCAAATGATGGGTTGTTCAAACTCTATGTAATAACCTTTAAGTAAGAGATTAATTGTGTTATTAAATATTATGCTTATTTACTTGTTATACAAATTGTGAAATTGAAGATTAGGTCAGGTTTGTAGGTTAAATAACATAGATTACATACTTATTTTTACAAATTGGCCCCAAACATGTGTGAGACTTATGTAGAGGTAAAATGATTATATCATCTTTTAAATCAATTGAGAGAAACCTTAAATCCCTTGATTTGATCTATAGTGTTATATATGATTTGAAATATGTATGAATAAGGATTGATATTAAGTATTTCATTACTTTTTGTCCATGATAGCATAAAATATTATTATGTATATTTGCATAAAAGCAAGATGAAGTCATAGAAAAATTTATGCTTTATAAAATTGAAGTTGAGAATAAATTCAATAAAGAAATCAAGATTTTGTGAAGAGATTGTTGTGATAAGTATGAAGCATTATTTAGTAAACTTTATGCATAATATGAAATCATACATTAAATCACAACATTATTATTGAACAATAAAGATTGCACTTTGATATAAACAATGAATGTAATAATATTAAGTTATGGATTACTCCAAAACTTGTGGGGAAAGTTATAATATTGACTAATGTATCCTGAAAGAAGTCACATAAAACACTATACAAGTTATTGAAAGTAATGGTAAATCCATACGAATACTTACAAGTATAGGAGTGTCTTACAAAAGTGATCATATCTACATTTAAGAAAGTGAAAATAGGTCTAAAAATAATAGATTATATCTTATTGCATATGCAGGTCACATTAATGTTTATCAACTTGTGCACTCATCAAATATTGTACAAGATCTTGATAATGAAATCAAGATATTCATTATTCTATGAACATATATTTACTTGTAAGTCCCACGAAGAATCAAATTCATTTAAATGAATTTGTAAAACTATTAATAAAGATAATTAAAACCAATATGGTTATATCATCTTGTGCTTTTACATTAATGACATACTAATTTTGGATAATAATTATCAAATTATCAAATTTGACATGAAAGATATAGAACCATTAATGTAATACTAGGAATTAAGATTTAAAAATATCAAATTTTCTTATTCTAAGTCAATGTCATTGTATTGACAAGATATTTGAGAAATTTAACAATTGTGATTCTGAAATTGTTAGAATATCAATAAATATAAATCTATAACTATTTAAGAATAAAGATGAGACTGTGTCTCAATTGAAATATTCTAGAGTGGTAGAAATTCTTATGTACTTGATTAGTAATGCACACAAAATATTGTGTATAAATTTAATAAAATCTATAAAATCATCAAAAGTGCAAAAATTATTTATAGAAAATTATAAGTATATTCTTGAGATCGATTTAAAGAGGAATCGTGTGATTTTTAAAATTATTCAACAAACTCTTAAAAATAAAAATAAAACCTAAACATCATGTCATAAAGTTTAAGATTAAAATCCTAATTTAATCACAATAAAATAGATTCAATAAATGTTCAAGCATTTTAGACATTTATCATGGTGTGAAAAATTTATAATATGTATTAGCAAGTTTGTTATATTTTCTTAATATTAAATAGATTATTAAATATTTAAATTACGATTATTAATTCTATTCTTTTTGTATGAAAATAACATAGGATAGGAATCGTTCTCGTCATCAATAATAAATCAATTAAAATCCTTAGAATTGAGGTTTGTTTATTGATTTTATTTTTAAATTATACTTATTTTCTAGGAGATTAATAAAACATTTAGTTATCTCCATTGTATTATATAGGACTTGGTAATTCGTTCAAGGTGTCAAAATTAAGTTTAAGAATTTAACTATCTCATAAATGATTTTCAGATTTAAAAACTACTACAAAAGATATGTTGTCAATATATCTTTCGATAATAATTCTTATAAGAATATTTGAAATAGAGTTTATACTCTAACTATACATGTGAACTAAGGATTAGAGACAATTATACTAAATCCAAAAGTATTATGCCATGGCACACGATAATTCCACACATGAGGCACAAATTATTCTGCATGACTTTGTTTCCTTATTTTTTTTATCATTTTTTATTGGTTTAAAGCATTACAATGGAGTACCTCAAAATTATTTCTTCAAGTATTGATCAATTTCATATTTTTTAACTAAAATTTATGAAAAATAATAAAATATACCCATAATTTTAAAAAGATAAATTTGTATATAATAATAATAAAATTAAGTAAATATAAATTTTTTAATCACAAATCATGCATAAAATCATGATATATCGAGTACATTTGAGCGCTCATTAATGAGATATACAAGATTGAACACAATTTATGCTATAAGTAAATTAAATAGATATACAAAGAATCTAGGATCTAATCACTAAAAAGGTATTACAATACTATTTAGATATTTAAGATACACACGTGATTATGGACTACACCACATAAGATATCTAACTATATTAGAAGGATACAATGATGGAAATTAGATATATGACATGAAATACTCAAAGTCTACTCATGGATATGTGTTTATACTTGGTGGTGCAATTAATTCATGAAAGTTTTTTAAACATACATGCATTGTTAGAGTTAGGATGAAATTTGAGTTCATCGCTTTGGATAAATGTGGCAAAAAAGCCGAATGATTGCGTAATTTCTCAGAAGATATTTTTAAATGGGTAAAGTCTTTGCCTTAATTTTTATCTATTGTGATAGTCAATCAGTTATTAACAAGGCATAAAACAATATATATAATGGTAAGTCTCGATCTATACGACGTAGATACAATACTATTAGATAAATACTCTTAATTTGAGTTATCTTAATTAACTATGGTAAGCCAAAGGATAATATAACAGATCCGTTAATCAAAGGGTTAAATCGAAAGTTAGTTGATAAGTCATCGATAGAAATAAAATTAAAGCCCATGTATGGATAATGATTTATAAAGGAAACCCAACCTAATTGATTGGAGATCTAAGTGATTCATGATCTTATTTTGAATAAAAAGTTAATTATTACATTCCAATAAATACGAACGATAAATTAGAAGGATTTTCTTCATGATTTTTCATATTCCAATTTACATAATAATTGGAAAATCAATAACGAAATCATTTATAATTTCTAAATGCATCAAAACTGAGCCTTTAAAAAAACCCAATTTTAAAGTACTCGATGAAACGGATGATGATTCTATAAAAGTAGAGTCATTATGGTACTTTTTTATTTAATACTTACTTTTTTATTCAATAAATAGTATTTTTGAGGTAAAAAAATATTAAAATATAATTTTTTTAGTGAAAATGGGTAAAAATATAATTTTTTTAGTGAAAATGGGTAAAAATATAATTTTTGAAAAATTTGAAATTTTTTATAAATTTTTAACGGAAAACCAATTAGGAGCTACACGTGACGTGCCATGTAAGCAAGAGCGCTGATTGAGCAAGTCATGCAGACGCCACGCAAGCAAGGAGAACGAATCACGTGATGCTACGTGTGAAGAGGATGAAATGCATGCCACGTGTGAGCACAAGTTCAATACGAGTTCAGACTTGGTCAAATTTTTAATTAATTATTGTTATTTACTTTTAATTATTTTAATTTTGCTTACTTAAAATATAAAAACACATAAAAAATTTATTTTTGTTTTTTTAATTTTAAAAATTAGTTTTAAATAAAATAATCTTCGTGAAATGATCATTTTTTATCATTATATTACTTGTTACAATACATATACTTGTGTATTCATTGTACACAATTCGTTTGTGACAATCAACAAAGATCATTATAAATTGATCAAAAGAGATGTAATATAGATTATGATACCAAATATTAAGCATAAATCAATAGACCTAAATGCAAAATAAATAAACTAAAAGAATCAAAAATAAATAAAACAAAAATCTTACCTTGAGTCATTGAAATTGTTCTTAAAACTACAAACTAATTTGATTTACGTGTTAGTAAAAGTGTATTTTGAGCTTAGAGAACATAACTTCCTTTTTATAGTCATTATTCTTATCAAAATATCAATATTGTTACTGGCTCCAATCATAACTAACGAACTATTTAATGATATAAACGTTTGTACTATTAAATAATCCGTTAAATGTTTAATGTTGGGTGTGGATTGCTAATTATCAGTGATTGCTTTGTTCATCTAGTGGATTTAAGGTATTATCAGCTTCTAGCCAAGTGCCAATTGAATCAACTATTTCAGACATGGTAACGAAGAATTGCTTATGGAACTCAAGTTTGATTTATATATGTTTTTTCTAAAGATGATGCTTAAAGTAATGTTACAAATTTCGCTGCTACCAACCAATAGTCCAGACACACACTCATTTGGTACTACACGCGAAATGGGTGTTATCCGGTGAGTAACAAATACATGTTAGCTATAAAAATTAGGGAGCTGCAAGCGGGTGTTATTTCTTCCTCTTCTGTAGGTGATAGGGGTGTTCATGGTTCGGTCTGGTCCGGTCCGGTTTTTCCTAAAAAAATTCTAACCGGACCGTTTGAAACGGTTTTAAAAAATAAAAACCGGAACGGACCGTTTGACTTATAAAACCGTTCGGTCCGGTTTAGTTCCCGATTTGATTCGATTTTTTTATAATTTAATGAAGAATAATGTGAAAATTTTAATATATTATCAAACCGGTCCGGTCCGGTTTGAATGGTTTAAAATTAATACAAACCGGACCGGACTGTTTGATTAGTAAAACCGTTCGATTCGATCCGATTTTACGGTTTGGTCTGGTTTTACGATTTGGTCCGATCTAATCCAGTTTTTGGACACCCCTAGTAGGTGATATGAAAACACTGTGGTATAAATGATGGAGCTTGAAGGTAATGGGAAAAGTTAAATCGACAACATTTAAATGGGTTATATGAGAAATGCTTAAACAATTTGATAGAGGAACACATTTAAAAACAATCGATTAGCAACATGTATATATATATATATATATATATATATACATATATATATATATTATTGTTATTATTATTATTATTTTTTTTAATAAACCAATTAACAGCGAATATGCTAACATGATGTCGACACTCTAACCACAATACTACATTAGGGTTTCAAGAAAAACATTAGGATTTGGGGCTATCGACGGCCGCAACGGTAAACCTTGATTAATAACCGTCAGATAATATCGTCAAAATCTAACGGTTCAAAATGAAACCCTAACCACACTAAAGCACTAGGAAGATCGTCTTTAAAAACTTGAGGGTTCCCTCATTCCCCAATTTCCGCCTCTCTCGCTCTTTGCATTCTTCACTAGAAGTCATCGAGAGAGATCTTCCAGTTTGCTTGCATCTCATCGTTTCTTTGAGGTTCGGATCTCTCTTTCAATTCCCGGTAATTGATTCTTTGGCTTATTCTACTATAGGTGACATTACTTCTTTTGTTTTATAGATTGCTACTGTTTAGTTCATTTAAAATTTGTTGAATTGTGATTTTGGATGGTAAGATATTGAATATATACTTGATATTCACTCTGTTCATTTGTTGTGTTTTTCTTCCATGGGGACGATTTTGATTTACGGAGTTTTGTTTTTGCTGTTTTTTGGCGATGATTTTCGGTACTAAATTTTATTATTATTAGGATGTTAGCATGCGAATTAGCTTCAAAATTTTGATTTCATACCCCAGGAGACTCGACCTTTTCCATGCTTGTAGTTTTAAAAGCGTATGTTCGAGGATCTTGTAATTTTAGGATTTGTCAGTGATTGTTTTAGTTCTATGCTATGTATATGTATATACATGATCTTTAATCATACACATTTTCATGTCCAGCTTCATTATCTGGTCATTGTGGATTTATCATTCCCATATGACTCGTTCCCTTGAAGCAATAGTTCTGTGTTGCATAATTAATTTTACTCTCTTGGATTTTCATCTCTTGTTGCTTTGGGAGAAAATTGGAGCAACTATATTTCTTCTTCATCATGCATACAAGTATAGTTAGTGGATATGTTTTACTTCTCAATTGATGTGAACACGAAAAACTTGGCAGTTATAAGCCTGTTATGATTTATGGATGCCATCGAATGTCTCTATGATAATATGGGGAACTGAGTTGTTGTACAACCTGTAATTTGTTAATTTCCTTATTAATTAATAAACTTTTGGTTCTACATAGTTTTTTTTGATTTCTTTAAATATTCAGTCATTTTCATTAATTTATTTTTTTCACAGTATATCTGCAAATAACTAAGGATGGGGAAGGAAAAGTTTCACATTAACATTGTTGTCATTGGTCATGTCGACTCTGGAAAGTCGACCACTACTGGTCACTTGATTTACAAGCTTGGTGGTATTGACAAGCGTGTTATTGAGAGGTTCGAAAAGGAGGCTGCTGAGATGAACAAGAGGTCATTCAAGTATGCTTGGGTGTTGGACAAGCTAAAGGCCGAACGTGAGCGTGGTATTACCATTGATATTGCTCTGTGGAAGTTTGAGACCACCAAGTATTACTGCACTGTCATTGATGCCCCTGGTCATCGTGATTTTATCAAGAACATGATTACTGGTACCTCACAAGCTGATTGTGCTGTGTTGATCATTGATTCCACGACTGGTGGCTTTGAGGCTGGTATTTCCAAGGATGGTCAGACCCGTGAGCATGCATTGCTTGCCTTTACTCTAGGTGTGAAACAGATGATTTGCTGCTGCAACAAGGTGAGCATTTGGCTCTTACTTATTTTGTTTTGGTTGTAATTCTATGCAAGTGTGACTTATCTGTATCTTGTAATGTCATTCAGATGGATGCCACAACACCCAAGTACTCAAAAGCCAGGTACGATGAAATTGTGAAGGAAGTTTCTTCATACCTGAAGAAGGTCGGTTATAACCCTGACAAGATTCCCTTCGTTCCCATCTCTGGGTTTGAGGGCGACAACATGATTGAGAGGTCGAGCAACCTTGACTGGTACAAGGGACCTACCCTCCTCGATGCGCTCGACCAGATTAATGAGCCCAAGAGGCCCACAGACAAGCCCCTCCGTCTCCCACTCCAGGATGTCTACAAGATTGGTGGTATTGGAACTGTGCCAGTGGGGCGTGTTGAAACAGGTCTCCTGAAACCCGGTATGGTTGTGACCTTTGGTCCCACTGGATTGACAACTGAAGTTAAGTCTGTGGAGATGCACCACGAAGCTCTCCAGGAGGCCCTTCCAGGTGACAATGTTGGGTTCAACGTGAAGAATGTTGCTGTCAAGGATCTCAAGCGTGGTTTTGTTGCATCAAACTCCAAAGATGATCCAGCCAAGGAAGCAGCCAACTTCACATCTCAGGTCATCATCATGAATCACCCCGGGCAGATTGGTAACGGCTATGCTCCAGTTCTTGACTGCCACACCTCTCACATAGCCGTGAAGTTTGCTGAGTTGATGACCAAGATTGACAGACGGTCTGGTAAGGAACTCGAGAAGGAACCCAAGTTCTTGAAGAATGGTGATGCTGGATTGGTAAAGATGATTCCCACCAAGCCCATGGTGGTTGAAACTTTTTCTGAGTATCCTCCCCTTGGTCGTTTTGCTGTGAGAGACATGCGTCAGACGGTTGCTGTTGGTGTCATCAAGAATGTTGAGAAGAAAGACCCATCTGGTGCCAAGGTCACTAAGTCTGCTGCCAAGAAAAAGTGAAGTGTCTTTGTTAAAGAATCTTTTGTTAAGCTAGTCTTGTATTTTCCTTTCGTTTTTCTTTTTATATGTTAATTTTCTGGACATAATTTGTTGAGCAATACATTCATTCTGGAAGACTTAATTTATGTCAAAAAGTTGTTAATGATGCTTGAAGATTTGCTTTGTAGCGGTAAGATAAGTTTTTTAGTCAATGGTTTTACGAGCAACTCTGCTTTAAATTGCGTTACTGTTCGTTATGTATTCCGTGTCGGCTTCTCTTTGATGAAAAAACAAAAATAGGCATATTTTAAAACTTGTTTCATAAAAATGGCAAAGGAGGTCATAAGAACTTTGCCTGAGAAAGTGTTACCATGTCTTTTCTACAGGAGTATTTTCATGGGAATTATGCCAGGAAAGAAGCTTTATCCATTCAGAATGTGTATAGTCTTGTAAGAAACTTCCATATAATTCTTGATATCGTTCTTAATTTTTTTTTCATTTTATTTGGAACCCCAAATGCCTTTCATTTATTTTTTATTTGAAAATAAAAAATAAAAAAATTACATTTTGGATTAATTTTTTTAATTATAATATTAATGGAATTAATCTTCACTTTAAAGGTTGTAAAGAAAAGTTTGCATTAAACTAAAAGGTAAGAGCGGTTTAATAACTAACCGACTCTTTTTTAATATTCTTTTCGGTTCTTTCGAGTTTTTCAACTATAAAGTATGATTTTTCCATTTAAATAGGATATTAATCTTTAACAAAATTTATTCTTTCATGATTTAAAATCTTTAAATTTTAAATTATAAAAATATCTAAACTAAGGGAACAATTTTAACAAATCACTTAAACTCCTTGGTTTTTAATTTTATTCACAAATGACATTAACATTTAAAAATAATATCTAATAAAATTAAATATATATATATATATATATTATCACAAATAATATTATTCACAAATGTCATTAACATTTAAAAATAATATCTAATAAAATTTAATTTATATATTATCACAAATAATTCTTTCTAATAATGATACTAACATTTCATTTATTATCACTCACATATTTTGTATTTTTTTATTAAATTATTGAAATACTCTTTAAAAATAATAGCAATGTAATAGAAATATAAATATTTATTTAAAATAAAATTAAAAATTAATCTAATTTTTTTGATTTCTTTTACCACTCATATTTTTTCCATTCTCATTGTTAATTTAAAAAAAAAATTTCTTTAATTTTTCCAAATTTCCACGGATATTTATTAATAAAAATTATTTTTTTAAACTTAAAAAGATAATTTTAAAATATCTTATAAAAGATATATTTTATTTTTTATTGTACTTACATAATTATAAATTACTTGTAACATTTAAGAAATAAAATATGTGTATAATAATTAGCTAATTTATTAAAAAAATAAGTTAATTTATATTTTTATGAAATACTTTAATTTGTTAATTTACTATTAACTTCACTTTAAATGTTAAAATTGAAAGTATTATATTATTTTATCATTACATCTTCCATGCTATATCAAAGAATTAATTATTTAAAATTAGTGTCTAAATAGAAAATTAATAACTTTGTTACACGTGGTTTGAGATAAATTAAATAAAAATTCATTCAATGTATATATTCAGAATTATTTTCTTAATTATTTAAACATTTTTCTATATTTTTAAATTTTATATAAATTTATTTATTTTATGAATTTTTATACTTTATGATATTTGAATAAAATAAATTTTTAAATTTTTTAAATTTAATTTAATATTTTGACAAAGTACTTTTTTTATGTTATAAGTTATGATATATTATGATATAATTATAATTAATGTGGTATATAATTATAATAAAATCTATTTTTTTTAATTATAATTAACTTGCATATCAATTGTGTAATTGTGTTAAAATAGATTTTTTAAAAAAATTAAAGATTTCATTTGATTTTTAAAAAATTATAAAATTAGCATTCAATATTCGATATATTTAACTTCCGATATAATTGAAAGTCATATTTGATGTTTTTAAAAGATTACGAGTATTTGTGA
Source organism: Hippophae rhamnoides (assembly GCA_033030585.1). Lineage (NCBI taxonomy): Eukaryota > Viridiplantae > Streptophyta > Magnoliopsida > Rosales > Elaeagnaceae > Hippophae > Hippophae rhamnoides. The sequence goes on along the minus strand of CM065437.1, from coordinate 18,054,805 downwards.
CGAAAATAATAATCTTAAAGTTATTATTAATATTTCTCATAAATTAAAAAATAAAATCTAGATGCAAACCTAGGAAGAAAATAATACATAACACAAAAAAAAAAACCAAAAAAATACTCTTATATACAAATCTAGTTAAACAAAAAGAATCCTACAATAAAAAGCTATCTCTAATAACAAGTAAAATCTAGAAAGATAATAGATGTTAAAAGAGAGAGAAGATAACAATATAATTTCCCTTTATCTGTTCCATAATTATGTCTTAATACTAAATTTTATGAGAAAAATATGAGTTAAAAAAAAGTAAAGAGTCAAATAATATAATATATTATTTATGAGTTAACTACTATATGAAAGTAAAGCTTATAAAATTTTTTTTTGAAAGTTTTTGAACATTTTTTCATCTTATTTTTGACCTTTCGTATTTTTCTAACAATTTATTTTTCACATGAATTTAAGTTTCAAATATAACCTAAAAATAATTAAATAAAATCTTTTTAAAATCCTATTTTTCTGCTTATAAGTTTAAGTAAAAATTCATATGTTTTAAGTCTTTTAAAGCTAATGATTTTTAAATACACCAAAAATTTGAAACACTTCTACAAATGCATATTTTTTTATAAAATTTTAATATTAAAATTTGAATACATGTTGAGACGTAAAATGGTCAAACCACCTCATATTATTTTCATTTAATTTGTCCTTATTGGTTCTAAATTCAAGAACAATGAATAAAAAATCTAATATAGTGGATATTTATACACGAATTCATGATTTTTTGAATCTCACTAATAACATCGAGTCCACCGTTACGTGATCATTACTTTTTCATATGAAAAACTTCTTATTTGTTTTAGGTAGTTAAAATATGGGCTTATTAGCCTATCAGTTACCTAAAAACATAGAAGAACTCTAGGATGAGTTCTTTGACGAATATATGAGATATATACTATCTTTTGTATAAAAAGAGCTCCTTCCTTAAGTTTTTTATTGTACAATGCTCATATTTGTTTATTGTACCTTTCAATGCTCACTTTTGAAGACAGGTAAAAGAGCATATCAACTTAACATCGAGTTTTGGTAAGTTCTTATTTTTTTCCAAATTTTTCATTTATTTATTTTCCTAGCATTGTGTAGAAATTATGGGATATTATTTTCTTACTATCCAAACACCCCACTTATAATTCTATGAAAGTAAAACTATTTGATTACTTTTAAATCTTATTTGTCCTACTTTGTGTTAAAATATAAAAAAAATACTTAATTTATGTTTGTTTTTATCAATATTGGTGATACAAACTAAACATTATTTATTTTATGTTTATTGAGAAAATATTAATTTTTTAGATTTTTTGAGATTTTTATAGATTTTTATTTGAGAGATGTATGTACTTAGAAATATACGTAGATACACTTGGAAGAAAATCCCAACACTTACTTGTAACACATTATATCACACTTAATTTAAGAAGTTTACATGTGACCAATATGCTTTTAGCCCACAACAACGTGATTTGTTTTTTATTACGTATCTTTTTCGCATCTCAATCTTAATATAACTCTAAAATATATAGATTTTTTAATATAAATACAAAGTATCATCATATAAAATATAAACAATATCTGAAAACATAGAATTAATAGAGAAAAATACAACTGTTAAGAAGATAGAGGAATTTAAAAGGAGATACAATTTAGTAGAGATTCAAGAGGAGATTGGTGTAACAATTCAAGTTATTGATTATATTAATTCTTCTTCTCATTTCTTTTTCCATTTTTTTATGAAAAATATGAAATTTATAAATAAAATTATGTCTAGCTAATTTATTAATCTAGGGGTCTTATGAATCCAATTTTCTACATATGACAATCTAATATTTTACCCCAATTATAATTATAATTTAATTCTATTATCTAATCTAATTTTTAAAGAATTAATTGTTTGGTCAACAATTGAACTATTATCTAATTTTTAGGTAGAATTGTATGAGATCAATTATTAATAAACTTAAGAGTAATATACAATTTAATTGACATGAAAGTCGGATTAAGTTAATTACTATATGATGTATAGTTTGCTTGAGAGATTAATACATATTTCTCATAAATATTCTTATGTGCTAATTTAAAGTTAATTAATTACTGCTATTTATTTTAAATTTATTTTTTTTTCTCAAAACACATAAAATCGATCATTATTTTTTAGTTTTAAAATTAGTTTTTAACAACATAATCTCCGTAGAAGTTATATTTTTTTGTCATTATTACTCGTTTGTTATACTTATACTTTTGTACTCATTACACATAATTTGAGCAATCACTCGCACCCTAAGACATTTACATTCATTCTTCATGCATAGATAGTGATGAAGTACAAAATGATTGATGAACGGGATTGGACTTGGCAATCATGGGGACGAGCAATTTTAGATCGAGATAGGTAAGGTAAGGTGGCCGTTGAGTAGATGATCGATGGGGGAATGAGGGACCAAGATCTCGTAGACTAAGGGATGTCTAGCCATGGTCTATACACACATAGAGTGTCCGACCTTGGTGTGGATGGCTCAGATGCATGCATCGGTAGTCGAGTACATGTCAAGTCAGACAATGGTTTTGGATCATCCCGAAGATGCAGTTTTATCTACGGAGGTCATTTGGATGCTTATTTTCTATAGACTAACTTTCTAGTGATGATGACTTAGAATCACACTTTTTTCAATGAACAAGATTCATTCTTGGATGACATATAATTTCTTGGATAAACTTAGGGACATTTTTAGTGCACAAGAGTCTACAAGGATGATGCCTCAAGTTTCAGACATGAGTTGGTATAACCTTATTCTGCGTAGGTCATTTTATCTACGGATCTTCTTTTTGTTAGGGTGAGACTACCCTTTTTACCTATAGTGCAAAAGTTTCTTGCTCACATTGGTGCCACTGGTAAATGCTTGAAAAATACTCATATTTCGTGATCTTATTATGTTTATTTGGAATAAATAGGTTTGATTATACTGCTTTATTTAATTATTTATGGAAATATATTTGTTTAGAATCACATGTATTTTTGTTGTATCTAAGGTATTTTAGCTTCAAAAGAGATAAATAATGTCAATAGATAGAAACACAATACTTAGAGCATTCAAATAATACTCTATGAGCTAAAAATACTAAGGAATGTATGCTTTATATCAATAACCAACAAATTTGTAAGGGAAACAAATGAAATTCAACACATATAATACGTATCGTGATGAAGGTTATGTGTGTCACAACATTCAGCTCTCGAGGAAAAGAGATAAAATATGTACCACAGTAAGATCCTCTTGGGTTGAATTGTGTGAATATGTTTTAGCTTTGTACTACAGTAGGGAAAAACGCATGCCACAACATTCTTTGTACTTTTTTGACTTTGACTCCTCTTCAATAATTTTCTTATAAATACATCACATTTGTTCATTAGGTGAGAAATTTGCATTGTTTTTAGAATATAGTATCTGTAATATAGTGTTAGTTTAAAATGAGTTTTCATAGCCATTCTACCACTATATATTGATACGTAGACAAAACCTCCTAATTGTAAAAAAAATCTAATGATTTGAAAAAGGTAGTGATAGCTATTGGAGATATGTGGAATCATTTTTATCAAGAGGGGATAATTTTGATTGTTATATATTTGATTTCTCTTTGTGATTTGATGTCTTTCACATGTGATTTTAGTAGTTTTTGCTTCCAATGATTGGAAGAACAATCTTATGGTTTGAATACATGAGAGTTTTATTTATTTCTTGTTCATGGTTTTAAAAACTTTAATTATAAATTAATGCTGGATCAAGTATTCATTAATAATTTAAAAAATATATTTTAGAATTAGGCATTAGAAATAAGATTTGTGGTTAGTTGTGCATAAATGAATAAGTATTTAGTTTAATTTTGTTTATTAATTTCAATTCTATCAAGAACGTTATTGAATAAATGAGATTAAATTAGATGGTTAAAAATATATATTTAATCATAAATTAATAATGGGTTAAATCTTGATTTATTATTCAATAATATATCTACTTTAGGTTTAATAATTAATTAATTTCAAGTCAGATTAAGTTATTAATTAATTAAGAATCTTAGTTTTTATATTTTTCTTAGTTTATCAATCAATCAATTTCAATCGTGACTCGTGAAGTCATTGTTTAATTGAGCAATGTGTAGACTTAATATGATATGTTTTTTTATTTTAAAAAAATTGTAAATCTAACTTGTTATTCGAATAATTTAAATTGTTTTTCCATAAAGAGTTATGCTTGCTAGAGTCCCATATTGATCCATATTCTTAGGTTCGGCTGTAGTTTAGTAAACTAAATATTATGATCCTAAATTCTTGAAAGTAGTTACATAGCTATTACCAAAATAGTAGAAAATAACTCATTGAAGTAAAATGCATCTTCATTCATCTATAGGCATATATAAGATATTTCTTGTTTAATAATTTTGATTGAAGTATGATATTAGTTATATGATGTCTTTATAATCAAATTTAATTCCTTTCATAAGATCTATGCTACACACATTTGAGTCTTTATTGTTTATAAAAATATGCAAACTTTTTTGCTTTATTCTTTACATAACTTATATTCACATATATCTTGTTGAGTGCTTGAACTTGTAGGATATGTGTGATGTTGAGAGTACATCTTGTGAGAAATAGAATTGAAATAATTCAAATTCTTAAAACTAGGTGTGATGAGATAATGTTGATATGTTCTTGGTTAGATAGATTTTAGTATTGTAGGGTTTCTAGAGAGAAATATAAAATGTGAATAATAATCAGATCCTCTATTCATCTCACCATGGAAGTATATATAGCACCTACGAGACATATGTCGAGGTTACATTACTAGAAGTTCTATTTTGAGATGTTAGATTACATATAGTAATTTTACACATAATCAGGTTGCCTTCCTCTAGTTGCTAAATACACCCCTTATTTGAACGTCGAGCTCTTTGAGAGGGATATTGTTTGCTTTGAATCACGAGGTCATACTTTATAGGTCGTTAGTTGCAGGATGTATTCGTATAACCAATCTAAGTCATCATACACGAGCTACTTGAGGTCTTGTATACAAAGGTGATCTAAATCGCTTAGACAGTATACCTATTACATGTTGCGTATGAAACATTAAATTCCCTATTTCCCAAACTTTAAGAAGTTAATAGAATACTTCGTAACTTACCTTTGCATCCACATGGTTAGGCCATTGCTAATAAAAAATGTAATATAACAAGCGAGGTCATTAAGGTTGTTTAGGTAATAACCTTTCCACGCATGCTACACGTGACATCAACTCTCCTACTTCCTCGATTTTGGGAAGTTTAGGAAATATTCTTAGTACAAAAATGAGTTAGAAATATTCAATAGAATATAAACAATTTTAAATAAATCGAGCATATCTTTTTGTTGAAAACTCAAAATTATAAATCATAAAATTTCTTAGAGACTAGACTTCAAGAAATTTATAATGGTAGGTGAAATTATTAATAATAGTTTATGAGTTTGTAAATTTTATATTTCAAAATGAGTCAAAAAAAAAATTCATTACAATTTGAACCATCAATGCTAAAACAAGCATTACTTTTTGTATAAAATTTAAAATTATAATTAGTAAAAAAAAATTAAGTGATCAGTGTAGTGTTTTCTAATATTGTATAAAATAAATCATTAATTATAATATTTTTGATAATAATAATATGTACTGTGACAGTATAACCTTTAATATATATAAAAACATTAATAATTCGCACATTCATCAGCCATAAGGAAATATTAATTAGAAGAAACTCTAATATAATATTAGACCATATAGTTCTTTAAATATCTTATGTTAATTGCATTTTTTATTTCAAATAAATGTGAGTAACTAAAAATATTATGGGTATAATTGATTTATAGTATATACTATTTGTATTTCCAATAAGTGTAATTAAAATGAAAATAAAGTTGTATAAATCATAGTTTATTTTGAATAACAATATTATTATAATATAAATTATTATATATTTTTCTCGACAACATTATTATTCTTTATTTTAAGTTCCCAATAAATAAATACTTTAAATTCTGTAAAATTAGAAAGAAATTTTTGTTTCCTATTTTATGTATCATATTACATGCAGCACAAATTAAGTATTGTCATTTCACTAATTTACGAAGAAATATAACAGGAAATGTTAAGATAAATTGAAATATTTGATTATAGCTGTTTAAATATAATGACACGTCATCACTTACTTAATAATATTGCAATGTAACACAAAAAAATAAGACATGTATGTATTCGTTCCCTAAAAGTAAGCGTAAATTTGGAGAATTGGAGTGTATGATTATTGTTTTTCTATTTATATGTTTATGAGCAAATTTAATTATGATATAAAATTAAGAAATTAATTGGATATATTTTATACACTTCAAAAGCATATGAACTTTTTGTCATACTTTCACAAAAACATTAATATCAATAAATTATTATTTTTTAAACATTTATATATTCACATATATATTTATATTAATGAGCCATCTATTTCAAAAAACATGTGCTATAAGAAAATTAATAATATTATTGAATTATTATTTTTGACTTCATTTATGAAGAGTAAAACAATTTATAATTTATAATTAGTTCATAAATTACGTAATAAATACAAAATAATATTTTTATTCTAATAATAAATGCAGAAGAAGTCCAAAACAGAAAACAAACACTAATACTTTACATTTTCTCTCACTAATTGGAAACTCATGGCCTTCTAAATATTTAATTGCAACAAATACGAGCTTCTAAATATTTTATTGCAACATTTATAAGCCTCTTCCAATTTGTTATTTTCTTTGTATATTTTGTTTTTTAAAAGTGTAACATCAATGTAGAATTTATGTATTTGGGTTTAAAGGGGAAAGAGGTAATTTACACCAAGTTTGCTAAGGGATGCACGAAAAAAAAAGTTACAAGGTTTGACAAATCTTATGAAAGACTTGAGATATTGACATTCAACAATTACTAAATATTTTACTGTCCCTCCATTGAAGATCACTTCTTCGTGATTTGTAGGTTTTGCAATCTTTTTACTCAATGATGTTATTATTTAATTTATTTAACATATAAATTCATTCAATTGTTTTAAAATAATTATAATTTAATTTAAATAATATTTTATATGAAATGATAAGTTAAATTTTTTTATAATAATTAAATATACAAGTGTAAAATAAGATTTTTAAAATGATTAAAATTTTTAAAGGTAATATTTTAAATAGAAGACCAACATAAAAATGCATACATATTTTTTTTCTTTCCATATTTGCATTAATATGAGTTTCCATATATAATATAAGATTCCTAAAGTTTAGCATGACAAGAGGTAACACGGTAAAAGAAATGCACCGTAACGTGGACATCATAAAACTTCGAATAATTGTTTCACTCGCTTGTCAATAAAATTTAGGCATTTAAGTTTTTTATTTGGAAGAAGCGAAACATGCTTTTTTTTGGTATATTATAATACTATTTACTTTTAAATCAAATTTATTATTGATATTTGTATAGATGAATGTTAAAAAAATATTACGAGTTTGATTATTTGTGATTATTCGTATTGTCGGTTCGATTTTTATCTGATAAATTTTGAAAATGAGTATAATTTTGGATAAAAATTGAACATAAAACAACGAGTATGATTATACTGATAACTGTATCTGTCTGTACCCAAAATTAATTATATTTATTTAATTAAATTATATATTAATTAATAATTAGGGTTTATTAAAAAAAATTAAAAAAGTTTGAAAAAACAACTTTTTTCATGTATTTTTAATAATTATCTCGAACCGTTATCCGTAAGTAAAAACTTATCCTTGAATCGTAACAATTTTTGAACGATTTTAAGTACTTATTTTATAATTCGATAAAGAGACAATTATACCAATAACCATCCCACCGATACCCGTATTCATTGCTATTTGTATGCTCGTTTACCTTGCAACTTAATTGAAAGGATATTAGTTAAGTTTAAACATTTTTTTTTAAATTATTAAATCTTTGATTATATTATAAATCGAATTGTATGTTAGATGCTATAAATTATTATATTTCATTGATTATTTTTGTTGATTTCTTTCCATTTCTAAAGAAAAGAAAAATGATATATTTTGAAAAGGAACAATATCAATAATAATTTTAAGATTTGATATAATGTAACAAATATCTTTAATTTTTTTAAAATATCATAAAACTTTCAACTTAATAGAAGTTAATAGTAATATTTTATACATTATCCATAAAAAAATGACAGAAATAATAAAAAATTATGAAATAATTAAAATAAAAACAAAAGATATCTTAAGATGTTTTTCACAAAAAGAAATATTGTGTTTAAAAAGTAAATTCATACTACTGCAAAATATGGTATTTAAATCGATATGTAAAGTTGATTTTTGGATAAAACTAACTTATAATGAATTTAAAATTGATTCGGTGAAAAACCGACGCTACAAACTACGTGGATAGCATCGATTGACATGTAGAACCGACGCTACACACGTGGATAAATTCTTTTCTCTTCTTTCTTCCCCAAACATAAACTATTCCAAGCGCTAAATAGCTCTTAAAAACCCAAAACCTCTTCCACTCTTTCTCATTTTCCGGTCACCAATTCTAGTGCCGTTTAGTGAGTTTTCTTCCTCTCTAACTTATCTTTTAGATCCCTTATTTTTTTGAGCAAAATACTCAAAAATTTTATACTCATTTCTCACTAACAAAACACAATTTTTTTCTTTATTTCCTTCATTTTGTTACTTCATTTACTCTTGTAAGTATTTCTATTAATTCTACGCACTTATTATTCATATTTTTTATATATTATGTGCTATTATTTATGTGTATAAATTTTTGTATTATATATGTAGGTTTTGTATTATAATATAAGGAGAAGAATATGATGATTTTGAATAACATAGGACAACACCATGATAATTTTTATACTATTAATTAATATTTAATTTTTTAATTATTTGTATTATTTAAACTATTTGTTAAACAAATTTTGGTTTTTTCTGTTATTATGTAGTGATCGAATACATGTTTTAATTTGAGTATAATAAAAAATGAATAAATTTTGTAAAAGAACAATTAAAAATTTAAAGTTAGTTCAACGCGTGAACCAACTTTACATTTTTAAGTCATCGTATTTAAAGTCGGTTCACCAAACTAACTTTAATGATCCGTTTTGTAGTAGCGTCAAAAACTTCTAGAATTAAAAGTTATAATACTAAGTAATTCATTTCATTATAATCTAACATTTTTAATTGAAAAAGAAGTTGAAAAAAGAAGAAAAAAGAAAACGATAATAAATTTCAAATTATTTAATAAAGAAACCTTTGATAATTGATACTTTATTTTCAAGAAAGAATAATTATTATCATTAATAAAAGGCAAAAAATAATTCCTAAGATTTTATTAAAAATTGAATTTGACAAAATTTTATTACCCTCAAGATCAAATTTAATGGAATGTTGTAACATTCAGATTAATACAAGTTGAAGGTATTTTTCAAAGATATATGAACAACATTTTTAAGAAATTACAAAATATTTGTTGTATTTACATAGATAAAATTTTGGTTTTCGAATTGAATGAAATAAATATTATTTTGATATTATTAAAATTCTACAAAAATGTAGGAAATAAGGTATTGTACTTTATAAGAAGGAAACCATATTTCTTAGAAAAAATTAATTATTTTGGCCTACAAATTAATAATGAAAAACATCATCTACAATCACATCTATTAAATAAAATTTAAGGATTTTTTAATAAATTAAAAGATAAAAATCAATTACAAGTTTTTAGGGTGTTTAACATATGTTGAAATATACATCAAAAAACTTACAAAAATGTTGAAATATACATCAAAAAACTTACAAAAATGCAAAAACCTATAATTTTTTTAAAAAAGATTATGTTTTACAAATGGACAGAGAAAGATAATTTATAAATGGAAAAGGTAAAAACCTAGGTAAAAAATCTGGCTACTTTATACCATCTAGATCCAAATAATAAAATAATAGTTGAAATATATGTTTCACATGAATATTGGGGAACAATTTTAAAAGTAAAGTAGATAACAAAAATGAATATCTTTGTAGATAGAGATAAGTATATTTCCATAGTCCATAATTAAATTATCATAGTAATGAAAAAGAATATTTAGCTATCAAAAAGTTATTAAGAAATTTGCAATATATGTAAGAAGTTACAAATTCATTGTCAAGATTGATTATAAGAATTTTGATTATTTTTTAAGAAATAATAGTGTAGTTGATTATAAGTAAGGAATATTAGTGAGATGTCAATAATTTTTTAAACACTATAATCTTGATATTGAATATCTTAGAGGAAATAAAAATAGTTTAATAGATCCCCTTGTAAGAGAATTAACACTTTTATATACCTATTTTGTTTCTTATAAGAATGTAACATTTTGATATTAAAATTAAGATAAAAGAAAATGAGATAAAAATTCATAAGGAACAACTAGAGATTTTATGCCTAACAAAGTCTCTCTTAGAGATAGTAATTAAATAGGAAGAACTTAATAGCTCAAAACTAACATTAGAATCCAAAATTTTAAAGAAGAATTCGAATCATAAATTCGTTCTAAAAAAGATAAAACTTCTAATGAAATAATTCAAAATGAAAAGGAAGAACTTAACAATTTAAGGTTATTATAACCAAAAGAGAGTTATATTTTTTATAAGTAAAAAAAAATGGGAAGCTCAATTGGGTTAAAGAGGTAGAAAAAGAAGACTAGAAAAAGACTTATGTGTTTATAATGGTCCAAAACCATGAATTTACAAGAATTGATATGAAGCAAAAAAAACTATTATCGTATTTAGTGGAATAACTCATAGAGTTTTATATAATAGAATATAAGTTGAAAGCATTTAAGAAAACTATAAAGTACAAAAACTATTAACTATAAAAGATATAATTAAAAATTACTCTATAGCATTATAACAACATCTAAAGCCAACAAGCGGGTTGAATACCTTATAAAATATAATAGGGCCAACGATACTAATTAGAAAAAGTCTCCTAGAAAGACGGGAAAAATTCTCAAGGAATACATTGGTTGCTAAAGACAAAAAAGACTGATATAAGAACTTAAGTAGACTTTAATGGTTGAGTCTTTATAACTTAGCAATAAAATCTACTTAAAAACATATCAAATATATGAAATTTTACACCACATAAAAAGAATTCCATGCAGACAGTATATTTAAATTTTTTGAAGGAGTTGATCTAATTTTCATTTATAAAGCTCTCAATATAGATTTAGTTGAGAACCTATATCTTGGAATTAAGTTAAATTATTTTCTTAAATTTTTGTATGAAGGCCATAAAAAATTTCAGGAAGAAGATTAAAGTAGGTTACAAATCTATCTATCTAAGATTTTTCAGTTCATTTTTGGATTAGAATGAAAAAAGTTGTAGTAGTGTTTAACATTTTATCAAATTAGTTATTTCTAATACTAATAGAGAAGTCCTAAAACTATAGGCATTTTCCGAATATGAATTTAATACATAAAAGCTTTGTATTTTAAGAAGACACATTCTAAGTCAAATTTATCATGAACTTAGAAAAATTGATAACTATTATGAAGTTAAGGTATATTATTTTACTAGTAAAGTTATAATAATTTCCCTAGAAATATGGTCATCATTAAAGATATCGAGAAAATCAATAAGTTTGAAACAAATTTTAATAGTAATAATTTAAAAATTTGTTAAAAAATAAGAAAAATGTTTTGTTTTTATACCAAGAAAACCACTAAGGATCATGAATACATTTATTGTATTAGAGATCGAAAAAATAAAGATGCATCATCAGCTATGTTATCAAAAAAACTATTGGTAGAAAATGACAAAGAAAAATAAAGATATAGAATTAACTTTAGTTGGCAATTCTTGCCAAAGAAATATAAGTTGTAAATTTAAATGTAAAAAGCATAAAGTTATATGAGAATTATTAAAATAGGATAAACAATGATTTTTCACTATGATAAACATAGATTATTTATCTTATAAAAGGAACCCTAATTTTTAGTAGTTGTACACATAACTTTAGCCATAACTTCTACACTCTAAGAAATTATTTGTCTAATAACTATGTATTTAGAGATTATGAGGAGTACAAATTTCTTCAAGGTTCTTAGTTGGTATAAAAATAAACATAAGGGAATTATAAAAACAAAAACTAGACTCATGTTTGTATAAAAATAAACATAAGGAAATTATATACTTAAATCAATGTTTCGATAAGAGCCTAAAAAAGTGTCTTTAAATAATAATGAAGTAACAATTAGTATTTCAAAACAATTAGCCACAAAATGATATAGAATCATAGGATAGGAAACACATTATTGGATGGAAAACTTAACGTTGGTAACTATTAAAGAATATCCTTTATTTTAAATATAAACTTTGAAGATATTTGAGATATTTTATAAAAGTTTAGAACATACGTGAATATATATTAAAAATGATTGGCATGAGTGATAATAATTCTATCAGCACAATAAGACAACCCTAATGCCACCAGAAGTCACAATTAAACGTTGGGTTATTCTTATAAATAATGTGTATAAAGTGAATGTTGATGCTGCTATGTCATCGCCATCATAATTTATTGGTGTGGGATTGTATAGTTTGGAATTGGAAGGGGCAAATGTTATGGGTGCAAGTGTGGACAAAAAATAAGTTATTATGTCACCTATAGGTGTTGATCTATAAGTAATTTGGGTCGAACTTCAATTTTGTTTGGAGATTGGTTTCCACACAATTATACTTTAATCACACTCATTACAAGCTACTCAAATGGTAAATGGTAAAGCGATTTCCTTTGTTATGGAAATGGATATAATCGACTATATCAAAATTTTAAATTTGTTTACAAGTTCATTTCAATAACACATGTAAAGTGAATCATGTTGTTTATACACTAACAAAGTTTGGTTTATATGTATCCAAATATATTATTTCACTTGACTAACTTAATTGACTTTAAGTAAGAGATATACTTAATTCTTATAATTAAATAAACTCCTCTTTCTTATTAAAAAAACATATACCCTTGATAAAAACTACATTTGTGTTAAATAATTCAAATATTTGAATAAAATTATTGAAAATGAAAAATATATGATTAATTTTAAATTTAAAAAATGCATGGTCATTAAGTAATAAAATTTATAGGAGGATCCTATTTTAGTTTATTGATTCAATTATTTTTAATAAAATATCTATTATTATAAAAAAAAATTAATAAGAAATAATATTTAAAATATTGTTTGAATTTTTAATTTTTTTTTGAAATTTCAATATGTTACTATAAAGATTTTAAATGAGAATAAAAAATAAACTGTACATTATGTTTGGAGATAGGAGGAAGAGTGATAATTCTAATATGTATATACATATATATATTGGATGAACCAATTAACAGCGAATATGCTAGCATGTTGTCTACACGAACCACGTTACTACATCAGGGTTTAAAGAAAAACATTAGGATTTTGGGGCCATCGACAGCCGCAATACCTTGATTAATAACCGTCAGATAATATCGTCAAAATCTAACGGTTCAAAATGAAACCCTAACCACACTAAAGCACCAGGAAGATCGTCTTTAAAAACCGAGGGTTCTCTCATTTGTCATTCTCTGCCTCTCTCGCCCATATCTCATCGATTCTTTGAGGTTAGGATATGTCTTTCAATTTCTGTTAATTTATTCTTTGGCTTATTCTACTATAGGCAGCAATACTTATTTTGTTTTGTAGGTTGCTAATGTTTATTTCATTTAAAATTTGTTGAATTATGATTTTGGATGGTAAGATATTGAATATATATTTGATAGAATACTCGGTACATTTGTTGTTATGTTTTTCTTCCATCGGAACGATTTTGATTTACTGAGTTTTGCTTTTGCGGTTTATTTGCGTAGAAACGACTTTCGGTACTGAAACATATTATCTAGATGTTAGCATGCGAGTTCGCTTGAAATTTTAATTTCATACTCAAGGAGGGTCGGCCTTTTTCCATGCTTGTAGTTTTATAAGCGTATGTTCGAGGATCTTGTAATTTTGTGATGTCTTTAATTGTTTTAATTCTATGCTATGTATATGTATATACTTGATCTTTAATCTGCATATTTTCATGTCCAGCTTCATTATCTGGTCATTGTGGATTTATCATTCCCATATGACTCGTTCCCTTGAAGCAATAGTGTGGTGTTGCTTTATTAAATTTTACTCTCTTGGATTTTTCATCTCTTGTTGATTTGGGAGAAAATTGGAGCAACTATATTTCTTTATCATGCGTACAACTATAGTTATTGTATATCTGTTTTGCTTCCCAATTGATGTGAACACGAATATGTATCATTCAGTCATTTTCATTAATTTATTTTTTTCACAGTATATCTGCAAATAACTAAGGATGGGGAAGGAAAAGTTTCACATTAACATTGTTGTCATTGGTCATGTCGACTCTGGAAAGTCGACCACTACTGGTCACTTGATTTACAAGCTTGGTGGTATTGACAAGCGTGTTATTGAGAGGTTCGAAAAGGAGGCTGCTGAGATGAACAAGAGGTCATTCAAGTATGCTTGGGTGTTGGACAAGCTAAAGGCCGAACGTGAGCGTGGTATTACCATTGATATTGCTCTGTGGAAGTTTGAGACCACCAAGTATTACTGCACTGTCATTGATGCCCCTGGTCATCGTGATTTTATCAAGAACATGATTACTGGTACCTCACAAGCTGATTGTGCTGTGTTGATCATTGATTCCACGACTGGTGGCTTTGAGGCTGGTATTTCCAAGGATGGTCAGACCCGTGAGCATGCATTGCTTGCCTTTACCCTAGGTGTGAAGCAGATGATTTGCTGCTGCAACAAGGTGAGCATTTGGCTCTTACTTATTTTGTTTTGGTTGTAATTCTATGCAAGTGTGACTTATCTGTATCTTGTAATGTCATTCAGATGGATGCCACAACACCCAAGTACTCAAAAGCCAGGTACGATGAAATTGTGAAGGAAGTTTCTTCATACCTGAAGAAGGTCGGTTATAACCCTGACAAGATTCCCTTCGTTCCCATCTCTGGGTTTGAGGGCGACAACATGATTGAGAGATCGAGCAACCTTGACTGGTACAAGGGACCTACCCTCCTCGATGCGCTCGACCAGATTAATGAGCCCAAGAGGCCCACAGACAAGCCCCTCCGTCTCCCACTTCAGGATGTCTACAAGATTGGTGGTATTGGAACCGTGCCAGTGGGGCGTGTTGAAACAGGTCTCCTGAAACCCGGTATGGTTGTGACCTTTGGTCCCACTGGATTGACAACTGAAGTTAAGTCTGTGGAGATGCACCACGAAGCTCTCCAGGAGGCCCTTCCAGGTGACAATGTTGGGTTCAACGTGAAGAATGTTGCTGTCAAGGATCTCAAGCGTGGTTTCGTTGCATCAAACTCCAAAGATGATCCAGCCAAGGAAGCAGCCAACTTCACATCTCAGGTCATCATCATGAATCACCCTGGGCAGATTGGTAACGGCTATGCTCCAGTTCTTGACTGCCACACCTCTCACATAGCCGTGAAGTTTGCTGAGTTGATGACCAAGATTGACAGACGGTCTGGTAAGGAACTCGAGAAGGAACCCAAGTTCTTGAAGAATGGTGATGCTGGCTTGGTAAAGATGATTCCCACCAAGCCCATGGTGGTTGAAACTTTTTCTGAGTATCCTCCCCTTGGTCGTTTTGCTGTGAGAGACATGCGTCAGACGGTTGCTGTTGGTGTCATCAAGAATGTTGAGAAGAAAGACCCATCTGGTGCCAAGGTCACTAAGTCTGCTGCCAAGAAAAAGTGAAGTGTCTTTGTTAAAGAATCTTTTGTTAAACTAGTCTTGTATTTCCTTTCGTGCATGTTTTTCTTTTCACATGTTAATTTTCTGGACATAATTTGTTGAGCATTCTGTAGTGTTATTTTCTTGTTTCGAATTCATTCTCGAAGACTTAATTTATGCCAAAAAGTTGTTAATGATGCTGTAAGACTTGGTTTATAGCGGTGAGATAAGTTTTGTAATTGATGGTTTTACGAGCTACTTTGTTTTAAATTGCGTACTGTTCGTTATGTTTTAGGTATGCTTCTTGTCTGTGTGAGTTCTGTTTAAAGAAATTAAAAATACCTTGAATTATTAAGAGAATATCAAAACCTTTTGTAGCGTTAGAACTAACCTTTTATCATTTTTTTTTGGTTCTTCGACTTTTTCAACTGTAATATATAATTTTTCTATTTAATAGGATGTTAATCTTTAATTAAATTTAATCTTTTGAAATCTCTAAAATTTCAATTGTATAAATATCTAAACTAAGGAAAGGAGTCGCTCGTACTCTTAAGGTTTGAGTTTCATTCACGTACTCTAAAACATTATGAAAATTGGTCTCTAATGAAATCAAAGTTAGATATCATTAATACTATATATTTAGTGGTGTTAACGTTTTTTCATTTACTGTCACTCATTTTTTTATTTTTCTTATATTATTTAAATATTTTTTAAAAATAACAACAATGTAAAATATATATTTACTTATTTATTATGTTTGTTGTGAATAAAAAATAGAAATCTAGGTAAAGAAATACATGGAAGTATAAAAAATATATTTAAATTTAAATTAAAAAATAATCTTAAAATTTAATGTAAGTTTTTTTATTTCGTTTATTACTCGTATCTCTTTCTCCCTCTCATCCTTAATTTTTTAAAAGTATTTATTTTTTCTAAACTATCCAAATTTCTCAACGAGAAAATTAATTAATTAATTTTATTAAATTTTTTGAAAAAATATTTTTACAATATCTTATAAAATACAAAAATAAATATTTAGTATAATTAAAAAAATATTTTTAGTATAACTAACATAATTATAAATTACTTACTAACTATATTTAAAAAATAGAATATATATGTATATTAATTAGATAATTTATTAAACAATGCGTTAATTTTATATTTTTATAAATTAATCTAATTTGTTAATTTATTATTAATTTCCTTTTAAATATTTAAAATGAAAGTATTATATTATTTTTATCATTAATTCTTTTGTGATATATCAAAGAATTTAATTAAAATTATGTTTTAAATCATTTTAAAAATAATAAAAGAAGTAATCACTTTACTACATGATTTGTGATAAATAAATTATAAATTCATTCATTATATATATTTCACATTTATTTTCTTAATTAGTAAAGCATATTTATATATTTTTAAATTTTATATAAATTTATTTATTTTTAAATTTTTATGCTTTGTGATTTTTGAATAAAATAAAATTTTAAAATTCTTATTTTTAGTTTAGTGTTATTATTATTTAATATTTTGATCTAATATTTTTTATGTCATAAGTTGTATTACAATTATAATTGATGTGATATAAAATTATTGATTAAAGTAATAAAATCAATTTTTTCAATCATAATTAACTAGCACATTATGTTAAATAGTTTTTTTTTTCAAAATTAATGATATTATTTAATTTTAAAAACATTACAAAAATATCATTGAAAAATAGTTTGATTTAATTTTCATTATGAACAAAGGTTATCTTTAATATTCTTTAAAAAATGTGAATATTTATGAAAAAAATGCGAACCTTAAACTTATTATTAATATTTTTCGATAAAGTAAATAATCAAATCTAGATCTAAACCTAAACAAGAAAAAAGAAAAAAGAAAAAAAGAAGAAGTTTTATATATAAATCTAGGTAAAAAAAGTTCTTACAATGAAAAACTCTTTTAGGTCTTTTTAAAAAGAAAAGATGAGAGGTAGGGAAGATAACAGTAGAATCCCACCTGACATACTCTACGATTTGTTTGAATATTAGATCTGTATAGAAAAAAAACTATGAGAAAAATATGTGTAAACAAGAAAAGATAAAGAGCCAAATAATATAATATGCTATTTATGAGTTAATTACTATACGAAGGAAAGTTTATAAAAAATTTCTTGAAAGTTTTTGAAACCATTTTTCTATCTTATTTTTGACCTTTTATAATTTCTGACAAATTATTTTCAATAGAAATCTAAGATCCAAAGCATAAGAATAATTCAACAAAATCGTATTAAAATCCTATATTTCTACTTATAATTTTAAGTAAAAATTCTTAAGTTTTAAATTTTTTAAAATTAATTATTTTTAAATACACCAAAAGATTTAAACACTTCTATAAATACGTTTAATAATTAAAAATCAAAATTTAAAATTATATATATATTGTTTAAAGTTCATAAGTTAACATCAATAAAAAATATTATTAATAAATTAATATTTTTTATTATTATTTAATATGAGTCTTCAAATTAAAGAATCTTTATTTTTATATGTTTTCTCTTAAATTTAATTAACATATATACTAGTCCCAAACTCCAAGAATAAATATTATCATTAAAGATCAATTGATTTGAAAGTTGTAATCTTTTGTTCAATAATGTTATTCTTTGATTTATATGTTTATTTTTTAAATAATTTTGAAAATTTATATAAAACAATATCAATAAAATTATAACAATAAAAATAACATTAAATAATATTAAATAATGTGAAGTTGAATGAAGTTAAACATTATATGTGTTTGAATAATTGTAAGTTAAACTTAAATGATATTCAACGTGAAATAATATGTTAATTTTTTTTAATAGTTAAATATATGAGATGAATATAAAAAATATTATTTTTATCATTTTAAAGATAATAATTTCGATAAAAGTCTAATACAAACGCATACATATGTTGTTTTTAGACTTTAACATTAATACTAGTTTTCTTATATTTACTTATATAATATAAAATTCATAAATTTTGGCCTTACAAGAGGTGACTTGATAAAAGAAATGCACCGTAACTTAGACATCATAAACTTAGCATAATTGTTTCACTGGTTTGTCTTTTTTTTTTTTTGATAAAATTTAGGTATTTAAGTTTTATATTTCGAAGAAGTGAAATATGATCTTTTGATATATTATAATATTAATTCATTAATGTAAGTCAAATTTACTATGAATATTTGTAAGTTTGCTTAGCCTTGCAGCTTAATTGAATATATGGATATTAGCTAAATTTAAATTCCTATTTCCTCAAATTATTAAGTATTTTGGATGACACTTGAAATCTTCATGTTCAATTCACGAATTGTGTGTGAGATAATTTAAGTATAATATTTAATTTATTCTTTTTATTGATTTACTTTCATTTTTTAAAGAAAATAAAAATGATCTATTTTAAAAAAGAATAATATCAATAATACTTATAAGGTTTGATGTAATATAACAAATATCCCTAAAGTTTTAGAATTGTTTAAATACCCCTAACTTAATGAAAAATAATGGTAAATTTTCATACATTACCCATAAAAAATGACAAAAATAATAAAAAATCAAAAAATAATGGAAATAGAAATCGAAAATATCTTAAGATGTTTTTACAAGAAATAGTAATTAACAACTTTTTTTTTGAAAAATACAAGAAGAAAATTAAATTTTAAGGAAGAAGATGGATTCAAAAATTCATTATTCTAAAGAATAAGGAAAATATTTTCAATGAAAGATATAATTTATTATATAATACGTAATAAAGAAATAAATATTAATATCATAGATAAAAAAAAATATAATATACTATTAATTGACAAACAAATCATTATGGATAAATTATCAAAAATACTTTAGATGGATAAAAGAAAAATTAGATACATTATTTAGAAAGAATCCAAATATTAATAAAAATACATTTTAGAGAATGAATTGATACACCAATAAAACTAATACTATTAGATAATTGAATAATAAATAAAAAATATATTTTATTATGAATGGTCCATAGAAACCTAGGATATCATAAATTAAAATTCACAACATACCCTAGATTTGTCATTGATATTAATAAGTTAAACCAAGTATTAAATTTAGCATATAAATTTAAAAGAGAAGATTTAATGAAAAAATAAATTATCCATTTGCAGTACACTACATAATAAGATATTTTTATTAACAAAGAGTTATAATAGTTAAATATATAGATAAAATAAATTCATAAAAATAGATAAAACTTTTCAAGAAAATCGACAAATAATAAAACCAAAAATATTAACATACTTTGAAATACCAAAAATGAAAAATAATGTAGCAATAAAAAGTAGTATATCAAGGTTTATATTTATAGATTTTCAAAAAAAAAAACCTCTAAAAAAAGAGATGTAACAAAACTAAAACAATAAGTTAAAAAAATTAAAATTTAACCTAAGACGTAATATTAGCAAGAGAATAATACTATTATTATCCCAATAATGATAAAAAACAAATTATAGGATATAAAATTAGATTATAATGAAAGCCTAACAAATATATCAAAAAACCAAATAGTTATAATGAAAACTTTAATTCTTTTACCAGAATAAATATATATAACATAATAATCAAATATCAAGTTTTTATAAAACATAAATAAAAAACTACAAAAACTTATAAAAAAAATGAGAAATTACAATAAGACATACATAACGAGTTTGTAGAATTTAGAAGGTATGTAAATAATATATTTAGAGACAATAAAATTATAGGTTATAAATTTAATCCATTTATAGGATTAAAAGAAAAATAACTGGGGAATTAGATGCATTGATATCTAGGAATGAGAAAAATACAAAGAAGAAGAAGTTATAATCACAATTTAATGGAATACTATAAAGAGTTAGAATAAAAATTTATGAACCCTAAAAATAGGGACATAAAAAATTAGTTAGCCTATTAACCCCAGCATATAGAATTAAGAAAACATTATAATGAAAAAAATTTGTACAAACAAAGAAGAATATGACATGACAATATTTAGTGAAATTAATTTTGAACTAAAAATATAACCCTAAAAAACCATATGAATTCCATTACATTACCAATCTCTTATTAAGAAAGAACATCTGACTCGCATAAGGAAGAAAAAAATAGGAAAAGACTAAAGGAACTCGACTTTCCTTATAGAAGAAAACAGTAACCCAAAAGGAAGAAGATTTATATTGGAAAACTAGAAGCAATATTTCATTAGAATTCAAACTTCATGAAAATTATAAATATGATCATTTTGATTTAGTTGTATAAGAGGTAGGAAAAAACTTTAAACGAATAGCCTAGTGGAATAAGTGCAATTATACAAACTTTTTAAACTGCACCATCAAATTTCTCAATTTGTATAGTATAGCTCACGAAATTATAAAAAATGTTAAAATTTAGTTTACAAATTTAATAGAAAAACTATATTTACAAATGTAAGGAAATGTTTACATAGGTAGGAAATACTTAAATACTATAGTAAATAAGATATATAAGGAATTCATTGAAGAAGGTAAATGTAGATATGTTGGAAAAGATGAAATTTAAATAAAAAAATTTTGTTGGGAAATGTGCCTTGTCCCACATTGCTTTTTTACATTATTTTAAAGAGGTTTAAATAGTAAAGAGTTGGCTATTGGGATTGAGCTCCAAGGGGCACCCACTTTTGTGGAAGGGGAGAGGACCTAGGCAAATGTGATACCACACACGCGCCGCCGTCACCGCCGTCCGTCCGACCGGCCGGCCGTGCCATGCCGAGCCGAGTCCGAGTCCGAGTGCGTGTGTGTGAGGTGAGGTGAGGTGGAATTTTCTTTTTTGGTATAATATTTTTTTTTAAGGAAAATTTTTCCACTTACAAAATGGTTGTTATATATATATATATATATATATATATATATATTTTCTCAGAAAAAAAATGACCGTTATTTTCTTTTATTAAGAATATGGCCGTTTGTTTTATTTATTCAGAAAAAGAGTCGTTGCTCGTATTTATTCATAAAAAAATATATCCGTTATCCGTTACTCTTCATTACTCAGAATTGCCGTTACGCTCTTAATTCCCAGACATTACCGTTTTATTCATAATTGCTACACGGTTTCTAAAATCTATAAAAGGAGGGCTTCAGCTCTCATTTGAAACACAACAATCAACAATCATCTCCCTACGAAAAAAATTCTCTCTACAATTTCTAAGTTTTCTTTAGTTTTCCGAGCAACAAATTTTTCAGGTGTAGCATTCCAGTCTTCATCAGTGCAGTGAAGTTCTGAGACAGAGATTAAGATTCTGGGCTATTTTATCCTAAGGACGACGAGGTTGTGTTTGCTTGCACAAATTGGTTAGAGCCGCGAAACGTCTTAAAGAGAGCGACTTAGTCCGCGACTCAACCCAAGCAGTTATTTTCAAGTTATCGGTAATATTGTTCCTACACTGTTTTTATAAACTTGTTTCAACAAGATATATCATTGAATCCAGTGAATATGAAATATAGGAAGTCAAATGACATTTAATAAATATAGAGATAGGTGACATGTGTAATATATATATATATGTTAATATTCACAACTTACCATTTTCTATATAAGAAACTTATAAAGAATTATATTTTCAAAAATTAATTAGAACATACGAAAAACTACAACAAAATAATTGATGGCACTATTTTGACCTATGATTTGCTATGTTTTTAAATATTTATTTTATGTTTTTTTATAACTTTTATCTTATTTTGGAAGGTGTTTATGTATTTTGTAAGTTAAAGTGATTGAAGAAGAATTCTGGGCAAATAGGAAGGAAATGAGTAAAAAAGGGATAATCAATGAAAATTAATGTAAGTCGGAATGAATAATATTGCCAAATTGCAAAAATTATATGCGCACCATAGTGAAAAATTATTCATGCCGTGACGAGCTGCTCTTGGGTTCAACTTGTGTTTTCTGAAAGTTCTATGTGCCCCACGATCCAAGTTATTCCATGTTGCAGCTTGGTCCTCTCAAATTACAATTGAAGAAATGAAAATCAACGCGCGTCACGACTCACAATAACTTATGCTATAACTCAATTACAAAAAATTACTAACAAACTTAATACGCATTTTAAACATGTTTAACCCTAATTTTAGCTTGCAAAAACAACTATAACCCCTCTTAAACATATATAAATTAATATAAAATCAAGCCACTAGCTACCTATAGTCGTTCCAATACCATGTATAGATACAAAGAGAAAATCTCCGAATTGTGAAACAAATCCAAGGATTTGAAAAACTAGTGACTATTTATTTAGAGATTTGGAATCACTTTTCAAGAAAGGGTATTTTTATTGTTTTATATTATTTTTCTTTTTGTAATATTATGTCTTTCATTGTTGAATTGAATTTTGTTAATTTAGCTATAATTGGCTAATTCGGAACATGAGATTTTAGCATTTGCTTTCAATGATTCGAAAAATAACTTTAGAATTTGAATAAATAAAAATTTAATTTATTTCCTTTTCATATTCTTCGAATATTTAATTATAAATTCATGATACGTCAAATATTGATTTATAATTAAAAAAAATATTTTAGAATTAAACACTATACATATCAATTGTGCTTAGTTGTGCATAATGAAAAAAAGTCTAATTTAATTTCATTCATATGTATTAAATTAGATGGGTTTAATTATAAATTAATGAAGTGACAAATATTGATTTATAAATAAAGAATATATTAATTTTAGGTTTATCAATTAATTGATTTTAATCTCGACCAAAAATGTTATTAATTAATTGAGAATCTTAGTTTATATATTTTTTTTCAATTTGTTAATTAATCAATTTCAAGCGTGACTAATGGAGTTATTGATTAATTGAGAATTTTGGGGACTCATTATCAATATAAAATGGTTGCTTATTTAAAAAGAAAAAAATAAAGAAATCTAACTTGTTATTTGGGTTGTTTAATTTGTTCTTTCCATAAAGTGTTATGCTCACTAAAATTCCATATTTGTTAATCCTCGTATATTTGGCTATAATTTAATTTACTTGTTTAATTTAGTTATGACCATTAATTTAAAATTTATAGTCTTTCATATCTACCAACCATTGTTAGAGTGTTAGGATTGTTCTTCTGAACTAATTTAGTAGATAATTAAACTTTAAAAAATATAGGACAATTCTTTTAAAGACTGACCTTGTGGTAACTTATCATTAGTTTGTTGGTGATTCATACATTTGTGAGTTATTAAAATTTATGCATAGCTTTTTAGCATTGTTACTGGGGAATTGACGTTTTAAATCATTTAATTATTTTCTTTTAGTTATTTTTTGTAATTTTTTTATTTTTTTTATTTTTGTGATTTTGTTAAGATTTCTATTTTGTAATTTTTGTTTATTTTAATTATTTTTGTTTCTTGTTTATCTATATTTATTTTATTACTTTCTTTAAGTTGTTTAATTTATTTTTTATTTCTCTAATTTTTATTTATGATTTTGGTACACCTTTTAGTTCTTTAATTTATTTGTTGTTTTCATTTGTATATGTAGGGTGGGAGATCCATTGGGAATCAATCCGTACATTTCATAAATAAAATTAATAAATCTAAATAGTACTTAAAAAGAATGGATACTACAATTCGAGAGTTGTTACTAGAGCCACTAGCCTTTATTAGAACCATTAAACTTGAGATGCTTTACCAAAGAAAGTACAATGAAGGAGTATGCAATGCTACCGCCTCAATACATTTGGGTGAGGTAGCTAAGAATTATGGATTAAAAATATTCATTATTCCATATTGCTCTTATTTTATGAAATTCCTAATAAAGATATTTGGACTTTCATTTGGGATTTCTACTCAACTGTACAAACATTCTCTTTGCATGGGCTTAATGAAGACTAACTTAAAATGAGGTGTTTCTTATACACTCTCAAATTCCCTTTGTATGGGCTTAATGAAGATTAACTTAAAATGAAGTGTTTATCATACACTATTAAAGATAGGGCCAAGACTTAGCTAATGACTCTCCCACCATGTTTTTTGATAAATTTTGAGGGAGTCTACAATAAGTTTATGGAAAAAATACTATTCTCCTGAGAAAAATTCCAATTTGAGAACAAAAATTGGTATTTTTCTCAAATGGAAGGAGGGTCATTCCATGAAGCTTGGGATATGGTCAAATTATTTGTCACTTACATCAGAGCTTCTTACTGCAGTTGTAAAATAAAATTTTCCATGATGAGTTGACAATGCTGCAGGTATAGATATGGGGAAAAAGACAATTTTAAAGACTTATGATCGCTATGAGATGTTGGATGCTATAGACAAAGTAAGTTCAACTCCTAACTACTAAGAACACATAAACCAAGAGGTATATGGAGTTTATGGTATATATAGGAGATGATTTGCACAGTTTGACATAATTTATCACTTATAAACTTTAACTTTAGTCTAATTTTATTTATTTTTTATTGATTTTGGACTTTATTATTATTATTTAAATTTTATTGTAGATTTGAAGAAAATGAAGATAAAATTTTTTAGAAGCATATCATTTAAGGACTCTAAAATTTAAATAAAGATTGATTTAAATCAAATTTAAATTAATAAATTTTTAAATATATATATACATAGAGTTTTGGATTTATAGAGATATATATACCCTTAGGACGATACTTTTCTTATCACTTTCTCTTATATATATCTCTATAAATCCAAAACTCTTGTATATATATATTTAAAAATTTATTAATTTAAATTTGATTTAAATCAATCTTTATTTAAATTTGAGAGGCCTTAAATGATATGTGATAACTGTATTTTATACAGTGATTTACGTCTATTTTATTAATTATAATTGCTAGTTCTTTACATTTTTAGTTAATTTTTAATTAATTAAATTAATATTTAGTATTAGTTTTTAATAAATATATTTTCAAGTAAGTTAATAAATTTTAATAAAAAAGGGACTTAATTGCAATTATAAAAAGCTTAAAATTTAATTTGAATTAAAAGTTGGTGAAATTACAAATATCAAAAGATTAGAAGCTAATTTGAATTAAATTTGTGGTTTAAAATGCAATTAATGAAAATTGAATTTTCTACGTAGGAGAAGAAGGCCACTCGCACCATTCACAACGCCCAACACCCACTGTTCGATCGTCCAATAAATGGTCAAGATAGGGCACGTGACTTCCAGACGCGACAAGAGCGATTGAGCCGTATTCCTGAAGCACGTTGCTCGGCACGAGTGGGGCCCACCTTTTGCGCATGCTGGCGTGCATGGTGGGGCTCACGTGTCGGCTGTGCAGATTCTCTCCCTAGGTGTAACGCTGACCGTTGGATCTATTGAATAGTCCAGATTTAAAACGCGTGGAAGCCTGCTGTCGCGCAGTTCCAGCGTGATGAAATTGTGTGCGATGCGGTACAGATGATCACCATGCACCCGTTCTTTCCACCTAATGAAAGGCTGCCACGTGTCTAATGATATCACGTAGCCAATCAAGTGATGACACGTGGCTTGCGTAAAAAGAAAAAAAATCCGAAAAGCGCCGAATGTTTTTACGCGTGTGTTTATTTTAATTCCCCTATGTTTTGTTTGTCCCCTATTAGATGTATTGCGAAAAGAAAAGAAATAATAAAAAATAATAATGGGAGATATATTTTGTACGCGAGAAAAAGAGGGGAGTTTTGTTTTTTCGTTTTTGGTTCCCAGTTTTACATTTTTCTCTTCTCACCATTTTCTTTCAGTTTCTCTTTGCGTGTTCTCTACAACACGCAGAACCTTTATTTTATATTTTGATGTTGTATTTTCTTAGGAAATAGAGAGAAAGAAGACAACGAAGAAGAAGGAAAGGGGAGAATTTATTTTTCATTGAGGAATTGTGAAAGAGTTTTTCCTAATCTTTTTCTTTTAAATTTTATTTCTATGAAATGTGTGATTATTGTTGTGTTGTAATTTTAATTTCTGTTATGAACTAATTTATTTGTTCTAGGGTTGCAGTGTAGCTTGAATTAATTATTTTTGAATGATTTATGGAACGGTTTTAAGTTGTTTATTTTATCTGTGCTTAATGTTTTTAATTATCGAAAGATTAATTAATTGATTTGTGACACTTAAATAAACTTGGAAAATGCATTTTTGTGTATTGCTCATGATAGAATAACGTATATGTATAAGGGATAGGAATATTTTTTTTTGTATATGTAACTATTTGAGAACTTAGAACTTAATAAATCTGTTTGAATTTACCTCTCATAGGAATATAGTGAATTATTTTAAATGTGTCTGTATGGAGCTCGAAAGAGATATATGGATAAATTTAGGAGTTCTTGGTTGGCAACTTAAAATACTAGAACATAAATCAAGAGAAAATATAATGATTCAAGTGGATTAATTTGGTAAAACTGCAATCCTAGAATTTTCTTACAAATTGTTATAAAAATTAGTTAATCAAACTGCATCAAATTATCGAATGTTTGGATAAAATTAGGTTGAAATAATTTTAGTAATTAACGAACACTAGTAACAAATCTCTGTGGGAACGATATTTTACTTATCATATTATTACTTGTGATCGTGTATACTTGTACGTTTTATATTCTCTAAATGAGACAACAAGTTTTTGGCGCCGTTGCCGGGATTTGTTTTATTAGTTTTTGTTGATATTAATACAAATTAATCTGATTTTAGTTAAAAAAAATTTGTTTTATTGCTTATTGTTATTTGCTTAGATTTGTGTGTTTATTTATGTTATTATTTGCATTTTTACCTTTTTAGAGTTATTTTTCATATTTTTGGATAAAGTGGGACTTTGTATGCGACACATAAGAAATCTTGACATAGTCCCGTTAAATCTAGAAATTTAGAGAACTATTTTAAAATTAAAAAAAATAAAAATAAACAAGAAATCTCAAAACATCTAATTATGGATGAGGAAATTCCTGAAGTGGAGGAACCAAGATCTTTAAGAGATTATGCGGTGCCTTTGGTTGGCGGCATTCATTCAAGCATTAGAAGACCATCAATTCAAGCCAATAATTTTGAAATTAAGCCTGCAATCATTCATATGATTCAAACATCAGTTCAATTTGATGGTTTACCCCCTGATGATCCAAACTCCCATATTGCAAATTTTTTAGAGATTTGTGACACCTTTAGGCATAATGGAGTCACTGATGATGCTATTCGGTTGAGACTTTTTCCTTTTTCACTTAGGGATAAGGCAAAGAGTTGGTTGAATTCATTGCCATGTGGTTCTATCACTACTTGGGAGGATTTGGCTCAAAAAAATTTAGCCAAATATTTTCCACCGGCAAAGACTGCACAGATGAGGAATGAAATCACCACTTTTATGCAGTTCGACTCAGAGTCATTATATGAAGCTTGGGAGAGGTACAAGGAGCTACTTAGAAGATGTTCTCACCACGGATTACCGAAGTGGCTTCAAGTTCAAACATTTTATAATAGTTTGATTGGTCAAACTAGAAACATGATTGACGATGCAGCAGGTGGTGCTTTAATGGGGAAATCAATTGATGAAGCCTACAACTTATTAGAGGAAATGGCTTCAACTGCACAAGTATCCGCTTTGGTGAAAAAGATTGATGCTGGAATTCATGAGATTGATGCTATGATCGCTTTAACTGCACAAGTATCCGCTTTGGTGAAAAAGATGGATACTATGGGTATCCATTCTATTCAGAGTCCTTTTGTTGCATGTGAAATTTGCAATGGAAATCATGCGAGTGAGAGATGTCCTCATAACTCTGAATCTGTTAATTTTGTTTCCAATTATAATAGGAACCAAAACAATCAAAACAATCTCTATTCCAACACTTACAATCGAGGGTGGAAGAATCACCCTAATTTTTCTTGGAGTAATAATCAAGGCCAATCATCTTCTATGAAGCCCACTCATCCACCGGCTTTTCATAATCAAGTCCCACAACAAGAGAGAAAGCCTTCACTAGAAGATATGTTTGCTCAATACATGGCTAAGAATGAGACTATTCTCCAGAATCAGACAACATCTATTAGAAATCTCAAAGTTCAATTGGGTCAAATAGCTACTACTGTCAACAACCGCCCTCAAGGAGTTTTACCTAGTGATACCGAAGTAAATCCAAAACGGGAAGGAAAAGAGCATTGTAAAATAGTTACATTGAGAAGTGGAAAAGAGTTAGAAGGAATACACAAGCCCATTTCTCCACCAACTCTTATTGTTGAAGCTATTGACCCAGAAAAATAAGAGAAAGCTGATGAAAGGGTCAAAGAGAATGAATTAATAGAGAATCCTGTAATAAAACCATTTTTAGATAACCTCAAGCCTTATAATCCACCAATTCCATTTCCTCAGTGCTTCCACAAGAAAAATCTGGATAAACAGTTCTCCAAGTTTCTTGAAGTATTTAAGAAACTTCATATTAACATTCCTTTTGCTGATGCCTTGGAGCAAATGGCCAATTATGTGAAATTTATGAAAGACATTTTGTCTAAGAAGAGAAGGTTAGGTGATTTTGAGACGGTTGCTCTCACAGAGGAGGGTAGTGCCATCCTTCAGAAGAAGCTACCACTTAAGCTTAAGGATCCAGGAAGTTTCACCATTCCTTGTTCTATTGGTGAGAAATTTTTTGGTAGAGCTCTATGCGATCTCGGTGCAAGCATTAATTTGATGCCACTATCCATCTATTAGAGACTTGGATTAGGAGAAGCACAACCGACCACTGTGACTCTTCAACTTGCAGATAGGTCTTTGAAACACCCAAGAGGCATTATAGAGGATGTGCTTGTCAAGGTTGACAAGTTTATCTTTCCTGCAGATTTCATAATTCTTGACATGGAGGAAGATAAAGAAATTCCTATTATTCTGGGGAGACCATTTTTAGCAACTGGTAGGACTTTGATTGATGTTCAAAAAGATGAGCTTACCATGAGAGTTCAAGACCAAGAGGTAACTTTCAATGTCTTTAAAGCTATGAAATTTCCAAGAGAATCCGATGATTGCTTTAGAGTTAACATGGTGAATGCATTAGTTGAAAGCAATTTCAGGGAAAACTTAAGTACTGATGCTTTGGAACTTGCACTTGTGAATGACAATATTATTGACAACTTTGATTCTATTGAATATCTCAAGTTACTTGAAGCATCTCCACAGCTTTTTAGTCCTCAAATTGAAGAAGAGGCATCACAAGTTGCAACACCATCTAAGTTTACCTATGTGAAGCCATCTATGGAACGGAAACCATTATTAGAGCTTAAGCCATTGCCTAACCATCTAAGGTATGCTTATTTGGGTGAAATTTCTACCATGCCTGTGATTATTTTAGCATCTCTAGATGAAGATCAAGAAAAGAAGTTGTTAAGAGTGTTGAGAAATTACAAGCTAGCATTAGGGTGGTCTATAGCTGACATTACAGGAATTAGCCCTTCACTATGCATGCACAAGATCTTGTTTGAGGAAGATTTCAAGCCTACTATTGAGCATCAACGTCGTTTGAATCCAATCATAAAGGTGGTAGTGAAAGACGAAATCATTAAGTGGTTAGATGCATGTATTATCTATCATATTTCAGATAGCTCTTGGGTCAACCCAATTCATTGTGTTCCGAAGAAAGGAGGAATTACAGTGGAGGCTAATAGAAATAATGAGCTGATTCCCACAAGGAAAGTGACGGGTTGGCGGGTATGCATGGATTATCGGAAGCTCAACAAGGCCACTCGAAAGGATCATTTTCCTCTTCCATTTATTGACCAAATGCTAGACAGATTGGCAGGACATTCTTTCTATTGTTTCTTGGATGGATATTCTGGATACAACCAAATTGCTATCGCGCCTGAGGATCAAGAGAAGACCACTTTCACTTGTCCATATGGAACTTTTGCTTTCCGAAGAATGCCGTTTGGACTTTGTAATGCCCCAGCCACTTTTCAAAGGTGTATGATGGCTATCTTCTCAAACATGGTGGAAAATTTTATTGAGATATTTATGGATGAATTCTCAGTGTTTGGAGATTTATTTGATATGCGCTTACATAACCTTTCTTTGGTCCTACAAAAATGTGAATAAACAAACTTGGTTTTAAATTGGGAAAAGTGCCACTTCATGGTAGAAGAAGGTGTTGTTCTCGGCCATCTAATTTCGTCCAAAGGAATTGAAGTGGATAGGGCAAAGATTGAAACCATTGAGAAACTACCGCCTCCAACATCGGTGAAAGGAATTAGAAGTTTTCTTGGTCATGCAGGATTCTATAGGCGATTCATAAATGATTTTTCCAAGATATCTAAGCCTCTTTGCAACCTTTTGGAGAAAGATACAAAATTCACATTTGACGAAGATTGTTTTGAAGGTTTCTGGGTTTTGAAAGAAAATTTTATCACGGCTCCCATCATTATTGCACCAGATTGGAATCTACCTTTAGAGCTCATGTGTGATGCGAGTGATTTTGCGGTATGAGCTATTTTAGGATAACGAAAAAAGAGAGTTTTCCATGCCATATACTATGCCAACAAAACTTTGACCGAAGCTTAACTAAATTTTGCTACCACTGAAAAAGAATTACTTGCTGTTGTATATGCTTTTGAAAAGTTTTGATCTTACCTAATCGGCACTAAGGTGACAGTTTATACGGATCATTATGCTATAAAATATCTTATGGCTAATAAAGATGCAAAACCGAGATTGATTAGATAGATCCTCCTACTGCAAGAATTTGATTTGGAGATCAAGGATAAGAATGGAACCGAAAATCAAGTGGCTGATCATCTATCGAGATTGGAGAATAATGATGGAGCTGTGGACAAGACTATCATTGGTGAGACTTTTCCTGATGAGCAACTATTTTCCTTTGATCATAGAAGTATGCCATGGTACGCAGACTATGTTAATTACATCGTAAGCAATGTGCTCCCACCTGAAATATCTTTCCAACAGAAAAAAAATTCTTACACGATGTTAAGTACTATTTATGGGATGAGCCTTGATGAGCGAAATCGGGATTGCCGATCTTGCCAATACTTTGGTTTTATATTTATAAAACTCTCGCAAGTGCAAGAATCATTTCGTAGAAAATGATAAGTATACTCCCAAGGTTGATCTAAGGAAGGAATGTATGTGGTTTTTAATTTATTATTCAAACTTTTAAAAACGAAATTAAATGCTAAACATCCTGTCACGATATTTTGGGTTTTGTGTTTTTAATCTACTAACATAAAAATAAACATAGATTCAATAAGCATTTATGCAAATTTTATCTTTTATAAATAGTGGAGTATTTATGGATATAATAACTAAGTTAATTATGCTTGCTCATATTATCTAGGTTATTAAAAATATGAATTGATATTTATTGATTCTCCCTTTTTTGTATGAATACCACCTTTGGTGGGGTTAGATATTCTTTGTTAAATAAACAAATCAATTAACACCTATGGGTGGTTGATAACTAATTTGGTTAATTAAATTAATTCCTTTTTCTAAGAGATTGAAAATGAACCATTTAAATGCCACCTTTGGTGGGGTTAGACAGTTTAAACTTTATTCAAGGTGTCCAAATTAAACCTAATAATTTAGTTATCCGAGTACTAACTTTCAATTTTTAAAACTACTACTGAAAACATGTTGTCAATACATTTTCAGATAATAATTCTTATAAAAACTTTTGAAATAGAGCTTCACTCTAACTAGCAGGCGTTATTGCAACAAATAAAAAGAGCACTACTCTAAATCGGATCGGATAACTAAACCTTAAAATCTAATTTTGATTTAAGTTTGTAATGAAAAATAATATATTTCTACTCAACATTCTTAATATAAAATCTTGAATAAAAAATAAAATCATTTCATTTGAGAGATTTTTACCTATTTAATATTTCGCAAGCATAACAACGTTATTATTATATCATGTTTACAAATAGCTAGCGCAGTTAAATTTAATCACGGACAAATTAAATATAACATGTAAGAATAAAGCATAAAAAATAGCTATGCAAAGAAAATAAAATCATACAGTGCTCGATGCCATTCCGTTGCTAGAAAACCTCGAGCGGAATTTGCACTCCCATTTATTGAATCAAAAGCTAATAAATTACAAAAACATAACTAGTTCTTCCCAAAAAGGGAAGAACTCTAAACTAAGAAAAACTAACTAAAACATAAGAAAAACTAAAAAAGCGTAAAAACTAAGAAATGGAGAGAAAGAAGAGAGTTATAGTGTGTTTTGAGGTGTGTTTTTGAAGTGAAGGGAAGGGTATTTATAGGTGAGGATGGAGAGAAAAAATGAGTAAAAAAATGTTAAAAAAATGTAAAACGCATAATGGAAATCTGAGGTCATTAATAGCGTCGACATGATGTCATGTGAGGCTAAGCGTGAAAAATGGGCGAACAGGCGTTGGGCGCGGAGGAGAGTGTAGGACAGCTAGCGTTGTGTGTGTCGTTGCAGCGGCCTGTGACGTGAACATGGAAGCATGGCGTAGTAGCAACGAGCAGCGCGATTTCCATCGTTTTGACATTTTTGACCTTTTCGACCCATTTTGTCCAATTTTTCCATGTTTGTTGACCTTTTCCCACTTATTTATTAATATATTTGTGATGTACTGCTTCAAGTATTCCTCTTTGAGTCTTTAAATTGTGTTTTTTAAGCCAAAATACTGAAAAACAATAAAAATACTAGTGATTCGAAAAAGATAAATTTATATAAATATATGATAAAACATATAAATATATATATTTTTAATCAATTAATGTACATAAAATAATGGTTATTTTAGTGCTTTTTGAGCACTTATCACAACCCCTAACCAGCTTCTTGCTAGTCTCTTAGCAAGAGAAGTGATAAAAACTAAAAATTAAACTATCCTAAATCACTGCATTGAAAGCAGTTGCATTTAGCCTGTCTGACAAGCGTTAAACCCCTAGGTTGCCCTAGTGGACGAGCTTGAGTCTCGTGAGGATTTTCAGTAATAATACCCACAAAGATTGAACTAAATGTAAAAAATAAAAACAATCAAATCAAAAATTAAAATTACAACAAAATCAAAAATTAATTTAAGAATAAAAGAAAACAGCATATCACAAAAATGTTTCTTACTTTTTAATCTCTTTTAAGATCATAATTAAAATCTCAAGCATAAGTTATTTTAATCTCTTTAAACAATCATGATTTTATTATAATAATTAGTCAAAAATCATTTTCATATTTCTTATGAAAAATGTATCAATTTAATTTTACCCAATTTCAGTGTCATGAATCAGAATTCCCTTCAACTCTATTCCTCACAAGCCAATACTCTCGAAACACTGAATCCTGGGTTGAAACACTAAATACTATTTTATATGCGAAAGAGTTGATGTATAGAAATGAACTAATATGTTCGCATATGTATAAAGAATAAAGGCTCAAAGTGTTATTTTAACATTGATCTCATGAAAGGAATCAAATGTATAAATTATAAAGATATCATATATAAAAATTATTTTCATGCATAAATCAAACTCATTAAGAAAGAATTTCAAGATATATGCCTTTTACAAATGAAGAGAGTGTAATGACTTTTTAGGAAATTATTTCCTATATCTTTCTTTTGTAATTAACCTTTACTCACAACTTTGTAGGCAATGTGGGTTATAGTATGTAGATTATACTATATATTCTTTATATCTCTATTTTTTTTCTGAAGATATTTCTCAATATATGTATTTTAGAGAGTTAACCCCATGTACAGATTGTATTTTTTTTTTGAATTTTGGTGAGTGGTTAATTTTGTGGCTTTTCTATTTGATCTTGGTTTAGGTAACCCGAGATATGTCTTTTTTTTGTAGCAGTCATGCATGAATGAGATATAAGCATATACTATCAATTTCTACTCAAATCATTTAATCTAAGCAAAAATAATAATAAAAAATATATGATACTCTATTAAGATGAGAACAAATTCATACATTCAATGCTAATACCTATAGAGATCATTTAAAAATTTGAAGAAATAAGAAATGTGTTTGGAGTAGAAAAAATATATATTTCACTCTGAATAAAGGAAATTAGGCTCAAATTATATCTCACAAAGGTAGTCTCCACTAAAAAAAATTCATAAACACCGATTTTAGGTTTAATATAATTTCTACATCTTATCAAGAAATACTAGTTATGACAAAAACTAACTAATTATCAAAAAATAATTACAAAATATTTCATGATATGTTTTCAAAAATTAATCTAACAGTACAAAAGACCTAACTATTTACTTAAATTTGATTTAAAGAAATGATAAATTTTTGTGAATTTTTTTTTAATTCCAAAAATTACTAAATCACACAAAATAGAAATAAAACCAAACACAAAAAATGAAAAAGTATATTTTTTTATTTTTAAAATTTTTTATTTTTTTTATTTTTAAATTGTTAAAACTTTTTTTTAATTAAGCATGGTAACTTTTCACGACCCCCAAAATAGAACTTACATTGTTCTCAATGTAACAACTGTAAATTAAAGATAAAGAGAAAAGAGAAGAAAGATTACCTATTTCTTGAGAAAGTGCAAGTAGTAATGGAAAATGCAGGTGCATCCATCATATTCATCATTAAAGTGTATACAGACAGATCGTTGTGAACTTCTAACATCTCAACATATATTTTTAGTTTTAACAATTTAAAAATTATTCACATGTAATTAAAATGAAATAAACAATAAAATTAAGTAAATAAAATAAATAAAAGAAAATTACCTAAAATGATGAGTTGCCTCCATCCAAATAGCCAGTTTAACGTCTTATGCAAGCGTGGCAGGATTGCATTTTAAGTAAACTCAATGTCCCCTCATCGTTGAGTCAATCAAACCTTCAGGTAAAGGGTTGCTCTACCTATACTTTTTCGATCATACCTATTGATTTTCAAATTTCTTTTTGTACTTAAAACTAGGCGTACTTTGTGCAGTTTTAGATAACTCACGTCTAGTGCAAATCAAATAATTAAGTCATTAAAAACACAATTGTACCTAGATCAAACAAAGCAACTGCTTGCTAGATTGTAATTAAAACTTTAAAATTTTGGAGATAGTTCATAAATTTTTTTGTTTTTTTGTTTTAAAAAAATAACATAATCGATGTTAACCAAGAAGTGCTCCAGGAAAGAATGGTGGTGCAAAGGTTCTTTAAAAACCATCATCTGAACAACGTTCTCCCAGGAAAGACTAAATAACTGCAAGCTTCCAAGAACTAAATCTCGCAAAGCAGAACTCCCTTAGATCTTTACTTTTCATGTTATTAAGTTAAATTAAATAAAAATTTAAGTTAATGAAAATCTAAGTTAATTAAGTTTAAAGAAAAGGTTAATTAAGTTAAGTGAATTAAAAAATCTAAGTTAATTAAGTTAAGTTAAAAAAATCTAAGTTAATTAAGTTAGTAAAAAAAAGGTTAATTAAGCTAAGTGAAGAAAAAAAATAAGTTAATTAAGTTAAGTGAAAAAAAAAGTTAATTAAGTTAAATGAAGTAAAAAAAAAATTAATTAAGTTAATGAAAATTTAAGTAAAAACCTAAGTTAATGTTAAAAACAATCTAAGTTAATTAAGTTAGTAAAAAAAACTAAGTTAAGTAAGTTAAATAAAAATCAAGAAGAAAAAAATAGCTAAAGAAAGAAAAATAAAAAATAATAAAATAAAATAAAATTGAAAAAGGTAAAAGAAAATAAAAAAAAATTATGATTTAAAATAAATAAAAGAAATAGTAAAAATTAAACTCAAAAAATTAAAATTTTGGTTTTTTTTTTGTTTTTTTTTTATTTTTTTTATTTTTTTTATTTTGTCTTTATTTATTTATTTGTTTGTTTTATTTTTTAACTTAAAGGTTTTGAAATGTTTTTTTTAATTATTTTTACTATTCATGAACGGTAAAACTTTTTTTTTAATTCAAATTTTAAATTTCTAAATTATTTTATTATTCACGCTACAATTTTTATTTAAATTATTTTTATTTTTACTATTCATTAACCGTAAAAACTTTTTACTTCAAATTTCAAATTTCTAAATTATTGTACTATTCACGCTACAATTTTTTTAATTTTTATTTTTTTTTTAATTTTTTTTTTATTTCTTATGAAATTTGAAATTTGATTAAATGGTTTATTTTTTTTATTTTTTTACAAAAAAAAATAACAATTATTTACACCACAAAAATATTTTTAAAATTTTGATAAATAAATTAAAAACGTTATTCCTTATAAGCAATGGCCACGCTAAAAACTTGATGAGCGAAATCAGGGATTAGATCCGCTAATACTTTGGTTTTATATTTATAAAACTACGCAATCTACGAATCATTTCGTAGAAAATGATAAGTATACTCGAGTCGATCTAAGGAAGGAATGTATGTGGTTTTTAATTTATTATTCAAACTTTTAAAAGCGAAATTAAATGCTTTAGCGTCCGTCGCGATATTTTGGGTTTTGTGTTTTTAATCTACTAATATAAAAATAAACATAGATTCAATAAGCATTTATGCAAATTTTATCTTTTATAAATAGTGGAGTATTTATGGATATAATAACTAAGTTAATTATGCTTGCTCATATTATCTAGGTTATTAAAAGTATGAATTGATATTTATTGATTCTCCCTTTTTTATATGAATACCACCTTTGGTGGGGTTAGATATTCTTTGAGGTGTGTTTTGAAGTGAAGGGAAGGGGGGTATTTATAGGTGAGGATGGAGAGAAAAAATGAGGAAAACAATGTTAAAAAATGTAAAAACGCATAATGGAAATGCGAGGGTCATTAATAGCGTCGGCGTGGCATCAGAAGCGGCCTGCACGTGAAAAATGGGGCGAAAAGGCGTTGGGGCGCAGCGGAGGGCCGTTGGGCACCGCGCTGCGCGAGGAAATTGTCATTCTTGTGACTCGGCTTGTGGCGTGAACGTGGTCTGTGAGCAATGATAGCGATTTCCATCGTTTTGATATTTTTGACCTTTTCGACCCATTTTGTCCAATTTTTCCATGTTTGTTGACTTTTTCCCACTTATTTATTAATATATTTGTGATGTATTGCTTCAAGTATTTCTCTTTGAGTCTTTAAATTGCGTTTTTAAGCCAAAATACCTGAAAAACAATAAAAATACCTGTGATTCCGAAAAAGACAAATTTATATAAATATATGATAAAACATATAAATATATATATTTTTAATCAATTAATGTACATAAAATCATGGTTATTTTAGTGTTTTTTGAGCACTTATCAAGCCTTAATTGTTTAAGCATTGTGCAGATCAAATTATTAGAAGGTGTGTCCCAAAGGAAGAAAATGAAAATATACTTAAACATTGTCATTCTTCAGCCTATGGGGGCCATTTTGGAAGAGAAAGAACAATGGCTAAGGTTCTTCAATCTGGTTTTTACTGGCCAAATCTGTTTAAAGATGCACATTTCTTTGTCTCACAATGTGACAGGTGCCAAAGAGTTGGTAACATTTCTAAGAAATACGAGATGCCTCTGTTGTCTGTTTTGCAGAACATAAAATCGTGCAAGTATACACGGTCACAAGTAATAAAGATTTGTAAGTAAAGTATCGTTCCCACAAAGATTTGTTACTATAGTTTGTTGAGTACTAAAATTGTATCGCTTTGATTTTATCCAAAACAATCTTTGATTTAGAAAAATACGAAAAGAGTTAACAAAATAAAAGAAATCTAGGATTGCAATTTTTCACCAAACTAATCCACTCAAATCTTGTTATTTTCTTCTGATTTATATTTTTTAGTACATTTAATTTGTCAACCGAAAACTTCTATTTTTATCCATACATCTCTTCCGAGCTCCGTATAGACACACCTCGTTAAATTAATTCACTGTATCTCTATGAGAATTAAATTCAATAAGATTCATTAAGTTCTAAGTTCTCAAATGGTCACACATACAATTAAGGTATATTCCTATCCTTCATCATACATGTCATTCTATTTACGAGCAATACACACACAAATGCCTCTTCCAAGTTTATTTATGTGCCACAGATCGTTTTGATAAGATTCGTAAATAATCAAAAAGAATTAAGCAAAAAATAGAGTGAACAAATCGAACGTCTTATAAATCTATCAAAAATAATTAAAATCAAAGCTTCATAAATTTAGATCAAATGCAATCCTAGAAAAATTAAATTACTTCATTAAATTAAAATAAAAATTACAACAGATATAGAAAAATAAGATGAAGAAGAAGGAAAATTAAAAAATCACATAGAAAAAATATTTGGCACACGCAGAACATAACAAAAGCCAAAAAATGGCTTCTGCGTGTTCTGCAGTCCAAAACTGAACAAGACAAAAAATCTAAACTGAACTCTAAAAAAAAAACTCTTAACTCTATCATAATATCACCTATTTATAGCACAAAAAAATACATTAAAAATATTAAAATACATACACGCGTAACAATTTGTATCGAAAATAAAACCCCGACATTCCCCTTAAAATCCACGGTCATGCGAAAATCGAAACCTTATTTTAATTCACGCGTGAGACAAGGAGCCGTTTCTGCATTTTTTAATTCATTTTTGCATGCCACGTGTCAATGCATTATTCACTGAAATAAATGGTGGGACACGTGGCAGCATATAATTGCATAGCAAGGACGGGTTCACGGAGAATTGCCGCACCGAATTGCAGCGCGAAAAAGATGGGAGACAACGGCTGCAATGCGGGCTTAATCCTGCGCTTTCGCCCTCATTGTAACATGCCGCATGTCAAAAAATGATTTGCGAATAGATAAAATGGGACACGCGGCATATTATGGTTCGTGGAATAACCGGGCGCACATGGATCGACTGCACGGGAAAAAGGGCGTGCGAAGGTGGGGGACAGCAGCTGGACGCGTCAGATAGGTGGGTCCCACCAGCACGCCGGCCTTCCCGGCAAGTGGGCCCCAGTCGGGTGTCGAGCCACGTGAAAAATAAAGATCTCCACCCACTCGCTTTGGTCGAGTGTGATAGGGACGCATAAATCTCAGTCGTTTCTTCTTTGATCGGACGGTCCACGTTTCACGCGTGGAGATTAGCGCGTGGATTCTTCTTACCTGCGCAGAAAATTACACTTTCATTAATTGCATTTTGGCACACAAATTTAATCCAATTACATTTTCAAACTTTCTTTAATTACAGTTAAACCCTTTTCAAAATTTAATTTAAATTTTCAAACTTTTAATAGTTGAAATTAAGCCCAAATTTAATATAAATTACATTTTCAACTTTTATAAATTGTAATTAAGAACTCTATTATTTGAAATTATATTTGTGGACATAAATTGGAAAATAAGTAGGATTTCGATTCAAATTGTTTAATTTTATTAAAAATGTATTTCTTAACACAAAATGTAAATATTAATTTATTTAACTAAAATTAAACAAAAATGTCAAGAACATAGAAATTATCATTAATAAAATTGACGAAAATAACTATAAAAAATACAGTTACCAGCCTCTAAACAACATTCTTAAGGTAGAAATATTTGATGTTTGGGGAATTGATTTCATGGGGCCTTTAATCTCTTCCTACAACAACCTCTACATTCCGGTTGTTGTGGATTATGTTTCTAAGTGGGTAGAAGCAATTCCCTTGCCTACCAATGATTCCAAAGTGGTGTTGAATTTTCTAAAGAAAAACATTTTTACTCGTTTTGGCACCCTAAGGGCAATCATAAGCGATGTGGGAACTCATTTTTGCAACAAATCTTTTGAAACCCTCCTTGCCAAATACGGTGTCACTCACAAGATCGCAACTGCTTACCATCCTCAAACAAGTGGACAAGTTGAGATATCAAATAGAGAGGTGAAGAGGATTTTGGAGAAGACGGTAAATCCTTCAAGGAAGGATTGGTCTAAGAGGTTGGGTGATGCACTCTGGGCATACCGAACAGCATATAAGATACCCATTGGGGATGTCCCCATATCGGTTGGTTTTTGGGAAAGCTTGTCATCTCCCGGTTGAATTAGAGCACCATGCGTATTGGGCTATCAAGAATTTAAATTTTGATTTAGGAGACACTGGCGAAAAATGTCTCCTACAACTCAATGAGATGGATGAGATTCATTTACACGTATATGAAAATGCTAAGATTTATAAGGAAAAGATGAATAGGTGGCATGACAACAAAATCTTGCATCGACACTTTGAACCAGGACAGAAAGTATTGCTCTTCAATTCTCGTTTGAAGTTCTTCTCAGGAAAACTAAAATCTAAGTGGTCAGGGCCTTTCATTATTACCAAAGTACACCCATATGGAGTTATTGAGATTAAAGGTGAAGAATCACAAAATAACTTCCAAGTGAATAGGCAAAGACTCAAACATTATTGGGGGGTGACATTGATCATCAAAAGTCCACCATTTTCTTATCTAATCCAACCTAAAGCAAGGAAAAAGGCAGTCAAGCTGATGACTCTAAATCAAGCGCTTCTTGGGAGGCAACCCATGTGTTTTAGTTTTTATTTATTTATTTATTGTATTTTAGAACATGTATTAGTTGCATATTTCTTCATTCTGTTATTTTGTTTTGATAGGTGCAAGTCGGAGGAGGTAAAAAGACTTTGGATTTCAATCTCACAAGCCAACTTACCAACCAGGAAGTTTCTTTAAACCCATCTCATATGTTCTTTAATGTTAACACATTGAGGACAATGTATATATTAAGTTTGGGGGTGGGAGATATATTGAACTTAATTGAAATATTTTCTAGGTGTTCTTGCTTGTGAGAAATTTTATTTTGTTTGGTTAATTGAAGATATTTTGCTATGAATAGTGATTTATTTTTATTTCTTCGATTTAAATGATGCATATCTCCTTGAAAAATTTGAATATTGTCTAGGTTATGAATAAATTTTACGTATGTTTCATTTTTACAAGAATAAATATTCATGAGCACTAGTCTTGATTTTTGAGTTGCTATGATAATTTAGAGAAGGTTTATGTGAGTATGGAATTCGTTTGATATTTGTGGTGTCACAGTTCTTAGAATTTGTTTGATTTTCTCTCAAGGCAAAATTATAGATAACATTTAAACTAAGAAAATGATTTAGGCCATCTTTAGATCGTTTGAGCATTTCTATCTACCTTCACATGCTTTATCCTTAGAATACCCCTTTGAGCTTCAAAGTTTTTATATATATTTTTATCTCATTTCCAAAGCCTTCATGAAAATATATATATATATATATATATATATATATATATATTTTTTTCTTATCTCACTAATAGTTGACAATTGTTAGTAAATATTTAAAGATATATCGAAATGAAAAAGAGGATATTGAAAAAAAAGAAAAAAATGTGTTGAAAAAAAGGAAAAAAAAAGAAATAGAAAAAAATGATGAAAAGAAAAGGAACGAAAAAAATGATTATTGTATGTGATGATGAATCCCAAATTGGGAAGTATTTATTATGATGATAGAAGGTATCTTTTTCAATCCTAAAATGTTATGTTTGGGAAAAGTTTTGAGCTAAATATGATCATTTGTACTACCTTTACCTAAGCCATACATTACAAGCTTGATAAAGTCCTATTGATTTTTGGTTGTGTTTGTCTACATTAGCGGAGAGAGGAAAGAAAAATAAACTTATGAGATTTGTGATTTCATTAAAATATGTTTGATTTTATATTTGCATAAACTGATCCGGATTGCATATGATGAAATATGAAAAGACTTCACACACACTAAAATTCATTGTGAAAATGTAATATATTTTTAAATTGATTTTGATACTTAGATAAAATTCTTTTATTTCTTTGAGTTATGTAATTTGGAACGACTAAAAAGAAATATTTTGAAAATCACTATTTTAAATGCAGTTATCTTTGTTTTATTTCTTTCATTTTGCTCGAGGACTATCAAAAATCTAAGTTTGGGGTGTGATAACTGTATTTTATACAGTGATTTGCGCCTATTTTATTAATTATAATTGCTAGTTCTTTACATTTTTAGTTAATTTTTAATTAATTAAATTAATATTTAGTATTAGTTTTTAATAAATATATTTTCAAGTAAGTTAATAAATTTTAATAAAAAAAGGGACTTAATTGCAATTAATAAAAGCTTAAAATTTAATTTGAATTAAAAGTTGGTGAAATTGCAAATATCAAAAGATTAGAAGTTAATTTGAATTAAATTTGTGGTTCAAAATGCAATTAATGAAAATTAAATTTTCTATGCAGGAGAAGAAGGCCACTCGCACCATTCACAACGCCCAACACCCACCGTTCGATCGTCCAATAACGGTCAAGATTTGGCACGTGACTTCCTGACGCGACAAGAGCGATTGAGCCGGTATTCTTGAAGCACACTGCTCGGCATGAGTGGGGCCCACATATCGCGTATGATGGCGTGCATGGTGGGGCTCACGTGTCAGCTGTGCAGATTCTCTCCCTAGGCGTAACGCTGACCGTTGGATCTATTGAACGGTCCAGATTTAAAACGCGTGGAAGCCTGCTGTCGCGCACTTCTAGCACGATGAAATCGTGTGCGACGCGGTACAGATGATCACCATGCGCCTGTTCTTTCCACCTAATGAAAGGCTTCCACATGTCTAATGATATCACGTAGCTAATCAAATGATGACACGTGGCTTGTGTAAAAAGAAAAAAAATTCAAAAAGCGCCGAACGTTTTTACGCGTGTGTTTATTTTAATTCCCCCATGTTTTGTTTGTCCCCCATTACATGTATTGCGAAAAGAAAAGAAATAATAAAAAATAATAATGGGAGATGGGGGATATATTTTGTACGCGAGGAAAAGAGGGGAGTTTTGTTTTTTCGTTTTTGGTTCCCAGTTTTACATTTTTCTCTTCTCACCATTTTCTTTCAGTTTCTCTCTGCGTGTTCTCTACAACACGCAGAACCTTTATTTTATATTTTGATGTTGTATTTTCTTAGGAAATAGAGAGAAAGAAGACAACGAAGAAGAAGGAAAGGGAAGAATTTATTTTTCATTGAGGAATCGTGAAAGAGTTTTTCCTAATCTTTTTCTTTTAAATTTTATTTCTATGAAATGTGTGATTATTGTTGTGTTGTAATTTTAATTTCTGTTATGAACTAATTTATTTGTTCTAGGGTTGTAGTGTAGCTTGAATTAATTATTTTTGAATGATTTATGGAACGGTTTTAAGTTGTTTATTTTATCTGTGCTTAATGCTTTTAATTATCGGAAGATTAATTAAT
This sequence comes from Hippophae rhamnoides, assembly GCA_033030585.1. NCBI lineage: Eukaryota > Viridiplantae > Streptophyta > Magnoliopsida > Rosales > Elaeagnaceae > Hippophae > Hippophae rhamnoides. The sequence goes on along the minus strand of CM065437.1, from coordinate 18,010,660 downwards.
TGATCTGTGACACTTAAATAAACTTGGAAAATGCATTTTTGTGTATTGCTCATGATAAAATAACGTATATGTATAAGGGATAGGAATATATTTTTATTGTTTGTGTAACTATTTGAGAACTTAGAACTTAATAAATCTGTTTGAATTTAATTCTCATAGGAATATAGTGAATTATTTTAACGAGATGTGTCTGTATGGAGCTCGGAAGAGATATATGGATAAATTTAGGAGTTCTTGGTTGACAAATTAAAATACTAGAACACAAATCAAGAGAAAATATAATGATTCAAGTGAATTAATTTGGTGAAACTGCAATCCTAGAATTTTCTTACAAACTACTATAAAAATTAGTTAATCAAACTGCATCAAATTATCGAATGTTTGGATAAATTAGGTTGAAATAATTTTAGTAATTAACGAACATTAGTAACAAATCTCCGTGGGAATGATATTTTACTTATCATATTATCACTTGTAATCGTGTATACTTGCACGTTTTATATTCTCTAAATGAGACAACAATATGCTTCTAAAATTTTGGATATTAATTTTCTTCAAATTTGTAATAAAATTTAAATAATAATAATAAAGTTCAAATCAATAATAAATAAATAATATTAGACTAAAGTTAAAGTTTATAGGTGATAAATTATGTCAAACTGTGTAAGTCATCAATAGGCATGATGCTAACGTCTGCTCTATTACAGGTACTAGTTAGGAAATTAATCTTATGGATGGGTACTAGCCTAGATCGAGAAGTGATCCTTGTTCTAACACCTATAATTATAGGAGGATAAGTCATCCTAATTTCTCATAGAAAGCAAATATTAACCCTACCTTATGGCCAAAACCAAAGGCAAGGTCCAAATTTAAACCAAAACATACCACCCTATCCACTTAATCTACCAACCTTTGAGGATAACATGAACGATTTTATTCAAGTAAGTAGAGATAACCACATGAAAAATAATCAAAATTTGGAATTTTTAGAGGCATCTACTAAGAGGGTGGAAGGATAAGTTGGGTAATTAGCTGAGAAAATGCAAAGATAGGAGAAAGGGAAGCTTCCCAGTCAATCTGAACAAGATCAGGCTATTACAATCCTTTGGAATGGTAAGGTTTTAAATGAAGATTTTCCTAAATAATTTAATGATTTTTTAATAATGTTGGAAACACATGTGGATGCAAGTAGCATTCAAGGAAGATATAAACATAAATGATACAATTGCAAAGCCTTCGAGGGGATTTAAAGAGACTCATCTAACCCACCTATATTGCACAAGGTACCTGAATCATACCGACAGCCCGTACCATTCCCACACTGTCTTATGGACATGAAATAGGATAAGTATTTTTTTTTATTTAATATACTTTGTAAGGTTAACATTAATTTACCTCTCTTAGATGTCATTAGAAATGTGGCATCCTATGCTATTTTTTTAAGGAATTGAACCCTAGAAGGAGAAAGTATGAAGTTAATGAAAGATTGACTATATGAGAAGTTCCTAGTGCAATAATTCAACAAAACTTCCACCAAAATTGAAGATCTAGGTAGTTTTAATATTAATATTACTATGGGGAATAAAAATATGGTTAAGGTTATGGTGCAAGTATTAATCTTATACCTGATTCAATATACTTGCAACTAGGTTTAGGGAGTTAAATCCTACAACCATGTCCCTTCTATTAGTTGATAGGTCTGTCAAATATCCTAAGGGCATGGTTGGGGATTTCATTATACAGGTAGATAAACTAATAATACTTGTTAATATTATTGTAATGGGTATGCATGAAAACCCATCCATAGACAAGTAGACAACTATTATTTTTGGTAGGCCATTCATGGACACTACCAAGACTATTATTAATGTCTATAATGAGAGATTAACTATGACAATATTGGGAGAGACTGTGTATTTTAAAGTTTTTGATTCCTCTTCTATTCCTTCTATTTGTATTATTGATGAGTGTTCATCTATTGATTGTATGGATACACTTACTCATAACACTTTTTTTGCAGAATGAGATAAGGTTAAACTTCAATATGCTTTAACTATTGATAAGATATATGAAGATTTAGAAGATGAAACTAAAGGGTACCATAAAATGTTAGATAGTGCTGAATTAATAGAAGACCCTAGTACACCCTTAGATCTACCTAGGACCCTACTAAGGGAATAGAACATTCCACCTAAGTTGGAGCTGAAAGAGTTATCTAAGCACCTTATAGAGGGAGGGGGAGGGAGACATATTCGGTCATTATTTCTTCTACTTTAATCCTAATTCCAAAAGAAAATCTAATGAGATAGCTTAAGAAATTCAAGAAAGCTATAACTTGGAGTATTTTATATATTATAGGTATTAGTCCAATTATGTATATGAATAAGATTAATTTAGATGACAATATTAAACCTGTGAAAGAATTCTAAAGAAAACTTAACCCAATTATGCAAGAAGTAGTGAAAAATAAAATTTTAAAAATTTTAGAGGGGGGAATTATTTCTGCTATTTTTGATAGCAAGTGGGTTAGTCTAGTGCATGTGTGCTCAAGAAATTTAGAATTATCTTGGTAAGAAATGATAAGAATAATTTAGTACCTACTAGAATCATCACGGGATAAATGATGTGTAGTCAAATGTTAGAAGGATTAGTTGGGGATGAATTTTATTATTTTCTTAAATATCTTTTAGGATATTACTAGGTACCAATTATACCAAAAGATCAAGAAAAAATCACTTTCACTTGTCCATTTGGGACATTTGCCTTTAGGAATATGCCATTCGTTCTGTGCAATGCTCCCACCACATTACAAAGATGCATGATGTTGATCTTTTTAGATATGGGGAAGAAATCCATTGTGGTATTCATAGATGACTTTTCTATTTTTGGAACCTTCCTTGATGATTGTTTGCTTAAGTTGAATTTAGTTTTAGAAAGATGCATTAAATGCAATTTAACTCTTAGTTGGAAAAAAAGTCACTTTATGGTCAAAATTGGCATTGTGTTTGGACATTTTATTTCAAGTAAAGGTATAGAAGTGGACAAGGCTAAACTTTATTTAATTGCTAAATTTTCACCCCTACTAATGTAAAGGGCATTATGAGTTTCTTAGAACATGCATATTTTTATATAAGATTGATTAAAGATTTTTCTAAAATAAGTCATTCTTTATATAATATGTTAGGAAAGGATGTCTCCTTTGTGTTTGATAATAATTGTCTTATTGCTTTTAATACCTTGAAAGAGAAATTAACTTATGCACCTATTATCATAACACCTGATTGATCTTTATTTTTTTGAGATTATGTGTGATGCTTATGTTTTTGTTACATGGTTTATCTTGGGGTAGAGAGTACATAAGTATCTACATATAATTTATTATGTTAGTAAAACACTCAATGGCACCCAACTAAATTATTCTACCATTGAAACAAAATTTTTGGCTATTGTGTTTACATTGGATAAATTTAGATCTTATTTGATAGGATTTAAAATAATTATGCATTATGATCATTCTACTTTGTGGTATTTATTGAATAAATGAATTTCTAGGCCAAGATTGATTAGTTAGGTTTACTTTTGTAAGAATATTACCTAGAGATCAAAGATAAGAAAAGGACTAATAATGTTTTAGCTAATCATTTGTCTAGGTTAATTTTAGATTTTGACACTATTGTTGATGATAATGGAATTTATATTGTTCAAAATATTCTTGATGAACAACTATTTACAGTAGGTCTAAACACATGGTATGCTAACATAATCAATTTTCTTGCTAGTGGTATTTTGAGGCCTAACATTCATTTTGAAGAAAAGAAAAGATTTTTTCAAGATTGTATGCACTATTTTTCAGATGATCTTTATTTGTTAAAGCTTTGCTAAGGTCAAGTCATCTAGAGATGTATGCCTGAGGAGGAGTATAAGAGAATTTTGGCCTTTTGTCATTAGGTTCATTGTAGGGGCCATTTTGGAAGTAAAAAAAATAGCCCTTAAGGTATTACAATATGATTTTTACTAGTCTATTTTGTTTAAAGATGCTTGCAATTTATGCATGCACTATGATAGATGTCAAAGGATTGATAACATAAAAAAACATGATGAGATGTCTTTGACATCTAGCTTAGCTATTGAAATTTTTGATGTTTTGGGGATTTAATTTATGTGTCCTTTTCCCCATTATTTTGGTTATAAATATGTGATATTTAGTAGGTTTGGGACACCTAGGGCCATAAGTTGTGATGGAGGGAGAAATTTTCCAATGAGCTCTTTGATGGGTTACTAAAAAGGTATAATATCACACACAAGGTGGCTATTCAATACCATTATCAAACTTCTTGTCAACTTGAGGTAAGTAATAGAAAAATCAAGGGTATCTTAGAATGAACAGTATAAACTTCAAGGAAGGATTGGGTAACCAAGTTGAATGATGCATTATGAGCATACCATACAACTTATAAGACACACATTGTTATGAGTTCTTAGTGATTAATTTTTTGAAAATCATGCCATTTGCCCATTAAGCTTGAGCATAGGGCATATTGGACAATGAAGTAGCTGAACATGGGTAAAAACATAGTATAACTAAATACTATAACCCTAAATATATTTATGTATATGGGTAAAAATAGAATGGAAAAAATAAAAAAGAGAGAGAAAATAAAATAGTATAACTAAATACTATAATCTTAAATTCTTAAAAGTAATGATATGGCTATTACCAAAACAATAGAAAATAACTCCTTGATTGAAGTATGGTATTAGTAATATGATGTCTTTATAATCTTAGAATTTGATTCATTTCATAAAATCCATGTTATGCACATTTGAGTCTTTCTTATTTATAAACATGTACGAACCTTTTTGTTTACTTCTTGACATAAATTTGGATTGCATATACTTTATTTAGTGCTTGAACCCATATGATCAGTGTGATAGTAAGAGTATATCTTGTGAAGAATAAAGTCAAAGAGAATTCAAATTCTAAATACTAAGTTTAGAGAAACTAATGTTGATATGTTTTTAATAATGTGACATAACTTTGTGATGTGAAACTAATTTACACAATAAACCTTGATCCATTAAGATGTTAGATGAACTTATGGTTGAGTCTTAATTATGAACTAAAATTAAATTAAAACTTGAGAATTTTTGTTAATTTAAATTTGTTGTTTTTTTATTAATCTTTTTAGTTTTAGTTTTGCTTTAGGATTAGCAAAACGTAGGTTTGAGGCTATTTGATGCACATTATTTTGATATATTATTTGATATATTTTAAAGTATTCATTTTTGTGTTTTATAACACTGTTATCTTATTTTGGAAGGTGTTTGTGTGTTTGTAAGTTAAAGTGTTGTATAAAGAATTCTAGACAAACACGAAAAAAGAAGATTGAAAATGGGGTAATTAATGGCAATTCATACAAGTCGGAACAAACAAGATTGTAAAATTTTAGAAATTATATGTGCATTATGGCGATACATTACTCGTGTCGCGATGAGGTGCTCTCATGTCCAAATTGTGTTTTTTGAAGTTTTGTGCACGCCGTAGGCCAACTTATTCCATACTATAGTATGATCTTCTTGGGTTACAATTGAAGAAACAAAAAATGACGCACGCATTGCTGCCCAATAACTCATGTTACAGCTTGAGTACCAAAATTTATCAAAAACCCTAATACGCACTCTAAACATATTTAACCCAAATTTTAGCCTATAAGTACAACTTTAATCCCTCTTAAACATATATCAATTAATGTAGAATTAAGCCACCAACTACTCATAGCTGTTCCACCATCTTTTACATATACAGAGATAAAAGCTCCTACTTGTGAAGCAAATCTAAGGGTTTAAAGAAGATAATGACAACTTATTTATATATTTGGAATCACTTATCAAGAAGAGGTATTTTTATCATTTTATATTATTTTTCTCTTTGTAATATGATGTTTTTCATGGTTAAATTGACTTTCATCAATTTAGCTATGATTGACTAATTCTATAATATGAGATTTTATGATTTGCTTCTAACTATTGAAAGAACAATTTTATTTTTTGAATAAATAAAAGTTTGATTTATTTCATGTTCATTTACTTGAAATCTTTAATTATGAATTCATGATGGACAAGTCTTGATTTACAATTAAAGAAAGTATTTTAAAATTATGTATTAGATATATCATCTTTGTTTAGTTGTATATAATGATCAATAATAGTTTAATTTAATTTCTTTGATTTGTATTAAATTATATGCTTAAAAAACATCTTTAATTATAAATTAATGATGAGCAAAATATTGATTCATAATTAAAAAATATATCTGATAAAGGAAATTATTTAATTACGGATCTTGGCCTATATAGTTTCCTTAATTTTCTAATTAATCAATTTTAAGTCCGATTGAGAAAGTTATTGATTAATTGAGAATTGTAGGGACTCACCATGATTATAAAAGGGTTCGCTTATTTAAAAATAAAAAAAATTGATAAATATAATTTATTCTTTCCATGAAGGATTATGCACGATAAAATCCCATATTCAGTCATCATCATATTTTCAATTATAATTTAATTTACTTGTTTAATATAGTTACGATAAATAATTTAGAATTTACAATCTTTCCTATCAACTGACCATTATTAAAGTGTTTATGATGTTTTTCTTAGCTAATTTAAAAGATATAAGTCTCATTGTACTCGTATCTGTATGTTGGCTCCCGTGTTGAAAACACAATGTCTGTTTTATTTTACTTAGTATTTTTTCATCCTTTATGTAAGGTTAGTTACTGTAGATCAGTAATACATGCATGCATATAGTTAAGAGCACTTTATATGCAAGCATGTTTACACACACCATTGGGTTGATTTTTGTAGTACACATGCTATGTGGAGTGTTGGTTTTTGGCAAGCAAGCCGACGTTGTCACTTTTATTTTTGTTTCGTTTTGGGTACGGGTATTTATGGAAAGTATTTGGCAATTTTTGGAAGAAAAATTGTAACTTTTTATCACCTTCTCACCAAACTCGTTTGGGACCTTGCCATAAGTGGTGGTGAGGTGGCTAGCGAGGTGACTAACGAAGTCGTAATTTTGAGTTCTATAAATACCTCTTCATTTTTTTATTTTTGGTATAAAAAATGTAACAAAGCTTTGTCAAATTGACATCTTATTTTTCTGTTTTCAGATCACTAATACCTCGAGTGTTGTTCGATATTAGTGATTCATGATTGTGTGAGTAAAATCGTACTTATTAGTTATGAGTACTTGAGATGGTGTTTGCTAGTTAGTGTAAAATAGTATTCTTAAGGTGTGAGTGGTTAAGATTATTTTTATCGATGTTTTGAGAACTTCTTTACAAGAGTGAGGTAAGTTAAATGTTTTGAGTTCTCATATATCTTGTTGTGTGCAATAAGAGATAAATTGTTTGAGTTTGGGGATGGTCCTCAAGAGTGTGAGGGGCTACACTTTTAGTTAATGATCACACTATATTTGGTGGTGTGGCTTTGGAAGAAAGCTAGGTTCATGAGTCTAACCAGGTCACTGGAGAAGCAACAAGTAAAAGCAGCAATAGGTAGTTAAGACAAAGGTCCCAATTGATAGAGGTAATGTTAGTTTTATATCTTTCAGAGTTGTAACTATTATATTAATTAGTGGATTGTTTATTGTTGAGTGGTTGGCTTAAGCAACTTGAGGATGTTACCACACAGATAGGGTTTAGCTCATTGTATCTAGAGTTATGCATGCTTAAAGGTTAGTACGATTAGAGTTTAAATGGTGTATGTCTCTACATATAAAGTTCACACTATGATTAGAAAGCTTTTAATGTTTATTACCTTCTTTCTATTTACTGAATTCTATATAAGCTACTTTATTATATTGCACATGTATATTTATTTATACTATAGCTGTGATTATTTGTCAAGTGTTTTTATCTCTGGTGTTTGTGAGGTTGAGTTGAGTCCTTAAGGAATAAGTACCCCTTTAACTTGATTGTGCATTAGGTCTTAGACTCTTTCTTAGAAGACATGTATGTTTAGATTGTGTGTTAGTATAATATGTCTTTCATCTGAGTCTTTAAGGAGTCTGTATCTCCCTACCCTAAATGTGTACCATGTGTTAGACTTTTTATTAGGGATTATTATATATGTCTGATTGCATGATATGAAAGTACAATAATCATTTACTGAATATGTTTCCATATATAAGGTCTTGTAATGATTGGAAATCCTATTAGTTTTTTGGTATGTATGCATGTATCACAAGTTGAGTATTGTTTATCATGTATGCTTATTGTTACTGTGGAATTATGCCTATGAGGCACACCATCACTAGTGTATATTCTATATATTGTTATTATTGCATCTGCTAGTTGTTTTTGTTGAGTGTTGAATTGAGCATGTATCTTGTAAATTCACTCTATGAATTGCTTAATTCACATTATAAGGTCTACTTAGCCAAATTGATATAGAGCTCTCAAAAAGATTCCATAGGTTGGCATTTTTACCCCTCAAATAGGTCTCAATTATCAATTTGAGTCATAAGAACAATTATCTTTCATATAATTGTCCCTATATATGGGAATATTCCTTTGGTATCAAAGTAGGTCATCCATGTTTAGGCTTAATTGCCTAGGTGTTCAATCCTAGAGCTCTATCTATACATATACACACCCTATATGTTTATGTCATATGACACTAGTGGTTTAGGATGTTGTTGTCCTATGAATGATGAGTGCTCAAAAAGCACTAAAATAACCATGATTTTATATACATTAATTGATTAAAAATATATATATTTATATGTTTTATCATATATTTATATAAATTTGTCTTTTTCGGAATCACGGGTATTTTTATTGTTTTTCAGATATTTTGGCTTAAAAATGCAATTTAAAGACTCAAAGAGGAATACTTGAAGCAATACATCACAAATATATTAATAAATAAGTGGGAAAAGGTCAACAAATATGGAAAAATTGGACAAAATGGGTCGAAAATGTCAAAATTGTCAAAAAGGAGAAAATCGCGCGGGCTTGACCCGTCCGCGCCTTACGCGGCGCGGCAGCTGTGTGGCGGCTATCGTTCATACGTGAGCTGCGCGCGACTCTTGTTCATCCGCGCAAAGGCGCGGTCTGTTCATCCACGTAGCCTTGAGCTCCTCGCGCGCCCAACGCATTTTCGCCCCATTTTCCACGTGCACCACTGATGTCATGCTGACGTCATTGATGACCTCAGCATTTCCATTATACGTTTTTTCATTTTTAACATTTTTTTAACATTTGTTTACTCATTTTTTCTCTCCATCCTCACCTATAAATACCCCCCTTCCCTTCACTTCAAAAACACACCTCAAAACACACTTCTCTCTTCTTTCTTTCTCTCAATTTCTTAGTTTTTAGTTTTTTTTAGTTTTTCTTATGTTTTAGCTAGTTTCTCTTAGTTTTAGAGTTCTTCCTCTTTTGGGAAGAACTAGTTATGTTTTTGTAATTTATTAGCTTTTTGATTCAATAAATGGGAGTGCAAATTCCGTTTGGAGGTTTTCTTGCAACGGGAATGGCATCGAAGTACTGTAAGGATTTTATTTTCTTTGTAGTTATTTTTTATGCTTTATTCTTACATGTTATATTTAATTTGTCTGTAATTAAATTTAACTGTGCTAACTATTTGTAAACATGATATAATAATAACGTTGTTATGCTTGCGAAATATTAAATAGGTAAAAATCTCTAAAATGAATTGATTTTATTTTTATTCAAGATTTTATATTAAGAATGTTAGAGAGAAATATATTATTTTTCATTACAAACTTAAATCTGAAAATTAGATTTTAAGGTTTAGTTATCCGGTTACGATTTAGAGTAGTGCTCTTTATTTGTTGGTACAATCGCTTAGGTAGTTAGAGTGAAGCTCTATTTCAAAAGTTTTTATAAGAATTATTATCTGAAAATGTATTGACAACATGTTTTCAGTAGTGGTTTTAAAACTTGAAAGTTAGTACTCGGATAACTAAATTCTTAGGTTTAATTTGGACACCTTGAATAAAGTTTAAATCTAACTCACCAAAGGTGGCATTTAAATGGTTCATTTTCAATCTCTTAGAACAAGGAATTAATTTAATTAACCAAATTAGTTATCAACCTCACCCATAGGTGTTAATTGATTTGTTTAGTTAACAAAGAATATATCTAACCCCACCAAAGGTGGTATTCATACAAAAAAGGGAGAATCAATAAATATCAATTCATATCTTTAATAACCTAGATAATATGAGCAAGCATAATTAACTTAGTTATTATATCCATAAATACTCCACTATTTATAAAAGATAAAATTTGCATGAATGTTTATTGAATCTATGTTTAATTTTCTGTAATTAGATTAAAAACACAAAACCCAAAATATTGTGACAGGATGTTTAGGATTTAATTTCGTTTTTAAAAATTGAATAATAAATTAAAAACCACATACATTCCTTCCTTAGATCGACCTTGGGAGTATACTTATCATTTTCTACGAAATGATTCATGCACTTGCGAGAGTTTTATAATTATAAAACCAAAGTATTGGCAGGATCGGCGATGCCGGTTTTTGCTCATCAAAGTTTTTGACAATCTCGATTCTGCTCATCAATGAGATTGTTATCTTCATGAACTTTTCTTGTCTGAATGTTCCCTTTTTCCTTGTTCATGCATATTTCTTTCTCTTTCTCTTTTCTTCTCTTTACATAGTATGTTATCTATCTATGCCTTACTGTTTGATCCTTTACTATCATTCTCTTTTGCTAGTTGGTTTGACATGCTCTTTTTATATGTTTTTCTCACTTACTGCTTACTTCTTCTATAGTTGTTTTCATGAGCATCATGTCACATGTTTTTATCATGTAGTGTCAAAGTTTTAGGATTTTCTTTCTATTGTCTTGTCATTCATATGCCATGTCTTATAGAATGCATCCCTTTTATTTTACTATGGTCTTCTCTCCTCTACCTAGTATGTTATGTCTTGTTTATTTATTAGTCTCCTATTGGATTTTGTCTTCTTTTGCATGCCCTTCCTCACTTATGCTTTAGATGTATCCTTTGAGAAAACTGAGGTGTTGTTACAGGCCTATTAACATGAGTGTTTTTCTATATTGTGCTCGTTTGGGTTTGTATCATGTATATATATGTCATATAGATTATGTATATGTCTTTAGGGCTAATGACTTACATGTATTATATTGACTAAACTTATGTGATAAGTTGGCCTTCCTATTGTATAGGGTATTAACCCTATTAAGCATGTTTCTTGTGTTGGTGTGGGAACCTGAGCCATTTTCACATGCTTAAATGTGTTAGTTTCTTTCTTTCTTTCTCTTAACTAGCAATGAGGTAGTATTCCTAACGATCTCCTTTGAGGCAACTATGTGCAATATTTTTCCATTGTTACTATACAGCTTGTGCTAATGACCCATCATGAGGCATACTTTTTTTTTCTTTTTGGCCTTTATTCTCTTTTGAGACCTTCCTTGTTTATTTTTTTGTCTTTTTGACACTTTCTTTTTTCTTTCTCTCCTCAGAACTATTCTGCATGTTCTTCTATCCTGTTATCCTATTGCATGTAAATTGAATTTTAGAGGGACCATTAATGATATTTGATTTGCATGCATTTGACTTGAAAAAATATGTTTTTTATGACATGTGTATTCATTCAATGTATGTATGGATAATTTTTTGTATTTTATTCAAAATAAACTCCTTCTGATGCATATGTAATAACTTTGTGAATTTGTATGTTTATTTTGAAAAGCTATGTGGATGTCTTGCTTTGATTATTTGTATGCCTTTAACATACTCTAGAATCTACTTTTAGTGTTTCTCGAGGCAATATTCTAGGTACTACAAGGATAGAAAAAAGATTTAGGTCTTCTTTGAATTGTTGGATCCTTTCTTGCCACCAATATTTTATTATCCTTAGTTTCCTCTCTTAAGCCTTTATGTTTTCCCTTTATTTCTTTGCACTTAAATACTAGCTTAGCCTAAATGATTATTCCCATTAACCTTGCACATGATTTATTGAGTACATTTGTTTTGGGATTGTTTACTTTACCCTCTTGTTGTTCATCAACAAAAAAGAGAAAATTGAAAATGAATTATTGAATATAAAAAAAGGGGGAATGATGGAGAAAAGAAAAGGAAATGAAGTGTTGAGAATTTTCTGTTTTAGAGACAAATAGAAGAAAAAACAAAAGAATTTAAAAGTGAAATGATGAGGAGTACGAAAATGAAGTAGTGCATAAATTAATGAATTTTATGTAATGTTCTCACAAAGTCCTTGTTAGAATTTTGAGAAGTAAAAAAAGAAAAGAACCCATGTTTAAGGGTATATATGTCTTTAATATGAACTTATTTGTTTGGTTGGTTATACAAAGCCATGTTTGAGCGTAAAATGTCATCTCTCCCTTATCCATAGCTCAACCCATCTTACAAAATTAGAAATACCTATTGATTTCTTCTAGGTTAGCACTTACATTAGTGGAGAGAGAGAGAGAGAGGTTAAATATGGACTTATGAAGTTTGGTACAATTCAAGTCTATAATTATATTTGCTTGGTCACATATTCATATCATGATGACATATAAAGTAAACAAGTTCAGCATATCACACATAAAGCATGCCATCAAAAATTTAGTCATACCATTTTCTTGAATGCATCATGCAATGATGGACATATAGATATTTACGTCGAATGTATTTTTTAATCCAAAAACCCTATGGTTCTTTGAACATGCTTAGGATGGTTCCCTCATTCTGTTTTATTTGTTCCCTACTTTATGCAAGCACTTCTATTTTGGGGGAGTTTTGAGGGTAGGATGCATAACATGTTTATTAACTCACATGCATACATTTAGGGGGAGAGGTGTGTGTCATTTGTATGGTGTTGGATGGATCATGTGTTTGTTTGACATCCTTGTTGTTTATTCTATTTATGAGTTTATATAAATGCTATTGTGTTCTTATGATGCTTTCTTCTTCTTTACATCACTTTGTATGAGCCATGCATAAATATGATTGTTAGCATGACTTGTTGCATGCATTATTTACAATCCCTTATTTCACTGTCTTCCTATGTGTTTACATGCATCCTTATTGTAATGAGTTATTGCATGTTTATCACTTGTATTTTATAGCTTGGTATTGGTTGTTAGAATGCATAACATATGTTTTCTTTGGTAGACTAAGATGTCTTTTTATATGTGTATGCATAGTATGGGTTGAGGTTGCAAGATTGAATACACCCAAGTGTTGTTGAGAAATATAGTTAAATCACTATGGGTGTGTCAACTTGAAAGATAGTTGGACTTCTACTCAACTTCTTCTTGGGTATTTGTTGACATATTTAAGTGGCGTTAATGTTTGTGGGAAGATTGTTGAGTCACTAGGATTGTACCAACTTGGAAGATAGTTGGATTCCTATTTAACATCTTGTTTTAGATTTGTTGACACATTTATGTGCCATTGGTGTTTGACTATCCATCTTGTTGATATATTGTATGCACATTGCAAAGCCTCTTATGCCCTCCTAAAACACGTATAGATATGGGGTTCCATGTTATATAACACATTAGGGAGATGTTTTCTGTCTGTACTACTCTTGGTTTCTCTATGCATTCAGATTATTGTTAGTTACATGCTTTTACCTTACTATTATCTTGGTATTATTCTTTGTATTTCTTGCTAGCCTATATGTGTTGTTCCTTTTGTGTTTGCTTTGATCTTCTTTGCTGTGTTGCATGAGTGTTAGGATTATTGCATTCGTGTTTGACTTCTCTCTTTCATATAGAGGTGTGGTATGTTGTATATATATGTGTATGCTTGCTTTGACTTTCCATGTCAAAAAAAGGGAGAAATGTGTATAACTTATGTTTGTTTATGCATTATGTTTGCATAGGATGGTGAATGTAGTATGCATTGCATTATTACATTATATTCATCTAATATGCATACATTTAGGGGGAATGTTGCATATGTTCAGGAGGGTTTGCATATTTGTGTTGCATGTAAATTGTGTACTTTGCATATTTGTATTGCATATAGATTGTGTTTGTTTGTGTTACATGTTAACTATGCTTAGCCTATCTTGTATACCTAGATAGGGGTAATATAATAGTATTTGGACAAATTATCGGTGTGTACTTGTGTAGGTTACAAGTGCATAGTAAATACTTCATGCTTCAATGGTGTGTACTTGGCTTACAACTAAAATGCAATGGTGCTAAGATCCTTATGTCTCAAAGTGACAGAGTGGATAAGATGTTACATGAAGATGGATGGAGCGCATAAATTGGATGCACTTGGTTCAGTTGTGTTTTTGTAGTTTGTGTGTGTGCCAATGTTTTGTTCATGAGAATAAATATCTTTAGGTCATCATCATAATCATCTCATGATAGATGTAAGTATGTATTTAATTGTACAACATTTTGACATGGAAAGCCAAAAGGGAGATTGTAAGTCCCGTTGTACTTATATATGTGTGTTTCCTTTTCATGTGTAAAACATGGTGTCTATTTTATTTTACTCAGTGTTCTGTCATCCTCTATGTAGGGTTGGTTACTGCAGATCAGTAATACATACACGCACCTAGTAAGAAACACTTTATATGCAAGCATGTTTACACACATAATGGGTTAGTTTTTGTACTATGCATGCAAGGTGGAGCGATGTTGTCACTTGTGTTTTTTATTCATTTCGGGTATGGGTATTTATGAAAAGTACTTGGGTAATTTTTGGAATGAAAAAATGGGACTTTTTACCACTTCGCCACCAAGCTCGCTAGGGACCTCGCGACATGTGGTGGCAAGGTGGCTGGTGAGGTAGCAATTTTGAGTTCTATAAATACCCCCAATTTCTTCTTATTTTGTATCTAGAAAATGTAGCGAAGCTTTATCAAGTTGACATCTCATTTTTCTATTTTTGAATACCTAATACCTAGAGTGTTGTTTGTTATTAGTGATTTGTGATAGTATAAGAAAAACTATGCTTTTGAGTGGTGAATGCTCGAGATGGTGTTTGTGAGTGGGTTTTATGTGGGAACGAGTGTTGACTGTTTGCTACCCTTGGGTAACTATTTCTTATGCGAGGAGTATGTGTGGTTGTGAGTTGTGTGCCAACTAGTGGTTATATTCATACGACATGTTCTTATTCAATTTATAAATTACTAGTCTTTGGTTTCTCATCACACCACTTTAGTTGGTATGTGCTTTAGAGGAGAGTCGGGTTTGTGTGTCAAATTGAGTCATTATAGAAGTAGCAAGTAAGAGCAGTAATAGGAAGGTAGGATGGAGATCTCAACTAATAGAGGTAATAATGGTTTTATTTCTTTCAGAGTTGTAATTGATTTATTATTTAATGGATTATTTGATGCTAAGTGGTTTCCTTAAGCAACCTGTGGATGTTACCATATAGATATGGTTTTTATGCGGGTTTACTTAATTATATCTTATGTTATGTATGCTTGAATGTGTAGCTAGTACAATCAGAGTTTAAAGGGTGTATGTCTCTACATACTAAAGTTTAAACTCTGATTAGAAGGCTTTTAATACTTATTACTAGCTTTGATTATTTTCACTACAATTGTGATTATTTTTCAAGAATTTATCTCTCTATTATTTGCTTTTTGATTAGAGTCCTTAAAGAGTTAGTATATTCTTAGCCTGATTGTGTATCAGGTCTTGAACTCATTCAATGTTGTTATGTATGATAAGTATGTATGTTAGTATAATCTGAATTCCTTTCATATAAGTTTTCAGATACTAGATATGTACTATGATTGGAAAGCTTACTTGTTGTTATATGCTATTGGATGTTTTTTTTTTCTTTGTAGCATGTTATGGCTTTCTAATCATAGCTTATAATGTATTAAATTAATCTTCATATTCCATGATTAATTTATCTTGCTTATGTCTATTATGTGTATGTGAGTTTGACGCGAGTCTCGAAAGAGTCTGTATCTCCTTACCCTAGTTATGTCCTAGTTGTTAGACTCTTTATTTGGGTTGCTTTGTCTAGATTGATCATATTTTTAATAGAGCACAATTATCATTTATTGAATATGTTTTGTCTTATGAAGTCTTGAAGTGATTGAAAATCCTCTATTGTTTAGCATGCATTCTTATCTCACATGCTATTAATTGTTTGCCATACATATGCATGTTGCTAATCTGGATAGGAGCTGTGACGCACACCATCTTTAGTGTGTTTACTGTAGATTGTAGTTTTCGTATCTACTGAATGTTTTAGTTGTGTGTTGAATTAAACATCTTGTTTTATATTTTTGCTATGTAAGTTGCTTGGTTCACGTTTATGAGGGTGGCTTAGTCGAACTAATATAGAGCTCGTGAAAAGAATTCATGGGTGGCGACTCAATCCCTTATCTAAGTTCTGGTTACTTATTTGAGTCGGAAGAATAATTGACCTTCATGTGATTGTCCCTACAATGAATTCTTTAGAATCCAAAAACTCTAAAGAGAAATTCATGTCACAAATTCATTTTAAATAAGGTAAAACTTCTAAAGAAAAAATTCAAAATGAAAAGGAATATCAACTGACCTGAAGTAAGTACAAATATTATCAAATTTAGTGGAATAACTACAGAACTTTCACTAATAAAATAGAAGTTGAAAACAGTTATGCGAACTAAGAGTATCAAAACTATTAACTTTCGAAAATATTGTTAAAAATCACTCTGTAGCATTACAACAATAACCAACACAACCAAGGAGGTTTAAAACCTTAGGAAATATAATACGACTACTAGTAATATTCCAGAAAACATCCTATAGGAATACATTGGTTGTTGAAGACAAAAAAGACCAATATATAAACTTAAGTAGATTACAATGGTTGAATTTCTATAACTTAGCTAGAAAATGTACTTAAGAATATATCGAAGATATGAAATTCTATACCACATAAAAAGAATTCCCTACAGGCAGTAAAGTTAATATAAAAGAGCTGACAATTTTCATTTATGAAGCTTTCTGGGAATGTATATCCATGAATTAATTTAAATGAGTTAAATTATTTTCCTAAAATTTTTAAGAAGGTTATTAAAAACTTAAGAAAGAAGATCAAAACAGGTGACAAGTTTGTCTATCTCAAATTTTAGTTGACTAATGGACTGGAAGGAAGAAAGCTGTATTAATTCATACTATTTTATCAAATTAGAGAATTCCAATAATAATAGAAAAGTGTCAAAATCAAAGGCACTTCTAGAATAGGAATTAAATACAAAAGAAAATTATATTCTAAAATGACAGATGTTAATTCAAATTTATCATGATTTCAGAAAAATTGATTTCTTAAGTCAAGGTAAACTATTTGAGTAGTAAATTTATAATCACTTTCCATAACAATATAACTATCATTGAAGAAGATAGTGAGAAAATTAGTAAGCTTGAAACAAATTATAACAATAACAATCCTAAAAATTATCAAGAAACAATAAAAATGTTTTGTTTTTATGCCAAGAAAACCACTAAGGAACACCAATGCATTTATTATATTAGAGATCGAGAAGATGAAGATGCATCATTAATTACGTTATTAAAATGATTATTGATAGAAAACTACAAAGAAGAATAAAGATGTAGAACCCACATCTTTAGTCGACAGTTCATACTAAAGAAATATAAAACATAAATTCAAACACTAAAAGCAAAAAGTTATATGAGAATCATTAAAATAGGATGAATAGTGATTTCTCACTAATGTAAATATGGATTTCTTATCTTATAAAAGAAACCCTTATTTTTATTAGTTGGACACATAGCTTCACCAATACCTTTTCTATTCTAAGAAGTTAATTATCTTGTAACTATGTATTTAGAGATTATGAGTAGCTAAGAATTTGTTTAAGATTTTTAGAGTGCTTTAAGAATTGTAATAATTATTAATATTATAAATAAAATAGAGTGTAGTCATTCATTCTTTTTTATCAATTAAGTTATCAAAATGACTATTGGTAGAAGACAATAAAGAAGAATAAAGATGTAGAAACCACATATTTAGTCGGTAGTTTACGCTAAAGAAATGTAAAACATAAATTCAAACACCAAAAGTAGAAAGTTATGTGAGAATCATGAAAGTTATGTGAGAATCATTAAAGTAAGGTGAACAATGATTTCCCACTATTGTAAATATGGATTTCTTATCCTATAAAAGGAACCTTCATTTTCATTAGTTGGACACATAACTTCAACAATGCCTTATTCATTTAGTAAGTATGTACTAAGAGATTATGAATAGCTAAGAGTTTATTCAAGGTTTTTAGTTGGCTTTAAGAATTATAATAATTATTAATATTCTGAATAAAATGGAGTTTAGTTACTTTTTTTCTATTCTCTAGTAAGTATATTTTGGAAACTATACTATGGACGGATGCAAGAGGTTCACACTACTAGGAGGGTATTAAGGTTAGAAAAAAGCTTAGACATATCAAGTGTATCAAAAGAAGAAAAACAACAAAATGAAAGATCATAATAGACCCATTAAATTCAAGTATGATAATTATAATTCTAAGTCAATTAAGAATATTGAATAATTAACTATTTGTTTATAACATTTATAAAACTAATAAATAAGAAAATAAAAACAATGTAACTAGACTCAAGTTTATATAGAAATAAACATAAGGAAATTATAAAGTTAAATCAATGTTTTGATAACCAAATTAAATGTTTACCTTTAAATAATAATCTCTAGAAAGTAATAATTAGTATTTCAAAACATCTAACCACAAAATGGTATCAGAGCCATAAGAAATAAAACATATTATTAGATGAAAAAATTAAAATCGTTAAACGTTCAGGATTATCAATGATATGAAGTAAAAATGTCAAGAGTATTAGACATATTTTTATAAAAATTAAGGGCATTTATGAGTATATGCTAAAACTTGGGAAGAGGGGCAATAATGATAATATTTCTATTAGCACAATGATTCCTAGAAATGGTGTGTATAAAGTGAATGTTAATGGCACTATATCATCGCCACAATGATTTTTTGGTCCGGGATTATGTCATTCAAAACTAGAAAAATGAGAGGTTATGGGTGCAACTATGGACTAAAAATAGTTTATTATTTTCCCTCTAGCTGTGGAGCTATAGGTAATTTGGGTCGACCTTTGTTTTTTTTGGAGATTGGTTTCCATACAATAATCCTTAAATCGGACTCACAACAAGCTACCCAAATGGTAAATAAAACAGGTAATTCCTATAGTTGATGACCCAAACAGGTAATTAGCTATGAAGAAGCATATAGTCGATGACATCAAAATTTTAAATTCATTTATAAGTTCATTTCAATGTTCTTATTGCATAAGGATAGTGAATCATGTGGCATATAGACTAGAAAAGTTCAGTTTATCTGTATCTAATTATGTTACTTGGCTTGAGTTAGAATTAGATTAGCTTTTACATTTCTTGTAAAGGATGTATATAATGCTTATAATTAAATATAACAACTCTTTGTAATTGAAAAAGTTACACATACCTTTATTGAAAAAGATAATTGTGATAAATAATTGAAATATTTGAAGAAAATTATTGAAAATTAAAAATGATATTTAAGATTCTCACACATGGAAACAATTGCACGAAGATAACTTGTTCTCTCAACTTAAATAGGTAATCAGGGCTTAGATGAGGGGTGGAAATGTCAACCCATGAAATCTCTCCGCGAGCTCTATATTAATTCGGCCAAATAGGGCTCACAATGTAAATTAACCAATTAAGAGAGTTGAAGTAGAAAATAACATGCTTAATTTAACACAAAATAAAAACAATCGGTAATAAAAAACAACCAACTGCGGTAAACACACTATCAACAAACGTATGCATGAAAAAAAACTAATATCAAGTGAGATAAGTATGCATACTAAACAACAAAGGATTTCCAATTACTTCAAAAATTTATACGTGGGAACATATTCTGTAAATGATGATTGTACTCACATATCATGCAATCAATCTAAATATAGCAAATCAATTAAAGAGTACAACATTTGGGATACAACTAGGGTAAAGAGATACATACTCCTTAGAGAGTTACATCAAACTAGCATGCACATAACAAACACAAGTAATATAAATTAACCAGAGAGTAGACATATTAATTTACTATAGCATGAGTAATGATTAGAAAGCTATAGACATGCTACATAGAAAGGAAAGAAAGCATGCGATAACATATAATGAATACACATTCTCATTAAAGTCTACATCTAGTGTGTTAGTTCATACAAGATAAACATTCAGATGAGACTAACACATAATCTGATTATACATTGCATCTAACAGATACGCATATAATTGATAATCATAGTAGCAATACCTATTATCAGTACACAAAAAGCATGCAATAAACGATAAAAACTTTCTGATCAGAGTATAAAATTTAGTATGTAAAGACATATTCCATTTAAACATTGATTGTACTAGCCACACATTTAAGCATGGATAAGAACATATATAGCAAGGTCAACCCATATAGAAGCCCTATCTACGTGGTAACATCTTGGGGTTTCTTAAGAAAACCACTTAGCAGCAAACAATCCACTAAAAACAATAAACATATATAACTCGATAGAAAAGTATACCTCTATCAGTCGAGACACTAACCTTAGCTGCCTGGTACTGCTCTCGTTTGATGCCTCTATAATAACCTAGTTTGATACACAAACCTGGCTTTACTCTAAAGCCTACACCACTCAAAGTGGTGTGATTAGAAACTAAAGACTAGTAACGTGTAAATTGAAAAAGTTACATGAGTGCAACTACCAGCTGACACATGACTCACAGTCACATAGGCTCCTCATATAAGAAAAAGTTACATGAGTGCAACTACTAGCCGACATATGGCTCTATACAACCAATTCACAAACATTGTATTGAATACTCACCACTCATAGGCACGATTTTTCTCACACAATTATGAATCACTAATACCGAACAACACTCGAGGTATTAATAATCCGAAAATAGAAAAATGAGATGTCAATTTGATAGAGCTATATTACATTTTTCTAGATACCAAATAAGAAGGAATTGAGTGTATTTATAAAATGTGAATTTAACACCTCGTCGACCACTTTGCTAAAGGTGGTGGCAAGGTGATAAAATTCACATTTTTTTCTTTCAAAAAATGGTTGAGTAGTTTTCATAATTACACGCACCTGAAACAAACAAAAAAACATAAGTGTTAATGTTGACTCGCTAAATACCAATACTTTACTTAGCATGCACAATATGAAACCAACCTGTGATGTGTATAAACATATTTGCATTGAAAGTGTACTTAATTATATGCGTGTGTATATTATTGATAGATAATAACCAACTTTATAAATAGAAAGACAAATACAATAAATAAAATAAATATGAATCATGTTTTGTGTAGGAGAAAACAACACACAAACACGAATATAACAAGACTTACATATATGATTAATATCAAATTTAAAAAAATCTAGTAGTTATCTAAATATTAAATTTTAAGAATATAGAATGATTGCATTTTAGTATGTTGATTCAATTATTTTTTATCCTTTTAATTTAAATAATATGATTACATTTTCACAAGAGAATATATAAATAGAATAATCGCATTTTAGTATATTGATTTAATTATTTATCTTTTTAATTTAAATAATATGATTATATTTTCACAAGAGAATATATAAATAGAATGATGCATTTTTTATATTGATTCAATTATTTTTTTCCTTTTAATTTAAATAATATGATTACATTTCAGGAGAAAAACCAAGTGATAATAATTCTAAAAACAAATAAAATTAAATGGTTAGAATTTGAAAACTTAGATTTTTTTTTAATATAAATGTAATAGGTTAATTTAAGCCTTCCTCATTATTTTTAAATAAATCATTTATATATATATATATATATATATATATATATATATAGGATAAACCAATTAACATCGAATATTCTAACATAATGTCTATACTCTTACCACATTACTACATTAGGGTTTAAAGAAAAATATTTGGATTTCGGGCTATCGACAGCCGCAACGGTAAACCTTGATTAATAACCGTCAGATAATATCGTCAAAATCTAACGGTTCAAAATGAAACCCTAACCACACTAAAGCACTGGGAAGATCGTCTTTAAAAGCTGAGGGTTCTCTCATTTCGCAATTTCTGCCTCTCTCGTTCGTTGCATTGCATTTTCCACTCGGAGTCAGCGAGAGGGATCTTCCAGTTTGCTTATATCTTATCGTGTCTTTGAGGTTCGGATCCCTCTTTTAATTCCTGTTAATTTATTCTTTGGTTTACTCTACTATAGGTGACATTACTTCTTTTGTTTTGTAGATTGATAATGTGTATTTCATTTAAAATTTGTTGAATTGTTATTATAGATGGTAAGGTATTGAATATATATTTGATTGAACACAATACATTTGTTGCTATATTTTTCTCCGATCGGAACGATTTTGATTTAATGAGTTTTGTTTTTGCGGTTATTCGCCTAGAAATGACTTTTGGTACTAAAACATGTTGTTATTTAGATGTTAGCATGCGAGTTCGCTTAAAAATTTTAATTTCATACTCAAGGAGAGTCGGCCTTTTTCCATGTATATAGTTTTATAAGCGTATGTTCGAGGATCTTGTAATTTTGTGATTTGTCTGTGATTGTTTCAGTTCTATGCTATGTATATGTATATACGTGGATCTTTAATCTACATATTTTCATGTCCAGCTTCATTATCTGGTCATTGTGGATTTTTCATTCCCATATGACTCGTTCCCTTGAAGCAATAGTGCTGTGTTGCTTTATTAAATTTTACACTATTGGATTTTTCATCTCTTGTTGATTTGGGAGAAAATTGGAGCAACTATATTTCTTCATCATGGGTACAACTAGTTAGTGTATATCTGTTTTGCTTCTCAATTGATGTGAACACGAATATGTTATAAGCCTGTAATGATTTATGGATACCATCGATTCTCTCTATGAAAATCCAAGGATCTGAATTACATAATAACATGTAATTTGTGAATTTTCTTTTTAGCCGATGCATTTCTGATTCTACATGGTATTTTGATTGCTTCAAACATGTCTCATTCAGTCATTTTCATAAATGTATTTTTTTCACAGTATATCTGCAAATAACTAAGGATGGGCAAGGAAAAGTTTCACATTAACATTGTTGTTATTGGTCATGTTGACTCTGGAAAGTCGACCACTACTGGTCACTTGATTTACAAGCTTGGTGGTATTGACAAGCGTGTTATTGAGAGGTTTGAAAAGGAGGCTGCTGAGATGAACAAGAGGTCATTCAAGTATGCTTGGGTGTTGGACAAGCTAAAGGCCGAGCGTGAGCGTGGTATTACTATTGATATTGCTTTGTGGAAGTTTGAGACCACCAAGTATTACTGCACTGTCATTGATGCCCCTGGTCATCGTGACTTTATCAAGAACATGATTACTGGTACCTCACAAGCTGACTGTGCTGTGTTGATCATTGATTCCACCACTGGTGGATTTGAGGCTGGTATTTCCAAGGATGGTCAGACCCGTGAGCATGCATTGCTTGCCTTTACTCTAGGTGTGAAACAGATGATTTGCTGCTGCAACAAGGTGAGCAGTTGGCTTTTACTTATTTTGTTTTGGTTGTAATTCTATGAAAGTGACTTATTTGTATCTTGTAATATCATTCAGATGGATGCCACAACACCCAAGTACTCAAAAGCCAGGTACGATGAAATTGTGAAGGAAGTTTCTTCATACCTGAAGAAGGTCGGTTATAACCCTGACAAGATTCCCTTCGTTCCCATCTCTGGGTTTGAGGGCGACAACATGATTGAGAGGTCGAGCAACCTTGACTGGTACAAGGGACCTACCCTCCTCGATGCCCTCGATCAGATTAATGAGCCCAAGAGGCCCACAGACAAGCCCCTCCGTCTCCCACTTCAGGATGTCTACAAGATTGGTGGTATTGGAACTGTGCCGGTGGGGCGTGTTGAAACAGGTCTGCTGAAACCTGGTATGGTTGTGACCTTTGGTCCCACTGGATTGACAACTGAAGTCAAGTCTGTGGAGATGCACCACGAAGCTCTCCAGGAGGCCCTTCCAGGTGACAATGTTGGGTTCAACGTGAAGAATGTTGCTGTCAAGGATCTCAAGCGTGGTTTCGTTGCATCAAACTCCAAAGATGATCCAGCCAAGGAAGCAGCCAACTTCACCTCTCAGGTCATCATCATGAATCACCCTGGGCAGATTGGTAACGGATATGCTCCAGTTCTTGACTGCCACACCTCTCATATAGCCGTGAAGTTTGCTGAGTTGATGACCAAGATTGACAGACGGTCTGGTAAGGAACTTGAGAAGGAACCCAAGTTCTTGAAGAATGGTGATGCTGGATTGGTAAAGATGATTCCCACCAAGCCCATGGTTGTTGAAACTTTCTCCGAGTATCCTCCCCTTGGTCGTTTTGCGGTAAGAGATATGCGTCAGACTGTTGCCGTTGGTGTCATCAAGAATGTTGAGAAGAAAGATCCATCTGGTGCCAAGGTCACCAAGTCTGCTGCCAAGAAGAAGTGAAGTATGCTTCATGAGTTATCTGTACTTGACGGGCCAGATTTACCCTTCAATTATGTATTTCACCTTTATATCGCTTGTTGTTTTACTTTTGAGGACAATTTTATCGTCTTGCTTCATAGTACTCTAGCCTCTCTTTTGAGGACTCTGGAGGAGCTGAGCCTTCATATGTCTTTCTGGTCGCTCAGTAAGCTGTGGTGTGGGTGCCCCCGTAGTTTTAAGAAGTGTTTTAAGTAAGCCCGAGTTTTTTACCTTTTCAACTTAATTTAAATATCAAAATTCTACTCTTGGTATTATGAGGATTAGAACCTACTTTTTGGGTAATTTGCTGAATTTGTTATTGGGCTGAGTTGATTTGGGTTTGCACCTTATTTTGAAAGCTGTGCAGTAAGTTACCGGTTTCTTTACCGTTATTGCCTTAAGGATTTTATATTACACTACTTTAATTTGTTGAGTATTACACTCTATTCTCACTCAAATCAAGTGTTATTTGTGTTCTCTTTCGTAAAAATAAATGTTTCTTCAGTCTGTTTTAAGCTCTGCTTGACCATCTTACATGAATTGTAGTTAAGTTACTACTCTAGATTGGGTAAGATATTAATGTTTCTGTTTATGTTTACTTGCAATATTGAAGCATGATGTCTCTACCTGGAAAAAAAGTCTTTGAGAATAATTGTTTTGTAGATAACGTTGTTGCATTTGATTAACTTCGATTTTTTAATTACAATTGATACAAAAACAATATGGCAGAAGTTGCAAGTAGCCTGGCGAAGTAGCGATGAATGTTATTTCTGTAGTGTAATTGAATTGAACACACAACCAATTAAAAAGTGTACTCATTACGGGAAGAATCCAGAAATCAATTTACGCTACTAAAGCTCAAAGCAAGGAGCAAACTATAATACTGGAATTGTTTATGATCTAGAATGCAAACTATACCAAGGTATTACAACATCAGCTTATGAGTATAAAGCTCGGAAGAAGAAATCTATGAAACTTCTAAACGAGGAAGCAGAATTTGATCTTATTCACATTCTTAAACCCTCTGCAAAAAGTAGAGGCAAAACTAATTGCAAAGAAAAGCTAATTAAACAAGACAAGAAAGCTCTCTAGCCTGCCAAATTAAAGACGCCAACCTATTCACTAGTCAAAACCCATGTATCATTTCATTCCCAAACCTCATGTTTTTATTGCTAGTCTTGTATCAAAAAACATTTCATATATGTATATAAAATGTTTGCAAAACTAATATTTTTCGTAATATCATGTCATCTTCCTATATTCATTATATGATGTATGGCATTTTTCATAAAACAATCCACCGACAAAAAGTAAAAGTAAGAAACTCTTACCTAAAAAATTGTCTAGTAACATTCTTAAACCTATAGTTAACTTTTTTTTTTTTCCTTTTTAGTAGCAACTAAACACAAATTGTATTAGTATAATGACTGATAATCTAAATTAATTTACGTTACGTAAAATTAATATTTAAAGAAATTTTTTTACTTTTTTAAGTTTATTGGAATAAAAATAATTTCTCTTCACGGTACCTTAACTTTTCAAACTCGAACGCCTAGATATTTTATTCCCAAATTATACTTAAAAATGTATTGAAAATCATAAAAATTTAACGACAAAAAATTATAAAAATATAAAAAGAGAACGGGATTTTTTTTATATGAAAAAAAAAGATGAATTATTTATAGACCAAAACTAGTCATCTTCGCCACCCTTGTTGATAGCTTGTCGAGCTCTCCCGATGAGACCAATAAGATCCCAACGAAAGTGTAAATAATTCATTGATCAGTCGTTGGTCAACCTCACATGACAAGTTTGTTTAAAAGTTTAAATTTTTTTAAAAAAATTGATTTTTTCGTTGAAAAATTCCTAATATCATTATATCTTAAAATATTAAAAAAAAATTCAGAAATGTTTTATAATTAATTAAGATTGGTATAAAAATAAATAAATGAAAGAATGAGAAATATTTAAGTTTATATATATTTTTTATTTACCAATAATTTCTCCAAAATAAATTTTAAAATCCCTAAGATCCAATCCGGGTTGTCAGTAAAGACGACTTCACGAGTTATTCGGGTTAGTCTATGATCTATATAATAGAAAAAGAATCCGATCTGATCCAGTTTATTTTATTTATGATGTAGTCCAACGGTTGAGAAAGAAACCCTTATCAGTTTTGGATTGACATAGCTGGTCTTTTAAAGCGTCGAGGGTTCCTCCTTCTTCAGCTTGTGCTCTTTCGCTCTCTATACTCACTCATCCCAAGTCGCCGAGAGCTCTCGTAGTATCTTCTATCAGCATCCATCCACTCGAGGTTTATTTTTGTCTCTATTTTCATTGGCTTATTAATTGGCCATCTTTTTTTACTGTTTGTTCTATACTCTTTTCTCAGTGATTTCTTTTGTTTTTGGGCATGCTGTATTACAATTTTTTTCTCATCTGTGAAGCTTTTGCATGTTTGAATTCTCAAGTTAATTGAATTACTATATCTTCATTGTTTAACATCGTTTTTGTGGTTTGATCAAACTTCATTTCCTGATTGAATTTTCGGCTTTTGTTTAATATCTTATGTTATTTTTGGGTCGTCGTGAAAATATTAATCGCATATAGTTCTTTTTGTTCCCTTATGGAACGATAAAATTGTGCTTTGATGTATGCATTTCAATTAAGGTCGCTAATGTACTTATCATGGTTGTCCAATTAACGACCTGTTGCAAGTATATAATTATATGTTTTGATTGGAAGCTGAATGCAATGAAGTTTATAACATTCTTACATGCATAATATCTCTTAATTAGTTTCTTTTTGTGTCTTTTCTTCAGCTAAAATGGGTAAGGAAAAGTTTCACATTAACATTGTGGTCATTGGCCATGTTGACTCTGGAAAGTCAACCACGACTGGCCATCTGATCTACAAGCTTGGTGGCATTGATAAGCGTGTTATTGAGAGGTTCGAGAAGGAGGCTGCTGAGATGAACAAGAGGTCATTCAAGTATGCTTGGGTGTTGGACAAACTAAAGGCCGAGCGTGAGCGTGGTATTACCATTGACATTGCTTTGTGGAAGTTTGAGACCACCAAGTACTACTGCACTGTCATTGATGCCCCTGGACATCGTGATTTTATCAAGAACATGATTACTGGTACCTCACAGGCAGACTGTGCCGTGTTGATCATTGACTCTACCACTGGTGGTTTTGAGGCTGGTATATCAAAGGATGGTCAGACCCGTGAGCATGCATTGCTTGCCTTCACTCTTGGTGTGAGGCAGATGATTTGCTGCTGTAACAAGGTAAGTAGTTTTGTAATTACTGATATTATTTTTCCTGGAATCTCTTGACATATTGTTAATTAGCTCCTGTGCATTTGTGTCTTAGTTTTATTACTTGTGAAATTTCCGATGCAGATGGATGCCACCACACCCAAGTACTCAAAGGCCAGGTACGATGAAATTGTCAAGGAAGTTTCTTCATACCTGAAGAAGATCGGTTACAACCCTGACAAGATTCCCTTTGTTCCCATCTCTGGGTTTGAAGGTGACAACATGATTGAGAGGTCGAGCAACCTTGACTGGTACAAGGGACCTACCCTTCTCGATTCCCTTGACCAGATTAATGAGCCCAAGAGGCCCACAGACAAGCCCCTCCGTCTCCCACTTCAGGATGTCTACAAGATTGGTGGTATTGGAACCGTGCCAGTGGGGCGTGTTGAAACAGGTATCCTGAAACCCGGTATGGTTGTGACCTTTGGTCCCACTGGATTGACAACTGAAGTTAAGTCTGTGGAGATGCACCACGAAGCTCTACAGGAGGCCCTTCCAGGTGACAATGTTGGGTTCAACGTGAAGAATGTTGCTGTCAAGGATCTCAAGCGTGGTTTCGTTGCATCAAACTCCAAAGATGATCCAGCCAAGGAAGCAGCCAACTTCACCTCTCAGGTCATCATCATGAATCACCCTGGGCAGATTGGTAACGGATATGCTCCAGTTCTTGACTGTCACACCTCTCACATAGCCGTGAAGTTTGCTGAGTTGATGACCAAGATTGACAGACGGTCTGGTAAGGAACTTGAGAAGGAACCCAAGTTCTTGAAGAATGGTGATGCTGGATTGGTAAAGATGATTCCCACCAAGCCCATGGTTGTTGAAACTTTCTCCGAGTATCCTCCCCTTGGTCGTTTTGCCGTAAGAGACATGCGTCAGACTGTTGCTGTTGGTGTCATCAAGAATGTTGAGAAGAAAGACCCATCTGGTGCCAAGGTCACCAAGTCTGCTGCCAAGAAAAAGTGAAGTATGCTTCACGAGGGAACTATGTGTGTTGGTCTAGTTTTACCCTTAAATTATGTATTTCATCTTTGTCTCGCTTGTTTTTTTATTTGTGGGAAATTTTGTAGTCTTGCTTCACAGTACTCTAACCTCTCTTTTGAGTACTTTGGAGGAGCTGAGCCTTCAGATGTATTTCTGGTCGCTCGGCAAGCTGTGGTGTGGGTGCCGCGTAGTTTGTAGAAGTTTTTGTGGGAAATTTTGGGTAATGTTCTGCGACTTGTTATTGGGCTTGAGTTGATTTGGGTTTGCACCTTATTTTGAAAGCTGTGCAGTAAGTTACTGGTTTCCTTACAGGCATTACACTTGGGATTTATATTACACTATTACAGTTTCTTGAGTGTTACACTCCATTCTCACTCAAATAAAAGTGTTATTTGTGTTCTCTTTCTTAAAAATAAATTTTTTAAGTCTGTTTTGAGCTTTGCTTGACCGCCTTAAATGAATTGTACTTAATTTACTACCACTCTAGATTAGTGGAAATATTAAGGTTTCAGTATATGTTTATTTGCGGTATTAAAGCATGATGTTTCTACCAGGAAAAAATTCTATATTTGATAATAATACTTTTGTAGATAAAGTTGTTGCGTTTGATCAACTTCGATTTTTTAATTACAGTTGATGCAAAACAATCTGGCAGCAGTTGCTAGAAGCCTAGCAATGAATGTTATTTCACGAAAATGCTTGGAAGCATCATTGAAAAACTCGATAAAACTTGCGAGTTATATATCTAAAGATTTTATACAATTTTCTAGAATCTAATCAATGGTTAGATTTGTATTCGTTGTTTTCCACTAATGCCATATAGTGTTACTGCTAATAAAGCTCAAAGCAAGGAGCAAACTATATTACTATACTGGAACTGTTTTTGATCTAGAATGCAAAGATCGAATCTAAAAGCGTAAAGTTTGTCTTCGTAATCGTTACCTTGTCGACGAAGATCTTACAGGTTAGTGTTACAACATCAGCTTACGTGTATAAAACTCAGAAGAAGAAAGAAATGTACTAAACTTCTTAACGAGGAAGCAAAATTTGGTCTTTTTCAAATTCATAAACACTCTACAAAAAGTAGAGCCAAAACTAACAACAAAAGAAGCTAATTAAACAAGACAGAAACGCTCTCTAGCCTGCCAAATTAAAGACACCAACCTATTCACTAATCAAAACCCATATATCATTTCATTCCCAAAGCTCTCAGTAGCCTTTGGCAGTCTCTCAAACTTGTTCATCTTACTGGTCTCCTTGTGTTTTCTCGTGTCTTTCTCATCAGGTGGTGCAGCTGCTGCTGAAGGCAATATAGTAGATTCCCTCTGAGCATCAACTAAGTGCCTCAGTCTATCTTCACTCACACCAAAAGCTCTTGCAAGCTCAGGTCCTCTCATTGTTTTAAGAACTGAACTAGCACCAACCAAGAATTGTGGCCTGTTATTGCGTGCTGATGTTGTGAATCCAAAGAACGCAAATGGCATTTTCCTTGATGCAATCTGACAGAATGGGAAATATCTTGGTACCCAGAAAACATCTCCTTCTCTTACTTCAGTATTCATGGCTAAGGTCCCATTTGGAAATACTATCTGTATTGTACCTGATCCCTTCAAAACGACACCGTATTCTGTTGCTCTTGGATTCACATGAGGTGCCATCATTGATCCCTGTGATCACAAGTATTTGTTCAAAGAATCTAAACCATAATATAAACTTAGCCAATAAGCTGTTGAAAAATTTCATTACCGCAGTGAGATTAACAAGAAAAATGCCAATGTCTGAGCTGCTTAGAGGAGAATAATCAGATTCATCAAGGGCAATACTCCAACCATAGTTGTTTTTGAAGTCGGGGGATCTATCATAAATATTGTAAGAGTCAGGGGATTTTCCAGTTCTCTTGTCTCTCCTCCATTTTTTGTTTCCAAAGAATGAAGTAAAGAGATTCTTCCAAGAACAAGTTGTTTGCTCAGAAGGTTCTTGTGGAATGTTCGCCATTCTTTTCAAATGTTGTAGTCTGTCCTGCTCTTTAAGCTGTACAAACTTTGCCCACAGGCTTGGTGAATGAGAGCCTGTGACAAATACAATTGGACCCTCTTGTTGCCTAGTCATTATCTCTCTCAATTCAAAACCTGAGACCTGTAAAAATATTATATCTTTAGCAATCTAAAGGGTCGTCTTCTTATGCTATTGTAATTCGATTATGGATGTTTTTGGGAACTTTGCTTACATTGAAAGCGTTTTCAAGTATTTCGGAGTCAAAACCAGCAAGAACAGATATTGGGTTGTTTCCTCCACCAATGAAGAAAGACTGAAAAAAAATATTTAAAGAGTAATTGAAGGATTGGATTCACAAACACCTAATAAAAATGCCCAAATATGTAGTGATTTTAATAATAAATCTAAACAGATATTTCTCCTCTTTTTGTTTAAGAGGGGATGTAAGTACCTGGAAAAGACCTAGACCCAAACTCTCAGATGTATCAATGCTGCAAATGATTTGAAGTCTTTGGCCCTCTCCAGTGTTTACCAAGTAAAATGCTGAGCCAGCCGGAATTCTATACACATCCCCAGACTTCAATCTCCTCTCCGCTAGTTCATCTTTGTAAATGAATCCCATCTTTGCTTCACCTACAGAAAAATTAAAACTTGGTTTTCCAAAGCAACATCTAATTGAGAAAGCACAAATCAAAAAGTTAATCATTCTTCTATAAGCTAGAATTTTGGTTTATGCTCAAGCTTTTCCTGAAATTTCAAGAGCTAAACTAAAGAAAAAACATTGCTTTCTTTGACACATTAACAAACAGTTGGTGGATTGGTGGATATATAAACAAGGACAAAAGGAGTAGCGAGGTCTCAATCTCTTCATGAAGATTGATTAATCAACTACATACCTCTACGGATGAAAAGAATCAAACTGGAATCAAGGTACTGAGGGATGAAAAGGGATTTGGGTTCCATGGTAATGAAACCAATATGCATAGGCTTCTGCACATTTTTGCTAGCAAAGCTCTTCACAACCCTCATCTCTCCAGCATCAGTTCTCATTACTTGTTTTGAGTTTTGCAACAAAAACCAATCCTCACTTCTCTCTGCTCCTCTTTCTTCTCTCTGTTCTTCCCACTGTTCCCTCTTCTTCCAGTCTTCATCTTCAGGATACTCCGTTGCCATTCCCAAAACTCCATAGCTCAGCACACACAGAAGAAGAAGAAGGCTCAATTTGCTTCTCATGTTTTTCTATTTCTTCTTATTCAGTTGCGTTGTAGTCAATGTGTTCTCTTTGCTACTGAAGCTGAGTGGGGGTGGTTTATGAAGAGAAAAGAGAGAGACATAAGGAAGACGCGTGCTCTCCATGCAGAGTTTAAGGGGCTAGCTGGCGGGTTTTGCTTAAGACAGAGTTGAGACTTGAGATTTTCAGAGAAATATCCGATAGCTGTGTGACAAAGTCCTTTTACTTGTCCATCTCGAAGACTGAAACCAACAACCACGCATTAATAGTTTCCATATCCGATTTCTCACACTACGTATTTGTTGTAGCTTTTTGCATTTTCTTCCTAAGATTTTATTTTTATGAGAAACATTTAAGTGTAAAGATACAATACAAATGAGGACCTTTTTTCCCTATAGTTTCTGCTGCTGCTGCTGTTTCTTTCTATCTCTATCTCTCTTTTTAATTAATCTTCATTAGTGGGATGTCATTGACATGACAACTCGTTTGAGATATGGGAATTTTAGAAAAAAAAAATTCAATTTTTACTCATAGACATATTTGCGATATAGGTTAAATTCCACCTAAATTAAAAATTACAGCTACTCTACTGTGACATCCTACGGTCCTCCCTCGTACCATTTAAACTATACGAGAAAATATGCATTTTAAATTTAGATAATTATAATTATGTTTATTCTTATTAGATAATTTTTCTTTAAAAATAATTATAATTGTTTATATATATATATATATATTGAGATTAATTATTATAATATCGATTAATATATACTAACATTATATATATATAATTATATAAAAAAATATTTGTAATAATAAATCGGATATTATTTATTTTTATTTTTATATTTTTATTAAAAAATATGTGATAAATAGTTAAAAGATAAAAATTTATGTTAATAATTTAAATAAAATAATAAAGTAAGAATTATATTAATATTTATTTTTATAAAAATTAAATATATCTTTAAATAAATTTTAAAAAGTAAGAAAGTAGTTAAATAGAGAAAAAGCTGCTATTTTCTCATAATTGATTGTTGTTATTCGAATATAATAAAAAACAATATGAGATAGTTATAATACCAAGTATATTTTATGAAAAATAATATTCTAAACATATATTTTTAATCATTACAACTTATTTAAATAATTAATTATATTTCATAAAGATAATGTAATATAAAATTTAGCAAATAAATTTTCCATGAGATTTTATTACCATTAGATTGACTACCCATCCTTCTATTATATGATAAAAAGATTCTAGTATTATATTAATGCATGGTATGTAAGAATAATATTTGATATAGATATCATGACATTAAATGAACATTATGATATATCATGAGAATATAAAAAATAGTACAAAGTACATAAAACTAAAACATTATGATATATTTATGATAACGAAAAGAAAGTACACAAGAACGACCCAGTCATAATGTTAAAGAAGTTCATTTATCTATTTATAATATATTAAATATTTAAAATTAAAATAATTAAATAAATTATATTATTAAACTACACATTTCAATTTTAATCTATATAAATAAATATGTATATCATGACATAGAATGAATATTATGATATGAAATGAATATTATGATATATCATAAGAATATAAAAAAATGGTACAAAGTAAATAAAACTCAAAAATATTACGATGTATTTATGGTTATAAAAAGTACTTACACTAATGTTAATAAGGTTCATTTATCTATTTATAATATATTAAATATTTAAAATTAAAATAATTAAATAAATTTTATTATTAAACTATATATTTCAATTTTAATCTATATAAACAAAGTGTACTTAGTATATTATATTTCAAAAAATATTATTATATAGCTTTAAACAAAGATAGAAAACTTAAGTTTTTTGTAAAATTTACATAACCAACGTTTATAAAAGTGGAAAAGAAAAAAATTGTAAGTAAAAGGTAATTTTTTTCCAAAACTGAAAGTTTTTTTTTCATTTCTTTTTTATTTTTATTTTGATTCAAGTTTATTAATTAATTGGTTAAAAAATGATATTTTTCATTTATCTTTAGGACGTACATTATTAACAACATAGTTAATATTAGTATTCTGTTTTTTTTTTTCCTTTTAGTCATAGCGGGTGTCAAGGCTTCTTCTTGTCCCACTACAATTTCATCTCTGATAGTACAGTAAGACCTAATCTAATTATGGTACAGTTAATATTATGAAAAGCAGTACAGAGCACCTAAGACTTAAAAATTATTATGATACGAGATTACTACCAAAAACAATGACTATTAATTTAACTATAATTATTATTCACATTATTATTATTATGTTAATATATATTGCTATAATATATTATTATTATTATTATTATTATATTATTATTATTAATAAGTTCATTATATTTAATCTATAAAATTATTATTTTTATCATTATGTTTATTGTTGAGGTTAAAGATTTTGTGTAAAATAAATTTTATACACTCTTTGATAAATTTGTACTAAATTTATAAATCACCACTCATTGTATAAAATTTTATTCACCCACTTTTCAAACCATTTTCCCTCAAAGGTCATGTTTGAAAGTTCTGAGGTTTAGCATTTTGTACTAGATGTTTAATTATGTCTTTTCATTAGGTTGCATAGTTAATCATTCGAAGAATAAGGTTTAAATTGATAATTCTTTTTAGATGTAAACTTACTTAAACATGATATTATTTATTATGAATCATTAAATGTTTTGAGAACAATATTGCGATATATTTATAAAAATGTTTATATATTAGTAGGATAAAGATTAAATATGAAAAGTTCAAGGAAGATTTATAATGGAAAGGTTTGAAATTTAGCATAAAAAGATTTAAGATTTAGACATGATCAATTAAAAATCTTAGAATAAGTAATGTCTTTCGACATCGGCCGCTGTGCTTCATAATTGGAAAACTATGATCATAGATTCCATTCTCAATATGTTAAGTCGTGTGATATTAACAAATTTTTTTTTTCTGTTTTGGAAAATTCCTTTTAATTCGGCAACATATTGCTGCAGTTTTTTTTTATGCGCTGTATAGATTAGGTAAATAATAATGACTCATTAACAAACTATGACATTTTAATAAAGGTATATTATATATTTTTAAAGGTGTTAAATTAAAAAAAAAACAGTTTTAAGAGATTTAAAGCGAGTCTGTGAGTTTAGGCTACAAGTTCATAATATACCTATATCTTTTATATTTTCCTTTCAAAAAATTTAGTTACATATTTAATTAATTAAATAGAGATAAATAAATAGGTTTTAAATTATGATTAATTAAAAATCATAAACAATTAGACATATAATCGTGTGTAATAAATATAAAATAAAAATAAATAAAACTTGACACATAATATTTTAAGTGAAAACAACCTAGATCACACCAATGATTTTAAAAAAAATCATGGATCCATCAAACCACCGAACTATTTAATATGAAAATAAGTTTTAATTACAATATTAAGACTTAAATTACCTCCAAGATAATACCCCAAATAATCTACTTATAAGCAATTTCTTTCCTACACATTCTCCACAAGATAGGTGTTAAGATCCGAACCAACTTTTTGATAAACTTAAGTCACAAGAGCAATCAAACCCAGTTAACTAGCACCTGAAAAGTTAACACAATAACACAAATACAAAATATGTCCTAGAGTAGATTCAATAATGAATAACCATAATTAGAAGATTCAAGAATATATCAGTTAATTTTAAATCATCTAATAACCTTTAAACAAGAAGATTAAGTACATATTCAATAAAGATAACTTCTTTAAAGTTAAATGACCAAATCAAATAATTATGATATTATACACAATTATTTTATCAAAGCATTCAAGAACATAATAAAGAAGAAGTTATATGAACATGTAATCAAAATATCATAAGTTAAATAGGCTTATTAATCAATAAAACACAATCACACAACCATGAGTGTTTGATAGATTCATTAAAGAAAGAAGACTTAATAAATATGATATTGTTTTTGCAAATATTTTGAGAGAGAGAGAGAAAGAACACAAAAGCAATTAGAAAATTATAATGAATGTGGTTGACTAAATTATAAAGCATTAGTTTCTTTATATAAGAAAGATTGAAGCTCTAATACTAGGTTAAAGTTCAATTATAAATCTGCCCATTAAATAATTCATAGGGAAATAAATTATAAGGATAATATGGTAATTGAAAAGTTTGATTTGAGTAAATAATTATATTAAAGTTGAATCCCTCGTCGCTCGATCGATCTATACCGAGCTCGACCAATTGAACCAAAAAGGTTGATCAATCGAAACCTTTTTCGACCAATCCAGGCAACAAATAATAAAAACCCTGAGATCAGGTGGATCGAATACGATTAATTCTTGATCGATTCAGTCCCTCAATCGATAGAATCCAACTTCGATTGATCTATCCTAATTTTAAAATAAACCCAAGAGGACTTAGATCGTATACGATCAATACTTGATCGATTAAGCAATTTATATACTAAATGTTCTTATGTGTCTAATATGAAATCTAATGTGCTTAAGAATAAGAGTATACATGAAATATATTTACTTGAAGCTCGGAAGTTTATTTGACTTGAAAAGTGATCTTGAAAATGTGCATAGAAACTAAATTACATTTAAACATTTTGTTCACGAATATTGTCAACACTATAAACTTTACAATCTCCCCCTTTCGCATATTTGTGTGACAAAATTTTTTTTTCCGAACTTATGATCTGGTGAAACCATCTTTATTTGAATTTTGATCATATATACACTAAAAAAGAAAATATATATAGCTATACAACTTGTCTCAAAAGACTCATTGTTTATTAGTTCAATATATATAATGACAAAAAAGCGAAGAAACAGACATAAGCAGCGTGTAATAATAGATAGAATATTTAAATATTAAGTTTATTCCCTCTATGTGACATATCGAATGAATATAATACTTTAGGTGTTCTTCTCCTATATGAAATCACTCCCATTAAATAATATTTCTTCTATTAGGCACTCTTTCCCTATTTGTATTATCTCTCATCCTTTTTGTCATATGAATACGAAATATAACATTGAGCTTAAATTTAATATGAGAAAGAATAAGATATGCAATGAAAGAATTTTCTCTGAGTTTTATGACTTCCTAAAATAAAGTAGAAGAAAATAAAAATTTATAAAATCCGATATATATAAATTTTTTTATTGAGGGTAGTACACTAATCATGATTAGAATAGAACACTCAATTGAAAAATTACTCTTGTTCAAATTTTGACTCATTATTGAAAGCATAAGTATATAGACAAGACACACAGACATGCTAACACATACAATGACATATCAACAATAATCCAAAAGTAATATACATTTTTGAATTGAAATAGTTTGTCAGTTTATTCATTTATGATCAGTAATGAAAGATTCAAAAGAAACAATATCATCTATCATGAAAAACTACAATTGAATCCTTAAATTCACAAAATAAAATTATATATCAAGAGTGAATGGTAAATGTTATTTTATACACATTTTTAGATATCAATTATTTTATATTTATATATATATATTATTATCTTAATAAGTTAAAATTATTTATTTTGTATTTATTGAGAAAATATTAATTTTTCTTGATTTTGTTGAGATTTTATGATTTTTTATTTGATAGGTGGATTAACTTAGAAAGAAAGTTGATATATTTTACAGTTTATTTCTATCACACTTTATCCTATCTTTTTAACATATAGTACACACTAATTCTATCTCTACCAGAATCCAAAAATCCTAATTACATTTTGATTTAATTTTTATTTCTTATAAACACAAAACAACACCATACAAAATATGGTAGAATATGAGAATACAAATATAGAGAGATGAAGACACATAAATTATAGAATTAAGGTGGAGGCAAAAATTAAGAACAAGATTCAAGAGTCAATCAAAGGAATTGAAGATCAAAATTAAAAATAAAAATTCTAAGATTTTTTCTCATTTGTTTTATTATTTTCATGAATGATATTCTTAATTTATTGTTTTTCATGAATAACTAATTTTATAATTGATTGTAGGTGATTTTAAAGCCTTAGACGTGGATTGAAATATTTAATAAGATTTGTAATATTCTATTAAACTAATCTTTTTGATTATGTATTAATTCTCAATTTTAGTTGTTGTATGAATTTATTTGATTATTTAAGTTTACAATTAAATAATCAAATTAATTCATCGTTAAAAGATTTAGTTGATTGGGTATGTAACTATTTGATCAATTTAAATAATTAGTGATAAATTACTTGTAATGAGAATTGATACTAAAAATAATTAAACCAAGCTTATGTCTATAACATTCATCCAATTTTCTTCTTTAAAAATTATTGATTTTGATAGATTAAATTTAGAGAACTTATTTTAAGTTATTTATTAAAAATAATTTGAATTAAGAGCTTGTTTAGTTTAACAAATCTGTAAGAAGAAGTAAAAAAATTTACGTTTATAAATTTCTCTAAGATGGTATAATCAAAGAATAGAAGAATATGATACACTTTTGTTTATTTGTAATACATGCTAGTGTGGAGAATGATCGTGAAGTTATTCTTTTATTTGAATCTTTATCATAATATTTATATTTTATTTTTATCTTTATTAATCTTTAGTTATTAGATTTAATTTTCAGTTTACAAAATCAAAACTCTCTTTTTAATAATTTATGACATCTTAAACAATTTCAAGTAGGATTTAAATTGACTATTCATCTGAACTACATTAGAGAAACTTCAAATTTTTATTATTATTTATTTGTTATTCCCTTTTTTTGCACATGAGAGATTGATTATTCACTTATTTATTTCCCTTTTTCTTTATATAACTACTTTTGAATTTTATTTTTGTGCATACAATTGTTTTCGTATTTTACTTTTCTTTATTTTTTCGAGAAATATACACGAGTCAAAAACCTAGTATGATGATTTTCACACTAATTATGAGATAGCCCTATCTGCTTACTACGATTGTTTCACACATCGAAATATATAGTCATCTTAAAACTTGGTGCATTGTGATAGTAAAATTTTCAGAAAGTAAAAGACAAAGTTTAAACACATTTTTGTAGTCAAGGTTGGCTCAAGCCCTAAAATCTTACAATATCAATAATAAACTTCAAGCATAACATACATATGTGTCTAGTGAGTGTGTGAGTGTGTTCATGTCAACGTCGTTCACAAGATATAAAAAATATGTAGATACACAACTCAAAATATCTATATGTATAATGTAAAATCAATCAAGAGAATGGGGTAGTTTGAAAAAAATATGTAAAGTTCATATCATTGTTAAAATAGGTCTACTTTCTTTTCTTTTTTTACTTTTTTTTTATTAAAAATAAAGAAATATCAATACAAATAAAAAGAAACATAAAAAAAACTAAAGATGATCACTTAGGGTTAATTAAGTACTCAAACAAAGGTACCTAAGAGAACATTAAACGACGATTAGGTGATCGAAAAGAGACAATCTTTTCTAACTCAAACTTTCTTAAATTTTTGTTTTTATATCTTTGAGTTAGAAATCAACTACCTTAGTTGCCATTGACATGTTTTTGAACTTATCTTTAGATTTTCCATTTATCATAAATAAAGATGCAACATGCATGGTAGGATGGTGATAATTAGTCCTAGAATTAAAAGTTTCAAAATTTACTTGTCTCTTTGAACCAACAATTTCATGCTTTCTAATAGACGTTTTCAACATGTTACTGTAATTTTCATTCATCCTAGAATATGATACAACATGCATAGATGGATGATGATAATGAGTTCTATAACTAGATGTATGGAAAGAATTATTAAATTTACGAATATTCATCAAAAATCTATACTTTGGCCTAATATGACTTTTCCTACTACATTGATGATAGACAATCATAAACTTAACAATTTTTTTCAATTATAGGTGCAATTTTTCTTTGTGCATAAATATTAACTGTAGGAGTAGAGTTAGAAGGTCTTACATATATGGTTTTTTTTATGTTGAAGAAGCAGAGCTTTCATTCCTATAACTAATGCCAAATGTATCATGTGAAGAAGGGTTAGAAGATTTTAGAAGCTGAACTATTTTTGAATATGATGGTGTAGAATCCTCATCCATATTCCTAGCACTTTCTTGTCTCCAAAATATTTTCCATATTCAAGAACTTTATTTAGATTTTCAGCTCTAATGGTCAACCTATTTACAATTTCATTTGATTCTCCAAGTTCCTATATAAGGTTCTTGTTTTCTTGTTTAAAATCTGCAATACTTGAATTCATAACATTAGCACGTTCAGATAGTTCATTTTTCTTTTCTTTTCTATTATTGAGGAATTTATTTCAAATGATTCAATTTTATTATTTAGTTTAATTACTTCTACAAGTAATTTATCCTTTTCTCTCTTACTACCAATTGGGTTTACAAACAATTCATCAAGATTATTTGCATTAATTTTATTGAGTAGGAATTCAGAATCACTTTTCTCATATTCTGAATAAATATTAGACTTACTGGAGTGTCCATCAATAATTATAGTAAATGCCAAGTAGTTGGTACCATAATTTTTTGAGTCATTAGAATTGTCATTGTCACTTTCTGATTTGCTAAGGGTAGCATTGAAAAATATTCTAGTTCTTTTCTTTTTGTTAGCACACTCAGTTGCAATATGGCCAATATCATTGCATTCAAAACATCTAGGTCCAGTGGGTTTAGTTTTCTTACCTTCGGAAGTCATATGTTTGAGTTATCTTGGATTCTATTCGCTTGAACGCTTGGTTACTAGTTACTCTATGAATTGTTCTAATTGAAGATTTTCTTGATTCTTTTGGCTAAGAGTTTCAATTCATCATCATCCTCATCATTATCATTATCACCATCATCAATCATGAGGGTTTTGAAAGCAATAAATTTGTTCTTTGGAAGTATTCGAAAACTCATCTCAAAAGTTTGGAGTGAGCCAATGAGTTATGTAAAGATTATAAATATTGGTTATTTTCGTGGACAAAATTTTTTCATATAAACTTGTTTTTAAGCTCACTATCAAGTCTATTAAGCAAAGTTGAAGAAACGTCGGAACTTTAGATAGTCATATTTAAGGTATATTTGTTATAATTAAAACACATACGATTACACTCATTAATAACGCATTTTCATAAGTCTGAAATTATTTTTGTTGCTAAAATATTTATTTTAACTTGAATTAATTTATTACCACTTAGTCTATTCTTTAATGTGTTTTATTGTTTTGAATATATATACTAAATTTTAGGCTAAAATATAGGATAAGATAAATGCTAAAATATAGAATAAATTATATGCTAAAATATTAGATAAGATATAGCCTAAAAGATAACATAAAATATATTTTAAAATAACTTTTTTTCTAAATAGGTTTCTTCATGATAAATGAGTCTACTTTAAAAGAACTCTTTTTTAAATAAGAGTCTTCTTAATTAGTGAGTATTACTAATCTTATTTGTAATAGAAAATATATTTATCAATTATATAAGAGTCTTCTTAATTAGTGAGTATTACTAATACTATTTTAATAGAAAAGATACTTATCAATTACATAAGATTAAGAGTTTTAATGTTTCTATAAATAAAACTCATTGCTCATTGTTTCAATCAACCACACAAGAGCATATTCTCTTCTTCTTAATTTCTCTATCTTGTTTTTCAAATATAAGATCATAATTCTTTACGCTTCTTTATTTAATTAATCTATAAAATATTGGTGATTATATTTGATTGATTAATAAACCTAATTATTTTATGATATTTTGATCATATGTTCTTATAGCTTCTTCTTTATTTTTGTTCTTGAATTGTTAGATCAATGATTGTGTTTGTCATATCATAATTATTTGATTTGATTATTAATCTTTAAAGAAGCTATTTTTATTGAATTTGTGCTTGATCTTTTTTGCTCTAAGATTTGCTATTTGATTTGATTTAAGCGACATATGTTTTGAATCATCTAGTTAGGATTATTCATTATTAAATATATTCTAGAATATACACGGACACTTATGTTTTTGTGCTAACCATTTTGCAGTTAATTTGGGAACATATTTGATTGGCGAGGAGCTTATTAGAATATTGGTCTAGAAACCGCTCACACTAATATTGGAAACTGTGAAAATAGAGTAGTGACTCATAAGTAAGGTACATTAGGGAAGTATCCTAGGAAGGGTAGCATAAAACCGAGTTTGTACTTGAATATTTTTTTTTCATAGTGGAAAGTTAGGTGGTCTGATGGATCAGTGGTTTTTCTCTTAGGTCATGATTATGGCCTAGGTTGTTTCTACTTAAAAATATCGTGTGTTATTATTTTATTTTCACACGCGATTGCATGTCTCACTGCTTTGTTTAGGTTATTAAATTATAAATTGATAAAAATTAAAAATAACATATTCACTTCATATAGGTTAATTATGTTCATATCTTATAATCTTTCAAGTTCCTCAATTTTAATGGTGTATGCATCCTTATTTTCATCAATGGAAGTGGTCTTTGCATGGAAGCAATCTAGTAACGAGCAAAAAATCTTTCTAAAATCATCAATTATTTTCTCCATCAATTATTTTCTCTAAGATTGACAGAGGTGCTAATAATATCACATAATTTAACATAGAATTCAAAAAAGGTCTTATCATCTTTCATCCTAAGGTTTTCAAACCTAATACCTAGCATTCAAAGTTGTGTTCTTTTAACTTGGGTAGTGCTCTCATGTACAACCTCTAAAATATCCTAAGCAAGCTTAACAGTATCAACATTCGAGGTACGAGTAAACTCATCAGCAGACACAATACTAAAGATAGCATTAATACCTTTTTGGTTCCATTTACTACCAATTTTATCTTCAGCAACCCATTCATTCCTAGTATTAAATGTGACAACATTATCTTTGGTAACATAAGTGGTTCCTAATCATAAATAACAGAATTTCAAACACTCTCATATAAGGAACATAGAAAGATTCTTATACGAGCCTTCCAATATGGATAGTTAGACTCATCAAAGAAATGTGCACAAGTTGTAGATGAACCCTCTCTCTAATGATCTATAACAAGGTCCTAGGAAAACATTAAGTATATCTAGTGACCCACTTTGATACCAATTGAAAGTTTTTAGTTATAGATATAATTAACTAGAGGAGTGAATAAGTAATTTTTGAATTATGACTAATTAAAAAAATCACAAGCGGTCAGACATGCTATCGTGTGCAATAGATATAAAGAGAAAATAAATAAAATGTGACACACAATATTTTAAGTAGAAACAACCTAGCCCACAACAATAACCTAAGAGAAAAAAAGTCCACCAAACTACCTAACTATCTACTATAAAAATAAAGTTCAATTACAAGATCAAGACTTAAACTACCTTCCAAGGTAATACCTCCAAATAATCTACTTACAAGCTAATGCTTTCCTTCTCATTCCCCATAAGAAAAGTGTTTGGATTCGAATAAACTTTTTGATAAACTCAAGTCATAAGAGCAGTCAAACTAGGTCAACTAGCACTTGAAAGTTTAGCACAATAACACAAGTGCAAAGTGTGTATTAGAACACACTCAATAATAAATAATATTAATTAGAAAATTCAAGAATATATCAGTTAATTTTAAATCATCTGGCAACTTTAGAATAAGAAGATTAAGCACATGTTCAATAAAAATATTTTTTTAAAGTTAAATTATCAAATCAAATAATTATGATATTACACACATAATTATTTGTTCTAAACATTCAAGAACATAATAAAGAAGAAGTTATATGAACATGTAATCAAAATATCACAAATTAAGTAGGCTTATTAATTAATAAAACACAACCACATAACCACCAATGTTTGACAGATTCATTAAAGAAAGATCGAAGCCTTAAAAATATGATCTTATTTTTGCAAAATGTTTTGAGAGAGAGAAAGCACAAAAACAATTAGAAAATTATAATGAATGTAGTTGATTAAAATATAGAACATTAGGTTCTTTATATAGGAAATATTGAAACTCTAATACTAAGTTAAAGTCGAATTACAAATCTATCCATTAAATAATTCATAGAGTAGTAAATTATAGGGATAATGTAATAATGGAAAAGTTTTGCTCGAGTAATTATATTAAAGTTGAAGCCCTCTTCGCTCAATCGATCTATATCGAGCTCTATCGATTGAATCAATAAGGTTAATTGATGGAAACTCTTTTTGATCGATCCAAGCCATACGATTAATTAAAAACCCGAGACCATATAGATTGAATTCGATTGATTCTTGATTGATTTAGTCTCTTGATCGATCGAACTCAACTTCAATCGATTCACCTCCTCAATCAATCTAGATACTACTCAATCAATCAAGCAACTAAATATTAAATATTCCTGTGTGTCTAATATAAAATATAATGTGCTTAAGAATAAAAGTATACCTGAAACATATTTATTTGAAGCTCGAAAATTTCTTAAATATAAATAGTGATCATAAAAACGTGCCTAGAAACTAAATTACATTTAAACGTTTTATTCACAAATATCGTTAACACTCATAATCTTACGTCCTTAAAATACTTTTTTATTTATTTAGGTATAAAAAAATGGAAAATTTGCTTGATACCCCCTCAGGTTTTATATTTCTTAACAAATACTCCACTTGAAAAAAAGAAATTTCACTTAAGTTTGATTAATTTATAAAAATATCTTTAATTATTAAC
This sequence comes from Hippophae rhamnoides, assembly GCA_033030585.1. NCBI lineage: Eukaryota > Viridiplantae > Streptophyta > Magnoliopsida > Rosales > Elaeagnaceae > Hippophae > Hippophae rhamnoides. Next base: position 17,965,773 of record CM065437.1, on the reverse strand, counting down.
TTACGTTAACATATTTTGTGAATTGTACATCATTTACTGTAACTATGACACAAAGTTAGAATCAGGAATTTTTTTTAATAATATAGTATCTTGAAAAACACGTTCTCCTTTTTAGTTATTAATCTTTTTAAAAAGTTAATAACTTTACCTAATAATAGAAATATGTAAAAAAATATAAAATGAAACATCCTCCTCATCTCCTCTTTTCTCTAACAAAGTTGAAGCTTTTGTTTGAATGGGTTCAAAGTAACCATTTCAGAAAGAGACACAAAGAATACCATCACCAACACCATTTATTACCATGCAAAGAAGCACCCGTTCAACAAATTCTTCATCTCTTTTAAATTATCTCGCCACCTCTCTCAATTGTTGGCTTTTCTCCTTCTTCTTTCACTGCTACTCTCTTTCCTTTTCTCTTTTTATTGAAATTAAACTAATTTATGTTCAATCAACAAAAATAATGGAAGAAAAATACCAAATGAAGAAGGAAATTTTGGAAAAAAAGATATAAAATATTTCAATTCAAATCGTATTAAAAAACAACAAAGAATGGCTTTGTTGCTGGTGGGTTTCTCATCTTAATTGAATTCGTCTTTGGTGGAGACTCCTTTCAAGCTTTGTGATGTTGTGATGGTTATTTCTGTACTTGTGAGGACAATACATTTCTCCCTCACAGTAGCTTTTTTTTATAGATAAATAAATATCAAAATACTTGTATATTTTATAAATAATTGTATTTAATAATTACTTTTAGTATTAATTATACAGTTTATCTTGGGTAATTGTTTTATACAAATAAAAGTTGTTATGGTAACGAATTTACATCAAAGTAACAATTTAATCTTATCTATTTAATTAATAGAGTTAGATTAATTTTATAAATAAATCATATTTGTATTGAATTTATTATTATTATGTTCAGATTATATCGTAACAATTAAAAAAATTATTAATTAATATTTGTTTTATATATTTTTTTCATTGAAATCATGTAATAATAATTAAAAAAATAATCAACTAATATACACATCTAACACAATATTTGGTGTCACAAAATGTGAGACAAATACGTAGATAAATTATTTACTACAAGGTCAGTATAAGAATTTAGGGGTTATGATTCTTTTACGTTGTATCAATTTTTATTTAGATTATTTTAACTATTATTTTATTTAATAAAAATATAAAAATAAATAATGTTTCGTATTTTTAATAAAACAAGACAAAAAATCTTTCATTCACTTAGGTAGTCATTAAAATTTATAAATCTAAGATGAGAGTTAAACTTTATTTTATAAACGTTATAAAAGATTCTTTACAATTATATAGCTTAAAACATTCAAAACATAACTTAAATTGTGAATTTTTTTTAAATGTAATTAAAAATTTGAACGATTTGGTTTAGAAAGGGGATGGTTCTCATTATCTCAATTAATTATATGTATTTTTAAAATTAAGTATATTTTTTTAAAATTTAATAACTTTGAGTTTATAAATTTTATGGAAGAAAATAAATTACTTATTAAGGACATATTTATTTTCAAGTATGAAGTGAAGATTCCCAATAATTTAATAAATTTACATATTTTATGTTTTCAATAAATAATAAATTATTAAATTTACATGGATTGAAAATTTCATTTTGTGTATGATAATGTGCACATATTTTATTGTATATTATAATAAAAAAATATGATTGAGATTCTTATGAAAAAGTAACCAACTTCATCGATTTAAAAAATTATTGAAAATAAAAATAATAATTGTATAATTAATATAAAGACATAAAAATAACTAAGATAATGGGAGTGTCTTACATTTAAATTATTGTGAATTTGAGTTTAGGAGATATAAATTTGTTATTTATCAAGTTTTATTTTATATGAGGTGACGTAGACATGTTTGTTATCGCATTGTATTTGACTGTTGTTGATTAAATAAAAAATTTAGATAATTTTTTAAATAAATTATTTATTAAAAATAATAAAAATTTAAATATATAATATAATTGAAGTGTATTTCGGTAAAATAACCACGTTCTTGCGTGTTCTTATATGTTAGAATTATCCCCTTCATATTATAATAGAAAGAGAGTAAAAAAAATTATTTTATTACTAAAATTTTAATTAAAAATACCCATTAAATTAGGACCCTCTTTAGATCGGATATCTTGGGGAACGCTTACATTATCTAAACCTTGGACTTTTATATATATATATGCGCGAACATTTATATACTTCTTTTATGATTATTTTTTCTAACTTATGCCTTTGTATTATTTAAATTAAATAAAATTGGATTATTTTATTTTTTTAGTTTAATATTGGTTATTTAAAAAATAAGAGAAATTAAAAATTGATATTTTAATGAAAGATACCCTTCAAATGCTATTAAATAACAATTATTTCCAACTTTTGAAATGGTAGGTAATTGAAAAAAGAAATGCAGACTACAATGGTATTAGTGACAAGTCTTTGCCCCCATTTTTTTCTATTTACTAGTTGTCAACACGAGTGTTGCACGTGAATATACGCATTGCAAATTGCATTGAATCATTCTAGCTGTAAAGATAAAATATAGATTTAATACAAAAATTTAGATATACACTTACTAATAAAAATAAAATGTTCTAATGTAGAGTTAATTAGTTCCCAAATCTGTGTCCATAATCATAATTTGTAGCTTAATTTCGTCAAAAAATGTAATTTGATTTTTCCCGTAAATATTTTACATATTTATTGAAAAAATATTGATTTCAATTCACTACCAAAATTTCATTTTATAAAATAAAAAATTTGACTTTAAATTTGCTTATTAAAAATAATTATTTACCCAAGTCCAAAAATTAAATATTATTCTGTGTATATATATATTAAAATTAGTAACCATTAAGAATTATGTTTCTTTTTCTTTTCTTTTTTTTTTTAATTTTTTTTTTGACCAATTAAAGATATTTTATTGAATTTATTTATTTATTAGTTTAAATATAAAATTAATGGGGAAAATTATAATCGAAACGTGTTTTGGTAAAATAATCGTTTTCTAGCCGTGAATGTGTTAGAATTACCACTCTTACGTTAATATAATGAAAAGAAAAAGAAAAATAATTTTTAATTAATTATCATAATTTTAATTAAAAAATACTTACTATATATCATGACCCTCTTTAAACCGGGATTCTAGCGACTACCTTCATTACTTAAGCCTTGAACTTATATATATCCATACACATATATATACACAAGCTCAATAAGTGAGTTATTAGACTTTGTAAATAATTAGAGTCCTCACTAACAACTAAATTTGCTAAATTCAGTTAATATACAACTGAGTATATATGATAAGCTGATATTTTAACACCCCATCTCAAACCTATAGCATAACTATAAGTTTGATCTTTAGATAAGTAAAATACGATTGTGGTAAAAGTTTATTAAGAGCATATACTACTTGCTCCTTAAAGGGTACATATTTAACATCTAACTAGCATTGAACAATTAAATCTCAAATGAAATGAAAATTTATCACCATATACTTTATACAAGCATGCATAACAGAATTAGTTAAAAGATGCTTAGCATTAATATTGTTTGTAAAAGGCACGAACACGTGTATATGGCACACTCAACTCAACTTAACTAAGTGACTTGTGCATATGTCAAATCAATTGTTATGTACTCTGCTTACCACCAATTTTGCTTGGATGATATTGCGTGCATAGTAAGAGATAGAGAGTTCTATTAACCCATAATATCTAATTTATGAAAATGGAGACCATAAATTGTTGTTACTTTGAGGTATATTAGTACCTTTTTTTACACCTGCTTTAATTAGAGCATGTAAAAATTAACATAATTTATTAACTGTATAAATTAATTATTATCTTATGATGACACAATACTATATAACGTCATATTTAATAAAATTGGATTAGATACCATAAGTGTTTGTAAAGGCTTTACAAACCAATTATTGCAATGAGTTGATAAATGTATTTTGTTTGAAATGAGTATAGATCATTCACACTCCTCTTTACTTCAATTCAAAGAAGGAAAAAAAAATACAATTCACTTATATTCTTTAAAGAGAACATGTTATTTAAGAGACAAACCAACTCTTTTATATATTAGTCATTACTTCATGTGATGATGATATTATCTATATAAATCAATACAATGGTAGGAGATTTTTCGTGAAGTTTTAAGAATATAGACGTGTCTTCCTTTGAGTTCTCAAACCCCACATCTAACAAAATTGTACTTAATTTTTGAAATCAAGCTCGTTAGGCTTACATGAGTCCATGAAAGGCTCTCTTAAATTTACATACCCAATCTAAATGTACAACATCCTTGTGGTTTTTCACGAAAAATGTCTCTTAAAGCTTATTATTCATAAACACATTATTTACTATTAATTGATGTAATAGCAATCATGGGAGAAGGTTAATGAAGACATCAAAAGAATGGTCTGTGACTTAAAAATTGATGAAAAGATCAAAATATCTATACCCTCTAAATTGGTGAAAAGAATCATAACTTTGAATAGGTAAGAAGAGTCATTACTTATTATCACCGACTCATGATAGAGAATGAGCTTGGTATGCTTAATAATATGGTCAACATCATTGGTTAAGTTACGAGTAGCTTTTAAATTCAAAAGTTACTGAATATTTTCTCGATAGTTATTTTTACCTTATTTAAATCCAATGGCTATCATAATATAGAGGGGTGAAATTGGGAATAGTTTGTGCCTTAAGCAAGTCACAATTAAAAACACGTATTGGTTGAGTGACATTGTACTCTTGGAGATCCATTAGGTTTTTTTTACTCATAATTATTGCAACTGTCTCTTTTAAGTGTTAATTACCACTTTTCTACAAAATCTTAGGGGTTTTATAATGCACTACTTCCCACGCCTAAGTTGTTAGGAGAGCATGAACTATTATTATGGTTCTTGAAAGTTAAGTCAACGAATCTTACAAAATTAACATGATGCATATGATAAAAACCTTATGAATTTTTTCACTCAAGTAGACACCCTTAAGTTAAGAGTTGATATTGAAATTTGGTTACATCATTGCACGTTGTTAAGGAAGATTCATATGGATTATAATTTGAACAAGACCATTAATCACATACAAGATAGTTGTGAATATCTACAAATTGTTGTAAAATACTATTTGAAGTTGTCTCGGGGTTTACATTGAGGCAATGCTTAAAATTTTTTTAAGGTTATAGTCTCCATCGTGTGGTAAATTATGATTTATTAAAAATTGTTAGAAAACATACCCTTCCAAAAGCTTATACTATTGGAAGAAGGGTTAATAATCATTTTATTTATCTATAAATTGCCTTCAAATGTTAATTACATGCATCATCTACACCAAGCATTTGAAATTCAATAATTAGAATTACTAATATTTAGATTTCCAAATATCATATTTGAAACTTTTAGTCAGTAACTCTCCCAAAACATTATTTATTAAGAGATGAGCCAACAAATACAATACATTCATACACTTATCACTTCTACATAAATATTGACTTTATGTACCATATAAAACAAATCCTTGAAATTTAACAATTGAGATTATTAGAGTTTAAACACATGACCTCCATCTTTAATACTATGTTAAATTTTGTTAGGTATGTAACTCTCTTAAAAATTTAAGCTATTAAGAAAAATATAATAATCTTTTTATGTGTTAACTTTATCAATCATGTAAATTAAACACTTAAAGTTTAACAATTATAATTAAATAAAATTTAAACGTAAAACCTCAAATTTTAATACTATGTTAAAATGTGGATATATGGAAGGTCAATATGTAATTGAATTCTAATCCATACATGAGAACTTGTTCACGCCAAATTAGATAATGCGATCCAACTTCACACTAAAAAGTGAGATTTACAGGTGGTGTTCCAATAGTAGAATAAACTGATTGATAACTTTGATTCTAATCCATTAAAGGATGTTCTAATACTATATAAGAAATTATCCAAAAACCAATCATCTCAAAAGCACTATTAAGAGAAATATCAACATTATTTTTAAACATTTATCACTCTTACATAGATATGAGCTGATACACCATGCAAACCTAATACTTAAAATTTAAAAATTAAGATTATTGGGTTTAAACACTATACCCAACTATCATGCAATATCAAACAATAAAAAGAAGGAAGAAATTGTTTATTCGAGAGATATTTCGTTAATTATTCAATGTAATGTGTAGATATACAAGCTCGGTAACTAACTAAGCCAACTATTATCCATCATATGCAACTGAGTACATTATAAGCAACTATTCTAACAATAATCCAAACTTTAAATTATTAACAGAATTATCAAGGAAAACATATATTTATCTGAAATACAGAAAATGGATATGACCCCAAATAACAGCTTAGTCTGAGTGTAAGTATATGTCGTTCCCTTAGGTACACAATGTAGCATAATAGACGTAAATACAAGGGAACTACATGACAGTACTAAAAACAGCTCTAGATCTCCGCTCGTGTAAACAATCAAGACAATTTTGCAGTCTTGATTTATAGCTGATTTTGAATTCCAGGAAGGGAATTCCAGTACCTAGTAGAATAGGTGGCTTATATCATCAGAAACTTTTCATCTAAAATTTTAAATCCAGGTGCATATTGGCAATTAGAGTTAAATCCTGGCAAAACTTCACAACATCATCTTTCATTATTAGATGTATCCCGCATCTTTTCACCTTTACATCTTCTCTCTTGACTGAAACGTAAACATCTAACACATCAGCTTTATTGATTTGTCCAGTGAACTTACCCCGTGGAGCGTAACAACAAAATCCATATGACCCATCAGCCACTACACCTTTAAGATTTTGAAAGAACAGAGGGTTCTCAAGAGGACCTAAATTGGTGTATAAATCAAACAGAGCCCCTTCAGATTCCCGGGTTTCATCAAAATTTTCACTCTTATGGATTTCAAAAACAACAAATAAGGCCAGACCTATCCACTCACAATCTGGAGGAAGTTTGACTAATATAGAAGAGCCAATACTTAAGTGGCTCCACCACTCTGGAAGTCTAACATAAGGAAAACGAATTTCAAATTGCTTTCCGTAATGGATTTGGTCCTGCAGGAGAAAAAAACAAAGAAATTTGTTAAGACCTAAATATGACATATAAGAGGATAGTTAGTTCATCTCCAAACGGCTTAAACTTTTAAGAAAATTAGTTACTAACACTCTTCTAATATAGTATCAAAGCATGCGATATTGGTTCAAATTCTCAAACTCCAAAATTTTCACTAATATTAAATGAGCCTCCCTTTCTTTTAATTTCTATCCACTCTAAGTCTATCTTCAATTGATAGGCTCTTTATCTACTCAATTTGGGATTCTAAATTCCACTTAATGGGCTTTTAAAAATCTTCTCAACCCATAAGTGAATGCCCATCCCAATCACCTACTCAGTTGTTGAGGTTATATCTAACTCCACTTAATGGACTATTTAAAACTATCACTCAACCTACAAGTGAGAGCCATCACCATTGTTTGCTTGGCCTACAAGTGAAAAGCTCATTAAAAAAAGACTATCAAATGAGAAGAGCATTAAGATCCAAATATAATATATATAACATATAAGAGGATAGTTACTGCACCTCCTAATGAACTAGTTGCTAAAAATCTTCTAACAAGATTAAGGCATATGAAAGATGTTTGAGCATGCATGGGTGCATTTCAGAATGTGCACACGTGAGAGAGAGAGTGGAGAGAGACCTTGATAAATTTAGGATCTAGTATAATATTTCCTTTATGAATTGAGAAGGGATGCTTCAGCCAATCTTTATCTTCATTCCATACTTGAGTATCTTCACTCTCTTCAGAAGTCCATATTCTTATGCCATTTGAAAAGGTTGCCAGCAAGAGCCGAAAGGAGGAGGGTGCTTCCCTTATAGCAGTTCCACTGACATCAAGCTCCTGCAAATGTTTTAAGTTGCCTATGTTTTCTGGTAGTTGCTCAAGATGCAAGCAGCCTGATAAGTTGAGGCTTACCAGAGATGTCAGATTACATAAGACTTTTGGAAGGCTCAACAGATACTTGCAGGCTCTTAGATTTAATAAAACAAGGCCAGTTAAGAACCCTACTGATATTGGCATCTCCTTTATAGCTGTCCCATCTAAATGAAGTTCAGACAAATGTTCCATATTTCCCTCAATCTCTGAAAATTTGTCAAGTTTTGAACATCCTGAAAGAACACACTTTTGAAGAGATTTCAAGCTAATGGAGTGAGGAATCCTCTCAAGAGATTCACAACCTTTCAAGCTCAATACAACAAGCTGTTGAAGATTTCCAATTGATGAGTGAATCTCTGATAGCATTTTACAATCTTCAAGAATTAGCCTTTCCAGATTTGGAGCCAAACTGAAGTCAGGGATCTTTTTCAAGTGTCGGCAATTGCTAAAATTCACAAGCGTTAGCTCTTCTAGATGAAGCTGTCATCGAAGGAAAATGAAAGCAGCATTGAGAAACGAAAAGAAAAACTTAATTCAACATAAGTAGAAGCAATATAGGTATACATGCTTACTGTTTCACTCCATAGCTCTTCGATGTAACCGTTAGACAAATTTAGTTCAACAAGTTTATGAGGTTGAAAGCTTGATGGCATAGATTTCAAAGGATAAAAATGCCATTCCAAAACCCGTAGCTCACTAGGAAAGTAGTATTCAATACATCCACAAAAATTCATATTACAAATCTTCAATAACCTTAGGTTGTGCATGTTCGAGAAAGGATCTGCATTCAAGTGTATCTCTGTTTTCAATGGCAAGCTAAGTGACATGCCTCGAACTGCATCCGTGCCCTACAAAAAAGAACAAGGTTAGTGCAAGACACTGAGACAGCATAACCTCAAAAAAATTTAGTAAAAATAAAAATTCACTAGATACAGAATATTGAGTTGGACGAGATGTCTGACTGAGTAGGCCACGTAAGATTGATTTTTTTTTTCAAAAACCTGGAGATTATTACCCGAACAAGAATGCCCCAAAACAAAACTTCAAAAAATTTATTTAAAAAAAAATCATGTCTAATTTCCACACAAAAAGCTAGCGGAGATCTTGAGTCTTCAAAGTCAAAAGTGCAGCAAAATGCCAAAATCATGACTTCCTCCAAATTACCCATTGTTCTTCTTCCTTGTCTTCAAACATCTTTCTATTTATTTCAGCCATACAATCCAAAGCATGGCTAAAATTGAATTCCTCCAGAACAGAATTCACATCTACAATGTAGAAAAGATTGACTATACCTAAAGTTCATGCCAATAAAATAGAGATTCACTTATACATTTTCTTCCTTTTATAGTCATTTGTAGGTCCTTGTAATCCAGAGACTCATACATTAGTGATTGAGTAGCTAAGTTACCTTCATTTACATCATCTCAGAAATCCCAATAATTTATTAATTTGGAAGGATTCGTTATTTTATAAAACAATTTTTCCTTATTCAGCTAAGGGTGGTTAAACATTCATTTAATACCATACACAGAGAAAAATAGGTTTCATATTTATATAGCATCAAATTTAAGCAGCTTATAATCAATGACAATGTTCCAATAATTAGAGGTTTCTAAGTACATCTTAAAAGAGTAAATTTTAATGGTGAGTTGTGAGGCAGCGTTTGGTAGAAAATTCAAGTTCAGTTTTTGTTTTACGAAAAGTAAAACCATAAGAAATAGAAAAATACTTTATATCCTTACTCCACTTTCAAACACCATCCATATGTTAAAATCTCCTAAGTTATTTCGTTCCCTCATCTAAACACCCTACACCTAAGTGGTTTTCCATCCTTATTGGGAATAGATGTCAGTGCTCTAAGAAATAGGGGAAACAAGAGAAAAGTAATTGGTATAACACTTCTTAAAATCAAGACTTAGATAAGATCCTGGAATCTTCCTTTTTAATCATTAACCATGTATTTTTATCAAGACTAAAATTGTTTTAAAAAAATAAAAACAAAAAATTTCACTGCAAATCAATAGAACTAGAGAGAAAAGAGTAGCAAGAAATCAAGTGTTGAATGAAAACATAGAATATACATTCTCATTACTGAACTGATGTATTTATACTTCTTTTTTACTTGTAAAAACCTTACATAACTTATTCACTTAGAACCTTACACATAAACACTTAATCTACCATCCAATACTCTCCCACAAACCCATAGACGTGACAACATCATGAGTTTGATCTTGAGGGATAGAATCCTTCCCTTACTTAAAGGCTTTGTCAATAAATTTGCAAGCTGCTCCTCTGAGCTGCAGTATTGAATTTCAAGTTGCTTCTTTAAAACACATTCTCTCACAAAATGACAATCTATCTCTATATGCTTTGTGAAAGCGTGTAGTACTGGTTTCTTTGTTATGCACTATGCACTAACATTATCACACAATAACCTTGGTATCTGCTTTAGACTAAGCTGCAATTCTGCTAACAAATTGCAAATTCCTATTATTTCACCTATTCCAAAAGCTAGAGCATTGTACTCTTACCTTTGTTGAAAATTGTGATATCATCTTATATTTTGCTGAAGACCATGAGATTAAACTGCCACAAAAGTAAACACAATAAGCTCCTAAACTCCTATTATTTGGGCAAATTTCTCAGTCTACATCAGTTAAACTAAAAGATCAAACTGTCTTCCTGTTGAGAGGAAATTCACCTTATACACGTGACACCATTTGATTGGTCAATACCGGTAGCTGATGTGTACCAGGATGACATGGCTACCCAGGAAGAACTTGATCAGCCTAACTTGGCAAAAGTTAGTCAGACTAGGCATAACACGCAGTGCAACTGGGCAGCTAGCCAAGAGCAAAATAGTCGGGTAGACCAACATCCCAAGAAGAGTAGCCAAGCAGAATAGCCAGGCATAGCAGCCTAATTTACTAGACATCAGCTAACATTGAGCTTTTATAACTCCAGGACAGCAAGGATTCACACAGGATCAGGCCTTAGCAGAATAGGTCGCACCTCAAAAGGTTATACTATCTAAATCGCCGCCCCCCAAGATTGTGTGCTTTCCACGCCGTCGCCTTCTAGGTCACCCAGTCCAAGACGTAACCACTCAGGCCGCACCGAGCTTGATGGATTTCCACTTCTCGGCCGTGCAATCTAGACAAGCTTCTTTCCAGGTCGTACCACCTATCTCACCATTCCCCAGACTATGGATCCAGGTTGTTGGCATCCAGGCCACCCTTAATGGGACAGATACACCGCTTATCGAGAGACAACACTCAGAATCATTGCCTCCAGTACGATTATCTTAGGTCATCACCATTCAAGCTATGCCAAACAGGAAGCAACTTGTTGCTGGGGCTCTAAGAGATGCGGCCAACATTGCAACCAGAACAAAAGTGCTCCAAAAATTGTACATGAAAACACTTTCTAGAGGGGTTAGTGTCAACCATCCCTCAAATCTCCAAGTTAAGCATAGTTAACTATGGAGTTCCAAAAAAATGGTTCAACAATCCTCTCAGAAATCAACCGGTGAAAAGAGAGTTGGCATAAAACATCCTTCCATGAATCCAACTACCCTTAAGTGGGGCAAAATTTCACCTAGAAGTCAACAAATAAAAGTGAAATCTTGAAGCAAGTGTTCACTGCACAACTGATTCCAAGCATTCTTGGTATGTGAAGGTTTAGAATCTCATCACTTTCAAAATATCTTGAGAATAAACTCAAGAAAGTAGAGAGAAACGTGACTTTAGATCGTCACTTTCCTGGTTATCGTCTCCCATCTCCCACCCCAGGGGGCTGGAAGCTACTTCAACTCTAGATGAACAGAAATTACAAAACTTTCACTCCAATTCAGATGCACTCAGAAATTGAGCATCAACTACCTAGAGCGCATCCAAGAAGAGCCAAACTGGCCAGGGTTTAGACACAAAAGTTAAACTAGACTATCCAGAAGACATCTAGACAAAAATGTGAGAAGTAAAGGGTATACCATAAGTGTATTTATAAAATTCATCTAGGTACGCACTTAGAGAACTAAGAAAAACCACATTAACTGACCAGTTCTTCATTTGGACCCAAGAAGTCAATTGCTCCAACAAGGCTCCTATAAGCTGAAGTAGTCTCATCATCCAACAATACACCAATATTTTTACCCAATACTCCCCTTGAATTCTTAAGAGTGGACACCAGTTTACAACCCTGTAAACCAGGCCTATGAATGAGATCTTGCACAAGATGGAGACCTTGAGAAGAAGATGAAACTTCAATCCCAAAAAAATAATGGAGACTCAAATCTTGTAAAGAAAACACACTATGTAAATGAGTAACCAAGGACTGAATCCAAAAAGCATTATTGTCATAGATGACAATGTCTTTAACATAAACAAGCATGATGACAATGTCACCAAAATCATGCAGCACAAATAAACTGGGATCAGACCTGGTATTACGAAAACCCCAACTCAAAAGACAATTAATTATCTTGAAGAACCAACTAGAACCTGCTTTACGCCATATAAAGCCTTAACCAATTTGCACACCTTATCAGGATGATCTAGATCCACAAACCCCTTTGGTTGTCACATATAAACGTCCTCTTATCCATTTAAAAACATTATTCACATCTAATTGATGCAAAGACCAGCCAAAAAACAATGCAGGAGAGGGAACCAACCTTATTGTTGGGGCCTTGATGACTAGACTGAAAGTTTTTGAGTAATCCAAACCAATAGTTTGTGCAAAGCCTTGTGAAAAAAAAATTATGCATCTTTTTGGGCTCCAGGTTTAATAATTTTGAGGACTACTCACATTTTTATATTAGGATCAATCAGGGGCTTGAAATTGTTTTCATTGCATTATGGAGCTTCTTTTGAGAGTTTGTAAAGCTTCAGAAAGGTCTGAGAGATTTTGCAGAAGGAGGCTAAAAGTTTTGTGTACTTTTCTCTTGAGGATTGCTTGTGCACATCTTGTAATAATTTAGTTCATAACAGAAATCTGTTTATTAATTAAAAAAAAATAGAAATACAACTCAAATTTTATTTGTATCCAAATTTTTAAAATAGAACTGAGTTGGGCCCTTATGCATTAAAAATTTGTTTTTTTCACAGTAAACAACCATGAAAATCTATAACATTATAAAATGTAGCATTCAAATTTCTTACCTTATTTTCTATCAGCACAGGAAAAACCTCTTTATGGAGCCACAATCTGCTGCGTTTTCCTGGCTCAAGAGGAGCTTCTTTATAAACAATGTGCCAGCCTAATCGCTGCAGTACATCATGCATCCACAGCTTATTTTTCTTTATAACAACTAGAGATTTTTCAACAAGTATTCGTATAATGATGTCTGGATGAAAGCAACTGCTTCTGAATATTTTTTCCAATTGAAATTGATCTTCTCCATTGAAGAAACATGCAATATCCAAAAAGATCTCCCTTTCTATATCTTCCAATTCATCAAAACTTAATTGTAGCCGAGGAAAAATACTTCCATCAACAACTTCCTCTAGTTTAACCAATGCACATAACCATTCATTAAGATTCTTCCCATACAAAAATGAACCCGACACTGCAAGTGCTAAGGGAAGGCCAGAAGCATAATGTATGACTTTCTCACACATATCTTTATAATCATTGACGGGATGGTCTTGTTTGAAGGCTTTTCGATAGAAGAGATGATGAGCTTCAGTATCAGTAAGTTTCTCAACCTCATATATGCTATTCACTCCACATAACTTCAGCAAGTTTTTGTCTCTAGTTGTAATTATGACTCTACTACCAGTACCCAAAACTGAATTCTGTCCATCACCCATTCCAGATAAAGCTTTTATCTTCATAAGATCATTAACATCATCTAGGATGATAAGCACTTTCTTAGAAGAAAGTCTTTTTCGTAATAGATCAATCCCCTGATCAACATTCTGAATATTTGTATCACTGACCAATAAATTCTTGCAAAGAAGCTTTTGTAAATAAACAAGGCCATACTTCTCAGATTTCTCCCTTACATTAGCAATAAAGCAGCAAGCCTCAAATTGGTAACAGATCTTTCTGAAGGTTTCTTCTGCAATAGTTGTCTTTCCTATCCCCCCCATTCCCCATATACCTATAGCACGGACATCAGCTGAACCTGTACTCAAGTACGACTCTATCATCTCTACTTGAGAATCCATCCCAATTAAATCCTCATTAACACGACTTAAAAATGGATACTGCAATATATCTGCCCTAGTTGTCTTTCCTATTCCCCCCATTTCCCATGTACCTATAGCACGGACATCAGCTGAACCTGTACTCAAGCATGACTTCTCTATTTGAGAATCCATCACAATTAAATCCTCATTAACACGACTTAAAAATGGATACTGCAACATATTCGCAATCCCTCTAGCTATTTCTTGGATAGCTGTTGGCATAGGCCTGGAAACAAGAGAGAGAATAAAATGTTGTTTCTATTAGAGAAACATACCAACTTTTATTAAATAGTTTTATAGTCATCAAGCATTAAAACTGAGGAATCATTTATGCGATATAAAACAAAATTAGAAGATGGGCATAACGAATTTTACCATTTCCGAACCACAATTTAGAACAGACAAATAATAACCATAAATACATACCCTGATTCATAAAGCAGTATTAAGTTTGAGAGGATCACCGGTAGTTGGCAGTTTCTTTGGCAAATACATGTTACCTTCTTGATTAACTTTTAAAACTTGATGCACTTCAGATTTCATGTTCATGTATCGTTCACATGTATTGAGTTGAAGAAATTCAAAAACTCCCAATTTTCAAGTGAAACTTATCCCATACACGTACACATTTAGTATGTATATTCTTGTACTTAATTTGACACTTCAAATATTTTAAAGAGTAAATAGATTTTTCTACCACCAAACTTTCATGGTTGTTACAAAAATACCAACAAACTTTGATTTGTTGCTTCCATACAATTAAACTTTACAATTGTTACAAAAATATTATCAATTTTTTTAATACTTTCATACCATTAAACTTTGCAAAATGTTATAAAAATATCATCGACATCAATCAATTAACAATAGTGAACGACAAGTTACACATACATCAATGGTATTTTTATTACATTTGCAAAGTTTAATAGTATGAAAATAACAAAAAAATTCGATGGTATTTTTGTTACATTTATGAAGTTTAATGATATGAAAGTAACAAATCAAAGTTCAATAATATTGTTATGGCAACTCCAAAGTTCGATGTTTAAAAAAATCTATTTACTCAATTTTAAATATGGATTTTTGGAGTGATAGATCGATCCCAAATCAAACTTTGATCAAGCAAGATTGATCGAGATCTCACAAAAACTCTCGGATTGTAAAATTTACACTTGCACCTGTGTGGCTCCCAAGGCAATTAAACAAGCGCTAGTTAAATTGCAAAATTCCAAACTGTTTTTTGTACTAAAGCCCAAGTGCTCCTTTGAGATGATCGAGCACCACCCCCACAATGCAATTTTTTTTAGTCTTATTTTGACGGGATATTTTATTTTAAGTTGATTTCTTTCTTTACTAAAACACTCTAAATCATTTTCAAAACAATTTTAGGCCAACAAACACATCGATTAGGTTTCTAAGGCTCACTTATATCACAATCTTCTTACCACACAACTCACAAACACATATAACTACACTTATTTATTTTAGCATGAATTTTAGCAATTTTCTTTCATAAATTCCATGTTCATTTAGCTTCTCCATGCTTGGTATTCTTTAATGTTTGTATCAATTCATCGTATGTGTGATCATACTTTGTTGAAGTAATTGTCAAGTTTTAGAGAAATTATTTTTATTGAATTTGTGCATAATGTCTTAGTCTCATGATCTAAGATTTAATAATTGGTTTTGATTATTTAATATATCCATTGAAGCCACTAGCTTAAGGTTATTTCTTATAAACCCATTCTAGGACACATCATGTAAATATATTATTGTGTTAAGTGAAAGACGTTGACATGTTTGGTGACTTATTTACTCAAGCAAATTGAATAGTTGGTTCATATTAGACATACCTTGGGAGACTTGAATAAGCAATGGCTCGCTAGTAAAGAACACTGATGCAATACCACTGCAAGGGCAGTCTAAGAGATTCTTTTTTTAGTTGAAAGTTAATTTGATCATAATGGATAAATTAGTTGGTTCGTGTACCTGTGATTTTTCTCTTAAGATCGTGTTGGCTTAGGTTGTTTCTATGTAAAATATTGTATGTCTATCTTTAAATTCCGTATTTACTTTTACATGCGATTCAATGGTTATTTAATAATTGTAATTTAGATCGTTAATATCACTTGAACAAAATTCAGGTTCTATAAACTATAACTTGGAGGTGAAACTGTAAATTCATCGTTGAATATGATTGCTTTATAATTAAAGAAGAAAAGTTTAAGTACCAATTATTCAGTTGCAATCCAGCCACTGATGCTTCAGCCAAAGCTTGCCTCCAACCATTCACCTGCTTCATGTCCAACTGGTCTTTTTGCATGCAAATTTTTTCCTCAATATATGCAGTATCCACATTATAGAAAACTGGAAAAACTACCTGTCCCATCTTTTTACATTTGGCAATATGCAAAAATCCATTGAAACTCTGAGTTGAATAAGCATAGTTTCTTGAAAAAATGATGACTACAAGTTTTGATTTCTCAATTGCTTGCAAGCTTTCTATTGAGATTTCTTTATCAAGTTCTTCCTTAGCCATGCAGGTAGTAATTCCATTCTGATTTAGAATGGAGTCTAAACACTCCATAAAACCTAATTGAGGTTCCTCATCCCAAAGAATGAGGAATACATCGTGTCTAAATTTAGTTGGGATTTGACCATCGCTCAAAGTTCCAGATGTCTTCAGATTTTCTGGAGGTTGATCTCGAACCGAGCAACCCTCAAGCTTAAGAGTTACTGATGATGGTAAATTCTCCAGGAAACTTGGAAGAATTGAGAGGTTCTTGCAGTCTCTTAGATCTAACAAATTAAGCCCAGTAAAATGCTCGACTGATACTGGTAGCTCAAATAAATTTGTCCCATCTAAATGAAGTTCTAACAAATTTTCCATGTTTTCCACAACCTTTGGAAACTCAGTCAGTTCTGAACATCCTGACAGAATAAAAAATCTGAGAGATTCCAAGTTGATGGAGTCAGGAAGCCTCTTCAGAGATTTACAGTCTTTCAAATTTAATAAAACAAGATGTTGGATATCTCGGACTGAAGAGTGAACCTCTATCAACTTTTTACAACCTTCAAGAATCAACTTTTCAAGATTTGGAAACATACTGAAATCAGGCGTCTTGGTCAAGTAGGTGCAATTGCTTAGATCCAGTAATATAAGCTTTTCCAAATAAACCTGCTGCAAACAAGAAATAGAGAAAATGGCAGAAACTAAGTAATTAGAGAAGTAATAAATGGGAAGATTGCGAGAGAAGAAAGACATTCTCGAACTAAATGCACTTCATCTTTAGTAAACAATCTTACATTTTCATTCCATAGTTTCTCGATGTAGCTATTAGATAGGTTGAGTTCCACCAGATTGTGTGGTTGAAAACTTGGCTCCAGAGCTTTTGAAGGATATCCATGCCACTCCAAAACCCGCAAGTTGTCAGAAAGATTATATGTGTGATTTTCGGGAAATCTCACATTATAAATCTTCAACAATCTTAGCTTCCGCATTTTTGAGAATGGATCAACTTGTAGGTGAATGTCCTGTTCTTTAGGCAAGCATAAAAAAATGCCCTGGATAGTGTTTGTTCCCTGCCCCAAGTGAAAAATGTTTAAATGCCATACTAGCATATGACAAACTAACTTGATGAAGTAATTCACGTGAGTAACATATAATATTGATTACGGGATATGATTTCTTGTGTACAAAATCAAGGTAAGGTCTGCAAAACAGTTTTTTACATTATGAAATAAGCTCAATTAAGATATGATATGCACTAATCTAGGAGAGCAATTGATTTAGGATACTTGACCAAAAACAATTTATTTAGCATAATTAGGGATTCTTAATTGGAAATTAACTTTTCTTTCTCCAGATGGAAAGCAAGAATTCTATTAAGTAAAGTTCAGAATCGAAACTCCAAGTGCACAAGCCTTCCACCAAATGGCACATTCACAACCCCTTCTGCAAACAGCTAGACTGAACATCAAAACTAGAACAAGATTTGAGCAAGCAAGGCTCCCAGTAAGACCATATAATTGTCAAATTCTTTTCAAGAAAAAGACCCATAGAGAAACTAGGAGCAACAGTTTCCC
This sequence comes from Hippophae rhamnoides, assembly GCA_033030585.1. Lineage (NCBI taxonomy): Eukaryota > Viridiplantae > Streptophyta > Magnoliopsida > Rosales > Elaeagnaceae > Hippophae > Hippophae rhamnoides. The sequence goes on along the minus strand of CM065437.1, from coordinate 17,947,485 downwards.
CAGACTCTAACGATACAAACTCTTGCACCTTAAATACCATAAATACCACCTAGAAGATGAAATGAACCCAAAATGCCAAATACAGGTGGCTTACACCATTCCTTCCAACATGTCCACTAAAAAACTTCAAGAACTTGGAACAAGACATTGCAACCAATCTTTTCTAATAACTTGCACCATACAAATTGAAAACAAAAGGAAATAAACTTCTCAAAATTCTTTATTTAAACCTTACAATGGATATAAAGCTTACGATGGCTATCAGCCACCCCAACAGTAGGGATTGAATGAGCAAGCATTAAAGTAGAAGCATCATTCACCAATTATTCTAACAGGTGTCTCGCACAAAATAACTGCTAATGAACCACTATCCAAATTCTATTATCCCCTTTATCTTAAATTAGAACAGCCTCCAGAACCAATATATGAGATAAAAATTCATGAACTTTCACGTTATTTAAATGCCTCTTGAAATTAGAACCGCAACCACTTGAAGAAACAAGACTATTGATGGAGGCATCAAAATCTACACACAAAGTCTGGAATGTCCAACAGAAAAGAGGAAACATTAAAAAAATATATCCTCCTCTAACCAAATTTTTGGCCCACCACCAATTACATAGTCCTAATTTTCACCAAAGTAGCTTTCTTAACAATTGATCTAATGTTCAATTAAAAAAATTTAATCTAATGCACTATGCATACAACTCATCAAAGTACGACAGAGTCCCAACCTTTTCAATGCAAGTCATAAACCCTTTTAGTTACATTGTGCAACAATGTCCTAGCCCCCTCTGCAAGTCATAAACACTTTTAGTTACATTGTGCCAAAAAGTCCTAGCCACTCTTTTGAGGAACCTCCACGGCAGAACTTTACTAGCAAAAACATATTTCTTTTCACATTACCATGAGCTAGAATATAATTAGATCTATACTTATTTAGCTATTGCCTATTTAGTTACTTTCATTCGAGTTAGATTCAAATTTCTTATTATACTTCTTAGGATTCTTATTCTTATGATTACCAAATTAAAGTTTGACTATTTATCTACAGATCTTTTGGATAAAGCTTATTACCATGTGTTTGGACATATGGATCGACCAGGAACCCAACCCATCTAACGGCTCGGGCTGTAAGAAAAGTCAGCTCAAATGACCTATCTGGCCCCGCGCTCGCAACACACTAGCAAAAGAGAAACCCATCCGAAGAAACCATGCTACTTATAAGGTCGATCACCAGCTCGAGCTATGGTCGACCTCAAACCATAAAATGTATCACTTTTTATCGTTTGTATCCCTCTAACATCCCATGTATGTGTACATCCTATGTAATCGACATCTGTACATATAAGATTCTATAAATAGATGGACATTTTGAGAAATCTACACATTCAACCAATTGTTCTGACTTCCCTCTAAGTTCTCTCTCAATCCCAACACCTTGTACTAAAGAACATGTTATAAATTATGCAATTCATACTCGAAACAATTTCCTCTCTCTACCCCATATCAACTTTACAACTTCTAAAGGTCATAGGTAATGTGACACCACTGCTTAATAGTATACACATAAAGAATAAAAAGCTATTTGCGAGAAAAATTTGAGAGCACCTCGTGTTATTAAAGTGTAATTTGAGTCATATCCTCATTCACATATGGACGTAAGAAATCAAAACTAAACAGAGAAATTCTTCAAATTTTGCAAAAGAAGTTAGTAACATACACATCATTCTAGTTACTTCCTCACTGATGAGTTCCACTTTGTGCTTATAAACACATGGTACTATATTATACGCATATATAACAACCAGTTAAGCACATAAGAAGAGATTCTATAGACTACGGCTTATAAAAACTTCTGACTATCTTGTCCATCACTAGTTTTTGTCGTCATCAAGCTGACACAAAGTTAATTCCTATTAAATTACTTAACACGAAACAGTACTGTATAATTACCATTGCTCAACACACATATACATTGAGTTAGTTATGAAAATTGTAAATAACTTGCACATATCTATTATAAACCAGATGTTGCAGAGAAGCTTGAGACTTAAATAATCCATGGACGAAATATATTTGATGAGTTGAAGGGTCCTTGAAGCCTTAAAAATACAAGATAAGGAATTTCAACTAGCAGCCTGTCAGATGTTTTACCTTGTTTTTCAAAAGTACATGGTAAGCATCCTCATGATACCACAACCTGCTACGACTGCCTGGATTTTTGGGAGATTCCATATAAATAATATTCCTGCCCAATTCCTTAAGTAGATCGTGCATCCACAATTTACTTTTTACAACATCCACTAGACACTTGTCAATGAGCACACTTATACCAATGTTTGGATAAAAGCCACAGCTATCTAATATCTTTTTTACACGATAGACATCGTCTCCATTGAAGAAGCATGCAATATCCAAAAAGATCTCCTTTTCAGTAACATCTAATGAATCAAAACTTGTTCGAAGTGGACCCATAATACTTTCATCTGGAATACTCTTTAATTTGTCAAGTGCCGATTTCCAATCCTCCAAAGATCTTGCATACAATAAGTTTGCCAATATTACAAGAGCCAAAGGCACACCCCCAGTATATGTCGTGATACTATCGCAGAGATCCCCATAGTCACTTGGAGGATCATTTCCCTTAAAAGCAATCAGACAAAAGAGCTTACGAGCCTCTTCTTTAGTTAGCACCTCAACTTTATACATGATCTTCACCTCATATACCTTCAACAAGTGCATATTTCTAGTTGAGACGATGACTCTGCTCCCTGAACCAAACATATGATTCAGTTGTTTACCATTTCCTACTAAAGCTTCTAACTCTTCCCTGCTAGCAACATCATCTAGGATGATAAGCACCTTTTTAGAATGAAGTCTTTTTCTTAAAAGAACAATTCCCTGATCAATGTCAAGTATATCTGCATCTAAGCCCAACAAATTATTCAGAAGATGTTTTTGCAAGTACACTAGACCATGCTCTTTACTATTGTCACTAACATTTGCAATGAAGCAGCTGGCTTCAAATTCGTGGCAGATTGCTCTAAAAACTGCTTGTGCAAGAACTGTCTTACCCACCCCTCCCATCCCGCAAATCCCAATAGTACGGACATCCTTTACCTCTAAATCCAAATATGACAAAAACTTTTTTACACGGGAGGACATTCCAACTAAATCCTTTGAGATACTATAGGACGTTTTATTCAATGCCTTTAAAACTTCTTTAGCTAATTTCGGAATAATTTCTGATTTGAGCCTGCAAAAAGAAAATAAATGTTTTGCTGTGAGCTATAAGACACAGGAAAAAAAATACACTGATAAATATCTTCTGCCTGTTTACTTTCATTGAAAGACCAACTGAAATTTTTGTTTCTCTTTCTTTTAAGCATAAAAATCAAGGTCTGGTTCATTTTGTGTCAAAATAAGCAACATGAAATGAAGATATATTCACATATAATTACAAAAAGTTAACGATAGCAGTGATAATCTTAGCATAAAATATAATCACACTAACTAACACGTCTACCAATACCCTGATTAGTTAACAATGTCACATAAATATAGAATTAAGAATCAAAATAAAAATTTTATTCGTTAATTAGGAAAAAGGAAATACCTATTTTTCACATGAAATCCCTGGAGATTGGCAATTGAAGTCAAAGACTTTTTCCACTTCTCCACTCTACTTTGTTCAAATCTCTTTTCATGATTAGCAATGGCCTTACCAAATTTACCAGTTTGCCATCTTACTTCAAATGGATCCGTGTCATAGAAAACCGGTATGACCTTTTGGTCCATCGTTTCTTTACATCTAATGATATTCACAAGTTCATCCAAGCACCGCCATGAGGAAGCATAGTTACTTGATAGGAGGATTAAAGCAACTCTTGATTCTTGAATTGCTTTGAAGACGTGAGACGAAATAGTGGACCCCTTCTCAACGTTTACATGATCTATAAAGACGTCTATCTGTTTCTGTACCAAAGAAGAGCGCAGATCAAATATAAAACTGGGGCTGATATCCTTATTAGAAAAACTGAAGAATACATCATAAGACAAATTAGAGGTTGGAGAAAGAGGAGCATCTGTCGCAGTATCAGTGGAGGCACGCGAAAGCTCAGGACCTCGCAGTGAAAGAAAGTAGAGGACCGCAAGGATGGCAAGTAGGGCAACAAGGAGGAGGAGGAGGATGATGGTGATCATAGTTATCGAACCCGGTAAGATCATTGCTGGACGATGATGAGTACTTGGGATTTCACTGTGGATTTTCCTGACCTAAGAGCAAGAGGACTAGCCATATATTGTTCAGCTCGTATTTAATTGCGTCATTAGAGTATGTTTTGTTAGTTTTCTAAATTTATCTCTTAAATGTTGGTTAAATTTTTCAAACTCTTCTTTTATTCATCTCAATTTTAAAGATTGATTTTACACACGATTTGAAAATTAAGAATAGTTTTTCTGTTTATATTTTCAACTTCTTATTACATCAATTTATAGAAAATAAACAGTTAAAATTTCAATAATTTTACAGAATTTTCAAGAGTGAAAAATATCACTCCTTAAAATTAAGAATTCATGCTGACAACACTCATGAAAACATGTATTGTTGAAAACAATCTTAAAATTAAAAAAGTAACAGTAGTAGTAGCTACTTTCAACACCCTCTCTTAAACTGATCTTTTTGCTGAAAAAACAGTTTAGGGTTTTTTTGATTGGTCTTCAACTTTGAACAATCCTTTCTTGTTTGAGATTGAGGACTGAGCACATTCCAAGTAACTTCCTAAGTTTCTCAAAACTTTGTTGCTTGAGAGGTTTTGTTAGAATATCTACTACTTGTTTTGAACTTTTGGAATACTTCAACTCAATAATCTCATCTTGATATAAGTCACAAAGAAAATGAAATTTGACATCTATGTGTTTGTTCCTCCCTTGCATTATTGGATTTTTAGACAAGTTGATAGTAGACATGTTATCACAATAGATTATCATAAGGCTATCTTGCTTCATTCCTAGGACTTCAAACATTTTCTTCATCCAGATCCCTTGGCAGGAGCTTGATGTTACTGCCATATACTCAACTTCAGTAGTTGATAGAGTGACTATAGGTTGCTTCTTTGAGGACCATGAAATAGCTCCTGAGCTTAACATATAAGCATGGCCTGATGTGCTCTTTCTGTCATTTAGATCTCTTACATAATCACTGTCAGTGTAACCATAGAAATCTAAGTTGTCACCTTTCTTATAGAACACTTCATAGTCTAGTGTCCCCTTTACGTATCTTAGAATTCTTCTTGCTGCATTCAGGTGCAACTCTGTTGGATTTTCCATGTACCTACTTATCAGGCTCACACCATACATGATGTTTGATCTAGTTGAAGTAAGATACATGAGACTTCCAACGATTTGTTTGAAGAAAGTGTTATCAATCTCTCTTCCTCCTTCATCCTTGCTGATTTTTAATCCAGGTTCAACTGGAGTCCCAAATGGCTCGACAATTTTTCATCTGAAATCTTTCAAGCACCTCTTGTGCATATTTCTTTTGGTAAATGAAGTTACCAAAAGAGTTTTGAATTACTTCTATCCCCAAGAAGTAGTGTAGTAGTCTTAGATTTGTCATCTCAAATTCTCTCATCATTGAGTTTTTGAACTCATTCAGCATTTCTTGATTGTTTCCTGTATAGATTAGGTCATCAACATAGAGTGACACGATTAGAAGTTTACCTCCAGTTCCAGCCTTAGTGTACAGTGTATGTTCTGAGGGACATTTTCCAAAACCTAACTTGGCAAAATAGGTGTCAATTCTAATGTATCATACTCGTGGAGCCTGCTTTAGGCCATAGAGTGCTTTCTTCAACTTTAGCACTTTTTCTTCTTTTCCCTTTTGAACAAAACCAGGAGGTTGTTTAACATAAACCTCTTCCTGCAATTCTCCATGGAAAAAAGCAGACTTTACATCCATTTGTAGAATCTTCCAGGATTTCTTTGTAGCCAAGGATATAAGCATCCTTATGGTTTCACGTCTTGCTATAGGTGCACAGACTTCATTATAGTCTATGCCCTGCTTTTATTTGTATCCTTTAGCCACCAAACGAGTTTTATATTTGTCAACCCCTCCTCTTTCATTCACTTTTGTTTTGAATACCCACTATACCCCAATTTGCTTTTGCCCTTTAGGTAAATCAGTGAGCTTTCAAGTGTTATTCTTCTCAATTGACAGTATCTTACTGTCCATTGCCTCCTTCCATTTATCTTCCTTCATAGATTCATTAAATGTGATGGGATCACTGCCAACAAACAAGGCAAAGTTGGAAGTGTCTTCATCTGAACCATTGAAAGTTGTCTCATAGTCCATCATCTAGGGAGGCTTTGTCAGCATTTGAAGGTTTCTCAGATTGTAAACCTTCCTTTCTTTAGATTCCTCGTCACTTTGAGCTGATGCGTGAGCTTGAGGCTCCTGTGGCAATGTTAGTGGCTAAGGGATTTGAGTCTCAGTCATTTGAGTTGTCCTTTCATCATCTGCTTCACTTTCCACTGGCACATTTTTTGGTGTTTTTGGTTGTTCTCCCCAATTCCACCTTTTGTCCTCGTCAAACATCACATCACGGCTTATCATTATCTTTCCTAAAACTGGGTTAAATAGTTTATAAGCTTTTGACAATTCACTTACCCCTAAGAACACGCATTTCTCAATCTTGTCATCCAGCTTTTTCCTTCTATGATCAGGTATGTGTGCATATGCTATGCAACCAAATACCTTGAAATGATCTACAATTGGCTTCTTTCCATTCCATGCTTCTTGTGGAGTCATGTTCTTAACAGAAAATGTTGGACTTCTATTAAGAATGTGAACTGTCTAACAAACAGCTTCAGGCCAGAAAACTTTGGGAACCTATCATGTTGCATGTAAACTCCTTACCATATTGACTATGGTACGATTTATCCTCTCACATACACCATTTTATTGTGGTGTATAAACTGTTGTCAGTTGTCTCCTAATTTCCTTTTCATTGTAGAACTCAAAAAACTCCTTAGAATAGAATTCTCCTCCTCGATCTATTCTTAGAAATTTGATCCTTTTTTTGTCTGTGTTTCCACTAGAGAAGTGAATTTTTTGAAAGCTTCAAAAGCTTCTGACTTTTCCTGCAAGAAATACACCCAAACTTTTCTGTTGTAGTCATCTATGAAGGTTATGAAAAGTCTTTTACATCCATTAGATGTAGGGGACATTGGACCACAAAGATCTGAGTGAATCAGCTTTAGGATCTTATGAGCTCTTGTTGATTTTCCTATAGGAAACATATCACAGTCATGTTTCCCAATGATGCAGTTCTCACATGTTGTTGAGGAAAGTATTGTGATTTCAGGTAGTCCTTCAACCATGTGCTTTTGTTTTAGAGTCCTGAGGCCGTTAAAATGAAGGTGCCCATATCTCTTATGCCATCTGCACACTGAAACATTTTCTTTGGCCATCAAAGATGTTTGCACTAATTTAATTTTGAGAGGGAATAGTCGATTTTTTGTCATCTACACCACTGCAATTGTGATCGTGTAACCTTTGTCTTGCAACTGGCCAACACTTAACAGATTTGTTTTTAGGTCAGGTATGTAAAATACATTAGATATTACCTCAATGAACTCATTCTTAGTTCTTATTTGAATATCACCACTTCCTTCAACCTTCACAGTTGATCAATCACCAAAACTAACAAAAGTAATAAAACTCTCATCTAGATTAGAGAAGGATGACTTACAACCGCTCATATGGTTACTACAACCTGTGTCCACGTACCGAGTGTCTTCATCTGTGTCTTCTATTGCATGGAAGGCCATCAACAAAGTCTCCTCCTCTTTCTACTTTCCCTTTTCTACAAAGTTGGATCTTTCACCATTCTCTTTGATCATTTTTGTGTAACACTCATTTTTGTAATGACCTAAGTTCCCACATTTGTAACATTCGACCTTTGATTTGTCGAAATGTCTCTTCTTGTTTTGATCATCATCCCTTCGAGTTTGAGAAAATGATTTAGTTCCTTCTCTATTCCACTCCCTATCTTCATCTTTTTTGTAGTTTCTATTGTAAGAGTGTTGTCCTCGACCTCTTCCACGTCCACCACGGCCTCTACCTCTTCCTCTTGTGTTTGAAGACTCATTAAAGGTGGAAACCTTCAGTGCCTGTATTTCTTCAACTGCACTGGTCCTGTTAATTCTTTGCTCATGCATGAGCAAGGAACTCTGCAATTCATCTATGGATATATCTTCAACTATATTAGACTCATCAATTGAGCAGACTACATAGTCGAACTTGGGAGTCAAGGACTTTAGTATTTTTTCAACCACAATGTCATATGTGGTTTTCTCACCGTGAAGACACATCTTGTTTGCCATTATCATCACTTTTCCAAAGTAGTCATTTATTGTTTCTCCTTTCTTCATAGGAAGAGTTTCAAAATCTCTTCTAAGAGTTTGAAGTTGTGCCCGTTTCACTCTATTGGAGCCCTGGTACTTCTTTTTCATTGAGTCCCAGATGTCCTTAGATGTATCCTTGTTAAGGATTGTCTCCAAAATAGACTTGTCGATTGCTTGAAATATTTAATTCTTTACTTTCAGGTCCTTCAATTTCAGTGCATCATTTTTTTGCTTCTGTTGAGCAGAAATCTCTGAACTGTCCAATTTAATTTCTCCAATCCCAGTTTTTATAAGATCTCAAAATTCTTTAGATCTTAGGAAGTTTTTCATTAGTATATTCCAGTGATCGTAGTGACCATCAAATCTGGGAATAGCTGGTTGGACAAAACTTCTATTTTCTATAACCATTTTGCTGCCGCAAAGTTTGGCTATTGTGATTTTTTTTCCAGCTCTCTTCTTGGCTCTGATACCAGATATTGGGTTAGTTTTCTAAACCCATTTCTTAGATGTTAGGTAAGTTTTCTAAACCTTTCTCTTGTTCATCTCAATTTTGAAGATTGAGTTCACACATATTTTGGAGATTAAGAACAATTTTTCTACTTATATTTTCAATTTTTTATTACATCAATTTATAGGAAACAAACTGTTAAAATTTTAACAATTTTATAAAATTTTAAGAGTAGAAAACATCACTCCTTAAAACTAGGAATTCTTGCTCACAATACTCATGAAAACATGGAATACTCTACTCATGAAAACATGAATTGTTGAAAATAATCTTAAAATTAAGACAGTAGCAACAGTTACTTTCAACAGTATCGGATAGTGTCTATGCGATACTGACTGACGACAGCCCATAGTAAGTGATAAAGTTAAGTCCTCTGTCTTATCAAAAATACATTTTAATCTTTCATTTTTGTGTATACTCGAGTACTAGTATTAAAAAAAATTCAAGTACTAGTACGTTAATTTGTTAGGAGAAAGAATTCGCGGAAACAGCTGAGCAAATTTTCTTAAAGAAATATTATTTTACATAAGTTTACGTTTAAATGAAATAATTTTGATTAAAAATAATAATTAGATAAAAATATCAATTAAATTTTAGTATATATTTAATCATTATTATAAAATATATTTTTTATTTCCTGAGATTGAGAAAATAAACAAATAATATATAATAATTTTTTAATAAAATATTTTTTTTCATATCAAATAATTAAAACATGATTAAAACTCTCAATTTTTTTGAATAATAAAATTGATAGTTAATATAAAAAAATTCAAAATATATTTATTTTAATAATTTTTTTATTTTTTAAAAAATAAAAATATGTATTAAATAATTTTATGCTAAACAAATTATTATTGTTAAATTTTTTTAAATAATTTCATATTAAATCTTACTTTTTTAACTCAATTTTTACTGTGCATAAAAAAATTATTTAAATAATAAAATTTATTTTTAATTAATTAATTATTTTAAAATTAAAATATTAAAATACATTTTATATTTCAAAAGATTAGATGACACTAACTTAAAAATATTGTGAGAGTCTAGTAATTATATCATTAAATTAATATTTTATTATAATTTATAAAATAATTATTATTTTAATAGTTACTAAAATAACATAACAAAAAATTTGACTAAAGCTATTATTTCTATTCAAAAATTCAAGTTTTTTATATATTTAATTGCATAATACATCTATATAATAGAGATTTGTTTTTGTTAATTTAGAATATTTAATATACAATTTAGCTTAATTTTTTCATTTGTCAGAAATTCACGATTTCCTTAAAAACCCGAATCTCTAATATAAAATCACGTCACACCCTTGTAATTATTTAAACAGAAATAAAGATAACCTCCTGCCTTTGCCCCCACACTATTAACATCCTTATCGAGTATTGGATTAATTTTTCAAAAAATTTAATTAGCTCCGATATAAAATAATTTTGAAAGGTTAACATTATATTTTTGAAAAAAAATCATAAATTATCTTATAATAAAATAAAATATATTTCAAATATTAAAATTATGTGATTCAAAATTCATCGAATACAGACAAACATGAATAATATAAAGAGATGTTATATAAAAAATCATATTAAATTATAAAATATTTATATATTATTTATTATCATAGATAAATATTATAAAGAGATGTTATATGGAATACTAAACATCATTTCCTCATATTTAATATTATTTTTTTTATGGTAGAAGAAGATTTCATTCATAGTATATATTTCTTACAAACCGAGTAAATATTATATCTTCAAAACATATCAATGATTAAATTGTTACGATCAAAACTAGTAAAGTTGCAGTCATACATGAAAACTAGAAGGAGAAACATGAGCGTTCTTATTTTGCTGATAATAAATATACTTCTGGCGTGAATGTTGGTTATTGCAACAAATTCAATGATACATCTTTAGATATGAAATGTAGACATCTAATTGAAGTCTTTGACATTCTTGGCAGATAAACCCTATAAAACAATCTTTAGCCAACTCTCCAAATCAATCAGCTCAAAAAAGAATCATCATAACTTAGAACATCGCTGCTGCCTGTGAGACAAAACATGTGAAAATATAGCCAGCAAAAATACACAATGAGAAAGTTTGTTTTCGAAAAATTTAGCCAATTAAAAAGTATTTTTACTTTATGGTATAGCAACAATATGATATTTAAACAAAATCTATAAGAATAAAATAAATTACTAAGAGTCACCAAATATAATTTTAATAACATCTCACGAAAATTGCATCCAAGAAATAAGTTGGTCCATCATGTACAGTTTGATTTGTCAAAACATTGTGTTTTCTGATAATCATAAGATGTATTCCATTATATTTCTGTTCTGTTTTTTTTACAAGAGTTTACAATGTATATAAGGAAAACGAAAATTAAACAATATCCATAAAACTCATTATCCAGTTTTATTCCACTAATATTGTTGTCGGCTCCATGTTTTACTCCATTGAGCATTTGTATCCATGTTTTAGCACACACCAACACCCTCCTCAAGTCAGGCGCATATATGTCTCTTATGCCCTAACTTGTCAAGTGAGTCAGTAAGTTCCTTGCATACGATTTTAAGTGAGTATATCACCAATTGATCTTCCGACTTAACAAATGAAGCTTAATAATCTTTTCTTCAAGATTCCGTTTGATGAAGTTCCGATCCACTTCAACGTGCTTCGTGCGATCATGTTGAACCTGGATTGTGAGATATGGCAACGGCCGCTTGTTATCACAAAATAAGTTCATTTCGAGTTGTGAGCAACACCAATCTCGCTTAGAAGTTTTTTCAACCAAAGCGAGCTCACATATTCCCTTGACCATTCCTCGAAATTCCAAGACTGGATAAGGCAACTACATTTTGCTTCTTTCTCCACGTGACAAGATTTCCTCCCACGAAAGTAAAGTACCAGTGAGTGATTTCCTATCCTTCATATTCCCCGCCTGGAATCAGTATATCCAAGGACTTCCAATCACCATTCTTTGAAAACATAAGTCCTTTCCCGGGGAGGATTTTAAGTAACGAAAGTATTCGTACGACCGCATCCATACGGTCTTCACTGGGCAAGGTAATGAACTGACTCACGACACTCACAAAGATAAGCACATCAGTCGAGTAATGAGATAAATATATGAGTTTACCTACTAACCGTTGATATCTCTGTTTATCCGCCGGGTACTTGGCCCACATATTCTCCGAAGTTTATGATTTTGAACCATTGGAATATCGACAGTTTTACAATCTAGTAGTCCCCGCCTCCTGTTAAGAGGGCCCGCAGTATATTTCCTTTGGGAAAGAAAGACATACGCCTTGTTTTGATCTTGTTACCTCAATACCTAAGAAGTATTTGAGTCTCCTAAGTTCTTCATTTCAAACTCATTTGTGAGTTGTTCTTGAAGCTTAGAGATTTCTTCTTTATCATCCCCCGTAATGATCATGTCGCCTACATAGACTATAAGTGGTACATTATCTTCCCTAATCTATGTTTTAGGAAAGAGTATGATCGAGTTGCTATTGGAACCCATATTTCTTCATTGCCGAACTCAACCTACCAAACCACGCCGAGGTGATTGTTTTAGTCCATACAATGCTCGTTGTAATTTACATGCAGTTTTTTTTCCACGATGTAACAAGATATATCACAGTGGGATATCCATGTAAATCTCTTTCTTCAAGGTCGCCATGAAGGAAGGCATTCTTCACGTCAAGTTGGGTGCAACGGCCAATCTAAATTTGTCAGAAAGAGATAACAAAACTCTCACGCTTTTTAGTTTAGCCACAGTGGTGAGAAGGTTTCTTGATAATCTATCCCATGTTTCGTGTATATCCTTTTGCTACAAGCCTCGCCTTGTAACGATCAACTAACCCATCCGCTTTATACTTAATGGAGAAAATCCACTCGCACCCTACCATCTTCCTCCTCGAGGCAACTCGCTTAACACCCATGTGTTATTCTTACGTAGTGCCTCAAATTCCTCTTTATAGCTTGAGTCCATTTTGGATCGGATAAGGCTTCTTCAATGCTACTCGGAATCGGGACACGAGGAGAGTTGCCGGCAAATGCCACGATAGGTTCCGATAACCTTTGAGAGATACATAATTTGCTATTGGGATACTGGGTTGTCGTTCTTCTCTTCCTGGGGAGTATCGATTTGGAGGTTTACCTCGATTGTGTCCGAAAGGTAAAACATAACCAACAGATGTATCTATAGCATTAGTCTCAGAAAGGTGTGATAGGATAGCTTACCTCGCAGTGTTCTCGCAGTGAGGATCATTGGGTACCAGAGAATGGAGGGTACATCAACCACTTCATCTTCTCGGAGATTCAAGTACTACTTCCGCTTCGAAGTTCAAGCTCGGGTCTAGATACACGGCTCCTCCATATTATTGGCACGATCCGAGTATGTTGGACTTGGTCTAATATTTCAACATCAAGCCAATTTCGTTTCTTCACCATAACTCTCCTCCCGAAGAAGAGGAATTGGATACGGTGATGGGAAAAAATATTCGATTCGAGGAAAGTGACATCCACTGGTAGTATAGTTTCTTTTAGTAATTGGATCATAACATCGGTACCCTTTTTTGTACACCATACCCCAAGAATACACATCGGATAAAGACACGGATCCAACTTAGTTCGGTTGATTTTGCATGGAGGTGGACAAAAGCAACACATCCAAAAATTCGGGCGGAAGCATTAAAATAGTAGGTAAGCGGAAGATGATCGTATAACACCTTTAATGGAGTCCGAAATTGTAAGGTCTTCATGGGCATTCGATTCAAGAGATACACCAGAGAATAAAGATCACTCCAAGATTTATTAGGCATATACGCACCGATTAGTAAGGCCCGAGCCGTTTCTAAAATATGCCTATTCTTCCTCTCCTCCGTTAGCCCCATTCTCGTCAGGGGTTTGTGAATACGAGGTTTCATGGAGAATACCATGGTTGTCCAAGTATGTCCTAATTGTTGATTAACATACTCCCCTCCATTATCCACCTAAGTATCTTAATTTTTCCAAAATCGAGTCCGAATCATGGTGTGAAACATGTGAAATGTAGCAAATACTTCATCTTTATGTTCGGTAAGGTAAAGCCATGTCATTCGTGTACAATCATCAACAAAAATAACAAACCAACGATAACCCGACGACGTAATAACCTGGGAAGGTCCCCAAACATCGAATGTACCAAAGAAAAAGGAGTCATACTTTTATTCATGCTTCATAGGATAAGCATCCTATGACTTTTTGCTAGGATACAAGTATCACATTTGAAATCAAGGTGTGATATTTGAAAATAAACTAGGGAGCAGGTGCCTTAAATACCCGAATGATGGATGCCCAAATCTACGATGACATAGCCAAATCTGGCCGTTCCTTGTTACCAACAGATATGTTGCGTGTGATCGGCTCTTCCTGAACCGAGGTCATCCACATAATATAGCCCTCCTCTCCTAGTACCACGCCCAATGATCTCCTTGGTGAGAATATCCCGTAGAAGGCAAAAGTAGAATACATCAATACTACACAGCTTAAGGTACAAGTGACCCGACTTACGTACATTAGTCCTGGCTTGACGAGAGATGGTACAAGAAAGTATTAGATAATGATAATGAGGAGATAAGGTCACCGTGCCGCCTCCCCGTAGAATCGGGATGTGACCCCATTTGCATTGGGCAACACGGCTCCGTCTTGGCCGGGTCAGGAGAGATCGTTTGGGTCAAAATGTCATGTGATCTCAGAACCCGTGAGTCCGTAATCCAATCCTCTTTATCACCACGAGTAGATATGTGAAATGCTTTACTTGAAGACTGGATCCCCGGGGAAGATTCCACCGGGAAGTGCGGATACGAGGCATTATTGGTAGCCACAAATGCTCGTCGGGCCAACAGGTCCCGTTTCTTCCGTGTCAAGATCATTCCACCATTACGGATACCCACGGAGTTTGGCGGTTTTCACGGGTGTGTTTGGAGTTTCCGCAATGGCCACATTTCATGTCAAGAGATGGTGGATTTCCCGAGGATTTCTTCTTTGCCGCCCAAGGCGAGGTTCCCTGTTTTGGTGGCATGATTATGGTGTCCCTCGACCCCTTTAAAAGTCATAAGCTGCCCGGTGTCGTATCTACACTCGCGATCATCACGGCCTCGCTCCGACCTCTTCCCGACGAACGAATCCACAGTTTGTTCCACCGTGGAATGGTCTGATTTGAAGCACATCACTTCGAGTTTTGTCGAGTCCGTCATCAAGTCCATCAAGGAAGGTATACACTCGATCTTCTCGTACGATGGAGTTGTATTTTTGTATGTCATTTGCACACTCCATTGGATTAGGACGACGGAAATCAATTTCTCGCCACAACCCTCGGGTCATCAGTAGTATTTTTCAATGGATCCACCCGCACTTGTTTCATACGAGTAACTTGACGACGAAGATCATACACTTTGAGACGTGTCTCGTCCCATCATAGAAGCAAACAGTGAATCCCAAACTTGTTTCGCAGCCGAATCGAATAAAATTTGCAATCGAGGAGTGGGTCCATCGAATTGATCAACCATCCTTTAACAATGGCATTTTCGTTGCGCCATCTCCCGAACGAGGTCGGTTTCAACAAAGTTGAGGAAAATCCCCATTAATATATCCCAGTTTGTCTTTGCAGAGATATACATCTCCACCACCTGAGACCACAAGGCATAGTTGGATCCTCCCAACTCGATACTACCCGGCAGCCGACGCCTTCGCTGACGTAGGTCATGGAGCTGATCTGAGCTTTAGTGAAAACTTCCGTCATTTTCGCCGTAAAATCTTCCAACATAAAATTGGTAGTTAAATCTCTAGATTCCGCCATGAAATCTAAAATTTTTTTTCTTCTGTTTTTCCTTTTTTTTTTTTTTTTTTTTTTTTTTTTTTTACAAAACAGGCACTATATAAATTGAAAAAAAACAATTCTTAACCCTAAACCTAATTTCCCTTCTCGCAGCGGCGCCTCTTCTCCTTCCTACGCGATTTCAGGAGATGGTCGAGCCGTTTCTCTTTAACGCGCTGCCGGTCGTTTCCTTTCAAGCGCTGCCGAGTGCCTTCCTCTACGGCTTCTCTACGCAATGGCGTCGTCTCGTTCCTTGATGCGCCGGCGCCCTTTTTCCTTCCGATTCCTTGTGCGAATCGATCGGTTTCCTCTCTATCGAGATTCACGAAAATGGTGCATTCAACAAGGCGTAGCCAGAGGTTCAGAAGTTTTCGGCGTTATGTTTCCATGTAGCTCTAGCCGAAAAAAAAAAACCTGAGTTGTATTCGTTTCTTTTGCGAAATGATAGTTTTTCCCGGAAAATAGGTATTGTCAATGCTCCTTCCTGCCTTTTCCTTCTTCTTTGTTCGTTTCTATTCTCGATTTCCGAATATGAAAACGTCTCTTTTTTCCCTTTTTTTTCAATATTGCAACTAATTGGTTTTTTTTCAACCTATACACAAAAACAACGATTCACGTCAATGACTTCTGGCCTAAAACACTGACTTGATTTTTTTTTTCCAGAACCACTTCTACGGCACAACACTATTAATCAATCTCTGTGATTCATTTTTTCTTCAAGGAGCCACACCAGAAATCAGAGATAAAAACGAAGGTAAGTGTAAACCAGAATGGTTACACCAGAAATCGAATCAAATTTTCTCGAGAACGTAAACCAAAGATAATAGGTAATTCCATACCTTGCTCTGATACCATGTCAAAACATTGTGTTTTCTGATAATCATAAGATGTATTCCATTATATTTCTGTTCTGTTTTTTTTACAAGAGTTTACAATGTATATAAGGAAAACGAAAATTAAACAATATCCATAAAACCTGCACATCCAGGTTTTACGTAAACTAATATTGTCACCGCTCCATGTTTTACTCCATTGAGCATTTGTGTCTGCCACTGTTTTAGCACACACCAACATGATTTACATACGAACAGGGAAATTTACTAGTCTTACTTACCCAATAGGAAATGCAGACAAATTCACATTAGGAATTGGCAGAAATTTCTACACTCAATTCTAAATGCTTGTGAGACAATATTGTGTGAGATTTATTGGATAAATTTCTAGTGTTACTGGAAAAATCAATATTTGAAGAAATAATTAGAAGAGGAGTTAAACGTTTCCTTTAATATTTTTTCTTAATTTTGTATCGGGTATTTACATTGTTTATATAAACAAATATTAATTACTATTTCAACAATCACCATGATTGAATTATATGGTTTACACTTGCTTGGTAAGCACCGTATATATTGAGAGGCGTTTGGCGTCGGTGCAGTATTTGTTGAATGAGTTGCAGTATTTGTTGAATCCAACACTCCCCCTCAAGTTGGTGTATAGGTGTCTTTCATGCCTAACTTGACTGAAACTTCTGTAAATACTCGATATGAGACTACTTTAGTGAGGATGTCAGTCAATTGATCTTCTGACTTAATTTTTGATAATTCCAATGAATTTTCTTCTAACTTTTCCTTAATAAAAAATCGGTCAACTTCAACATGTTTTGTACGATCGTGTTGAACTGGATTATGAGCAATATTACATGCTGCTTTATTGTCACAAAATAACTTAATTGATTCTTTAGCAAGATATCCCAAATCTTTCAAGAGAGATTGTACCCACAAGGCCTCACAAAGCCCAAGTGACATGTCTCTGTATTCAGCCTCTGCGCTTGAACGGGCAACAACGTGTTGTTTCTTACTTCTCCATGTTACAAGGTTTTCCCCTTCGAAAGTGAAGTAGCCTGATGTAGATCGTCTATCATTTATTGATCCAGCCCAATCAGCATCAGTATATACTTCTATTCTTTGGAACTCTGAGTTTTTAGTGAACAATACTCCTTTTCCAGGAGCAGAATTTAAATACCTCAAAATACAAATAACTGTATTCATATGTTGTTCTCCAGGATTATGCATAAATTGGCTGACAATACTTAAAGCACAGGCAAGATCTGGTCTTGTGTGTGCCAAATACATTAACCTTCCAACAAGCCTTTGGTATCTTTCTTTATTTGTTGGAACTTGATCAACCTTGATACATAACTTTAATCCTTCCTCTACTGGTGTATTAGCTAGTTGGCATGCCGACATACCAATTTCTTTTAATAAATCTATGGCATACTTTCTTTGAGATAAGAAGATTCCTTCTTTTGATCGAGAAACCTCAATCCCAAGAAAATATTTTAAGGAACCAAGGTATTTCATTTCAAATTCCTTGGACAAATAACTTTGTAGAGCTTTCCTTTCTTCAAGATCATTTCTTGTTACTATCATATCATCAACATATATAATAAGTGCAATGATCTTACAACACCCTTTTTTTCATAGATAAAGTATGGTCTGAATTACTTTACTTGTAACCAAATGCCTTCATTGACTTTGTGAACCTACCAAACCATGCTCTTGGGGATTGTTTCAATCCATACAGTAATTTTTTTAATTTACACACCTTTTCATCGTGAATTTTGGATTTCTTGATTCCTGGTGGTAAATCCATGTAGACTTCTTCAATTAAATCTCCACGTAGAAAGGCATTTTTTACATCAAACTGATATTATGGCCAATCTAAATTTATAGCTAGAGATACCAAGACTCGAACAGTGTTAATTTTGGCTACAGGCGCAAATGTTTCTGTATAGTCGATCCCATATGTCTGAGTGTATCCTTTTGCCACCAATCTTGCTTTATAGCATTCAATCATACCATCTGCTTGATACTTTACTGAAAAAATCCATCGACATCCAACAATTTTCTTTGTTGGTGGACGATCGACAAGTTCCCAAGTTCTATTTATTTCTAAGGATCTTAGTTCTTCATTCATAGCATCTTTCCATTTTTGGTCAGCTAAAGCTTCCTACACATTGTTAGGAATAGATACAGCAGATAATTGATTCACAAATGACACGTTTGATTTTGACAAACGATGTTTAGACATATAGTTACTCGTGGGATATTTGACTTTACTAGAAATTATAGGTTCATACATGGCTTTAGGAATACCTCTGTTAGGATGTGGTGGAAGTATTTTTCTGGTTGGTTCAATAGTTGGAGCATCCTCTACAAACGATTGGTTAGGTATATCAGCAACTTGTGGAGAAGAAAACTCGTACTCACTTAGTGGTAGTAATGAACTTGCTTGATAATCTTGAAGTTGATGAGGACTTGATTCCATTTCCCTTAGTCTTCTTTATATTGGGAGTTATTACCATCTAAATTCAAGTTATTTTTATTTTCCTCACATATAATTTGTCTTTCTTCGTAAGGAAACAATTTATATGTAAGGGTTTGAATTTCAGCATGGTTGTACTCCCCCTGAAATTCAGGTGTAAAAGAGAACTACATTATATCTTCATGAAAAATAACATCCATGGTGGTAATCATTTGTTTTGTAGAAGGATGATAACAACGATACCTCTTTTATTGTGTGACATATCCCATAAAAACACAACGTATTGCTCATGGATCCAACTTGCTACATTGTTGTTTATGTAGGTGTACAAATGCCACACATCCAAAGACATGAGAAGGTAAGTTGGGTACACTTGGTGCAACAATTTCTTTAGTGATGACTTATAGTGGTGTTTGGAAGTTAATGGAACTAGAAGGTACCCGATTGATCAAATATGCAGCAGAAGTAAGTGCTTCTCCCCAATAAGATAATGGCATATGAGCTTCAATCAATGAGACACAGACAACTTCCAATAAGTGTTGATTTTTTTCTTTCTGTAACTCCATTTTGCTGAGGTGTATCAACACAAGTAGTTTGATGACTAATCCCTTCCGATTTAAGATATTCTTAAAGTTTAGAACTTTTATATTCTCCTCCATTGTCACTACGTAGAACTTGAATCTGTGTTTTATACTCAGTACAAACCATTTTATGAAATTTTCTAAATAATACGTTTACCTCACTTTTGGATTTCATTAAACAGACCCAAGTCATTCTACTAAAATCATCAATAAATGTAACAAACCAACGTGATCCTCCCAAAGTAGAGACTTTGGAAGGACTCCATACATCAGAATGTATAACCATAAATGGAAATGGACTTTTATTTAAGGTTACAGGAAATAAGAAACGATGAATTTTTGCTAGTTCACAGACATCACACTTTAAAGTAGAAAGATCTAAGCTCAAAAATAAACTTGAAAATAATTTCTTTAAATATCCAAAAGAAGCATGACCCAATCTCTTATGCCATAGCCATATATTTGATTCATCCTTTTTAGATCCAGTTGCTACCAGTGCATGATTTGTTGAATCCAAGTCCAAATAATACAGGTTTCCTTGCCTAACACCACGACCAATCGTTTGCTTTGTTTGGATGTCCTTGAACGCACAAAAGTTAGGCCAAAAAATAAGAAAACAAGATAAAGCAGTGATTATTTGAGAAATAGATATAAGGTTATACTCTAAAGAGGGAACAACTAGTACTGAATCTAAATTCAAAGTACTAGTGAGAGACAAAGATTTTTCCCCAATAACTGAGGTTGTGTTACCATTAGCAGTGCAAACAGTTTTTTGTGAAGATGGTTTTGAGATTTGTCTAGAATCGAATGTCATATGATCAGTTGCACCTGAATCAATTATCCATGTATTATTAAAAACATGAGAACAAGTTTTAAGCATCTTACCAACATTTGCTGAGAAGTTTGCAACATGATCCTTTGTTGTTTCAGCAATGGTGGCAGTAAACATCTGTCGTGGATTTTTCTTCCCAGAGTCACGGTTGTGATCCCACCAGTCAGGATATCCTACAAGTTCAAAACATCGTTCTTTTGTATGACCCTTTTAATGACAATGGGTACATTTAAATGATGATTTATCAGCCACTCTTTGTTCTTATTAATTGAAAAAAGAACGATTTTTAGATATCATGGCGGAAGCATCAAAGTCTCCAGATTTTTCCTTCAATGAGATTCGACGATTCGACATACTACCTCCCATCGAATCAAGGAATAACAACTTTCTAAATCTAGGATGGTTTCTTTTCGCAAAATTTCTCCACGAACCTGCTCAAATTCATCATCTAAACCAGCAAGAAAAATATGTACCCTTAGTCTTTCAACAGATTCTTGATATGATAATAGATCATGAGGGTCTTTCATGACCACCTTATCACGATGGTCTAGCTCTTGAAAAATTTCTGTCAACTCTCCATAATACTCTAAAAGTGATTTTCCATTTTGTCTGGAAGTAAAGGCTTTTTGGTTTAAGACAAATACCTGTAATTCGTCACTTCCATCATAGAATGCTTTTGCCAAAGCACCCCAAATTTCAAGAGCAGTAGGTATGCATAAATAACGCTTCATGATTTTTGGACTCATTGACATAAGTAACCATCTCTTCGTTCTTTGATTTTCTGCATACCACTTGTTATAATTTTCTGATGTTTTTCTGGTTGCAATTTTTTGTTATGAATATAAGAGAGTTTCTTTCTCTCTACAATATGCATTTCTATTATTTGAGACCAAACATCATAATTAGTCTCAGTAAGAATAATTCCAGCATTAAAAACACCTTCAGAATGGACAGATTGTACAATAACTGGAGTTGATTGCTCCACAGGTAATGAAATTGTGCCTTCTGTCATGATTTTATGGTAAACTAACTAGAAAATTGTGTAATAATTTCAGAACTGGAAATAAAACTACAAGAACTGGTATAAAGAATATTGAACCGATGTGTTTTTTTTAAGAAGAAATGGACTAAACCGGATAAAAAACCACAAAACCAAGTAAAAAATTGGTTTAAAAACCTTGAAAACTGGACCAAACCGGTTTTAAAAATCCAGAACCGAAAAAAAAATATTCAAACCTTTAAAATGGGCCGAACCGGCCAAATTGGGAAAAATTGTAGAAAACCAAGAAAACTGGGTTCAGACCGAACCGCTGGTTGAACCGAACCAAACCTGAGCCGAATTGAGATGCGGACCGGCTACGTCCGCAAGCCGAACCGAGGTGCGGATAGGCTACGTACTCGAGCCGAGCCACATGACACGTCATCGTCTTCAACCTCCAGATGGCGCGTGATGGTACGTGGAGGTGCGTTAACTGTTTTCTTTCCTTTAGGTGGCGCGTGTGGGCGCGTGTTACACTTTTCTTCTACCCTATTTTTACCAAAATGTTCAGAATTGTGTTTAGAGTAATCTGGTAAAATTAGGTGGGATAAATACCGTTTCAAAAAGGATGTTTGTAATTAATATTTGTACGGGTGTTTGAATGAGATTTTTTTTTACTGAGAACAAATATTTTCAAAGAAAGAAATCTCTATTTTAGAGAACAAGGGTTTCAAATTTGTATAAAGCAATGACTTGGCTCTGATACCATGAAGAAATCAATATTTGAAGAAATAAATATTGTTTATATAGACAAATATTAATTACTATTTCAACAACCACCATGATTGAATTACATAGTTTACAACTGCTTGATAGACGCCGTGTATATTGAGAAGCGTTTGGCGTCGGTGCAGTATTTGTTGAATGAGTTGAGGGAAAGAACTACAAAATTGACACATATAAGAGACTTTTCGATATAAAGGTTAAAAAAATTTGGTCTATTTGATTTACAAAAATGCTCACACATTCGTTTGTGAACCGTTGGCACATATATGATACTTTTATTATGAAAGTTTTCAAAACCAATAACTCCACAGGGAAATCCATAGATGAAAGGTATTTTTTTCTAATAAGTGACTTCTCAATGATATTTTCTTATCTTTAGAGTATATTGTAAGTTTTATTGTTTTAATGCCAATATTTTCATGTATTAATATCGAGTTTGTATTTTACTTAATGTATTTATCATTCTCTATATAAAGTTTGAGCGTGTAGTTAGCATGTTTAACTTGTTTGCTTGCAATGTTATTTTTTGACTACTTAATCCTAAGTTACTCAATAGTTTTCTTCCTAAACAATATTATACGAGCCATACAATAAGTCAACACAATTTATATACTCATGTAAGAACAGTTGTACGTAGAACGTAAGATATGGGAAAACAAGGTTTTTGCTTTTGTAGGTAAAAACACATCATTTTATAAACGGATAAAATTAAAAGAAAAATTTATATAAGATACCACTTATTATAGTTTTAGTTTCCAGTAATATGCCTCTAGTTTTCAGTAGGAAAAACAATTTGTCCGAACAAAATGCAGTTAATTAGCAAGTTGTCGGAAGCATTAAAAACCAAAAAAGGCACAGAATAACGATGCAAACCTTTCCACCGTACCCTTAGTAAATCACAAAGCATTATGCTAACTTGGGAAAACTGTGAAGAAATTACAATAATACAACATTATTCTTAGCAAAAAAGAATTGAACATTATTTGCAAATCATTTTGAATCTGGAATATATCAAGATTGGAACCTAAATGCCATGTAATCTTCCTGACCATTTTCAAAATGTAGGTGTGGGATTCGTGCCCTAGGATGTGTGTGAGTGAATAGCGCAATTATTTTATTTTATTTTAAAAAAATCACCCTCAATCAAACAATACTAATTAATACTGTAAACTTAGCCAAAAAAATAATATATAATGTTGGATGCCACGATGTATGTAACTAACAGATGCCCCTATTGTAAAAGTGCTTTTGTAGATCAACATGAAAGGCTTATTATACTATAGCATAACAATCTATTTAAAAAATCGAGTATATTTTCTCTATTTTAAATAATTACTATTTACTTATGATTTAAATAAATATAACTCAAATTAATTCGATAAAATAATGCTATTGAAAATATAATACTAAAATAAACTAAAGCATAAATAGTAAAGAAGAAAAATAAAAACACCATAAATTTAACGAAATTCGGTATAAATGTTACCTATGTCTTCTAGAGTTGTTGACCACTTTCAATATCTTCAAATAGATCAACTCTAAAATTACAATTAATTGGACAAAATTGAGTTAATCAATTATCCTTGCAAAAGAGATAAAAATTTACAAATTTTGGGATGTTTTAAAAATAGATGAATATGCTTTATTTATAGCCCAAAATACAACACCCACCTTCATTCCTAATCAATGTGAGATCTTTTCAATTTGCTTACTATGGAGCTATACAACAAATCTCCACCTTAGCAACTTAGTGATTCTTAAATGATTTCTTCAATCTCTAGATCAGCAACGCCATTGTCAATTCAAATTTGCAAGATGTTAATCAAGTCTAGACAATATTTGAACTTGATTACCATTACCACTTTGGTCATCATATTTGCGGGATTCTCTATAATATTGATCTTCTGAACTAATACTCCATCTCTTTCAATGATCTCTCGCACGAAATAGTAACGAAGGTCAATGTGCTTTGTACGTGTATGGTAGACTTGGTTCTTTGTTAAATAAATAGCACTCTGATTGTCACAAAACACCTTAATATGTTTTTAACCAACTCTCAAGTCTTCAAGCAAACCTCATAACCAAATAGTTTCCTTTACAACCTCTGTAACTGTCATATACTCTAAGTAACCGTATATGTCACATCTCTTGCAACTGGCTGGTGCTAGAGCACAAGGTAGACTTCTAACTAACTGGTGCTCTAACAAGAGTAAACACAAAACCAGTAGTTGACCGACACTTATCTAAATCTCTTGTATAGTCGGAATCACAATATTTGACTGCATATTGACTAACACTATTATCCTACTGAAATACTAAACCAACATCTACAATATTTAGAATATATCGTAGAATCCATTTCATAGCCAACCAATGTCCTTTACTAGGATCATGCATGTACCTGCTTGCAATATCATCAGCATGTGAAATGTCAGGTCTCGTACACATCATTGCATACATCAAACTACCAACCGCATTTGCATACGGTACATTTTTCATGTATTCTCGTTCTACATTATTCTAAAGAGATAATTGAGCACTAAGCTTGAAATGAGGAACAAACGGAATACTTACAGGTTTTGTCTGTTCATTCATACCAAAACATTGTAATACCTTCTTCAAATATTGACTCTAGGTCAAACTAAGATTCCCTTTCTTCTTGTCTCTACTTATCTCTATAACGAGAATCTTCTTGGCTTCTCTAGATCTTTCATCTTAAACTCTTGACTTAGTTGAGCCTTCAACTTCTTAATTTCTACTTGGCTCCTCGATGCAATCAACATATCATCAACGTACAATAAGAGATAGATGAAAGACTCATCTTGTAGCTTGTGAAAATACACGCAATGATCATGTGTACTTCTAGTATATTTTTGCTACAAAATTCCATCAATCTTCTCAATTATCTTTCTCAACAAGGCAGATTCATCAAAAGTAATATCTCCACTGAAGATTATCTTTTTTGTTTCAAGACAATGTAGTCGATATCTCTTAGAACTAGAGGGGATCCCAAAAAAATAGCTTTCTTGGCTCTTGGATCCAACTTTGATTCTGTTATATGATAGTATACAATATAACCAAACATATGTAAGAAATCATAATCTTTAACAGGTTTTCCAGAACATACCTTCATAGGCATTTTGCCTTCAAGTGTAGACGATGGTAAGCGGTTGACAAGATGACCTGCATATGTCACAACCTCAGCCCAATACTGCTTGCCTAACCCAGCATTTGACAATATACACCGAACCTTCTCTAGCAAAGTCCAATTCATACGTTCTGCAACTCCATTCTGTTGTGGTGTTTTCCGAATAGTGAAGTGTCACACTATCCCTTCTTCTTCCCAAACTTTCATAAATGGATCGTTTATGTACTCATTGTCATTATCAAACCTTAAATGCTTGATCTTTTTACCAATATGAGTCTCGATCATCTTCTTCCATCTCTAACTATCCATTTAATTCGTTTATATATAACTCATATTACCTCTATAATACTCTTAAAAGTCTAAGAGATTGATTTTTTGACATAACATTTTAATAAAAAAATCATTAGGAAAATACTTAGATTTTAAGATCCTCGCACAAAGGGAATGTGGCTCTTTAATCAATCTCCAACCTTGCTTAACAAGCAAGGCCAATGTTAGTTTTATGACACTATGGTAAATGGGAAAGTTAAGGAGACATTTATTTATAATGTATGCTTATGTATATCCATTTATGTTTATGTGGCATTAATACGTTGTTAATTGTTAATTAATTGTGTACCGAACTCTTGGGCTTTTAATGTATGTTTGGCTGTTGTTATAGATTCATTTTTCTCAACCCATTTCTCATGCTAGAATTCTAAAGGACTCAAACACAGTTTGGTAATTTTGTAACATAGATATATATACCCTCCTTTAGTGTTTTTTATAAGCAATTCATTTCATTCTTGTTTCCTCTAGTCTCTTGAGCATCGTTTTTCTCTTTTTCTACCATTCTTTTCTGTGTATTTTAGTTTCTTTGATTTTATTAATGTTTGAAAATTTTACTTGAGGTTTTATGAGGGTTTGTTTCCTCTGATTTCATGTTGAGTTTAACCATTGTAATGTTCTTTGGATTTCATCAAGGGAGAAACATTGATTCATAGTGGATATGATTATTACACTTTCTAGTGGATTAGGCCATATAGTTTAGGGACAAAATCATTTAAACTCTTATGTTCTTTTGTTTATTACAATATTTAGTCCTTTATCATTTTTATCTTTGATTCATTCCTACACTGAGTTCATACATTGAATATTTTTTAGTGAGTTGTGAGTGTGAAATCACCTAACCATGAACACCAACAATCACTATCTTGAAAGTTCACAATAATCCTAAAAGTATAACTTACTAGTAAAATAGTCTTAAACACTCGTAACTTAATAATGATATTCTACTATCATAGGAACGTATCATACATTAAAATACACTGAAGATGATTAATGGAAACAGAATCAGAATCACTAGAAATATTTTGGTAGAGTTTCACTAAAAAATTCTAATTAAAAAGCATTTAAGAGGGGATATTTATAGAGAGTTCTCATCAACCATGCACCATTAAATGGAAAAGTTAACGTCGCTATACTTCTAATAACATTAGTGATATTAATTCAAAAGTCAAGTTATTATTGTTCCTTTTATAAAAATTAGGGACATATATGAAAATATGTTAAAGTCAATGACATTATTGAAAATTTTCCAATATCGATTGTTATAATCATACCCATAATAATTTCATAATTTTATTATTGATTAAAGTACGTAGTGTGTAAATAATTGTTCAATAAAAAAAATTTAATGGACAAAAAATTTGTTTATGTTTAAAAATTACTTATTAAATACATTATTATTTAAAAATATAAATATTCATATATCATATATTATATTTCAATATATTTAATGAAGAATTAGATACAAATTAACTTATTTTTTATTTTGCACATTTTTTTACAAATAAAAAGATTTAAAACATTATTTTATAAGGTAATGGGAGCATAAAGATCTCTTATATAAAATTATTGGTGTTGTTTAGTTCCTTAAATTAAAAAGTGGTATCATATAATTTTATTACTTTTAAAAAAGAGGTTAATTAAGAAGAACATATTATTTTGATAATTTTTTATTAAAATAATATTTTTTAAAGTAATAATTTAATACAAAAATATTAAAATAATATAATTTATCATTAATTTTGATCATAATTTTAAAAATTAAATGAATTAAATAATATTATTTATAATATAATTATCAAATAATATGAATAACTTAATATATTAAGTCATTTTTTTTATTTATGAACTAGAATATCAGATCAGACGTACGTAAACAAAAGAAATACTTTTAATTAAGGTAGTCGATCGGGTTACTTTGAATTAGTTTACGTTAGTTTTGTTTAAATTAATTTAACTTTAGTTCAAATCAAATTTTATTTCAATTAGTAAAGATCATCATAAATTCAAACAAGTTGTCTTAAACTAATTTGAATTGATAATTAATGTTCTTTTAGTTAATTGGACTTTTTTCTAAATAAAAAAATCTTTTAATGATATTAAAACTCAAACATCATTGTATAAAACAATAAGAATTGGGATAATAGTATGATAATAACTAGTAAATAAAAAATACATTAACATTAACATCTTATTACATCATTATTCAAACGTTAAGATTCAAAACAATTTATACTAAATTTTAGATAATAATATCATATACAATATTTTAAATATAATTTTGGGCTAATGAACTTACTCAAATCCAATTCGAACCTAACTCGATATTTTGGGTTATTTGAAATGATCAAATTTAATTTAATTTGTGTTTTATTCAAGTTTTTTGATTAAGATTCGATTAAATCAATCAAACTACAATACAAATCATAACCATAATAGCATAAAATGTATATTTAAAATGTAAATTAATTGAGATTTATGATTCAAATAGCTTAAAATTAAGAATTATCTATATTACTTTAATAAATATTGACTTATATTAATAATGATAATATTATGGTTTTAGGATCAACAAAATCAATCAAAGAATATAAAGAAAACAAAAATTGATTTTAGTAGTATTTTTTTATCAAGATTTCATAAGTATGATGCTAAATTTTGACTATAATTTTTGGTTACGATATCTTAATAGAATAATTAAAATTTATATGAAAAGATAATTAAATTATGCATAATTTCATATTTCACATATAATATTAAAATATGATTTTTTTTCAAGATTAAATATGAGTTAAAATTCAAAAAATATTGTAACTAAATAACTATTAATATATTTAAAATAACTTTCTATGTACGACTCTAAATTATATAATTTTTGATTATGTGAAAATCTAATTTGAAAAGAATTTACAAATCAATTATCTTCCCGAAAAAAACGTATTATATTATTATAATTTAATAAATCTTCTCATGCAAACATTATAAATAGATGAGACATTTAATATTTAAAAGATATCAAAAAATTAAAAAAGCTAGTACTTTATTCTTTTATTATTTTTCTCTAAAATTTGTGGTAATGATTTATAAGGTAAAATAAAGTTAGAAAATAATTTAATTATATAGTTTCTATTCCATTCTTTATTCTTATATCTAATTTATATTTTTTTGAGAAATTATTTTATTTATTATTTTAAATTTAATATATTATATTATTTAATTTAATATAATTTCAATCTTACTTTATTTATACACAACTCTCGTCTTATAATTATTACATGTATTTTATAAGTTGATATTTTATTATAATATTACCATTTTAATATATTATTAATCTTTGATAATTTATAACTTATTTATTTTTTAATGAAATTATTTTTCAAAATAAATACATTAGTTATTGTTATTAATTTTTAACTTTATATCTTCTAATTATTTCGATAAAATGTGAAGTAAAAATAACAAGCAAAGTTAGTAATATTAAAATAAAATAATTAATTGAAGTTCAAAACTTTATTATTTTTATATTAATTTTTTTGGTACAAAATTATTATACTTAATTATTATTATTTTTATTTTTTTTTTCTGATAATTTATTTTTATTAATATATTTTTATATAAAATTTACACTTAATATAATAATCGTTTACTTAAAAAGTAATAATTTTTACCGTGATAAACTAGTTTTAGCGAATTTTCCCACACCGTGTGGATCGAAAAGTCAAAAGTAATGATTGTCTACAGAGGAAAAAATCATCAAAAACTAAATTAAGAACAATTTTATTTTTAATATTAATTCATGTATTTTATAATTTAAAATAAATATATTATTTTTATTATTATAAAATTTAAATATTTTATTTTAAATAATTTTATAATAATTTAAAAAATCATAATATAAGATATTACATCAATTAAAAGAAATTATTATTACTAATTAATTATATATTAATATGATATCTTAAATTAATATAATTTTTATTTAAAAAATAAATATTAAATAAAATAATATATAATTAATTAAAAATATATTTTAAAAATAATAAATAATAACTCTAACAATTATTACATTACAATTGTTATCTTAATAAATGTGATAAAAAATTATATATTAATTCTTTATCAATCTAACGTTGGAGTAGAGACTAATAATAATTTATCCACGAGTTGGTTGTTTTAGTTTTTTATTTGTATATTACAAAGACTTTGTATATTACATATCAGAGAGCTTGAGCTTGTTTTGCTTTCCGAAAGCCATAATGTGTTTCTATCGGCTTCGATGATAATGGATCGTTTATCTCCAACCCCTGATTCTGTTGTTAATATTTCCATTATTGTTGTTATCGTTGCCATTATTAATATTGGAGGGGTAATTTATCTTATTTTCCGTTTCCTTCGTATTCTTCTGGGACGACGAACCCAGTTTCAAAAAGATTCTCTGAGCACCAAAAAAATTCCTACTTCTCCGACCCATAGGGAGTCATACCAAGTTTTTATCAGTTTCAGGGGGGAGGATACCCGCTTAAATTTCACGGATCACTTGTATCAAACTTTGAAAAGGAAAGGCATTCATACATTCAGGGACGATGAGGAACTGAGAAAAGGAAAAAACATTTTCCCTGAACTCTTGAAAGCAATTGAAGAATCAAGATTTTCTGT
This sequence comes from Hippophae rhamnoides, assembly GCA_033030585.1. Classification (NCBI taxonomy): domain Eukaryota; kingdom Viridiplantae; phylum Streptophyta; class Magnoliopsida; order Rosales; family Elaeagnaceae; genus Hippophae; species Hippophae rhamnoides. The sequence continues at coordinate 17,917,047 of CM065437.1, read as the reverse complement.
TGTTGTTCTTTCGAAGAACTTTGCTTCTTCATCATGGTGTTTGGATGAACTTGAACATATTGTCAAATGTATGGAAGATATAGGACAGACGGTTTTACCTGTTTTCTATCATGTGGAACCTTCGCTTGTACGAAAGCAAACTGGAACTTTTGGTCAGGCCATGACGGTCCACAAGAAAAAATACCATCCATGGAGGTTGGAAGGATGGAGGAAGGCGTTGACTAAAATTTCCAATCTCTCTGGCTGGCATGTGAAAGAAAGGTGATTCTTGATTATACTATTTCTTCTTTATATTTAATGAAGAGTTTTCTTTTTTAATAAACCACAATCACAACACACAAAAAGGAAAATTTGAGAATAGTGACAAGTCAATTGTATAATACAATCTAAAGAATAGTTATCTTTTATAGGTATGGATGTATTTATATACCCTCTAAACACTTTCACATCGATATTTAGTTCAAGAATTAATGGGTCTTATTTTGACTGCAATGCCTTTTTTTTTGGTAGCATTTGTGAGATATTTTTCCATTTGCTATAAAAAATCCCATTATTATGCAAATTTAATAGTTAAGGGTTGTACGATTTTAATAGCTTCTTTCTAATTTTTTTTTCAATTGATTTCATATTAATAACGATTTTTAGTTTTAATTTTCATATTTTTGAGATATTATTAACAAAATGATAAAATATTATACTATTCATAAATTTTTAAAAATAATTTTTTAAATTTAATTTATAATTTTTTTCTAAATAGTAAATATCAAAAGAAACTAAGTAAAAACCTAAAATTTATAAATAACTACCCTCCAGACGACGTCAATACGATCCTTGTGAATTCTGAGATGCATTTTTTTTTTCTTTTAAAGAACGGGGATATGATGCAGGAGATATTCCAGATAAAGATGCTTTTGAGTGATTGCATAAACTCATTGTTACTTAATATGTTTGGTTGTCGTTTCCTTATTAATTATTGTCGTTTGCTGGCTATTTTAATTATCTTGTTTATTGATGACTAGATTTATACAGCCCTTGGTTAAAACCCAAATATTGGGTTGTTTTCTCTGCGTTTGCTTAACTTCTAGCATATAGGTAGCTTCCATAAAAAAAAAAAAAAAATTCTAGCATATAACTAGGTGTGATGGCCTGTAAAGGGCACTTTGGTAATTAGAAAAAATTATTATTAATTTATTTTGGGTTTATGTCTCTTTGCCCAAAGTAATGTTTCTTCCTAAAAGATGTGAAAATGCTCTAAGAATTCTTTAGGGGTGCATGGTATCCAACTATCTCCACCCAAACACTTGTGGGCACGATGTACTAAGTGAGTTATCTGTGAGCTAGAGAATTATCTATGTGACAAGCATTGATTGTGTCATGAGGGTGCACCAATGTCTCTCGAAGACATGGAATCTTAGGGACAGTATCGATGAGACAGAAGGGTCGATATTGTGCACGGTTTCCACGTGAGAGGTTACACGAGAGGGAATGTCTATGTCGACGGTTTACTTGATGTGGGCATGTGAAGGTATCTTCATGGGAAAGCGATACACCATGTGAGCGATGTAGCACAAGTGATGGTGCATCGATGAGTCGCAACATGCTTGTTAGGCAACGTTGCTTTGAGTTAAGGTACATTGTGAATGTGACAACCCTTATGATGGTGATGTTAAGTGAGGATGTGCATTGGTCAAAGGTTTCAACATGTATTAAGGATCCGTAGGCTTGATGGCACCGAAGGCGACAACATGCTAAAATGAAGGCATCATGTGTGGACTTCAGATCAAATGAGTTGCTTACTCGTGCAACATGTGAGTTTGGTTGAATGGAACTTACATGCATGTATGACATTCTTGATTAGTTAACTTAAAGATAAGTTGATATGTGTGTTAGCTTGAGTAAAAGTATATCGAGGATAAATGAGCTCATCTAAATAAGGGGTGTAAGAAGAAGTTGGCCTTTGGACAATGCGTTGGCCTTAATGTGAAGTTTCCTATTTGAGGGTGTGTATGAAGAGTCCTAATAAGAGGAATAGGAAGCTGACTAATTCTTTTTTTTTTTTGGCTGAATAGAAGCTGACTAAGTCTTTATACATTGTTGTACTACTTGTTATCAACATGTGTGCTTTGCATAGTTAGGTGAGCAATTTTACGGCATAATGTCTAGATGACGAGGCGAGCGTCTTGGTTTAGTAACCTAGATGTCAGGAAGCAATTGTTAAGTCGCATGCGTGCGAGACACACTGAGAATAGTCCTTGTTTGTATTTTTTTGAAGAGCACTGAAATATTTAGACAAGAGTCATATTGTAGACTTGAAAGTTAATAGAATGGCCTTGACTTGGACGGTCTTGGCCCCGAGCGGTCAAATTTTCACTACGTGAAAGGATAATTACATTTGGTGTCAGAGCCAGCTCGCACTCATGGAAGAGGTGTGTTAGTGTAGAATGGTGCTTAATGTTAGATGGTGAGTTTCCGTGAACCGAGTACTATTGGTTAAGGAGACTTGCTTGGTTTGATTGGTGAGCTCAAAGAGTTCAATAATTTGTTTGAAGCTAGTTGTCTAGCGAGTGAGTATTGGTGGCAAAGGTTACATCCATCAGAATACTCGAGGTGGCAAAACTTTGCATGTGTGAGTCAGTATAGACTTGGGTGTATGGGTGAAGAGTTCTGCAAGCGACGGACGTTAAAGCGTTATTTGTAAAAAGTGCTTGCAAGCTGAGTTCCTTAATTGGGGGTTCTGAGTAGGTGAAGTAGATGGCCGTATGGTTTACTTGTGCTTTGTTTATGGAAGGTTACAATAGACTATAAGCCATTATAACAGTTGCATCCATAGAAGTTATAAACCGCAAGTAGCGCATCCTTTGTCAAGTGATCAATTGTGAAAGCGCATTTTTCTTAAGATTTGAGGACTTATAACCCATGGGTTTGGTATGTGGTTTCCAACATGTTTGTGCTTCAACGTGGTTTTCATCAGTTGTTATAAGAAATCTTGACAACTCTTGTGCTTTGAAGTAGCACCAAGAAGAACAACCCAAATGCGTCTGGATGACCATGATGTCATGTTTGCTTTGAGAAGAAGAAACCTTATTGGGGGTTGAAATGTGTTCAAAACAGCCTTAGAATGCTTGCTCATCGAAGTGTCAAGGAGAGTACGAGTAACATATTGTGGTATGGGAGATCATGAGGACCAACCAAAGGGGTTATGTTAGCTAGCTCCGAGTTTGAGATATGAAGGCCAAGAAGGCCAAGGAAAGTGTGCCAAGATGACCAAGGTGGATTGTACAATGTATCCAAGGTGGAATGTGGAACCAATGCTAGTGGATTTGATAATGGGAAGGGTCATGGAACACCTATATCTTTGAAATGAAGCGGAGTTCTACAAACCAAAGGTATTACTAATAGGATCATCGAATGGTTAGTGTCACGTTTGGATGGGCCATTAAGGTGCCAAAATAATTTGAAGTGAAATGGCAATGATAAGAGTCGGAGCATGTTAATGTCAACAAATGGTAATGAGAAATATAAGGGTGTATGGGCCCTTGTTTGTTAGTGGTGTTAAGAAGGATCGCAGAGTGTTAAAGCCTGAGAGAAGCCGTATGTTAAGAGAAATGAGATGTCCATGATGTGAAGATATTGATCCATTGTAAGAAAGAGCAGTAAAGCGCCTATGTGGGTTGAAGCTTCATCATTGATCGTTAAGTTTGAGAATGCTTTGACAAGGTCGTCTAAGAATGAAGTGGTGGAAGTGGACCTCACATCGCTAAGGGAATGTAGTATGATCAAAGCAAGAGACGAAGAGTTCAATTGAAGTTGCTTGCTCAATAGTAGACTGAGATACAAGAGTAGCACATCAGAATTTTAGAATGGAGGTGCTGTTTTGGAAGAATAGTGAGTTTGCAAACTCTACCTTGTGTGGTACATCTCATATATCAGAAGTGGATTCATCATGTGCTTTGAGAAGGCACATGGTGTCGTATAAGAGATACGGTTGGCAAGAGAGCCACGCCCGAGGGATGGGCGCACCATTGCATAAGGATTGCACATCAAAAGGTCCTGCGAGCGTTGAGTGCATGAGTAATAGATTTGAATGGTAGCATCCTAAAAGGGCCAAGGAGCACCTTGTGCATGTTTTTAAGTGTTGCACATTGAAGGGCCAAGAAGCATCAAGTGCAAACAGAGATTGTTAGTATAGTACACTTATAAAGGGTCAAGGAGCGCCAAGTGCACATAAATGGTTGTAGTTTTGCATGTTGAAAAGGCCAGGGAGCATCGATTGCAAACATCATCCAAGGGGACTAAGGCAAGTTATGATCATGACTTTGCCAAAGAAGACACCAAGATTTGGCGAGAGATGCTGCAATGGAAGAGCGGGTGGCTTATGAGCCACATCTTGCAAGATGCATTATAGAGAGCCGATCCAAGGAGTGGAGTTGACATATGTTACTCCTGCTCGTCTCTTTATCCTATCATACCAGTGTTAACACGACATGACTCCGATATCGGTACGGGATATGTGTCCAATCCGACGAAATATTTTTAGACACGGTAGGGAAAAAAAGTAGATAGAGATGGAGAAAGTAAAAGAAGAAAGAAAAGGAAGAGAAGCTGAGAAAGAAAAAGAAAGAAAATGAAGGAAATCTGATAAGAAAAAAAAGAAATGACGGGGAAGATGAAGATTGGGCTAGGTTATTTGACTTTATTTTAATGTAAACAATATTTTATTATTATTATTAATGAGAGAGACTTGTCATATTGTTTCTAATTAATATTTTTATTTGCCAAAACCACAACCCAAAGTTACTTTGTACATTTTTTTATTAATTTATTATTTTTGTGAAATTCCAAGAGTCATTCATTTAATGAATATGATATATATATATATATATATATAAATAGTCGAAAACGTGATTAGGGGTTCTCACAGTGTGATCCTGTGATGAAGCGATGGCTCTTACCTTGACACATCACGATGGAAGCGGCTGGCCACCATATCGGGTTGTTCTAGTCGAGAGGCGTAATATATAGCAACCTGTTTGGCTATTGCGTAAAACATGTTCTGAGGTTATCTTTAATGGTCACTTAAACTGTGATATTAATGGTACGAGAGCGTACTAGACAAGAAGGCTATAAATAGTCGAAAACTTGATAAGAGGTTCTCACAGTGTGATCTTGTGATGAAGTGTTGGCTCTTATCCTGACACGTCCCAATGGAAGTGACTAGCCACCGTATCGAGTTGCTCTAATCGAAAGGAGTAATATATAGCAACTTGCTTGGGTGTTGCGTAAAACATGTTTTGAGGTTATCTTTAATGGTCACTTAAACTGGGACATTAGTTTTAATGTTAATTAAATAATTTTATCATTTTATGACACATTAATATTAAAACTATTATAATTAAATTGTTAGATTTTATTGTCTTAGCAAAAGACTAATTTTGTTTAATTTTAATATTACAAAGATCAGAAAACAATGTTGATATGGTTTTTTTGTATTATATATTTGGTTTTATTGATTTAAGTTTTATTCTTATAAATTGTTTTCATTTTGTATTTCATGTTTTAACTCTTAATAATTTCAATACATGACATATATAATATTAGTATATATATAATAATATATTTAGACATAAACATAAAATTTGTAAAAATATATATTTAATAGCCGTGTCCAAAAATTGGACACTTTATCTCTATGTCGAATTGTCTTAAATTTAGAAATTTAACAAGTCCGACGCCTGGATATATACTCATATCCGACATCCGTATCCGAATCCAAATAACATAGGACTTAACTAGGTTCTTGGGAAGAGCTAGTCATTTTGCATTACCAACAATGGAGTAGAGATTTAAGTGGAGCTTTCGTTTGGAAATAGATGCAATAAAGTCTCAAACTAAGTCCAAAAGAGGCGCACAAAGGTCATCACTAGGGGTGACTCTTCAAGTGGTAGTGGGACAATTACATGGTAGAAGTCAATCAGAAGATTTGGAGCCTAAAGACTCTTTAGAGTGCTTCGACGAAGAAGTTGAAGAAATGAAGTAGGGAGGGTGTCATAATCTGTATAAGGGGCACTTTGGTAATTGACAAAATAATAATTATTTAATTATTTTAGGCTTATGTCTTCTCATATAAAGTGATGTTTCCTCCTGAAAGATAAAAAAATGCTCTAAGAGCTATTTAGGGGGAGGCATGGTGTCAAACTCTCCACCACTCCCTGCACTCATGGGCACGATGTGCTAAGTGAGTTACGTATAAGTTAGATAATACTCATTGGACGGGCATTGATTGTGCCATGAGGGCGCGCCAATATCTCTCAAAGATAGTATCGATGAAGTAGAAGGATCAATATTGCGCATGGTTTTCACGCTGGAAGCTACGTGAGAGAGAATGTCTATGTTGATGATTTACTTGATGTGGGCATGTGGAGGTAGCTTCGTAGGAATGCGGCACACCATGTGGTGCATCGATGAGTAACGGTATGCTTGTTAGACAATGTTGCTTTCAGTTAAGGCACATTGCGAATGTCACGACCTTCATGTTGGTAATGTCGAGCGGGGATGTGTATTGGTCAAAGATTCGACTATGCATTAAGGATCAGTAGGTTGTCACAGAAGTAGGCAACAACGTGCTAAGATGAAGACGTCATGTATGGGCTTCGAATCAAAAGAGTTGCTCATTCGGGCAACATGTGAGTTTTGGTTAAATGAAACTTATATGTATATAAGAAATGTTTGTTTGGTTGACTTAAAGATAAGTTGATATGTGTGTTAACTTGAGTAGAAGTATGTCAATGAAAAATGAGCATACCTACACTAGGGGTGTAAGAAGAAGTTGGCCTTTGAGCAAGGAGTTGGCCTTGTTGTCAAGATGCATATTCAAGGGTGGGTGTGCATGAAGAAACCCAACAAGAGGAATGAGCTTGCTTTTTTCTTTTTTCTTTTTTTTGGCTAAATAAAAGTTGACTAAGTCTTGGTACATTGTTGTACTACTTGCTATCAACATGTGTGACTTGCAAATTGGGTGAGCAATTATGCAGCATAATGTTTAGATAATGAAGAACCTTATAGGGCAGGAGCGTTTTGGTTGAGTAACTTGATGCCATGAAGCAATCTTGAAGTCACATGTGTGCAAGACTTGCTTAGAGGAGTTCTCGTTAGTATTTTCTCAAGAAGTACTGAAGCATTTATACAAGGGTCATGCCTTAGACTCAAAAGGTGATATGCTGGCCTTGACTGAGTCTTTACGCCAAACTGTCGAATTTTTGTTACGGGAACTCGCAAACCGTTAGAATAGGCGTGTTGAGGAGTGCGAGTTAGTTCTTGAATTCTTTTTTCCTAGTAATTGCTTCTCTGAAGCTAAAGTTCCTTTGCTAATGAGTTTGAGCCGACAAGTTCTTTTCTTGATTCTGATTTTTTTGTGAATTTATGATTAAATGAATAGATCTCATGTGCCATTCTTTAACTTTTTTCTTCGTTTTTGGATATGTTTCTCCTAGATTTTCCTTTACCAGATTCTTTTTGGGTTCATCTCCCTTTGTCTTTGGCTCCAAGACGGAGTCTAATATTAATTGTAATCGCATCAAAATAAGAGATCTGAGTTTCTTTTTACCTAAAATGTTCCTTAGGAGATCGCACGCATTGAACACATAATTGACTAATGTATTTTTTTTTGTAAAAGTACGTAATTGCATCAATATTAAATTGAAAAAAGTTAAATGCTTTAAGTTTTGAGTTGCATAATTCTTGAAAGCTTAACTGCCAATTAATTTGATTAACATGATGATTTTGATCCATAGACAGAAAAGTAAGAACTTGCTTTCCTTCCCCTCTCTGAAGAAATTTCGATGGCAAAACAAATTGGCACATTACTGATTATTTTCCTTTAATGCTTTTTATTATTATTATTATTAATATTTGTTATGTAAGTTGCAGGCCTGAGTCAGTAGTTATACAAGAAATAGCCAAGGAGATTTCAGATTTGTTGAGATATTCATTCCTAAGTATGGACCATAATTTGGTCGGAATGAGTCCCCGAATAAAGAAGTTGGAATCATGTTTGGATACAAAGTCAAATGATGTGCGCATCATAGGAATTTGGGGGATGGCTAGGATAGGTAAGACAACCATTGCTCGAGAAGTTTTTAAAAAGATTCGTAATGAATTTGAAGCTTGCTGCTTTCTCGCTGACATTAGAGAAGTGTCTAAAACGCAAGGCCTTTTTCATCTACAAAAACTTCTTCATCAACGCTTGCTTGACAGTGATGTACATATAGATTTCTTAGATGATGGAATCAATACAATAAGGTATAGACTACAATCTAAAAAGGTGTTAATGATTCTAGATGATGTTGATAAAGACGAGCAGATGAAAGCTTTAATTGGTGTAAATGATGGACGATTTCCTCAATTGTGTAAAGGGAGTAGAGTTATTATAACAAGTAGAGATAAACACTTGTTGAAAAGGTATGAAGTGAGTAACATTTATGAGGTCAAGAAACTAAATGAGAATGAGTCTCTTGAACTTCTATGTCTAGAAGCTTTCAAGAAAAGTCATCCTCTAGATGGGTATATAGAACTGTCCAAGAATGTAGTAAGATATTCTAGTGGCCTTCCTTTGGCTCTCGAAGCTCTTGGTTCTATGTTGAATATGAGAAAGAGCGATGAGTTTTCTGATGCGGTGGCTAGACAAAAGCAAGAACTTCCCCAAAAAATTTTATTCAGGTTTCAAGTAAGTTATGATGGACTAACAGAGTCAGAGAAGGAATTGTTTTTGGTCATTGCATGCTTTTTCAATGGAAGGGACCAATATCTTGTGAAGAAGATACTGGAAGGCTGTAAATTATTTCCATACGTCGGTATAAGGTTTCTTGTTGATAAATCTCTTGTCACTATTAAAAGAAATAAACTGTTGATGCATGATTTATTACAGCAAATGGGTTGGCATATTATTCAAAAGGAAACATGCAAGGAGCATGGCAGACGTTATAGGATGTGGCTTCACAAGGATGCATTACTTGCGGGTAGCATGGTAAGAGGTTTGATATAGAATATATGATTTTTAATCAATTGCGGATCCATTTGCTTTTCACTTTAAATGCATCCATTTATTTTACTGTTTTTTTTTAATGTTAGATTCAATGAGGGGCTTGAGCAACTAAGACTAAAAGAGAGTAAACTTAGAGAAAACAGAAAGAGAGAGTTATTTTTGTATTAACTCAAGATTAACTACAAAACTAAGTTTGGTATTTATATAGCAAATAACCTAAGTCACAGGGCATTGATACTTTAGCTTTATGGCAAACAGAAAATTGTAACCTACCACTTGTCAAAACAGAGAGTTAAACTAACACATTAAGCAGGAACAAAACACTTAACATCTAAGGAATTGTGATTTGTGGGCTAGAATATCTCTAGGATCCCCCTTCAATTTGAGGTGGTGTCACTATCAACCTATACAGCTTGTTTCTTAGAGCTTGACACCAAGTCACTGCAGGGCTCCTAGCAAAGTGTCTGCAGATCGATCGATCAGCTGATTTATGATATTCTACGAGCTGCTTCTGCTGAATTTTCTCTTTGAATGTAATATAAGAGTGGGACCATTGTCAATGAAGCTCATATCGTTACCTCGGATGGTTGTGTTGAAAATCAACACCAACTCAATAAATGAAGTGATTGAAGGATTTAGAAAAATAAATGGAGGTCTAAGAATGTAGAAAAATAAATGGAGTGGTTGAAGGATGGAGAAAATAGAAGTGTGTAGATAATATTTGTGTGGCTAGAATTATTTCTTAGTTTTATATTTGTGTGGTGTAGATTGCATGGTGAGGACTATAAATAGCCTACCTTGCATTTGGTTTAATCATCCCATTAAAAAAAATTAAGTCTTTGTATTCTTAGTTTGAGTGTGAGTTAAGAGTTTTCTCTTTGAGTGTTTGTATTTTTCTTCAATTTGTGAGTTGCCTTTAAAAGATGTTATAGTGTCTTTTATTGTAGGTATAATACAAATAGTTTGTTTAATTGTTTGGATCCAATATTAGTAAATTTAGAGTTGTGTATTCTAAATTTTACTTAACAATTGTTATCAGAGCGGGATGGTCAGAGATCGTTCTTAGTGGAGCTATCTTGAGTCGTGAGGAGTTTGGTACTCTGCAAGTTTATTAGTCCAGCTTGTTCAGTATAGTCGAAGTCTTGTCGGCACGATGGGTGATCTTCAAGTAGTTGGAGGAATCAAGAAGCTCAACAACAAAAACTATAACACATGGGCAACATGTATTGAGTCTTACCTACAAGGTCAAGACCTGTGGGAGGTTGTTGGTGGTGACGAAGTTACACAACCAACAGTGGAAGATGCAAACCGTATCTTGCGGAAGTGGAAAATTAAAGCAGGCAAAGCGATGTTTTCTTTAAAGACCACAGTTTAAGAATAAATGTTAGAGCACATTCGGGATGCCAAAACATCGAAGGAAGCATGAGACACTCTTGTTACACTCTTTTCAAAGAAGAATGATACAATATTGCAACTTCTCGAGAACGAGTTGCTATCGATAGCTCAACGTGACATGACGATTTCCTAGTACTTTCACAAGGTAAAATCGTTATACTGCAAAATTTCAGATTTAGATCCGAAAGCTCCTATTGGGGAAACCAGGATAAAGAGAATAATTATCCATGGTTTGAGACCTGAATATTGACGGTTTGTTACCGCTATACAAGGATGGTCTACACAACCATCTCTTATTGAGTTTAAGAATTTGCTGGTCGGTCAAGAAGCCATGGCTAAGCAAATAGGAGGAGTCTCGCTGAAGGGTGAGGAAGAAGCGCTCTACACCAGTAAAAGTAGAGGCATTTTTAAGCGGTACAATAGAAGTGGATCTAAAAAGGATGGTGACAAAATTCCTCAAGGAAATGAAGGCTTTCGTCTAGGGAGAGCTTGGAAGAATCGCAGTAACAGTAGAAAATTTGATGGTGAATGTTACAATTGCGGGAAGATGAATCATAAGGCAAAAGATTGTTGGAGTAAGAAAAAACGTGTTGAAAGTAATGTTACTTCTATTTTTAAGGAGCATAGCCAAGATGGTTGGGATGTCGAAGCATTATTCGTTACAGATGAAGAAGAATTAGCTTTCATAGTTACAACTGTGAAAAATATTGGCAACTCTACTCTTGAGAAAAGTGCAGATCATGATCTTCTGGTTGAATGGGATAAAAAGACAACTACCAGTGGTTCAACCAACAATCAGTGGGAAGAGACAAATACCTCTGCTTGGGGACGAAAGTGGTTGAAGGATGGAGAAAATAGAAATGTGTAGATAATATTTGTGTGGCAGAATTATTTCTTAGTTTTATATTTGTGTGGTGTAGATTGCATGGTGATGATTATAAATAGCATACCTTGCATTTGGTTTAATCATCCCATCAAAAACAAATAAGTCTTTGTATTCTTAGTTTGAGTGTGAGTTGAGAGCTTTTTCTTTGAGTGTTTATATTTCTCTTCAATTTGTGAGTTGCCTTTGAAAGGTGTTATAGTGTCTTTTATTGTGGGTATAATATAAGTAGTTTGTTTACTTGTTTGGATCTAATATTAGTAAATTTAGAGTTGTCTATTCTAAATTTTACTCAACAAGTTGGTCTAGCCGGACTGCAAAAGTCATTAAATCTTTAATCAAGAACTAAGTAGTGGTAATTACAACTTCTAGATTAGCTAAACTTGGATACTCAACCCCTTTTTTTATTTTTTTATTTTTTTATTTTTTTTTGCTGGACCTAGAAGTAATAAACTGGCCTTGGAGCTCCAAACAATGTAATTGCTGTTTGAGAATATTAAGAAACCTAATCAATCATTTTCATCACAAAGTCCTGTGAGCAGAAGATGAGATGATTTTCAAAGACATGCGCAATGGGAGTGACCTTTAAGTATATCTTCAAATGTCTTGAATGTCCTCTGGTTAGTTCAAATGATATTCATAAAGTATGCATCTTTGTTAACACAAGATGCCACTTCTATCCATTTGATTGTTGCATACCGTGAACAAATCAATGGTCAAATGGTATAGTCTAAGAGATGTTGGTTACTTACTATAGGAGACAGATAAGTCTTATGCCATCTATATTGGCTTCATGGTTGCTGCATATTAATTACCAGCTTTACTGAGAATCATATCATGCAAACACATGTGTTGACATATATACCTTTCTAGAACAAGACTCCCAGTTGTATTGGGTTAACCCTTACAATTAAGAAAACCAAGATCCTTGAGAAGAAAGGATTGCTTGAGCAGATCAATCAAAATCTGCATTTCAATAAGATAAATTTCTGGAATGATAATGCCATCAACGTGTAACAACCCAAAGGTATGGCACACTCTTATGAAACCCAAGCGTTCTTTAAGTTTTTGAACCTGGCACATGTTTTATTTATACCAGAAAATAGTCAAATGCACATGTAATCTGCATAAAAATCAGGATTACCACGTTGAAACAAAAGCCAGAGGTTGGCTCATGTAAAGCTCTTGAAGTTTTCACTTGAAAATGCATTATTTATTATCAAGTTGTCTTAAGCACCACCCTTTAGGCCTTTATGGCAAGGGAAACTTATAAGACGTTTTCTTACTCCCCCCCTTTCTTTCTCTCTTCAAAGAAACATTATATTATATATATGTTTATAAGCATTACAAAAATACAATATGTGGACAAGTAATCCACTCAAAAGAAGATATCTATCCATGAGATAATATATTCTTTACAAAACTCCATCCCTTATAGTTAAGATCAAGCTTCCTAATTATAGTTTATAAGGAATTGAGAATAATCTCTTAACTCCTTAAAAACCAAGGCCCCGAATAATTATAAGAGGTTTGCTTACTATTTGGATGATGATTGTCAAACAGTCTGTGAATTTGTAACAGTACTAAGCTAAACTTCACCTTAAATTAAATATATTTTGGACTCAATTTTCTGTTTGTTTAAAACATTGTTCCCCCATTGCTAGAGGTTGACTCTGAAATAGTGTTTAGTTGATGACTAGAAGTTAGAGTTGATGCATACTTAATTGATGTGGCGAAGGCTATGTTATTGGATTCTTCATTTTTGTAAAGTATCTATGTCCGAGCAACGTTACATGGATATGACTTAGGTATTCGGATACTTTATTTAGTGTAAATTTACATAAATTTTAGAAAATAGTTGTATTTGACATCCGGATATGTATGTAAAAATTTACTACTCTCAATATCCTAAAAGTGTCCGTGTAACATAGGGTGAAAGTGAGGGGACTGAGAAAATTCAAATAGTTAAATTGGATAAACTTTTTTGGTAATCACCTATGTTACATGCACTCTTTTAAGACACCGAGAGTCATAATTTTTTTTGTAACTTTACATCAAATTGAAGTGTTAGAGTACCTACATCCTATGTTCATGTCATATCACTTGAGTATGTGTACTTCGTAAAAATGAAGAGTGCAAGTGGCATAGGTAATGACAGAAAGAGCTGGTTGTTGAGATGGACTGAAATAATCTTAAAAACCTGCTAAGCCTAGAAACATGTAAGCATCAGAGCTCAGATCCAGATTTAGTAGTTGTAGGTCAACCAAAAACTTCTAAGATAGTCGGGCTTGAAATTTTACAATACTTCTAGGAGAGGTTTTATTTTGCGAGAAGGATGCTTCAATCATGAGAAAGATATCTTGATTCTTTTATACTAGCATTTAAGAGGAAGGTTGCTTGACTATCATATATACTTAGATTTTAGACGGAAGCCTATCTTGAGAAATTGCCAATGAGTCTCAAATATAATAAGAGAAAGGCATAAAAAGAATTGATAGTTGCAACCCCCATAGATCAGAGTGAATTAGTTACAGGGATTCAGTAAGGCATCTTGAGAATCAGTAATGGTCAAAACAAGATCTTTTCATGTTTAGCTTGCATTACAAAACAAACAAACAAAACCAAAAGAAAAAAAGATTTTACATTATGAAAAGTAAGGATATTATATTAGATCACATTTCTAAAAATAAGGATGCAAGTTTGACCTCTTTACATGCCACTCATCAATACTATTACATTCAAAAAGAATATTAGAACTGCATTAGAAATTGTTCTCAGAAGAAGCAACAGAACTAGGATTGCAATGCTTAAATTTAAAGGTGGTAGCGAGAGATTTGGTTCTTAAAATTTTGATGACTTGATGTGCTGGCTGTATAACAACCAATATATATATATACACACGCATTTTTTGTAAAAGAAAAATCTTCCTAGTTGCTTTGATATGATATCATTTGTGAGTTAGTTGATTTGGGCAAATAACTACGGGAACATTGCTAGAGAAACTCTAAAAGAACTCACAGCATGATCACTTTACGTAGAGAAAATTATCCAAGTTAACAAAGAGGCTAGTTCTAAGTAAAAATAAATAAATAAAAACTATGAGTTTCCCACTTCTGAAAACAAACAAATAAGCTACAGCTGGTAGAGAATGCAAAGCCATTGTGGGATACTGAGCTGAAACATCTTTAATCTAAAAGATGGTAGAATATTTTCATGCTTTCCAAATGAACAATGATAATAGTGAATATTAATAGGTATTCATTAGCTCAAATATGAATGAGTCAGATATCAATCTGCCTATTGCATGATATATGTTGTACTTAAAAAGTTGGAATGCATCCTTGTGGTACAGGTAACAGGTGAGGTCAAAGGCATACTCCTAAATTTGCCTGGAAAGGAAGAATTACGTTTGCAAAGTGTTCCGTTCCCAAAGATGACCTGCCTAAGTTTGTTAAAGATTTGTAATGTGAAGCTATCTGGACGCCCTAACCACCTTTCCAATGCGTTACGATTTTTGGAATGGCATCAGTATCCTTCTGATTCTATGCCTTCAAAATTCCAGCCCTACGAACTTGTTGAATTCAACATGCCTAACAGCCGCATTGAACAGTTATGGAATGAAAAGGTGAGATTATCCTCTAAAGTATTTCCTAGCCTTAAAATGGTCATGAAAGTATTTTCTTTTTACTTATTAAATTTTAATTAGTTTATTCCCTCCATTTTGTAACAGCTTCATCTGCAAAAATTAGTACTCATTGATCTCAGCCATTGTCTGTACTTGACCAAGACCCCAAACTTGAGCCAGGTCCCAAACCTCAAGGGGATTACTTTTGAAGGTTGTAAAAAATTATCAAAGGTTCACCCATCAATTGGAAGTCTACCGCATCTAGTTTCATTGAATTTGAAAGGTTGTGAAAGTCTGGAGAGGTTTCCTTGTCCCATCAGCTTGAAATCTCTTGGAACTCTTATTCTTTCAGAATGTTCAAAACTCAAAGAATTTCCAGAAATTCTGAAGAACATGGAACATTTATCTGAACTTTATTTAGATGGGACAGCTATACAGGAGCTTCCAAGTTCAATGAAACTCTTAACTGGCCTTATTTTCTTAAGTCTAAGAAAATGCAAGCACCTTTTGAGTCTTCCAACTGTCGTATACAGATTAACATCTCTGAAATGTCTCAATCTGTCAGGATGCTTATATCTTGATCAAATACCAGAAAACATAGGGAGTTTAAAACATCTGCAAGAGCTTGATATTGGTGGCATTCCCATAATAGAAGTATCTTCCTCTATTAGATGTCTGACCAACCTTAAACTATTATCTTTTCATGGATGTAAAGGGATGCTAATAGGATGTTCCATGTCAAAGATTCTGCCAGTTCCTAACTTGTTTTCAGGCTTATCCTCTTTGGTATCATTAGATCTGAGTCGATGTAATCTAGAAGTAGTTCCAGACACTATTCGTTGCATATCTATGTTGCAGTTCTTGAATTTGAGTGAAAACAATTTTGTGAGGGTACCAGATATCTCACAACTTTCTGAGCTTAGAGAACTTCACTTGTCCAGATGTTACAAGCTTAGATTTTTGCCAGAACATTTTCCATTGAGTCTGAAATATTTAAATGCAAGCAATTGTCCCTTGCTGGAAACTTATTCAAATGATTTGACAATATGGACTTCTGACAAGGGATTTCATTTCATAGACTGTCAAAATTCACATCACAGGTTGCATCCACTTTCAATCCTCCAAGAACATATTGATCTACACTTCCCTAAATTTATCAAGGTTTCTCTTTTTCTCTCTCCTCTTTTCTGTTTTTTTCTTCACTTTCACATTCAACATCTCTCATATTTTCTTCTCTTCATTTTACAGGACCAAATTATTAATAGAAAGAAATTTGAAATCTGTTTTCCACACAGTAGAATTCCAGACTGGTGTTGCCAGGGAAGCAATGGGTCTTCAGCAAGTTTGCAGCTAGCTGTAGAAGATGCTAACAGTAAGTGTATGGGATTTATCCTATCTGTTGTTTTCAATATAAGGCCGAATGACATCTCTGGTGACTGCTGGGAAAGAGAATGGAATTGTTGTCGTTTCGACATCAATGGATGTTGTTTAGAAAATCGTCTTGGCTTTAACTCCATTATTGACCGCCAGGGTGGTTTGTATTTACTTTGTTTGTACTTTCCAAGACATTTGTTTTTAGGACTATTGAGTAAAGCAAATTACATCAAAGTTTCAGTTTCAAGCAATAGAGAAGATGTGAAGGTGATATTCTGTGGGTTGCAATTAATAATGTCTGAGCAAGATGCTTACAAGTTTGCTCAAAATTTAACTCAAAGTATTAGGGAACAGTGGGATTTTAATTTTCCTCAACATTGTGAACAACTATTAGATGAGGGAATGAAATTGGAAAACTTTGATAATGGTATGGAAATTGGGTGCAATCTTATGGCACAGGAGAACAGAACAAATGAATCACCACATGATACAGAACAAAGTTCAAGACTCTTTCAGGTCATTCTCACTGTCCCTTTTATCTTCTTTTGTTCTTGTCATTCACCCATTAACTGTTCTTTTATGCTGTTTACAGGGATATACTGAATGCAAGTTAAGATTTTCTTTTCATAAGTTCTTTCAAAAGATTTTGACAAGCAGTGACAGAGTACCAGCTCAGATCAGTACCTCATTGCACAAGTATGGATATCATTTTAGAGAAAAGCCAGGCTTCAGAGAGCCTTACTCAATAATACTCCATTCCAAGCAGTATGGTATTGAAAGAGATTCATCGTTCACCTTAAATTACGTGGAAATAATGGCTGAGGATCTACTATGTGGAGACAAGCCAGCAAAATGGAAAAGAAACTTGAAACTCGTACTTCAGAACTTCTTTGAGATTCCTAATTGTCATCATCGGTTTGCCCTCAATTTTAGAGGGCATTTAATTTCTCTTCTGAAGCATTTTGATCCCCGCTTTACTTACAATTTTTGTTTCCCACAGAAAGATATTCCAGAGTGGTTCAAACATCAGTGCAATGCATCCAGTGCAGCAATCCCATTGCCTGCAAATTTGCATAATGATAACAACTGGAAGGGAATAATTATATGTGCTGCCTTTTCTGTTCATGGCCATCCAACTACCATAATTAACAATGTTGAATCAAAAGAGTCTTTCAAACTTGTTTGTCATTTAAAGACTAACAGAAATTGTTTGGATCCTGTTCCTATGCTTTCCATAAGCAAAGACAGCTTGAAGTGGTTATCCCATCATGGTGGATTCATTTGGCTGACCTATGTACCAAGTTCATTGCTCAAAGAATTGAATGAACAGCTAGATTTCGTGGAGGCTAGAATTTATAGTAATTATCAAGGATTTGTTGTGTACAAGTGTGCCTTGGATCTGTTGTACCACGGACATGTGGAGGATCTAAAGACAGAGATAGTCCAGTGCTGGACTTCATTCTTTGACTCTAGTAATCATGATAAAGATCTGACACAGTGCAAACTTTCAATCCCTGAAGAACATTTGAAGGTCATCTCTCTCTCTCTTGCCCCCCCCCTCTCCCCCGTCTCTTTCTATTCTCCAATTATCTTACATTCTTTGTGTGTCATTGTCATAGGGCTTTGATGAAGATAAAATATACAACACATGTTTGCCAGCTACTGGAATTCTAGATTGGTTTGTACACCAATCCAAAGGCTCTTCAGTAGCCATTGAGCTGCCACAAGATGACAATTGGGTAGGATTGGCTCTATGTGCATATTTTTCATATCTTCAGAATCCAAGGGCTGGCGAAAACATATTGGATGCCTACCTTATATATTGTTTAGAAATTGAGAGAGAGAGTTTGAAATTTCTCCATGAGTGTCGCACAACAAATACTGAATTCAAGTGGCCTCATCATGGATAATTCCTTTGGGTATCTTACATGCCACGATTGTCATTGTTGGAATCAATTCAAACACCTCATCACTTAAATGAGAGTATGAAAATTTTATCTGCTTCATTTAGAAGCACAAGGCAAGGCCTGTTGGTGGTGAAGTGCGGCCTTCGTCCAGTATATCAACATGATGTTGAAGAGATTAAGCAATCATGCATCCGCATGGCCAGTAGACCTGCATGCGGTCGAAGAGATTAACGAATTTTTAAATATTGGAAGGACAGCAATCCCAGGTTAAGGAAATTCTTTTATACACTCAAAGTGAATACTCCATGAGAGGTAAAATCTCATAATCTTAGGTCACCTATTTATTGTTAATTACACTTCTTTTTCACTCCTACTTCTATTTTTATGTTGTTCCCATCTCTCTGCAGTACATGTATTACTGAATAATATGTAGACAAACTTTGGAATTATGAATAAAATCTCCCATCATCGTTAAATTATTACTCTTCAAACTCCAGAGAGTACTCTTCCTATTAAGTTTATCAGTATCTATGTTTCCCTCTTCTTCTTTTTTCTGTGAAGGATAATTATTCCCCCTCTATTTAATGTCAGCATTATAAGCATGATGTTGAAGTCCAATCCATAAGCGCTAGGGACGTATCTTTGCCTTTACTTAAAACATCACTTGATTTGTCTGGTTTAAGTAGTTAGCATGGGACTGTCTGATTCAGCTGATAATGTTTTTAATTTTTAAATCCGAAATTTGACATCAATTTGAAATTGAATAAACAATATAAAAAGTAAAGAAATTAACTGTAAAAGTAAAAAAGTAATGTATCAGATTATAAGAAGAAAAAAAACCCAAAGTATAGAATATAAAAATATTTAAAAATCATTTGGTTGTTTAATCTAGGTTGGATATAATAACTAATAACCGATACATTCGACCGAATTGATGAACAAAAAAGAGTTCTTTTATTTCATATGTTCAAATATGTTGGTTTTTGTTTTGATTTGTGTTTGGTTGATTTTGGTTTTAAAATTTGTGAACTGATATTTAATGGAACAGATGTATACATTGATGATACATATACTTATTTATTTAATTTTATACATTTATAATACATATATCATATATATTTATGATCATTTAATTTTGAGTTAAGTTTTATGTCAAAGCAAAAGAACTTATATAATTTTTCTATGATTCACTTTTATAAATATTTACTATAAACAATCAAATATTTAAATTATTTTTATACTTAAATTCTCAATATTTTACTCATTTTATGAAGTTCTTTTTTTATAGTAAAATTTTATGAAGTTCTTCTCTACTTAAAAAATTGGTGTAAAATTCTAATTCAAATGTTAATATGTAAGTATTTTTAATTAAATTGTTGATTAAACATTAAATTTTATCCTTTCCTTTAATATTTATATAGAATAAAAATAATTTAAATTTCTTTAAAATTAGTTGATATAAACCACAAATCAAACATATTAAATGCCTTAAAAATATTAGTTTAATATTCTATAATTGACATTTCATGTATGAGTTTTAGTTTTTAATTTAAATGTAATTTTTTTCGAATCTAAATATTATGTCTTAAATTATTTATACCCTTTCTATTCCCTAATCATAGAATAACATGTGTTTTTTTTTAAAGCTAGTTACTAAAGTTGTTAACAGAAGTTTTATTTAAGATTGAATTTTTTTAAAAAAAAGTACACATGTTAATATTTTTCTTAAATGTATAACATATCTATCGACATTTCGATGACCATTCATTACTTGAAACTACTCTTGTATTTTTAAGTGCATGTCAAAAAAAATGTAAACAAACATTTAAAAATAAAGAGATACGTGAAAAATGAAAGAATAATCAAAAACATTTTTAAAATGAAAATATTATGTCAACTCGATTAAGTAAAAACAAAACAAGGCTGCACATCCTTAGTTCCACATTAATTATTATTGGATGAAAGGAAACTATGTTCCTATAGCTTTCATAAAAAAAAAACACATAAGTGATGCCTTTATAAAATAGAACACCAATATCTCATTAATTTAAAGTAACACTTCAATAATAGTAAAAATATTGTGATTTTTTTTAAAAATTATAAGATTTTTGATATTCAATACAATAATTATGAGATTAAATTTTTTAAATTAAATTATTATGTGACTTATATTATCTTGATTTTTTATTATTTATTACTTTTTGATTAAATTTTAATTTTAATCATGAATAATTAAAATTAAAAAATACTAGTTAAGAGTGCGATAAAAATTGAAAAACAAAATTATGTATTTTTAGTTTTCATTATACTCTTATCTTATCCTAACATGTTAGTTTGCTTTTACATGAGATTTGTTGATGGTAATATGGAAGATTTTTAATTAATTTTTGATTATTTACATGCGGAAGATATAACAAATTTTTTTTCCCTAACCACTCAAAAATAATTTATCGTTTTAATAACAATATAAAAGAGGGGATTTTAAGTGGGCCATGTCTTCTTTTAAAATCGTGTGCAACAAGAGTTCACGTAAAAACAATCCCATCTGTACAATGTACATTACAAGATCCGAACCCAGGGAACATGACTTGCCTTTGAAGGCGGGCGATTCCAACGGTCATTTCTTCACGAACAAGCCGGATCGTTCACTATGATCGAGTCACACTCTGAATCGTTCACCGAGTTGGCTCTTAGCGTCCACGACAAGAAGGATAATAACTGTTGTCCAGAAATTCCAATCGAAATTATCAGCGAAGAAGAGATGGCTTTGCTCGAAGCAGCCTTAGCATCGGCTCGTTCTCAATCTTGCTCAGCAATTCCTGTACTTCGTTCCTCCCACTTTCCCACCAACGTTAGATCCATTAATTCAGTTAATATACTTTCAAAGAGGGAACTTTCGGGTTTCACAGACCGTGACATAGAGGATTCGGGTGATTTTATAAGTACCCAGAAGAAGATTCGGGTGTCTGAATCATTTTTCCAACGGTTTAGGAGGAAGAAGGGCTTGTCTGTTACTGATATTACCTCCACGGTATTTCATCCTTTTTCCTTTTCTTTTTTAATCTTCTTTTTTCGTTTATGCATTTTGTCAAATTGGTTTTAGTTGGTGAATTTCAAATTTAAGTTGATGTTTGTGTTGGATGCTAGCTCAGATGAAGGGATTTATTTGGATGTAGTAGTGAATTAAGTTTTGCAGTGTTGCGGACTTGATTCATATTGGAGTAACCATCTTTTCATTTTTTTTAAGTAAATTTAAGGGTTACTGTACACTGGTGGAAAACATAATTTCCATAAATTTTTAACGGATCATATAGATATTTTCATAAAATTAACACTAAAGTCTAATTATCATTGTTGAATGAGAAATTTTATTAGATTATGTCATTTATTAGTCACGCTAGAACAATAGTTTTATTAAGGTTATCAAAGTGTTCTGTAAATGACTAAAAATAATTTTATAAATTTAGTTTAATCTAGTTTAATCTTTTAATCAATGTTTAAAGTAGGACTTTAGTGTTAATTTCATGAAAGCAATGGTACTTATATGATTCACTAAAAAGCCACATAACTTATGTACTCTACTTGTGTAAGCTACAAGATCCTTGGCACCCTTTACCCTAAATTTAATGCCTAAAAATCACATTTGAAAATGTTGCACACCTGGTGTATAACTCAGCCTTGCACAAGATTTGAATTATGCAATTCCAAAGTTGAATACTTGAATGAATTACTCTAAGTCTTATCTAGAAATATTTATGATTGGCATAATAAATGCTCTACCAATTTGCCTACATGGTTTTGTCTACCAATTTGCCTACATGGTTTTGTCTTCCAAATCTGTCAGGATTGCATGAAGATTGAAACAGTGAGTGCAGGTAACGTACACAACCGAAGTAAGCCTATGTGTTATTCTACCTGCTTTCTGGAACTGACTATGCCTGGGTTTCTAATTGTTCTTTACTTCTTTCAGAGTGATTACTGTTTAATTTTTTTTCAAAAAGAGCACTTGAAATCATCTGAAACTCTCCAATAGTAGTAGTTTTTCTCATAGTCTATTGAACTTTCTCCCTCACATGCCTCTGAGGTTTTGTCTGTCTCTTATGATTAGGCAATTCATAGATCTGTATTAAGCTTCAGAATTGCGTCATGTTTATTTAGGCTCGCAAGGCATCTACTTTATACATGGTTTCATGTCCTGTTAATATCTCCAATTTGAATATCTGTGGTCATAGATCCTTGTTCGTTTCCATCTGTATGCAAAGAAAAACGTATTGGACTTTTATCTGTTCTCATTTAATCTTACTGCAGGAATGGTGCGAAAAACAAATGGAATTTGTTCTTTTTGGAAAGCGAAAAATCAACAAAGCTATGAAAGAAGGGAGTGCTCGTCATACAAAACTGGAGGAAGAGGTATGCACTAGGCATTATGAATTTGTTAGTTATCAACTGCATTATTTCTTTCTGCGTGAAGTTTAGCTCACATCATTTGGACAATTGTATCTTCTGGTCAATATATTAATGCTAGGTTTCTGTTTCATTTCATGATATATGCTTTTTTCTACTCTAATAATTGTAGCAGTAGACGTTAAGCTTAACAAAGCTTGTCTCTTCGGATATTTTATTAGTGTGTGAGGTTCATATCTTGTTGAGTAAACATTTCTCTAAATCAGAATAAACAATTTAGGATACCTGCTCTTATTTTGTAGTAGTGCATGTCATAAAGTACAGACGCATGAGGCAAAAACAAGAACACTGCTTCAATTTGGGATGCAAAATGCCAAAAGTTAGCATTTGTCGATATATAAAACTCATGGTATCTTTTAATATATGCATAAAAATGTTGTATGTATGCTACTCTTATGATTTGTCAGATATTTCTCTGCTGTTATTTGTTAATCTAAAGCCCTGATTTTATTTGTCAACAGGTTTTGAAAAAGGTGACAATTCCTGTCAGATCAGTTGAAGATAGATGGGCTTTGAAGCTAATTAATTTTATAATTGGTATAAATCAATTATTATTTGAAGGAATGACACGTGAGCTTCCGCTGTAAGTTGCTATATTGTTATATCATTGTTTGGCTCTTTATGGAAAAGATGACTTTGAATTTCCACATCATGGCAGACCTTGTTTATTTGCTTTGGTGGAATGGAGAAGCATCGATCCTTCTTGCCACTTTTCGTTTTTCTAATCAGCTATACTTGCTTATGATATCAGATTAAGTTATGTAGAAGGAATATGGATGGTCGGTGTGATTGATGAGATTCGTATGCCCTTGACAGAAATTGATAGAAACCCGTTACTAGTTGACACAAAAACCCGTGTACGAAACACAGTTCCTGCTGAACCACAAAGAAGAAATGGAAGGTACTGTTAGAAGTTGTTAAAAAACTAACTCTTCTAAGAACTTGTTGAAAAACTAACTCTTCTAAAAGCTTTAAGTTATTGGGAAGAGTACCAACTATACTTTTATACATTTATTACTCCCCCACATTTTGGTTCTATGCACCATGCAAGCCAAACACTTGCAAATAATTAAGGTTATTAGGTCTTGAACACAAAACCTCCAACTCTAATACCATGTTAGAAGTTGTTGGAAAACCAACTCTTCCAAAAGTTTAAGCTATTGGGAGAAGGACCAGCTCTACTTTTATACGTTTATCAGGTACATAGTCTAGTGATCAAGTTTTAGTACAATTTATGAGGCAATGCATTAGAACCGACATGATATGTGTATTAAATTTGGCAGGCTTCAATTAATGTGCTACAAGCACATGTGGGACAACTTAGTAGCTGAAAAATTCCCAGCCAAAAAATTCTTTGAATTCTATTCCTTAAATCCTTATCATATCTTATCTGAGGAAATTATAGAGGGACTTTCTGAGTCTGGGCTTCTTGCAAAGGTAAGCTTCTCTCCTTTTGGATTATTGATGCATTTATGGTAGTATATGGTGATCCATTGCTGAAATATTTAACTTTTGGAACCTCTTTTATGGGAAAAATGAGACCCATTTGATAACAATTAGATTCTTGTGTGTATATTAGAACCTCTGTGAATATACCTCTATGTGGCCTGCACATGAATTCAAATTTTTTTTTACTTTTTTTCCTCTTCATTGAATAAACTTCACTAGGTTTTTGATATTTTTCCAATAAGGTACTGGGCATGTACCGCCTAATTTAAAGTAGTGATTACATATTTACAATAGTTCAGAATTTTGGATAACTAGACTTTGATTGCATGCTCTAACATTTTGTATAATTCATTTTTGACTGTTCAGACCCTTGTTGACGTGATTGAATATTACAGTAACACATTCAGGATGCTACCTTCTGCCCATGACCAGCTGTTACTAAGGTGAAAATAATGTTCATGCAGAGTTCTATTCATTTTACATATTGTGGTCATAGGAAGCTAGTTCTTTTTTTATTATTTCGACCACTCTGGCGAACATTATACATTTTCTAGCAATACTAAATATCCAATTTCGTGCTGCGATTTTAAGACTAACAAATCAGCTCACTACAATAATGGGAATTTAGGGAACCATTATTTTGTCCTTTTTAGCTAAGTTCTTGGCAATGGCAATAATTTATGTGTGTGTTTCTGTAACAGATACGAGTTCCAAAAGGATAACTCTTTGATTGCTGAAGATCAGTTTGCATATGATCCTGATTGGCTCAAGAAACAACTTCAAGATTCTCTTGAGTTCTGGCATGGAGAGCGAGAAGCCAATTTTACACCTGAGGAAGAGCGATGGAAATGTCGGTTTTGCCAATTTGCCTCTGTATGTCCTGCAAATGCCATCCTTCATACAAGTTCGTCGACCACCATAAACTCCAATGACAATAATGCTTCTTGAATTTTCATATCCTCCGTATAGACCAGAACCAAGTATGTATACGTTGGACTGCCACATTAACAAGTTCAGTGGAGAAATGCATGCATCTGCACAAGAAAACATTGAATTATTTATATTATTTGCTTCTTGGTCCTAAATGTGGACCTCGACAAGTGTTTGTAACATAATATAAGATGTCAAATGATTGTCTTTTTTTAAAATCAAGAATAAAAGCTTTGTCATATTAATGTGTTATTCATGCACTAAACGTTGCATTAATTGTAGTTACTATTTGATTTGATCTTGTAGAATTATTTGTTGTAAAAAAGTTCAATTGATTTATAGTTCTAATTAATAAAGTAGTCTTGGAAAAATGGAAACAAACTATTATGGGTTATTAAGCATTAATCAAAGCAAACTTTTTGATTGGGTTGAATAGGTCTAATTTTTTCTTTGGTTATTTACTTTTGTTTTGTTAGTATTGAAGGCTTTCTTCATTTAAAACCAATTTTTTGTGGTCTTAGGGTGAATCAGACAAAAAACAGACTTTTGTAGATCTTTTTTTAGATTGTTAAGAAATAAGAATAACTATGATATTAGTTTTTGCCTTTAGTTATTAGAAGATTATCACCATTACTAGACAACTTTAGCAGAACTAGACGACGACCATAGAACTTTGTATAACAAATCATAAAAGATGTTAGAAAAACGATGAGTAATACATCAATTCACGCCCATTTTTCATACTAAAAGTAATCTGAAGTTGTAATGTAATTATAATATATAAAATTACCCAATATTTTTAGTTTTTACCCTAATTGTACGGTAAGTCTATATAAATTACGGTATCTGTATACACACAATAGGACTAAGAATTACTCCACAATCATGGATTGTATCAATCTTCGAAACACCCATCCTTTAATTGTAGTTTCCATAGCAATTTAATAAATAGAAAAATATTATTAAAAATTATATCAATTAATAAATTTACTAAAAAAATGCTCTATTTTCATAGATTATGTAAGATGCAAAGAGAAAAAGATAGATTGTCTATGGAAGTAATTAAACTAAATGATAAAATAAAATCCTATGAAATAAGTTCATTGATATTGAAAAAAGAAAAAAACTTGATTTTTCTGGACGTATTAATGATCTGAATTCGAGTCTTGCAAGCTTAGAACAAGAAAAACTAAATCTGGTGTAAGAACTTGAACAATGCAAGGAAGCTATAAAAAGGCTGACCATTAGAGCTAAAAGGCTAAATAAAATTCTAAAATTTGAAAAACCTGTTATAGACAATAAAGGACTAGACTATCTAGATGAGGATTCTATGCCATCATCTTCGAAAATAACTAAGTTTATAAAACCCTCCAACTTGTCTTCTTTACAAGCTACACACACAGCTTCAATATCAAAAAAAATATCCATAAGGCCTTCTGGCCCTACTCTTAATGTCACTTATTATATTCAAAGAATAGTTGCACCTGTGATTGACAAATCTGTTAAGTTTGTGTATGTTTGTCATTATTATGGTAAGAAAGGCCATATTAATCCAAGTATAGATTTTTTATGAATGTTCATAAATTTAATAATACTCTATATACTTCACATAGTAATACTTATAACTATCATCCATCTATACATATTACATCATATTCTAGGGTGAATAGAAATTATAATAACATGTTCGAAAATTCTACTCGAAAGCATGAAATTGTTAGTTCAAAAAAGAATGTAAAATTCAACACTTGTAATTCTAGGATTGATTACCATCATTCTATCATGCATACTACATCTTCATATAGGATGAATAAAAAATCTAAAGGTAAGTCCAAAAATATGCCAATAATAACTAAAGTAGTTGGCTTCCAAGTTAAATATATAAAGAAACCAAAATTTAAGAAAATTTGGGCTAGGAAAAATTGTCTCTTTTCGATTACCTCACCGTCATTTATTATTCATCTAAATACTTTTGTTTGAGTGCTTAATCGACCCTAGGTGAACATCTTTATCTTCTTTGTTTGTTTTTACTTTTACTGATGTTTCTTTAGTTTAAAAAAAGATAAAAAAATAAAAAATAAAGAAGAGAGAAATAAACATGTTTTAACATTGACATGATCATTACATACTTCATTTACATTTTTTTTTACTATGTATTGTGTAAATGAATATTGTGACTTATGCACTTACATATTTCACACGTATGGTGATTGAAGTTAACATGAATCTATTTACACACTCACTAACACATAAGTATGTCAGGTTAGAAGTTTATAATTAATTATGTGAGGTTTTAGGGTATCAGATAATCTTAATTATGAAAATTATAGTTGAATTCTGTCTTTCACTGTATAAAATATTACTATAAAAAAACGCTTAGTTTTGAAACGATTACCTATTGTAATGTGTAAAAGATACTACAGTGAACGGAGATGACTACTTTACTAGTGTGAAAGTCATCATATTAGGTATTTTAGCTCATGTATATTTTCTTTGCAAAAGAAAAATAATATGATAAAGGAAATAGTATTAAAAAAAGAGCCACAAATTTTATACAAAAAGAAAATAAATAATCAATTCCTCACACAAAAAATATATATAATAAATACAAGAGGGGAATAAAAAAACTAATTAGATTCTATCTTGTTAAGTAAAATTTTATTATGTGCAAGTATAAATTCAACTGTAATTTTTCATGATAAGTGATACTTTTTTCTTTGAATCTTTCATAATTGATCATAAATGAACAAATTGACATCTTATTGCATTTATAACACATATTTTATTTTTGGTAATTGTCAATATGTTACCACATATATTAGTATGTTTGTGTGTCTTATCTACATATATTTATGTTATCAATAGATAGTGATACTTTGATATAGTAAACAAGACATAAGATCTCGATCTTATACAATTTTATCTTTAAAAAATAAATAATAAATTAATTAACGAAATACAAAAATTCAAAAAATATACTTTAATCTAAAATAAAAAATCCTAAAATCTTAAAATTCAAAGAATTTCATACAAAAAATGTATTCTATTCAAATACTATATAAATGGAATATTCACAAATCCTAATAATCTAATAACGATGAACCGTGTTGAGATACCACTTATTGAAATTAAATGATACTAAAAGCCATAAACAGATTTTAGATGCAAAAATCCTAGGATAAAATACTAAAAAATTTAAGATCTATATCATGCTAGATTATTAAAGATTTATATATTCGAGTGAGATACTTGGATCTATTGAGAACAATCACATACTGTTGCGAAAATATTACGATAATTAATCACGAACGATGAACACAAATGAAGGATGATTTGTGATAATCTTTAACCAAATCATCTTAGTTCTTCAATAGGACCGTCATCTTTCTTCCAAATAGAGAGAAAAAAGATTATTTTATGATTTGTTGTATTGAAAACCATAACTAAAAGGGTCTTTTTATATTGCTAAACGAGAGTTCTCATAATTACTTAATTAAGGTAAAAATTGATAACTATTCAATAAATTCAATATCAATTTGAGCAATCTATAGGCCTACCGAAATTAGATCACTTAGTTTCAGTACATTAAATTAAATAACTATTATAATTAAAAAAAGAAAATATATGTCGATCAATTTAGTATAAAAAATGTGATTACTTAAGGCAAATAAACCCAAAAATCATAACAAAAATATTTGTTGTTATTACCTATGGGCTTCAGAGGTGTTATATCTATTATTTTCCACACAAAAGTTAAAATAAGAAGTTCCTTTTGTTACACTATGCCATAGGGAGGGGAAAACAAAAAAAGAATTTCATTTTGCAAGAAGAAACTATGAATTATAAATTGAGATTCCTTACAACAAAGGGCGTCGAGAAACCACAAAAAGGAAGGAATTACACTTTCAGAATTGTTATCAATATTTTTCGAGATCTTCTGCAAACCGAGGTATTCTTTCAATATATTTAAGCAGTTATTTTTAAAATTATTTTGTTGCAGAATACGAAGATAAGTAAGCCATTGTAGATGAACTATCTTTGTGCTGATATAATTATCAACTACAGAAGCCACTTAATAAGTATTTAATTAATTATGAAATTCGGAAAAAAAAAAGTGTTGCTTTGTATTAATAAATACGATGTCGTGAAATATGAATTTGAGAACAAATTATGACTGTAATTTGTTTATTATTTATGTTTAAATGAAAATGAACACAGAAAGATTGTGATTTTTTTTTCAAAAAAAAAAATTCACTAGGATTAGAAATAATACAACACCTCTTGAATCATTGATAATTATGAAGTTAACTAGCAGTGTAGTTACAACTCAGTCCGACATGGAGGACAAATGCCGCCAAGATTCGAACCTTTGACCTTCTGTCCAAAAGATAATAGTACACACTATATGTATCCCAACCAATTACACTATTTCGGTCGCGAACATGCAATGTTATACACTTACTGAAAATATACATGAGTTCCAAAAACAAGGTATAAAAAAATTCATATAAAAGACTACATTGAAGCCTTAAACTTTGAAATACTTGTACGTTCTTAATATCTTGTGTTGAGTTTGATAATCGCTCTGTTTATGTAATGGACAAGCGTCTATTTGTGTGTATTTAAACAATAAGAATAAGTTGTTTTATTATTTTCTAGAAAACTTTGAAATTCTCAAACAAAATATCTAAAGTAGCCTGATTAGCTAGTTAGTTCGCAAAGGCAATAAGTATTTACCATCCTTGAGTCCATTAGGCAATTGGTTAACTAAAAGACAGAATTTTATTTATTTTGCACTATAAACATAATGACGTGCTGAGTAACGTCTAGTGATACAAAAGATTGAAGGGAGAGAGAAGCAGGGAGTAGTTGCATACTTGTATATGTTTAGTATTCATCAGAATCAGAGTCATAGTACTCCTCTTCATCTTCTTCATCAGATTCTAAGTCTTCATCATTCCAAATATGTTCTTCATCCCAAAGCGGGCAAGAACAAGTTGATTTTTTATTTTTCCACTCAGCTCCACAAAGATAGCAAAACTCATATCCACATCTGCATAAACAGTAAGCTATACTATGAAACCAAATTGGATTTTAGAATGGGTAAAAACTGACTATTATTGTTATCTATACATTCTCAAATATTGAATGAAGAAATGTTGGCAGACTCGATAAGAGAAAATAAGCTAAGTTTTTTTGAACTTGTTTGATAATCATTTTGACTCCTAATTTTTAATTTCAATTTTCAATAGGTTTGATAACTCATTTTCAATTTCTATTTTCTAAATTTTAAAATTCAGTTTTAGATTTGACCAAATTTTGAAATTAAAAAAAATTCAAGTTAAGAATTAAATTTTTATTATTTTATTTCTTGATACTAAAAATTAATAATCCAACCATACTCAATCGTATATCTTACTCAAAATTATTAAAAAAAGACAATTTATGAAAACTTGTGAAAAATAAGTTGAAAATTGAATTTTAGAGCTTAAAAAGTTAAAAATTGAAAATTAAGATTTAGTGCAATATCAAAATTTCAATTTCTACTTTTCAAAATTAAAATTAAAAATTAATTATCAAACCATTTTTTTTCCCAAAAAAAAATTAAAATTAAAAATTCAATTCAAACCCAAGTAGAAGTTAAAAATTAAAAATTGAAATGGTTATCAAACATGACTTTAACTAACAGCTCCATCAATTATACTTCTGCATAAACTCATTCCTTCCCCAAAGATTGTCTCTTCCAAACGTCTGAGAGTTTCTTGCAGAGAGGTAAATAAAAAGTAATGGAAATAATTAGCTAGAATGAACACTCAGAAGAAAAGATAGCAATTTTACCTGCAAGTTATGTGATAGCAACCTTCCAAAAGTTCAATCATAAGGCTGCACTTTTTACATTGACGCCAACTTTTAACTGTCGCAAGAAATTTTAATTGTGATTCTTCCATAGGAGGATTAGGATTTAACCTCTTATAAGATTCGCAGTTCAACTGATTGTGCCAAGGAACCTTGCATTTGATGCAGAACCGACAGTTACATTTGATGCATATCCGCATTCCTTCATATACATCAATTCCGTACCTACTTGAATACTCAAGAACCTCACTTTTTGACATTAAAGCTGAGCATGTTGGGTTTACACAATAAACTTTCTCCGCATGTGGAGTTAAAGTTTCCTTTTTGCGCAATCGCAACCTCTCAAGATATTTGGGTGTTAAAAATATTGCACAACTATCAATGTCAAGGTTAGACTTGCAGTCTACATGAGGGCATTTAGGCAACACACCCTCATGTAACTTCACCTCCACATGTTGTTGCATGCAAGAAAAGCAGAATCTATGCAGACAGCCATTTATACAAAAGATTTGATTTACATTAGTATCTTCTAGACATATCACACAAGATTCATATGTACTGTTGCTACAGCTAGTTTCTTCAGAATTCCGAGTTTGGGACTCTATTGCATCTCTTGCAAATTGAAATGCAAATTTTGTAACATTTCGAGGCACGAGCCTTACAAAACAGGATTTAAATTTCTTTTGCAGACACTTCACCTGGTTTACAAGGTTCGCAATCTTCCGCTGCTTTGAACACCATTTTTGAACAACCTACATGTATGAAATGATTTTTCAAGATCGTATGAGGAATAAAGTTTAAATAGTCATTACGAAATTGTTATTGAATGTAAATAACACAGCAGCAAATATCCCATAATTCAAAGAAAAATGTGGAAAGATAGAATTAAAAGCACATTTTTTTTCTTTTATAAAGTATGTATGATCTCCACTATCCAAAATGGCATAAATCATGCAGCCTCTAAGAAATTCGCTCAAAAGATTAGTAACCTTCCCAACTCATGGGTCCAGTTCTAAAGCAATGAGGTTTCATCAAGGAAAATCTTGCAGGAAAAAAAATGATAGCTCACCAAGTTGCAAATGAACTCAAAATCTACAATCTATTTCAAACTAAACGATGTGAGTAAAGGCTAGTTTAAGTAAAAGAAATGTTATCCAACGCTATTCACCACTTGCCACACTGAGAAGGGAGGATTAATAGAAGCATTAATAAAAAAATACGAATCCTAATTGAACTCTTCGAATGAGAATTCAATGCATGAGAATCATACGTATCAAGACACTCTCCCTATCAAATGCAACCCCATCCATCTATGGTATTCAATTTTCTTTTCTTTTAAAAATACCTACTTCACAATCAAATTCACAGTCCAAAAATTACAGTACACATTATAGAATATATCAACTCCAGTGTTACCACTTTCATATGATAATTAAATTCTATTCCAGAAAAAAAATAATATGATTTTTAATGTCGACTTTATTAACATTCTTCAAATTATACAAAAACGAAAATTGGAATGCAAACCATATATTTTCAAAAAAAAGAAGAAAGAAAAGAGTTTTAGCATAGAAAACCGACCAATTGATAAAGGGGATAGTAATTGCAGTAAACAACCAGTTGCTTCAACTCCAAAGCAAGAGCAACACTAAGCCCTTCGATCAAAGCATTGGCCTCGGCCGCACACTTGCTCATTCCATTCCCCTCCAGCGGCTTCCTCACTTCAAATATCAAGTTATTTTGACGATCACAAATTGCAGCCCCAATTCCAGACAAAACCACTCTCTCTTTCCCAATCCTTTCTTCACTTACCAAACCCTTGAAATAAAGCTTGAACTCACATTCACTCACTGGAATATTCTTCGACGACCCTTCGCCAAATGGTTTCTCGAAGCAATCGCCCGATATCAACCACTCCTCCGATGGAATAAAGAGAATCTCTCTGGCGACCATTTGATCGTGAATCCGACGGCTGAGTTCCCCCCTCTCTTTTTGCATCTCTTTCTCACATTGCTCGCGGTCCTTGTACTCTTGTTCCAGTCGAGAGAGCTCTTTCGACTTAGAGATGGCGAAGGTAGAAACACCGTCGTTTTTGGGAATGTTAGAAGGTGATTGTTGAGAAGAAGAGGATGGTTGATCAGCCATGGAAGCAACGAGGGCTTCTTGGAGCTGGAGACGAAAGGCAAGGTCGAGATCGGACTCTAGGGTTTGGGCCGCCATGAGTTCGCGGAGTTTGATCGGAAACTATGAAGAGAGAGACAATACGGATGTAATATGTTGGGTTACAGAATTAAAATTGTCGTATATATTGCAATTCTTCGTTCGTTTGCAGTTATTAATTAAAACTCCTTAAAACGACTACTCTTTTTCGATATAGAATTTATATTTTTTATAAAAAAAATAGTTATTCTAAAGAACTAAAATTTATTACATTTTCCCCATATTTTATTATAATAATCAAATAAATTAATATGAATTATAATTTATATTTTAAGTTTTTTTTTTAGTATTTTTGTAATGCTTCTTATTCTTAAAAAAATGTTATTTTAATTTATTAGTAATTTTAATTTTATGAATGGAACTATTCCAACTATTTGATTTTTTACTTGTTATTTCAAATTTTTTACTTCGCCATTTGTAAAATTTTCTCTTTTTACTTATAATATGAAACTTTATAAATAATTATGTTATGATATTATTTTAAAATAATTTAAAGGTTTATAAGATGTATCTTATAGGAGATAAAATAGAAGGACCATTTTCAAATTACCATCTACTTTATCAATAAAACCTAGTTTTTATTGGTTGGAAAGAGAAAGAAAGTATATTTACACTTCCGGTTCATTATATCTTTAAACTTGACTCATGCGATCAAATACATCGTTTGTGCATATAATATTTCCCACCATTTAATTTCATTATCGAATAAATTTTTTAGCGAATTTAGTTATAAAATTATTGATATTTTATCAAATTTATTTCCAAAATATTCCACTCATCAACATTAATACCACTTAATTTAAATCAACAAATTTATGAAAAAAGGAACAGCATTAATGTAAAATATTTGAAAAAATTTATTTACGAATCTAATTAAATTAAATAATTAATTAATTAATCGAATAATGTTAAATTAAAATTTCGAAAGCAATTAGTTATGCAATAATATATAATAATGCAAAAATAAATAAAAGATTGACACACGATATTTTACGTACAAAACAAACTAAACAACAACAATAATTTAAAAAGAAAATCACTGGTACATCGAATCACCTAATTATTCACTATAAAAATAATTCAATTATAAGAATAGGACTTAAATTACCCGTCACAGATAATGTTCTCAAGTAATCAACTTATAAGTCATCGCTTCTTTCACATTCTCCACAAGAAATATGAATGGATTCGTACCAATATTCTTATAAACTCGAGTCATACGAGCAATCGAATCTGTTCAACTAGCACATGAAAAGTTAATATAATAAAATCAGTGCAAAGTGTATCCTATAGCAGATTTAATAATGAAAAATCATAACTAAATGATTTAATAAAATATCAATTACCTATAATAAAATATGAAGCATATGATTAAATAAAGTAAATAAACTTATTAATCAATCAAATATAAACACATAATATTTGATATATTAATTAAAGAAAGAATCATAAATGAAATATTATTCAATTTTTGCAAAAACAATTTGAGTGAGAGAAAGCAAAAACAATTACAAAAATATAATGAATGTGATTGATTGAAATATGGAGCATTATATCTTTATATAGAAAAGTTGAAATATTAATGCTAGGTTTAGGACCAATTATCAATGTGTCCATAAAATAATTCATAAACCAATAAGTAATAGGGATAATATGGTAAAAGAGCAATTTGATTTGAGTAAAAAAATATGTTATAAATTGAAACCCTAATCGTTCAATCAATTAAGTCCAAGCTCGATCGATCAACCTTATATGTTTAATTGATTGAAACATTTTTTGATCGATCAAGTAATGATTAAAATCCCGAGATCAGATAAATCGAATACAATCGGTTCTCGATCGATATATTCCTTGATCAATCGAGCCCAACTCCATTGATCTATCTTAATTTGAAAATCAACCCAAGATGACATAAATCGTATAAGATTGATCTAACTCATTCGATTGATCGATTAAAGAGTATACCAAAAATTCCTTTATAACATATATTCTAACGTGCATAATGATGAGTATATATTTGAAACATGTTAACTTGAATCTTTATTCTAGCATGCATAAGGATGAGTATATACTTGAAACATGGTGACTTAAAGTTCAAAAGTTTCTTCAATTTTATATAACAGTCATGAAAACACGCTTAGAAATTAATTTATATTTAAACATTTTATTCATAAATATCCACGACACTGACACATACCTTATAATATTGAAACTTTTTTTACCGATGTTTATTTTAATTTATTTGTTTTTTAAATATATTTTTGTAATGCTAGTGTATAAAAATAGTGTCATATATTGATTAAAAAATATACTAGTGTAATATTTATAAATAATATGATACTTACCTATATTTGATATTAACCTTTTAAGATTAGATATTTCATATTGTTTATAGACTATATAAATTTTACATGGTATTAGAGTTTTAGTCGATTAATGTGTCAAGAAAAAACTAATAAGACTCTCACACAAAAAAAAATCAACATTGTAAAAAGAAAAAAATATAAGTAATCTAAATAAAATTAGAATATAATATAAATAGTTTAAAAATTTAAAGTGTCGAGTAAAACGATTCAAACTTTAAGAGAACGTTAGTATATATAAAAATATTATATATTAATTAAGAAAAATATTAATATAATATTTATATATAATATGAGAATTACTTTATTTTAAAATTAAATTTTTATGATTGAATATCTTATTTATTTATATATTATAAAAATTTAGATGAAACATAGAATACACAACATTTAGAAATCATTTCATATAACTAATAAATCAAATGCAATCCCTTTGTTTTTAAATAAAGAGAATTTTTAAAAAATAAAAGGGATGGAATGAATCGTTCATGTTGCCATCAATCAATTAACCATTCTTTAATGACTTCAAAGAAATCACATAACAACAAACATATAAATTCAAAACAATATGAATTTATAGTTAAAACTATATCTTAAGTAATGCATCAACAGTATATAAATTCATCTAACTGATTTTGTTGACACCTAAACAGTTAGGTCTCTAAAATATTTGTCCTCTTTATTATCAGTTAAGTATTTTCTCTTTTACAAAGTTTGGATTCGGTTGAAGAGTGGTCTCTACGATTGAGCGAATTATGATGGTTTTTCTAGAATTAATTTAAGTTCATTTAATACAATTATTGGATTTCGTTATAGAATTTTCATCCAATTTAATTCGTCTAATCATATCATTTGTTTTTATCTAATTCAAGTGTTATCTTATTTGAATGGATTTAATCTAGCCAATTTATAATGTCTTTTATGTTTTTTTAAGTTATTATTGAATATTTAATTTAATTTTTCATAAATAACCCATATATAAGTATTTAATGTATAACATAAAAACAATATAAAACTATAATTTAATAATATTATAATCTTAAACTCAATAATAATAAAAATTAGATATAAAATTACTTAAAAATGTGGAGTGGAAGAGCTCCATAACGTTAGAAACTTTAATTGATTTTATAAGTAAAATAAATGAAAATAAAGTGTATAATAAACATTGATAAAAATCTTAAATATTGATGTGTACAAAATATAAACACTATTTGATTTTGATCGATTTAGGTTGGACACTAATTGATACGATTTGATCGATTTAGGTTGGACACTAATTGATACGATCTTAAAGAATTAAGAATTAAGAATTAAGAATTTTTTCATTGAATACAATTCAATCAAATAATGACTTCAAAATCATTCAAAAATTAATGAATTTGTTTGAATTTATCAAATGATTAGATTTTTTACACCGTGCTAATACGAATACAATGGTATGCATAGTGGTAACGCAGGTGATTTCGGTGCAATAGATAGTAATATTTATTTTTTTTGAAATAATTAGACTATTTTAACGCTCATAAAGACTAAAATCTTAAACATTTTATATATTTAAGTGGGTTTTATGCCATTAAGTTCCAATTCATTCGAAATACTAACATTATTTTTTAATTCAGGTTCTTTTCATTTTGATGTCTATTTTCAAAATGTTTTAAAAACATGTGAGCTTACAAAAAGAAAAAGTGGGACAATTTAGATACATTAAAAGTCAAAACTCCTTTCAGATTCAGATAACCGGATTATTGATTATTAGCATAAAAGTTTAGCTATGTATTTTGAGTTTGGAATTTAATATTGTAGTTATTTATATTTAAAGACAAAAGAATAAAAATAATAGATTTAGTAAGTAAAATGAATAATGTAGACAAAATAAAAAATATATCATGCATTAAAAATTACTAAAATAATTATACATAAATTTTGATGAAAATTAGACCAATGACATATCATGTTTAAGGTGTGATAGCATCCGATCATTATTATTAAATCTCATACGATCTCGTTGAAAATCTGACAACCACTGTTGTTAAATTGTCGACGAATTCTCATATATACGTCAACTACTATCAATGAATATGTAAAACTTATAAATTTTTCATCAGATTTTGTACGGTTTGCAAAATAACTATAAATTTTTATAACATATATATAACGCGTATAAAATGATGTATAATTTATATACAATTTATATAATAATCTTATACCATGAAAATGTTACTTGATTAATATTATTAATTTAAAGTTTATTTATCTCAAAATTCATATATATAAAGCTTGCATAATTATATATAATTTCTGTTCATTTTATAAAATAACTTTAAAATATAAAATTATTCATATTGAGTAATATATATTTTAAAAATTATTTATTCTAAAATTTACTTTTAATTTAACGTGAGAGTTTCAAGTTTCTTTTACAAAATTTTATATATTTTTTATAAAATTAAGTAAAATTTATATACATCTTATAAAATAATCTCAATATCAAAATGTTCGTAAATAATAATATTATTAATTTTAAAATTTTATATTGCTTTTATTTTGCAAAATATACATATTTGTTTGATATAAAAAATATAAAATTTGTACAAAATTATATATAATATATAAAAATTTAAAATATATATTTTAAAATGTAATAATTAAATAACTTTGTAACGTAAGTGAGAGATAGTAAAATAGCATCTGCAATTCAAATGAAAAATGAATTAAAACAATTAAAGGGTAAATCAATAAGTAACTTTACCGGAAACTTACTTCTATTTTGCATCTTTAATCTCTAATTTCAAGCAGATATTACCTCTATATTGAGTTTATGGAATTCATAAGAAGATTAGAGTTTTTGCACACCCTTAATGCAAATACAATGGTATGCATGGTAGGTAGTAATGCAGGTGAATTTGGTGCATCATATTATAATACTATATATTATTATTATATTAGTAAATGAGACTCAAAACTTAAGCATATTTTATATATTTAAACGAGTTATATGCTATTTAGCAACAAATTCTTTCAAAATATCAATATTTATTATACACATGTAAACATTTTTTTAATCTCTATTTAATTTAATTAGTTATTTTGTTTTAGTTTCTTTTAATTTTGAAACTTTAATGGTTTTAAAAAATATGTGGGCTTACTTAAAGAAAAAGTAGAATAATTTAGAAACATTGAAAGTTAAAACTCCTTTCAGATTCAGAAAAATGGAGCCCACATTGCTTGAAATCAAATAATGAAATCAATTCAATTTAAAAACAACAAATAACCAAATGGGCCTGAAGTCCAACAAAGCCAGAGCCTGAAATTTCATGCACTTTCGTTTGGCTGGTAAAAATTTCTGCTAGTTTATTTCATGTTTGTATTTGATTATGTATAATATGTTAATTTAAAAATATTAAGAACTTTGATGCATTAAATAAACATGTTATTCAAATTAGTTTAGTGTAGAAGAAATAAAAGCAAATCAAAATAAATCATGAATTCGGACTATTACTCTTTTTTTGCTGCATAGATTTTGATCGAAGAAACATGATCTATTGATGCATTACATTCCACCTATGAATGGGTGTGGATGTACGGAGATAAAATAGCACGGTTATATTAATAATCATAATCTATTCGTATTAGATTTAAGTATATTCATTTAATAATCATCGGTTATGAATTAATATTAATTTTTTTATGGTTTAATCATATTTTCTTTTAACATTTATTTGAAAATATATTTAGTGTAAAAAATTAAATGCTAACTTAATTCTTATTTTACTATATTATTTAAAATATTGATATTAATTTTTATTTTTTAACTATTTAACACATATTTTTTAGTAAAATAAATAAAATATAAAGTAAGAATAAATAAAACTCAATCTAATTATACAAATTATTGTATGTTTTATTATTAAAGTTGTATTTTTATGTAATTATATGTATATAAAATAATAATATTAATATATATTTGATTTTGATTAACTACAATTTCGATATTATAATAACTATCATTGTCACACGCTTTCTAAGTTATGGTTATTTTCGAAGAAAAAAAATCAATTTTTTTTATAAATAACTATAGTTTCAGTTATCTATGATTAAAATTTTCATCCCTAAAACAATACTATTCAATATTCGAAGTAGAAACAAAAGATTTATAAAAAGGTCCAAAGGAGGAAATTTTTTCTATCAAGAGTGATTAACTCAAATATCTTTGGCCTTTTTTTTCAAATAACACAATTCATACGCTAATAATTAGAACTCAAATTTTGACCAAAACCCAACTTTTTTTAACAAGTCTCTTTGAATTACAACCTTGTTAGCATCTTTAATCCAGATATATTTTTAAATTTCTTCAATTTCTTTCCCCTAAACTCTAGAAAAAAAATGTAGGTATAACATACGTGGAATTATCGATAAATTAACCACTTAAAATTTAGTTGTATCTTTTGAATTTTATTTTTTAGGACTTTATCACTTAAAAAATTACTACAAATCAATAATTTAAATATATTTAGACTTAAATAAAATATATATATATATAATATCTTTTTTTCTTATAAAAATAAAATACATAATTATAATTATTTTTATTCTTTATTATTGCATATAATTATTAAATATAACCGCTCATAAATAAATAGAGAAAAGGGTAGGTAAAGTTCCTCAAATTAAACCTTAATATATATTTAGCCCATCATATTTAAAAAAATTATTTCTAGTCATGAGCTTCGAGAAAAAAAAACACAATTTAACTAAAAAATAATACTATCTTAATGTTATTTTTATTAAAATATTATTATTTTTTATCAAGTGATTAAAACGTGATTAAAATTCAAAATTTTAACAATGAAAAAATGATAGTCAATATGAAATAAATTCAAAAAATATTTGTTTTAATATTTAGTTGTTATCACTATTTTTATTTTAATATTTTATTTATTTTTAAAATAAAAAAATAATTTTAAATAATATTTTATTAAATAATTTTATATTAAATTTTATTTTTACTTGTTCTTGTTTTCACTTTATAGTTAAAATAA
The DNA here is from genome assembly GCA_033030585.1 of Hippophae rhamnoides. Taxonomy (NCBI): domain Eukaryota; kingdom Viridiplantae; phylum Streptophyta; class Magnoliopsida; order Rosales; family Elaeagnaceae; genus Hippophae; species Hippophae rhamnoides. Next base: position 17,876,499 of record CM065437.1, on the reverse strand, counting down.
AATATTTTAATAAAAAAATATTATTTATTATTAATTATTATTTTTAAAAAAATTTAAATAACTAAACCATACTGTTGATTTTCTTTGATTTTTGTTGAGAGAGTTATTTAAATTGATTTTGGCTTAATGTCTAATGTTATATTTATACATTGAAAGGAAGAAACTAGCCGTTAAACTAGCCGTTATTAAACTAGTCGTTACTAAACTAACCGTTACTAAACTAGCCGTTATTAATGGCTTACTAAACTAGGTGCTATTAAACTAACCGCTACTAAACTAGCCGCTATTAAACTAATATTACTAATAGCCGTTATTAAACTAGCCGTTACTAACTAGCGGGTTATTATTATTCTCAACACACTCAGTTAGGTGTGTAGATATCTACCAACCCTAACTTGCTTAAATTTTCTTCAAATGATTTTAAATCTAAACCTTTGGTGAAGATGTCCGCCAATTGTTTTTCACTTCTCACAAATGGAGTTTCAATTTCCTTTGCTTGAATTTTTCTCGAATGAAGTGCGGCAATCCACTTCGATGTGTTTTGTTCTACCGTGAAACACCTGATTTGATGTTATATGTCGCATCATTGTTATCACAAAACATCTTCTACTGGTTCTTGAATTTTAATTCCAATATCCAAAAGAAGTTGTTTGATCCAAGTTAGCTCGCTTGAGGTTGATGCCATGGCTCGATATTGCGCCTCCGCGACTTGATCGTGCCAACAACATTTTGTTTCTTGCTTTTCCATGTGACTAAATTTACGCCTTTACAAACGCAAAAACCAAAGGTGGTTGATTTTCTATCAAAGCTACCAGCCCAATCTGCATCGGAAAGTAGTACACACTTCATTAGAATTATTATATTTCATGAGAGAATTCCTTTACTAGTGTCCCTTTTAAATATTTTAAAATTCTATGTATAGCCTCTAAACGTGGTGTTCTGCGTGTATGCATAAATTTACTAATTTGGCTTACTAAAAAGAAATATCGGCCTGCCATTCAAGTTAAATAAATTAATTTTCCTACAAGTCTTTGAAATTGGCTTATGTCTTCTAAGTGTTCGCCATCCTCAATATTTAATTTGCATTTACTATCTATTGGTGTAGATGTTGGTTTACTCCCTAATTTACCAGTTTCTTTCAATAGGTCAAGTGTATATTTTCTTTGTGAAATAAAGAGTCCCTTGGGTGAATGTGTTATTTCTATTCCTAGAAAATATTTTAATAAACCTAAGTCTTTGATATCAAAATTCTCCTTTAATTTCATTTTCACTTTTTTAATTTCTTCCAAATTATTTCCGGTAATTATTATATCATCTACATATACTAGAATTATGGTTGTGAATTTACCATAATTTTTGGAAAATAATGAGTTGATCGGCATTACTAATTTTAAAAATCACAAGAAATTAAATAAGAGCTTAGTTTTCCATACCATGCTCGTGGAGATTGCTTTAGTCCGTAAATAGATTTTTTAACCTACACACTAGACTAGAATTGTTTTCTTTTTATGACGGTGGAAGTGTCATATATACCTCTTCTTGAAGTGTTCCTTGGAGAAAAGCATTCTTGACATCCATTTGATGTAAGGTCCAATTTTGGTTTACCGCTATGGAAAGTAAAATCCTAACGGTATTCATTTTGGCCGTAGGTGCAAATGTTTCTTGATAATCTACACCATAGGTTTGAGTGTAACCTTTTGCCACTAATCGTAAGCTTTGTACCTTTCAATAGTACCATCACTATTAAACTTAATCTTATAGACCCATTTGCATCCTACGGGTTTCTTTCCTTCTGGTAGTCGATACGACTACCCATGTTTCATTTTTTTCAAGTGCTTGAAGTTCTTCTTCCATTGCTTTGCACCATACAAGTTGGCCTATTGCTTCCTCATACGTAGTTATTTGGCTCATTTTCTTTGAAGAAATTGAAATAAGTCCTATATCAGGTGTAACATTTTCATAAGATAAATAATTTTGGATAGGATATTTTACCTCATATGTTACAAAATCCCGTAATCTAGTTGTAGGTTGTGGAGTCCGATTAGACCTTCTCAATGGTATTATTTCGGTAGTACCATCTTCCCCTCATTTTGAGAAGTTTCTTCTCTTCATTCATTGATTATTTCATTTTCATTTTCTACTACTATATTTCCTTCTTCAGAATAAAAAAAATGGAAATGTAAATTCATTTGGTTCCTCTTGGTTATTAGTCTCCTTTTCTAGTGTTTTGTAATATGGCTCATTTTCCTGGAATGACACATCTCTTGAAATGTAATGTTTTTTGTTAATCGGATCATAGCATTTATAACCTTTTTTTGAGATGAATATCCCAAGAAAATAGCTTTGATTGATGTATAATCTAACTTGTGTTGTTTATTTTTGTGCACATAACATGTATATCCAAATATTCTTAAATGATAGATATTGAGTTTTTCTTGGTAGAGGATTTCTAGTGAGCTTTTGAAAGTCAAATTGGCACGTGACAATGTATTAATTAAATATGATGCGGTGAGAACAAAGACATCGGATTAAAAAATTATTGGAACATTATTTTGAAACAAAAGTACTCTTGTTATTTCAAGTAAATGTCGATTTTTTCTTTCTCGACACACCATTTTGTTGGGGTGTGTAAATACAAGTTGTTTGATGTAAAATTCCTTTTTTGCTTGAAAAATTTTGTAAAATTTTGATTTACAAATTCGCTCCATTATCACTTCTAAAAGTTTTAATCTTTGCATCATATTGATTTTCTACAAAATTATAAAATTCTTGAAATTGAGAAAACACTTCACTTTTATTTTTTAACAAGTGTAACCATGTGATTCTTGAAAAATCATCTATAAATATAACAAAATATTTATAACCATTAAATGACTCAATTGGAGCAGGGCCCCAAACATCAGAATGTATTATCTCAAAAGGTTTTTTTGCTTTTACAATTGGATAAACTAAATGGTAACCTTGTGTGCTTTCCTAATTTACAAATTTCACAACTACTACAATCTAGTTATTTGAAATCAAAAATACATTTTAAAATCTTATCGGAAGGATGTCCAATTCTCTTATGCCAAAAGTGCCTAATTCTTCTTTTTTAATATTGAAGTTGCATTTTTCTTCACTTAGAATATAAAGCCCATTTTCTAGGAAACCTTCACCAATGATATTCTTCGTTATCAATTCCTGAAAAATCATATTTTTGGATGTAAATGTAATTTCACAATTTAAGTCTCTTGTGATTTTACTAATGGATAACAAGTTAGATGTACAATTATTCACATGAAACATTTGAAATTTTTCTTGAAAGGAGACTAATTGAACCATTTCCTAAAATTTCCATTTTTTTCACCATTTTCAACGATTACAAATTGTTTAGTCTCAATTTTTTTGTAATTATTGAGTAAGTTTTTATTTCTAGTTATGTGATCAGTTGAACTCCGAATCAAGAATCCATTTGGAATTTAAAGAATTTTGAGTAAGGTTTGTAATCATACCGCAGGTTTTTTGAGATTTTCTTTGAAACATCACGGATAATTGTGTATACAAATTACTTCATTTGATCCATATCCACCTCACCTTTTATTTCTTTTTCGGCCTAGTTTGTACTCATATCCTCTTTTTCCTTTTGTGCGAGTAACCCATTTTCTCTCTGCCTCTACCCGATTTTGTCGGCTGATCTCCTCTGACGAATCCTCCACCTCGCCTTCCCTTTTGCCGGAGATGAGGGTTGAGACACCAGCATTCCTCGCGCTTGTGTCCTTCCTTCTTACAATAATCGCAGCGAGTGAGTGACCAGCATTCCTCGCGCTTATGTCCTTCCTTCTTACAATAATCGCAGCGAGTGAGTGTTTGGTTTCTTACAATAATCGCAGCGAGTGAGTGTTTCTAGTCTCGACGTTACGGCCTGGGTTAGATCTCGGTGATGAAAGCCTTGGCTTGTCGGGGTAGTTGAGTACCCATTACTATTCTTCTTGTCTCTTTCAACCATCCCAACAACCTCATCAACGGATGGCGGCTACTTGTGAGAAGAATTTGTGAGCGTACTTCATAGCTTGAATCGAGCTTGGAGAGGAAGGTGAAAATTCCATCCCGCTCCTCTCTTCTTTGATTTCATCAAGGTGTGTAGAGGTCGATAAACCTCTAATCTCGTCATTCTTTTTTGGATTTCTTGAATAGTTCGGACATGATTGATTTTGTTGTTGTAGCTGTTGAAGTTCTTCCAAGTTGATAAATAAGAGAGTAATTTTTCTTCTTTCCGAACATTGTCTCGCTTTAACCCACATATCTCATTTTGTATCTAGATATGTCATGAGATGAGAGATATGTGGTTCCATAGTTCGCTAATAACCAACCTCATGTGACGAGATTGTCACTCTTTCTCCATTCCGAAATTTCCTTTCTTTCTTCAACTTGTTGGGTGTGTTGGATCTTGGCTTTTGGTTTTGATTTCTCACCAAGTGACATGCTCAAATTTGTCTCTACGATTAGACCAAAAGTCACTTGACGTGCCCAGATGGTAATTTTTACCATTTAAGAAAGACACCGTAAGTCTACATATGTTGTGACATTTTCTAGATTTCTTGAACTTATACAGTTCTTGTTTGTGGGATTGATTTGGAGCAAGATCAACTCTGCTTTGATACCATGTTGATTTTCTTTGATTTTTGTTGAGAGAGTTATTTAAATTGATTTTGGCTTAATGTCTAATGTTATATTTATACATTGAAAGGAAGAAAGCGGATTAAACTAGCTTATTAAACTAGCGGATTCTTAACCAAATTCTTAAACTAGCGGATTCTTAACCAAATAAGTTATTATTATTCTCAACACATACAAACTTTATAATTTAATATATTCCAACAACTCTCGTTAAATAATACTATTAAATTTAAATTAAGATGCTATATTCGTAAATGGTCTCTTCTACTACTGTAATTTCTTTTGTCCTTTTTTTTTAAAAAAAAAAAAAATAGTACATAGTTACGTACTACCAATGTTATCCCACGAAGAGAGTCGGTCAATTCACTTGGAGGTCCGAACGTGATAGTTTTCTAACTTCAACTTCTAGATATTACCTAACCAACAATTTAAGATAAAAAGGAAATAAAAAACTAACCAAAACCAACAACAAATACTGATAAAATACCCAGATGGCAAATTTGCTTAGACTAGTTGGATCCCTACTTTGAAATTTCTTATACCCATATTTAGAGAAAGCTCCATTTCATCCTCATTTTATTTATACTTAAAAATAAATTAAGTATTTTATTAATTATTATAAATCTCACCTCATTTAAAAGAAAATTATATTTAAAATAACCAGTAAAAAAATAAACATATATATTAATGAAGATATAAACATACTGTGTACATATAAAATTAATCATATTTAATTATCATTTGTAGAATTAAATATCAAGTCTTTTTGTTCACAAAATGTTATCTTTTTTTAATTTCTAAATTGAAATTTCTTGATTGAAGAACAACCACTAAAGAACAAGTAGGTGTAATACTTTCTTTGTTTTATTATAGAAACGTCTCATGTTTTGGCAAGTAAAGATAATCGTCCATATGTGCTGCGTGTTCGTTGTTTGTATTGCATGTTTAGGCTATTTAAATAGATTTTTTTATTGAGTTGGATACAAATGCATCTTATTGACATTGATTTAACAACACCATTCCAAACTAGTTACTACTCATGGCGAAGTTTTCTTGGAATGTTTTGGATATATATAATGTTACTAATTGTTAATTTGATATTTTTATAACATATCTAAAAGATATAACTATTTACATGACACAACTTACACTTTAAATAGTAACTTGGACGTATATTTTACTACGAGAACATATAATAGATATATTTTTAACAGGATTAGGTGTTATACAAGTCACACACATTAAAAAATCGGTACAAATTATATTATTTTAATTAATTTTTATTAAATTATTACTATTTTATATCAAATGATTAAAACAAGATTATTTAACAAAGATAAAAGTAAAAATAAAAATTATTTAAGAAAAATCAATACAATAGTATTGAAATAGAAAGTTATTTAAATATATATTTTAATTTTTTAATAAAAATTAAAAATAATAAAACTTTAAAATAAAATTGTGAAAATCATCACATATTAAAAAAAAATATTTTGTAAAATACTTATATTTTAATGGCATTTAACCGATCGAAAAAAAATTAATAATATTTTATGAAAAAAACCATTAAAATAATATAATTTATTAATAATTGGTCTCTTTTTTTTTAATTAATAGATTAAATGTCATTTTTTTTAATATAAGTTACTAAATAACACAAAAGAGCTAATCTAATTAACTTATATGAATTTGTTTTTTAAATTTTTGTAATGTTTTATATAAACATTTATTATAAGTTATAGATATTTATTTTATAATATAAAATATTAAAAAAAAACATCCAAATAAATGAGTTGTTTATCAAACGAAAGGGGAAAAAAAGATATTAATTCCACCTTTGATATAAGAATAATCCGGTTGTAATGCATGTATTGAACCATTTTAAAGTTGTATTCGTTAAAAGATTTCACAACTGGTAACTATATCCTGCTCTCTATTAATCTATAGCTAGCTAGTGTCAAGACTCAAGATACGTTATATATAACGACTTCCAAGGAGGGAAAGGTATTTAATCCACCATAGAAAGTCGAAACCGTATTAGCTAAAGGTGGATAAGTTTATGATCGAGAAGCTTTTGGATTTCAGAATATTGTTGCTGATTTAATTGACTTTATCTCTGTGAAATTGTTTGCAAGTATGTTTATGGCCATAGGTGTGCTCATCATAACTAGTCACCATTCACCAAGGAAGAAAATATGCAACATGATTCAGCTGAAAAGCCAATTGATCGTGATTCGTGACCACTACTGATATATATATATATATATATCGTTCAAAAAACATATCTATATATCTTATGGTACTGAATAAGTTATGGGTAATTGTCCAATTATGATGTTAAACATCTTTCAAGAAATAAAATAATTTAACGGATGTTCTTAAAAGAAAAATATCATATTTAATTATTTTTGTTCTTATAAAAATGAAATATCTTAATATCAAGATCAACATATAAAAAATGAGATAAAAATTCTTTTTGAACAATTTAAAGTTTTATATTAGAGAATTCTCTTTTAGAAATAGGAATTAAACATAGAATACTTAACAATTCAAAACCACCATTTGAGTTCAAAAACTCTAAAGATGAATTCACCACAGAGATTCCTTCAAAAGAAGGGTAAACTTCTAAAAAAAATTCAAAAAAAAAAAATGAAGAACATAATAGTTCAAAAGAGAATAACACGTTTAAAAAGAAAAAGAAAAACACTTAATTAGGTTAAAAAAACAAAAAAAAAGACGAGAAAAAGAGTTATTTGATCTATAATGATCCAAAATAAGAATTTACAATAATTAGCTTGAAGCAAGCAAAATTATTATCGAATATAGTGGAATAACTCACAAAAATTTCCCTAATAGAATAAAAGTTGAAAACAATTATGCCAAATATAGAGCACAAAACTATTAACTCCAAAAGATATAGCTAAAAATCGTTGTACATAATTACAATGGCAATTATCGCCACCAAGCAAGTCAAAGACCATAGAAAAGATAGCACGACTACCAGTGTTAATCATAGAAATGCCTTCTATAGATATAGTAAAGATAGTACAACCACCAACACTATTTAGAAAAATAATCCCAAAAATACATTGATTATTGAAGAAAGAAAAGACCAATATAAGAATTTAAGTAAACTATAATGATTAAGTATCTATAACTTAGATAGAAAATTTACTTAAGAACATATAGAAGATAAAAAAATTTACACTATAGAAAAAGAATTTCCTACATGTAGTAAATTATCTATTTTTGAATGAATTAATCCAATTTTTGTTTATAAAAATTTTCATACAGGTTTAATTGAGAACCTAAATTCAGAAATTAGTTTAAATGAGTTAATTTTTAGAGTATTATACTTATTGATGTTGGACACAACATCAACAATAACAAACTTTTTACTTTAAAAATTATTCATCTAACAACCACGTATATAGAAATACTTAGTGATTAAAAATCTCTTCAACGTTCTTTAGAATTGTAACAATTATTAATATTATGAATAAAATAGAATGTAGCTATTCCTTTTCGATTATCTAGTAAGTCTAATTTGGACATTATATCATGTAAGGATGCAAAAGGTTCGTCATTATCATGAGGATATTAAGGTTTGAAAAAGCCGAGGCATATCACGTGTAAGGACTATGAGTGTTGGCTATTTTCGTAGATAAAATATTTATCAGTAAATTTGTTTTAGGCCTACTATCAAGTCTATCAAGAAAAGCCAAACAAATTCTCGAGTTACAGATAATTGTACTTCAGGTATATCTTTGATAATTACGACACATGTGATTATATTTATGCATTTAATAGCACATACTTATAAATCTAAAATTATTTTTAGTGTTAAAATATGGAATAAGATATGCTAAAAGATATTAAATAATATATACTCTAAAATAAGATATGTTAAAAGATATTAGATAAGATATATATACTCTAAAATAAGATATGCTAAAAGATATTAGATAATATAAATTATATTTGAAATCCTTATCATAAAAGATAGCATAAAATCTATTTTAAATGAGAGTCATCTTAAGTAATGAGAATTACTAATCCTATTTGTAATAGAAACTATATTTATTAATTATATAGGATTAAGGGTTTTAATTTTTCCTATAAATAAAACTCATTGCTCATTGTTTCAATTAACCATACAAGAGTATTATTTTAATATTCTTAATTTCTCTCTCTTGTTTTGCAAATATAAGATCATAATTCTTTAGGCTTCTTTATTTAGTTAATCTATCAAATATTGGTGGTTATGTTTGATTGATTAATAAGCCTAATTATTTTATGATATTTTGATAATATGTTCTTATGGCTTCTTCTTTATTTTTGTTCTTAAATTGTTAGATCAAATAATTGTTTTTGTCATATCATAATTATTTGATTTGATTATTAATCTTTAAATAAGCTATTTTTATTGAACTTGTATTTGATATTTTTGCTCTAGGATTTGCTAGTTGATTTAATTTAAATGACATATGTTTTGAATCATCTAGTTAGGATTATTCATTATTAAATCTGTTCTAGAATACACACGGGTACTTGTGTTTTTGTGCTAACTATTTTGCAGTTGATTTGTGAATGATCTGATTTGCGGGGAGTTAATTGAAACGTTGGTCTGGAAACCGTTCACATTAATATTGGAAACTGTGAAAACAGAGCAAGGGCTCGTAAGTAAAGTACATTGTGGCAGTATCCTAGGGTAGTATAAGACCAAGTTTGTACTTGAACATTTGATTTTCATAGTGGAAAGTTAGGTGGTCTGGTGGATCAGTGGTTTTCCTCTTAGGCCATGGTTGTGGCCTAGGTTGTTTCCACATAAAAATATCGTGTGTTATTATTTTATTTTCGTGCTTATATTTACACACGATTGCATGACTAGCTGGTTTGTTTAGGTTATTAAATTATAAATTGGTAAAAATTAAAAATAACCTATTCATCCTTCTAGGTTAATTAGATCTATAATTTATAAACTTTCATTAGGTGTAACAAAAGAAGATGAACAACAAAAGAAAAGACTGTTGTAAATCTATTAAATTTAGGTATGATACAAGGATGAAAATGTCAACGATATTGTCACGATTGTCGAGATAATATCATTAGTTTGCATATTTATATATCAGAACGTGATATTCATATATTTTGATTAAATTATCGTTAAATTATCAAGAATGTTGATACATTATTGATTAAATGTTGTTATCGTTAAATTATCATTTAAATGTCTTTTTTGGCTAAAATATCTTACATATTATGAATATTGTCGTTAAAATATCGAAAAAAATTGATAAAATATTAAAAAATATCAATGAAATTTCTTTACATATTGTCAAAATTTATCTAAATATAATAGTTAATATAGTTAAATATTCTACCTAATTTTTTCTAATTTTTTTAACTACTTATTTTATAATATTTTATAAAAATAATATATATTTTATTATATAATATTATAATTAATTCATCAATTTATTTATTAATATAAATATTATAAATATTTTAAAATATATGTATTAAATAAAAAATTAAATTAAAAATATAAATAAAGGATTGTTTTTATATTTTATAAAGTTTTATAAAAAAATCAATATTTTTTATAGAATTCTTATAATTTCTATAATTTTTTTTCAAAATTTTGATCTATATTATAATATTTTTATAAAAAATATATTTTAATATCTTGATGGATATTTATATTTTAAACTTTATTTTGATGCATTGAATAAACATTTTATTCAAATTTGTGAATTGTAGGAGAAGTAAAAGCGAAACAAAATAAATTATAAATTCGTACTTTTAGTCTTTGTTTGCTACATTGATTTTGATTAAAGAAGCATGTTGAATTGGTGGGTTAGCTTCCACCCTATAACCGAGAAACAACACTTCAATATTCGAAATGGAAACAAAATTTATGGGAAGGTCCAAAAGAGTAAATTTTTTCTATTAAGAATGATTAATTCAAATATTTTTGCTTCTTTATTAAGATGATTATATTTTATTCTTATAATATATACAATAATTTATAAAAATATATAAAACTTTTAATTTATTACAATTATATTTATAATATATGAGAAACGATAAAAACATATTTAATAACGTTTATGTTTAAAATTACAATTATGTACATAACGTATTTATAATTATATAATTATATCTAAATTTTAATATATTTTTATCTTTATCCTTATATTTTAGACATAATTGTAACAAAATAAATATTTTAGATATTTTTTTTTATAAATTATCGTATACATTATATACATAAAACATAATTAACTATTTTTAAAACAACACAATTCACACACTCATAAGTCGTAATTGAAACTTGAATCCAAATACAAAACTAAATCTTGAATATGTCTAAATGAGTCACAAGATTGTTGGTATCATTGATGTACTTATATTTTTAAGTTTATTTATTTTTCTATCTCCTCTAAACTTTTTACAAAAACATATAGATAGTAACTATAGAATTATCAACAAATTACATTGTTTCTTAAATTTTATTTTTTGAAACTTTATCGTTTAAAATTTTACTATAAACCTAATAATTTAAATAAATTTAGATTCAAACAAAAAATGTATAATATATTTTTATATATAAAAATAAAATACATATTTATAATTATATTAATTATTATTACCTATAATTATTAAATTAAAAATTATATTAACTAACAAATAAATAATAAGGAAAATGATATTCAAGTCTTTTACATTATGCTTTTATATTCATTTAGTTACTTAATTTTGAAAATATTTTTTAATGGATCATTTTTTTTAAAGATGATGATTTAAAGATAAATAATATTTTTATTAAAATATTATTATTTTATGTGAATTGATTAAAATGAGATTAAAATTTGATGTTTTCACGAGGAAAAATAAAAATTAATATGAAATAAATTTTACAAAATATTTATTTTAATATTTTATTAATTTTATAATATATATATTTAAATAATTTTGTGTTAAAAATATTTTTAATAATAATTTTTTAAATAAATTAATACTAAATTTAGTTTTATCTTTATATTTTAATTATTTAATAATAAAAAATTAATAAAATAATATTATTTATGATGCTTATTTTGTAGAGAATAAAAAATAAATTTTAAAATTTAAATGATTAAAAGATATTAACTTAATAAGTTCGTAGATTTCTATGACACATTTTCTTAAGTACTAATTACATTATTTAATATCATTTAGTTGTTAAAATTACTTAATATCATTTTACACATTTTTTTCGTAATTGTACTCTTCTACTAGAATTTCTATTTTTTTTTTCTTCCTTTAAAGTAGTACGTAACTACCGCTGTCATTCTTCAAAAAATAGTCGGTCAATTCGCTTTCAAGTCCGAACGTGTTCGTTTTCTAACTCAATTCTAGATACCCACGTGGCAAATTTGCTTCAACTAGTTGTATCCTACTTTGAAGTTTCTTTGAGAGAAAACTAAACATTTATACTATTATTTTATTTTCCTTTCATTTGTACTTAAAAAAAATTAAATATTTTATTAATTAATGTGTTTCATCAGCTGGTTGAAATTAAAGTAAATATAATATTTAAAATAACTAATATATATATATATATATATACGAAAAAACCTACTCATATTTTATTTAGGCCTGATGTGTCATTGTAGAATTAAATCTTTTTGCTCACAAAATGTTCTTTTTTTTTTAATTTCTAAATTGAAATTTCTTCATTGAAAAGCAACCACTAAAGAAGGAGTCGGTGTAATATAATACTCTGTTTTATTATAGAAATGTCTCAATGTTTTGGTAAGAAAATATAGTCTTCCATTCCATATATATGTGTGTGTGTTGCATTTTCGTTGTTTGTATTGCACATTTAGGCTATTTTTATTGAGTTGGGTACGAATCCAACTTATTGACATTGATTTAACAATACTATTCAAAACTTATAGTTACCATTCATGATTAAGCTTTCTTAATTGGAATGTTTTGAATATAATTTTACTAATTGCTAATTTGATATTTTTAGAACCTACATATATTAAAGCTACAATTATTTCCATGACCAATGTAATAAATATATTTTCAATAGATCATAAAAGTCTTATAAATTAAAAATATTATTAATAATTTATTCTTTTAGTTACGAAAAAACAGTCAAATATTAAGAGCTAATTTATTATTTTAATTATTTTTTATTAAAATATTATTATTTTATGTCAAATATTTAACAAGAATAAAAATAAAAATAAGATTGTTCAAGAAAAAATCAATAATAATAATATTATTTAAATATTAATTTTTTAATTTAAAATACTAAATGATTTCAAAAAGTTAAATTAATGAATTTTTATTACATTTTTCTCTATTAAATTTCGGTAATGCTTTGAATATACGTTTATTACAACTTATCAATATTTATTTTTTAATATAAATATTTAAAAATATCTTCTAAATGAATGATTCGTATATCAAAAGAAAAATATTGATTCCACCTTTGCTATATAATCCGATTGTAATGCATGGATTGAACCATTTTTTAAAGTTTTATTTGTTAAAAGACATCACAATCGACTCGTAACTATCATGCTATCTATTAATATACAGCTAGCTATTTCTCAAGATTTGTTAAATCTATAAATGTAAAAAAAAAAAACCTATTTGCGATTTTGGTTATTAATCGAATATAAAACAATGAATATGATTTAAATACAATTATATTGATAATCGTACTCTTTCGTAATTAAAATTAATTATATTTATTTAATTATTTTATATATTTATTAAATTAAATTATATATTTATTTTAATTAATATTGATTTCTCCTCTACAATCACAAAAATACAAATTTTTTCAGATATTTTTTAATAAACATCTCGAACAATTACATGCGGATAAAAACCATACTCAAATTGTAATATTTTCGAACAGTTTCGATTACAGATTTTATAATTCAATTTAAGAACAATTATATCAAAAATTGTTCACCTTTATACTGTGTCCATTGCTAGTTAAAATTGATTTTTATATTTATCATGTTATTATCAAGTCAATTCTACAAATCATTAATAAACACGTCAAAAGTAACAATATCACGAGTTATCGTAACTAATCTTATGATTAAATCAATTTCGATATAAATGAACTCACCTAAGAAAAGATTGTAGGGTTTGAAAGTTTACTTTTACCACTTTTTTAGGTGGAATGTAACTATTTATAAACTCGAATTAATTAACATAATTTATACTTATTAATTAATATTTAAATTAATTAAACAATTAATATAAATTATTTGATATATTAATAGCTTGTATTTTAATCATTAATATATGTTTTTTAATTAAATTCGATAATCTTACCGTTAAGAATTTAAACTGAGTTAATTAATTATGTTGATTATATCTATTTAATTTTCAATAATATTATAAATCAATAAAATAAGAACTCAAGAAACCTTTTATGTATATATATGTATGACTTCCAATGAGGGAAAGGTAATTAATCCATAGAAAGTAGAAACCTTATGAACTCAAGGTGGATAAGTTTATGATTGAGAACCTTGGATTTCATAATCTTGTTGCTGATTTAATTGACTTCTCTGTGAAATTGTTTGCATGTATGTTTATGGCCAGAAGGGTGCTCGTCATGACTAGTCACCGTTCACCAAGGAAGAAAATATGCAACATGATTTTTGACTTATATATATATATATATATATAAGTCAAAAATCATACTCAATTCCTTTTCCACTTGGATTTTTATATATTTTATATTTCTTTCATTAAAATTGAATAAGTTATAGATAACTAGCAAAAGGGTGTCCAATTTTTATTACAAACAGTGTAGAATTTCTATACAATACAAATAACGTGTATTACGTTTTTTTACCCTCAATATATCTTAGGCAGTTTTTTTTTTGAATAAAATTTAATTAAATAGATTGATATATATATAGAGAAAAAGTACATAGGTAATAACTTTACTTTCATAAATTTAATTATATTGACGATTTTATTTAAAATAATATATTTTAATCACATTACTTTTAAATTTGTAAATTTTTTAATTATTTTATGTTAATTTTGATCATTAATTTTAATAATTTTTTTTCTTATTTTTTTTAAAACTTTTGAGATATTTTCTTCAAACATCTAGTGGCTCTCTATTAGTAAGATTTATTTTAATCTAAATTAAGTTTTTTCATTAAAAATTTTATCCCAAAAAATTAATAAACTAATCCAAATTCATAAATTTTAATAAATATAATTAATGGTATCAATTTATGAAAATAAAGTAATAAAGAGGAGAAATTTGAAAGTTTTAAATTGATAAAATGTAAGTAAATTACTTATCTTTATTAAAAATTTAAATAGTAGGATGTAAAAATTCTTAGACCCGTGTAATAAAATGGTATGCTTAGTTTTGTTTATTTGTGTGTGGTAGATTTGAAAAAGTAGAGAATTCAACCATCTTAAAATAAATAAAAAAAATTTACGGTGGATTTTTCTTCTTTCGAATTTAATAAGCAAGCTTATGTTTTTGCATAGCTTCACCTTATTTCCATTCTATCTTATTAATTTAATACTCTTATGTTTCTAACTTTGTTAATTATTAATGAAATTCAACTTAAATTCTCACGAAAAAAACTTAATTAGTAATTCTTTTAGTTAAAATTATTAAATAATTTTGATATAAATATATTAGATTAAATTATATTGAATTATAATATATTTTTTTCGTGGATTGTTTGGTTTACAATCGGAAAAAATTAATTATAAATATTTGAATAAAATAATTTAATTTATTTTTATATTTTTATTACATTTTAAAATAAAAATTATTTTAAATTTAAGATTAAAAAAACAAGACAATAAATTTTATAATATGTTTTAGACCCACATCTTTTAATCGTACTACTTTTTTTATATAATTATATAATTTGTATATTCTACAATACTGTTTTATTTCACAACTAAACACATAGTCGTATAAAGAAGGATTTCCCGCTCATGAATTATTCTAATAATAAAATGAAAATTTGATCATACACTGAGTCAAGATCAAAAGTCAGCAATGGTTTAATTGAGTTATCAAGTGTGACTTCAACTTTTAAAAGTAGCCAAAAAATGCTAGTCATTATTGAAATTAAAATCTATATTTTTTTTCCATTGCAAAATACATTAATCACATGGTCTTATTCAGTCCGATTGAAGTGATTAAATACTGTGTTCTATATCTTGTTAATGTGGGCTCTTATTCAGTCTTATGATTAATTTGCTTTCATGTATTAGGGTGTGTAAAGATTATTATAATCAAACCAAATTAATTTAACTCAAACTTATCGTTTCCAAAAGATTATTGATTTTCTTAATTTGGTGT
Organism: Hippophae rhamnoides; assembly: GCA_033030585.1. Taxonomy (NCBI): domain Eukaryota; kingdom Viridiplantae; phylum Streptophyta; class Magnoliopsida; order Rosales; family Elaeagnaceae; genus Hippophae; species Hippophae rhamnoides. Next base: position 17,860,469 of record CM065437.1, on the reverse strand, counting down.
TAATTTTTGAAAAGCTGAAGAATTTGTTCAATTTTAAAATGTTAAAATCCAATCAAAATTGAAAAAAATTCGTATAGTTATAAGTTATAATTATACATTTATATTATATTATATTTTCATTTGATTTTTCTCCATTGTTTATCCCTAATTTTCTTCAAAAATAGAAATTTTCATCTTGGATGGATATCTTAAAGGTATATTTGATATATTATATTAGATAAATTAAATATAATTATTTCGTATATTGTTTGATAATAATATGTATAATATAGTTAGATAAAATTGATAATAATTATTTTAATTAATATTTAACTTGTTTTATGTAGTGTTCGTGTCTATCAAAATAGTTTAATTATAAAAATTTATTTAAATCAATATTTAATTATTAATTTTATATTTAAAATAATAATAAAAATTTGAGAAAAAAAATCAACATATATAATTTTAAAACTAAAATTTTAGAGAAGGTGAGATTAAATTTCTAGATAAACATATAATTTTCATTTTTCATAATATAATTTAATTTTACGGTTAAATATATGATTGTATAAAAATTATATAATCAAAATCTTGTTTATGCACTTGAATATCTTATATTTAATGTTTGATAGATGATCACGTTTTTTAAAATTTTTGTTATTTTTTAATACTATTAAATATTAAAATACTATAAATATATTACTTATAAATAGTTATCTTAAGAGTTTTACTTTGTATTGATTTTATATTATTATCATGAATATTTATTTGAGTAAACAGTTTTTATATCATCGAATTATAGGAGTTGTGATAACCACTCACGAAATGTATACAATTAATAAATAAATATATGTATCGCAACAAGTAATATAATGATAAAAAAATATCGTTCTCACGAAAATTATTTTATTAAAAATTAATTTTTAAAACTAAAAATATAAAAATCAATTTTTTTGTGTTTTTATATTTTAAAGAACCAAAATTAAAATAACTAAAAATAAATAATAATAATAATGAATTAAATAAGATTTGATAACTAAAAACAGAAAAAATATCTAAAAATATTTAATCTTTCAAATAACATGAATAAATAAAATTTTCGAAATATAACTATTAATTAATTAAATGATTAATTGAATTATGTGTATTATTTTCTTAAGTCAAACACATAACATATAATAATTATTTTAATTACATATTCTAATATCAATTAAATTACATCCTATTCATTAATTTTATTAATCATGTGTCACAATATTAGCATCTTTATGGGAGATTTGTCGGCGATCATAAGAGCAACATCAAGAGTAAATCCTTTGTTCTCAAAGATCTGTATCTTCTTGCACCAAATGGACGCACTATCAAGAGCACCAGAAATAATAGGCCATGAAATCGAGGAGTTACATACATTTGTAAGCTTGAAAACATACCCCTAAATTTCATCTTCAGAAACTTCTTGGCTCAATATGACAGGGTGGTCTTCAATTGATACCTGTTCTATCATTTTAATACGAAGAAACATCTCCAAACCTAAGAGGCATCGAATCGTAATTTTTACGAATGTTAATAAGCTTCTTCAAAATCGTAATACACACAAAACGTGAATTTTATTTAAAATTAAACACTAATTATATATCTATAATAAATTAAAATTTTGATATTATAAACATTATACATTAAAATTTATTAGTATATTTATAATAATTTTTATAATTCAATGGTATAAAAATAATTCTACTCTATTTATTTTAATAACATTAAAGATAACAATTCATATATTTTTTATTTACCCATTTAATCAACGAATTGAGTTCTATAAATTCATTTATAAGTGTATCATATTTGTATTAAATTAATTATATTATATCTAGATTTTGTCATATATCATATCTTTATATATAAAAAGTATTTATGTTTGGTCCACGCTCACTTTAAAAAAATTAGTATTTTTTTTTCTTGTATAACAATAAATACTAAAATATCTATATAATAAATATATATATTATATATAAATAATTATTTTGATGATTTTATTATATATTAAATTTATATTATTATTATTTGATAATTATTTTAATCACATTAATAATGAAAATTCATGCATGTCCGCCATTTAATGAGCATATTGTTTTGATCAATTCATTTATAATTTTATTGTATTTGTGTTAAAATAATTATTAGTATATCAAAATCATATAATATATCATATTAATTAAAAATAATCAATTAATATTAATATATTTAAGCAAAAAATGCTTATAAGAATGTCAATTAATTTCATAAATTAAATTGTGTCCCGTGTTGTTCAAGTAGGATCAACTTCTTAAATAATTTCAAAAATATTAATTAAATATGTTCATACTTATTTTTATATTATATTTAACTTATTTATTAAATGAAGTTATAAAATTACTATCAATATATTGTTAAATCATTCATTTTTATATCGTATATTGCTCATAATATTTTTTATTGAATGTTATTAGTAGTGTAATTAGGAAAACATTTAGACGTTGCTAAATCGTACATATTTTAGTATAATAAATATTAAATATAAAATTCATAAATTAGAGATAATGAATTGTAAATCAACAATATGAAGCTATTTTAACATGTTTAAGTTCTAGAGTTCTAAGTCTAATTTACATGTGTATGATTTTTTTGGAAAAAAAATTTATATTTTATTCTTTCACACAAAGAATACAAGAATAATTAAATCGATAAAATGAAAATACATTAAATCATTTTCCATTAAAAAATTAGTTTTGTTGTAAAAATATAGTAGTCATTTCTTTATCCTCAAACATTATTAAAAATAAGTTGTTGTTTCATACATAATGAATAAGTAGTATAATATTTTAATGATTTTACTTTTACAAATTTAATAAATTAATTATATATTTTTTAAATTAATACATTTTAATTACATTACTATTATATTTTGAATATTTTAATAATCTTTTGTCAAATTTTTATCATCTTTTTGTTGTTCAAACTTAAACTTAAATTGAATTAAAATAAATCTTATTAGTAGGGGTCCATGTTTTGAAGATAAAAATATCGCAAAAAATTAAAAAAGTAAAAAATTAAAATCATCAAAATTGGTATAAAATGACAATAATTTCTACAAATACAAAAATAATATAATTAAATTATATGAATTTAAAGTAAATTTAATAATGTATCTAATTCATGAAACTAAATTACCTCTAAGAGTAATTTGTTTTAACGAATTACCTTTAAATTTTATTAAAAATAAAGGAAAAATATATAATTTATATATGAATTAAAAGTTAATAAAATTTTGATAAAATTTTAATCATGATTGAAGCATGACTCAACCTTTCATGTGGCTCCACCACTGAATATCATTCTTTAATAAAATAATTATTTATTTATTTGAAGAATATTTACGTAAATCACTTTATAAAAATTTTTATCTTTAATTTTTATCTTATTTTAATAAAAACAACTTAAAAATTTATTTTAAATACATACTTTTTTATTTTTTAAAATAAAAAAATTTAAGTACAATAATAATTAATAATACTACTTTATACTTATAAAATTTGAATCATACATTACATACACATAGTCCAAAAATAGTAAAAATTAAAAAGGATGAATAATTTTGAAGTTTTTTTATATGAATTTTATTTTATTTTCTTATATAATAATAAATACAAAAATGTTTTTATAATAAATATGATCCTTATGAATTATTATTTTAATATCATTATTGTGTATTGAATTTACATTATTACCATTAAAGATGACAATTTACGTTGTTCATGCTTATTTATTAAAAAGATCAAGTTTGGTCAATTTATTTACGAATTGATTGTGTTAAAATAATAATTTTATGTTAAGATCATATTATATCTCATATCATTTATAAAAAAATATTTAATTAATATATATTATTTTTAAGATGAAATGTTTATAAAAATACTTATTAAGTTCGATTAAGTCGTGTTTATCGCATATTAAATTCTTAAATAATAATAAAAAATAATTTAATAATTTAATCTACTTTATCATATTATATTTGACTTATTTTTTTTAAAGTTGTGCAATTTTTATAAATATTTTATTAAATAACTTATAATTGTTATAAATTATCATAATTATTACTCAACAATTAATTATTATTATATATTTATTCTACTTTAAAATAACAATTAATTAAATACTTATTATAAGAGTATTCTTATAAACCTTTTTATAAAAGTTTAACATAAATTTTTCATATTTTTATAATAAAATCCATCTAAATAAAATTATATTTGTTTAATATTAAATATGTAACGGACATACGATCTAATAAGTGAAGGTATTTTGTTAAGGTAAAACGAGGATATATAGTTGACTCAACAAATGGCCTACGCCAAACGAACTTAGTAAAGCGTACAAACTGAGTTAACAAAAATACCTCGTTATCAACCTGCGAGGTTTTGGATGTTAAAAACCTGGTGAAACTATGATATCTTGACGTAATTGGGACCCTTTCTCTCCACGGGTGATCTGAACATAAACGACTTTTCCTTGTTTATAAATGCTTGTAACGATTTGATTTCTGTTGTAAACTAATTTATGCAATTACAACTAACCGTGTATCCATATCGCTTAATACGCATCCCATTATATACGTAAGATATTATACATATATATACTCTTTAAATGAGAAGAATACATGATATGTTTCAGTTGTTCTATTTCTCACTTCTTACTAGAAATCACTAAAATTAGATATCTAAATTTTTTTCTAACAATATTTAAATACTTTGATTTTTTTTGTTTGTTACACGATATATCTATTATATATTTACTAAATTTATATAATTAATTTGTGTAAATGTACGGTAAAAATAATATATTAAAAATTGTTCGGTGCGTCTATTTACACAAAAAGACATTGGTACTTTAAAAGTAACTTTTGCTTATGTTATATATAGTATTGAACGGGGTGTTTGAAGTTTATAAAATTACTAGCTTTTCAATCTTTAAGAATTAATTTAAAAACACTCTCCATATTATTTATAAATTTTATTATAATATTATTTTTAATTTATATAAAATATTGCGATTAAAAAAGATTATACTAAGAGACAATGATTTACATATTTTTTAAGAATATGACTCAAAAAAATCTTTTATATTAAATTATTTATATCATTTAATTATTTAAATTAGAAATAATATCACTTATTTTTATTGTTTTAGAAAAAGTGACAAACTAATGATAAAATCTATTATTTTAATATTTTTTTTATTAAAATATTATTTTTTGTTAAGTAATTTTAATAAATTTTTTTAACAATAATAAATATTATATTTAATGTGAAAATATTTAAGAAAAAATCAAAAACAATAATATTCCCACAAAAATTATTTAAATGTATATTTTAATTTGTTGTAAAAAATTAAAATAAAATATTACAATAAAATAGTAGGAATCATAAAACATTAAAAAAATATGTTGTGAATTTGTTTATATTAATTATCATAATATCATCCTGAAAAACTTGTATTTTAATCATTTAAATTTATATAATTTATTTTTAATTGATATATATATATATTTTTAAAACATAAAAAACTAAATGAAAACATTTATATTATAAATGAACAAATGATATAAATATCTTAATTTAATAAACTTTTATGAAACTTTTTTATTTATTTTATTTTTATCTATCATTATTCTCTCCCTTATTTTAATTGGTACGAAGAATTCATTGTTAAATTTATGACCACCCAATATGTTTTTTAACCGTAATATATTGATGTATATCATAAATTAATAATATTTTTACAATTATTTAAAAAAAATTAAAATTTTATAATTAAAAAATAATATTATTTATATTAAATTCATATATTTCTATTATTAAAAAAATAATAATATATCATTTAACATTAAATACTATCTAATATGTTTGAATTCATCTATAATCATTTATTACAATTCAATATTAAATGTCATTAAATTAATTTTTTTTAATATTATTGATATATTATTTTTATTATTGTATTGTTATTTTTTTATTTCTCAATTTTATTTTATATTTCTATTAAATTTTTCAATTTTTTTTTTTAACTTTTTCAATATAAAGAATGTCTGTTAAAACCATGGACAATACGCATACAAGTAATAATGAAAGTGCCCGCACGGGTCATAAAAAAGCTAATAGCGGTTGTCTACTTGCCTTTTTAAAGTCAATATTATCTCTTATATTGCCGGCTCCACTTTTTCGTTCGTATCATTCCTTCTATTTCTATGGTTGAGTTAGAGGTTCGAAAAGACTAAAGTGGATGTGTATCCATGCTAATAAAAGCATAAAAAGAAAGGAAATAAAGCTAAAAGATAATCAAATTAAAGTAATTAGCTAGCTTCAAGACAATATTAAGGGGAAAATGGGCTTCTATATATTCACTATACAAAAATAAATTTTTAAAATTATATAAAATAATAATCTTAAAATATATATAAAAAAATTATATACTAATAACATTAAATATTGTATAATTGAAAAGAGTTAAACATTAAATAAATCTAAATTAAAATTTTATTAAAAAATAAAAGAATAACATATATCATTCGTTTATTCACAAATATTTTCTTTGTTCCCATTAATTCTCTATCTATCTATCTAACTTCTTTTTTCTTTAGGTTATAATTTTCCCAAACAAATGAATGTGGGAATGGACTGATCTATATTAAAATTTTAGCTTTTTTTTTCTTCCCTTTTTGTACCAAAATATTGCTTTTTGTTTCCTTTTGTTTGATTTTATATTATTTCCTTTTAATTTCTTCAAACATATATGGTTTTTTATTCCTATCATATCATATCATTACTTTTTTTTAAAGGACAAAAAATATTGGTTATTAGGTTTGACCTATTAGATCATAACTCAACCTAATTTGCCACTAAGTGCAATGATATGTTTATCGATCTACAGTGGCAATGGTTGTTAGTTTGATGATTAAGTTGCCATTAGATATATTTTTTAATATCATAGTTAATGTTAAGTTAAAATAAATTTTTAAATAATATTTCACTATTCAAACACTTTAAAATATAACCATTAACCTTACAATTACATGCTTCCATCACATATTAAGTTATAATTAGGATGAAAGTGTGACATAGTGGATCAACGAGTACTCTCATTTCCGTAGGTTTTGACACTTCAAAACACGTCTGGTTATTTATAATACTAGATCGGATTAACCATATGTCGGTACAAATTTTTTTTGTTTTAAATTTTAATTAATTTTAAATATTTTTTACATTTTTAGAAGTAAAAATTGTATAAAAAATAGATCAATAATTTGTGTTAGTAATCCATGAGTAATATCAAAATCGTACTCAAAACCTCTTAAAATATTCAAATTAATTTACATCTCAAACCAATTCAATTTGATTCAAATTAAAAAAAAATTAACTTATTACTATTGTTTAGCTAAAAACACGGGACAATTTAGATAAGTTTAATATATAGTTTATAAGCATCTTATTAATATGTAATCGTCTCTTTAATTTTTTAGTTCCAATATATAATCATTAACTAAACTATGATAAGTTTAATATATATTTTATAAGCATCTTACTAAGATGGAATCATCTCTTTAATTTTTTAGTTCAATATATAATCATTAATTAATTAAATTATTATGATTAATAATTAACACACATAGGAGACATATATTAAGTTTCTTCAACCACCGAAAAAACATTAATGTCATTGATTTACCAGATATATAATCATAAAAGAACTATATATTTTAACGAGATGTGTAATCATAAAAAAAGGACTATGATTTTACCATAATATAATCATAGAAAGGACTATACAAGAAAACTTGATTTTATTTTTCTTTTTCGGGCTTTTAATTTTTGTTCGAAAGATGTTTGTTGAGGAACACTTTTGAAGGATTTAAGATGCTTGGAAGAGAATAGGAAATAGTGTAATTTAGTGGAATATGAGATTTATTATTGATTCTCTATTTCGTCTTGTTACAAAATGAGTAATACTATTATTATTATTTATACTAATTAAATGTTACTCCTCTCCCATAATTAATATTATCTTAACACACTTTTAATATAATAGTTATGATTCATATATTAGAATGTTTTATTAAAATATTCATAATTTTAAAATTCTCTACTGTAGAGGAATTTTTGTCACAATATATAATACAGTAATTATTTTATTGTTAATAAATATAACCCAAAATAATAATCGTGATATTATTTAATATGCATATAATCGTGAATATTTTGATTAATGTTATAATCACAAAGTATGATTTCAAGATTTTATTTATTATCCAATATAAAAAAGAGGTATTATTAATTGTAATAATTTAATCTTTCTTATTAATTCAATGACTCTAGTTATAAAACAAGATTAGTGTTTACGAAGATGATATATATATAATCGGTTTTAATTTTTTTAATTTCTTCGATGTTTTACCTTTTACATACTTTGACAGAAAGTTCTAAAAAAAATGATGTTTTGGAATGTAAAGAAATTCATGACACGTTTCTCTCTTTTAAGTAAAAAGTTAAATACATCTTAGATTAAAATTGCGAGCTAAAGACAATCTCCAATCTTTGGAAACATTTTGCAATAAATTTTATATAAAAAATTATACTAAATTTTCTTTTTTTAATCTATAATACAAAATATTATACTAAAAATATATTTATTTATAAAATAATATATACCTTTATTTTTATTTATAATTAGTTCTTTAAGAATTATTATATTCAAATACTTATTATATTTTTAACTTTATATTTTATTTAATATTTTTTTTATTAATTTTATATAATATATTCAATTTTAATTTATTATACATAATAAAATATTTAACAATTCTTTTTTTAAAATGGTTTATGAACAATGACATGCCAAATAAACAATGTCCAGTTAAATTTACTACAATATTGTTCATGGCATCATTTTTTATGCAAAAATTGTTGTTGTGTTAGAATAACATTGTATCAAAATTTGTATTGCATTTAGTGAGATGATGCATGGTTAAAGATGCCTTAAGATCAACCCTAACCTTTAACACCATTTTATACAAATTTTGTATAATTTTACATTAAAAATTACATTAAATTTTTACTCTTTTTTAATTTATAACACCAAATATTATATTAAAAAGTATATTTTTTTATATAATAGAATATTCTTTTTATTATACCAAAGTTGTATTAATTATTATACCAAAAGTTACATTTAATATTTTTTTACTAATTTTGTATCAATATTTAATTTTAATTTATTATATGTAATAAAAAATTAATTTTTTTCTTAAAAAAACTGGTACATGAACAATATTAGTGTGATGAACACTAAAACATCAAATTTGATGCTAAATTAAAGTAATTTTACTCTAAATTTAATGTGCTAGTGCAGGTTAAAAAATGCCTTAGTACAAGTTATTTTTTAAAGAGATATTAAATATTATTTTTTAATATATTTTTTATTAATTAAATTAATTTATCATCTTATTGAATATTAGCTGTACATTGTAACGCAAATTCAAAAACACATTATTTTTATAATTGAGAGAAGAAACAATCTTTTTTTTTTAACACGCCAAAGAATTTTACGTTAAGCTTTGAATTAGTCATACTTATTGTACGAGAAAAGTACTTATTCTTGTAAAGATAAGAAGAAATTTGAACAATCAGAATAAGTAGACTAGTTGCTTTACTTCAAGAAGACACATATTCAATCAAAATGCCATTTGATTTTTAAAAAAAGGCAAATATCGATGATATTCTCGAAGTTTCTATAAATAGTAAAATTTTAAATTAAAAATAATATCACTAAACATCACCTAAATCAATAAAATGTAATTGGAGCATGTATAAATATGTAATCATAGCTTGTGGCCTATAAGGAATGGAATGTGACAACTTAACGCTTATTTCTCTAAGAAAAGACACCAACCATGGACTTGCGAATTGATAGCCATTATCTGTGACCAGTTCTCAAGGTATACCATACCTGCATATTATATTCCGATAAATAAATTTTCACATGTCAATTCTTGGATTCTCACCAATGGTTCAACCTCTATCCACTTAGAAAAATAATTTGTTACCACTATCAGAAATTTTTGTTTTCCTAGGGAAAAAGGTAATAAGCCAACAATATCTAACCCGCACTTTTGACATCTATCATATTTTTTGACATAGTCGATGCAATCTTTTAGAATAGTATGCCAATAGTAGCCCTGTCAAATGATTCTCTTAGAAAGGGATCTACCTCCTGAATGAGCACTACATTGTCATATATATATTTCACTAAAACTACTCACACTTTTAGATTAGGTAAGCACTTCAGCTATGGTCTACTATAGTTTTTTAATAGAGTGCCTCTTAGACAATGGTGTAATTCCTCGATTTTGTTATAATTTTACACACCTCATCCTTTTCTGTAGGAAAAATTTCATGAATGAGATACTCTAGGTATGAAGCCAACTAGGAGGTGTGTGTTAGAGAGTTGGTGCTCATTTGATTTTTATCCTAAATCACCATGCACTATTATGCTAGGCACTGATAGGCATGACATATGGATTTCCCCTTTTCAATTCCAATCACACCTCTTTTTCCAAAGTAGATAAGAAGTCTTTATGTGCGTTCCCCATATCATTATTTGCTTGATCTTAAACGCTTTGAAAGATACCCTTTCTTTCTTCACTTTCGGCATATACTTCATGCTTTCTTCCTTGGCCTTAAACTTATCATTAACTTGATTCACTACAAGTTGTGAGTCCCTATAGACCAACACCCTTTTAGCTTCTAAGGATATCAATTGGTGCAAATCGAGGAGCAATGCTTCATACTTTGCAAAAAATTTGGTTGCCTAAAAAGTAATGCAGAGATATTGCTCTATTAAGCCTCTAGTAGGAGTGAATATCACAATTCCAACCCCCGATCCTCTTAAATTGCTTGCTCTATCAACGTATGCCTTCCAAAGATTTGGAGTAGGTACTTTCGTCATCAAAACTAGCACTGTAGCTTTGAGCTCATATGTGGGCTTTTGAGCCCACTTAGCAATAAAATCGACAAGATCCTATCCCTTGATTATCGATAAGGGTTTATAATGTATCTTAAACTTATTTAATTCAACAACTATTTGAGATAAGTGACCAAATTGGTCTAGCTTTTCCAAGATATTCTTCATGGGATATGATGAGAGGACGTCTATATTATGTGTTCCAAAGTAATACCTATTTTTCGTGTAGCTATTCTTATTGTAAATGCTTCCTTATCCAATGCAGCATATTATTGTTGTGCTTCTGTCAGGGAATGACTCACATAGTATACAGGATGTTGTTTCCCCTCCTTGTCAATCACCAATACAATACTAGCAACTTTATTTGTGAAGGTCATATGCATACGTAACACCTTACCTATTGTAGGATTGGATAAAAAAGGTACATTTCCCAAGTATTCTATGATGGACTGGAAAGCTTGTTCACAGCCTGTATTCCATATGTATTCCTTGTTTTTTTTAGCATTCGAAAAAATGGTAGGAACTTCTCTATACACTTGGAAGTGAAATAGCTCAATGTGGTTATGCTTCCATTTAGTTGTTGGACCTTCTTAATACAACTTGGAGACCTCATGTTTATTAGAGCCTAAATTTTATGATTCTATCCTCTTGAAGACATTAAATAACCTAAAAAATTCCTTGAGGCTACTCTAAAGATACACTTTTAAGGTTTCACTTGCAACTAGTAACTTCTTAATATGGCAAAGACCGCCACCAAGTCAGAAAGAGATAGTCTTGAACTCATTTTGTTTTAATCATCATGTTTTCTACATAGACCTCCATATTTTGACCTATCTAATCCTCAAACATTTTGTTGATCAGCCTTTAGTAGGTAGCCCCCATTTTCTTTAAACTAAAAGGCATACTCGTATACTAATAGGTCCATTCTTCCATGATAAAAGCTATTTTTTCTTCATCTTTAGGGTGCATTCAGATCTAATGGTAGCTCGAGTATACGCCCATGAAGCTTATCATTTCAAAGCTAGACATGGCATCAACCAACTGGCCAATGTTTGGAAAAGGGAAGTAATGCGTAGTAGGATTAAGGTTTGTAAAGTCGACGCATATTCTATGCTCTCCTTTTGCCTTATTTTCCAGCATAACATTTGACATTCATATTGAATAATTGACTTCATGAACCTAACTAGCACTTTTTAAGGAATTAATCTTTTTTTCTTGATGATATCACTTTTATCTCAAGTGAATCTATACTTTCATTGTTGAACTGGTTTCTTGGTGTGATCGACACATATTTCATAAGAAATTATTTTTAGATTGATGCTTGGCATGTCTTATAGCTTCCAAGCAAAAAGGTTTACATTATCTTTCAAGAAATCAATGAGAGCAGCTCTTAACTTGTAGGTGAGTTTAGAAATGATTTTTACAGATTTATCCTACGTATATTATTTCGTAATCCTTTGAGGTAACTATCATGGTCCAACTTCCTACTAGCTGTATTCCCTAGTTTGAATATTTTTTGTTCTTTGGTTGCTACTTTGATACAAGGGGTAATGCTTTTCATAGAATAATTGTAACGACTCCTCGCCTTGTCTTGTTCTCCCATCATCTCTTTTATCCCTTCAACCATAGAATACTTGATGAGTTGATGATACATGGAAGGGACCACTCTTATTTCAAAAATCCATGGTCTATCCAAAATCATGTTGTAAGAAGTAAGGGTATTCAACACTACAAAATTCGTAAGGATGATCGCTCCTTCCAGAGAGAATAATAGACTTAGGGTTCCGACCAACATGGTCACACAGCCATTGAAGCGTACAAGTGGTATCTTTTGTTGCTTGATTTGCTTGGGGTCTATCCCATGTCTAACATGGTGGATAAATACAACAAATCAAAAGAGCTACCATTATCCACTAGAGTTTGGTACACCTCATAATGTGCGATCTTGATCATGATGACTAACGAGTCGTCATGGGGTGGTAAGACTTCCCGTCCTTCGAAAATGATACAATGGACAAGTCCTTTATGCTTTAGACTATAACCAACTCGATTTGTATCCCTTGCTTCTTGTGCATACCTCATCCTTGAATTACTAGAATAACCATACAAAGTTTGTTCTCCATGTATGGTATGGATTATGTGCATATCACCTCTGATAGATTGATTTGGTCTGTTGTTGCCTCTGACAACAGGATTTGGAGGAACAAACTCTCTTATGTTAGTGGGGTTATTCATCTCTCTGTTTCCTCCTCGCGGACCCCCATTCCTATCAACCAAATAACCTAAATATCTTTTCGATAATTGATGTTCAATTTCCCATTTGAGGTGTCAGCTATCCTTGGTCTAATGATCTGTATCTTTATGAAATGCGCAATACTTGTTAAGGTCCCTAAGTTGAGCTTTCATAGGTTGTGGCCAGTTTATGTAATTGATATGCTCAGCCAACGAGATATGTAATAGAGAACTTAAAGGGTAGTATCATTAACTTGATATCATCCGAAAAAGGTGATGCTGATAATTGGTCGCACACTATTTCAATATCTACCCAGTGCCATAGTTTTTCCTGACTTTTAAGTCTATCATTCATCCTCGCTTCCATTTTATCTTCCATATCTTTAAGTTTTTCATCAAGGGTACCACTTAGATAACTAAGTGGTACTGGATATCCCTTAGTGGTAGTGTTCCCCAGGGCATTCTGAGAATTGCTGGGGTGTATTTTGTGCCAGATGTTGATGGGTAGATAGGGTCGCGTATACAGATTATGGAGTGGGGTTAAGCATCAGAGCTGCAGGTATACTCTGTTCCTCAGTTATACCTGGTTGACACTGGTAAGGATCTTATGATGCATACTTCAATCTTGGTGGTTGGCTTACCAATACCTATGGGTTATCGGTATGAAATAAACCTTCAACTTTTGAATAATCCTCAATAACTACCTTGATCTAAGTTTCTTGTTATCATCTTGAGACTTTATGAATGCTTGTTGTAGTTTCGCTACTTGTTTTTGAAGACTTTCTAACTTGGAATCTTTTTTGCGAGATATGCTTTCAGAGCTATAAGTATTAGAACTAGTGGTTCTTGGAGCTATCCTAGTTGGTCTGGTTATGTCATAGCGAGCTACAGGTCGCATGTTATAACTAACCAGAGGTTGTGCATGACCATATTCTAGACTGCGATGCGACTTATCCATTGTTGACAAATGATATAACTGATCATTGAGGTCAAACTTTTGAATTAGGAAAGTAGGGTTGTTAGTCTGTTCAGGATGAGGTTGTGGGATTGCCATAATGAACAGAGTGAATTTTCTTACAAAAATGATTGTTTCTATAGGGATGTAAGGTCTCAAATGCCAACTACGAACTAGAAAGATGTAAGGCTTCACGATGGATGCTAATTGTTTGGATAAGTATTAGTGTGTTAGGAGTTATAGTGAGATGTTAGACAAAAGATACTACTCAAATTCTTTATTTATCTCATCAATGAGGTATATATAAGTATATAAGAGATATGTATAAGTTTATAAGAGGTAAGCGTCAATGTTGCATTAATAGAGACTCTATCAAGACGTTATTATCAACCTAAATATGACATTTTACGACAATAACCCGTTTAGCGAAATCAAGTCATTGTCCTATCAATTAGGTTTTTGGAGTTATGCATCCTTTGTAGAGATGTAAAGTAGAAAAGTGGAAAGCCATCAGGTCGCTTAACCCTGTTGTCCATATAGTCGAGTCGTTAAGTGAAGGTAATGCTAAAAAAAAACTTAATTGGTCTTATGCTTATAAATGTTAGGTCACTATATTAAGGGTGCTTGATACATCGGAATCTATCCAAACGGGTTAATTCAAGTAATTGGGATTAGACACACTTTTACATGTATCATACCTAACAACATCTATACTATTTATTTAAATTATTTTACATTTAAAATAATTAGTTAAATTTATTGATTAATAATATCTTAAATTTGTACGTACGTATAATAATTAGTTGAGTATTTATTAAAATATAATTTTAAAAATAATATTGAATATTTTAATATTTATTGTTATTTAACTTATAGTAATAATAATAATGAATAAAATAAGTATGTTAATTATTTGTTGAGAGTTATTTTTATATGACTACGACATGTTTAGGAAAGGAGTTAAACATGTATCATAATAGCTTTAAAAGGTTGCTGTCTCAATCGCATAAATTAAAATTAAACTATTTTAAGTAACTTTACCAAACATCCAAATTAAACAAAATTTTAGAATTATCTTCTTTTTTACCCGCAACCTCGGCTTATTGATTTGAAAGCCAAACCTCAGCTTTCTCTACTTACGAATACATAACAAGATCAGTTTATTAGCCGCAAGTTACGTTTCATAACCACAATTTATGATGCAGGTACAATGAGGTAAAAAAAGAAGAAGCTAAGCTAGCCATTTTTTTTTTCAATTTTGACTCAACTAGAGTCATTTAAATTTTGTACAAACCAATTTTATTTATCTCATTTTTAAATAAATTAAATTAAAAAAGAAAATAACTAGTTTATTTGCATTTATAAAAATCAAAAATTTTAAAAATAAAAAAATATTAATATAAATATTATTTTTTAATTTTACCTTTTGTAAAAAAATTATATCTTTTAATTGTCTTTTCCTATTTGATATTATTGTAATTATATTTTTTTTTTAAAAACATTTTTGATGAGTACCAAATAATTTATGAACTAATTCATTTAAATTTATGAGTTATATGAATTAGATTTTTTATCTCATAAACTAGTTAGATAAATTTTAATTTTTTTTAATTTATTAGATTAATTTTGAAAAAAAATTGTAATCTTATTTCATTATTTTAAAAAAAATTATATTTTAAATACGTAATAATTTAATATGTCAATGTAATTTCATTAACATAAATATATTTTAAAAACTCTGTTAAACATACTTTTTTTTAAATATATTTTTATTATATATTTATAAAAATAATAAATTTATAGATAATAGCCAGTACTGTGGTTGGCCGTACTAAAACTATGATAAAATGTGCATCATTAATTCCACAAGCAAGTCAACTTAAGGATTTGCATCCCATTTAAAGCTCCATTTTATTTGTAACACTTGTTCTTTGCGGGGTCCAATAAAATTCACCTTTTAATAACTACTCATCTACTGCATAAGAATTCTTGTCGTAATATATATATATATATATATAGTGAAAAGGATTAGTATTGACTTCCTAAACCCATTTTAGTTAGATGCTTAATTTCAAAGCAAAAGAAACAAGAAGTAAAAAAGTTAAAAAAAGGGAAGAATTTTAGGCTTTTAATTAATTTGATATCTAACCATTATGGATTAGTCTGTGAATTATAATTTGATTAATATGTATAAAAGTGTAGATTTTAACATTATTATCTATATATTTTCAATATAGATATTTAATTATAGTATTTAATTTTATCTTTAGATTAAAATTATGATAAATATATAGTAACTAATATGTCTAAACTCTTACGATTTAATAATAAATTTTAATAATATAATTCTCGTTTACCTAATAAATTTTTTTTTATTAAAAGATATTTGATGAGGCTATGCTGTAACTATTTAGGTCAATTAAAAGGAGCAAGTGTTCCAGTCCAACCATAGAAAATAAGGGACAATGTCATTTTGTCCGCTTTATGAATATTGAATCAATTGGTCGCCGACACATTACAAAACGATGTTTGGTTTTCTTAATATTACCTCACGCGATGTGCACATGATTTTGTATAATGCACCGAAACGCGTTTTAGATATACACAAATTACTTTTACTTTGCAAAGGAATCAAGAATACTTTTAATTTTTAAAGTAATATTAAAAATAATTTTAAGATTTCGATAATATTATAAATATCTTTTAAATTTAAAGAAAATTAAAGTTAATAAAAATAAATAATAATTTTATACATAAAAATAATAAAAATAATAAGAATACAAAAATATCAATAATATAAACCGAAAACATTTCATACTATTTCTCGTCACAAATATTAATTAGTAAAAAAAATTTAAAAAATAAGATTAAATATTAAAGAATGAGATAGATTTAAAGATATATCGTTTTAAAAACTTAAAAAAAATGTTTCTAAAAGAATATATAATTTATTATAAAACAAGTAATATAAAAATAAGTATCAATATTATAGATGAAAAAAAATCATAATATATCATTAATTAATAAATAAAACATAATGAATAAGGTATCAAAAATCTCTTAAGAATATAAAGAAAAAATTAGATATATTCATTTAGGAGCAATCTAAATATTAATAAAAGCTCATTTAAGAGAATAAATTAATATACTAATAAAACTAACATTGATAGATAATAGAATAATAAATAAAAAATATGTTTTACTAAAAATAATTCATGGTAAATTATGATACTAGAAGTTAAAATTCATAATATATCTTAAGTTTTTTATTAATATCAATGGTAAGAGCCTAAACCAAGTGTTAAGTTTAAAAGAAGAGATTTAATAAAAGATGAAAATCATATATTTTCAATACATTACATAGTAGGGTATTTATTAACAAGTGTTAAGTTTAAAAGAAGAGATTTAATGAAATATGAAAATCATATATTTTCAATACATTACATAGTAGAGTATTTATTAACAAAAACTGTCATAACAATCCAATATATAGATAAACTAAATTTATAGAAATAAATAAAAGCTTTAAGGAACTTGGACAAATAATAAAACCAAAAATACTACGAGTTCGAAGGGATAAGGTTATTATTATATCACTCGGATGTCGATGTGGTAATCTCTTTTACTAATCGTTTAACATATATAAGTTATTTTTTATGAATTCATGATATTAAATTCTTATTTTGAATTTAATTAATTACGTATATTTCTTTGGTTGGAACAAGTGGAGCTATGATATGCATATTTTTGATTATTTATAAGAAGAATGGATAGAACATTTTGTTCAAATTATAACATGAGGAGAAGAATATAATCTTGAATAACATAGACAACACCATGATAATATTTATAATGCTTTAATTCTCCATTCATATGTCTCTAAAGTTTAGACTGCTCGTTTGATTGATGTTTACGTGCTCATGTATGTAGGAGAATGAATTGTTATATTAACCAGATGTTTTTTGCCCAATTTTCTTGTCACTATGCTGATTATTCTAAGTAAACCAAACTTTCTTGCAAAATGCATTACACTTTGACAATATCATTTTATTTGTAATTTAAGTTAACTATATATATATATTGTATATACATTAATTTTTTTGTAATAAATTTAATAATTAAGTAATTAATTATATTTAAATTTTTAATTATTTGTACTATTATTTACATTTTATTAAACAGATTTTGGTTTTTTATGCTATATACGATTGAATGTAGGTTATTAGTAGAGTAAAAAATGAGTACAAATATGAAGAAAAAAAATCAATATATATTTTAAAGTCAATCAATTTAAAGTTGGTTTTTAATCAACTTTAATGACATGTTTTGTAATAGTGACTTTGACTTTTTAGTAGAAGAAATTGATATAGTACAAAAATGAAACATTAAATCCTCACAAGACATAAAAGAAACTCAAAAGGAATTCATAAATGAAATAAGAGAATTTAATAAAAAATTATAACAAAATATACATGAAAAATTTATATAATCAATAATAGATTTAAATAACATATATAGAAACAAAGAAATCATAAGTTGTAAACCTAATCCATTTGAATGATTAAAAGAAGAATCTCCTAAAAGATCACATACATTGGTACCTAAGAATGAAAAAATAAAAATGTAAAGATAAAGAAAAAGTTTTAATCACAATTTAATATATTATACAAAAAATTAGAAACACAAAATTATGGATCTTGAAAATAGGGATATAAGAAAATTAGTTAGTTTATTAACGCTAACTAATAAAGAACTAAGAAAACATTATGATAAAATGTTTTGTACAAATATAGAGAAAGATGATATGACAATAATCATCGAAACTGATTTTAAAGCACAAATCATGACCTCAAAAGGTTATATAAAACTAATTTCATTGCAAAATCCTCTCCAAGAAGAAATATCTGACGCACATAGAAAATAAAGAAATACACAAAGATTAGTGAAATATGTATCCCTAAATGGCCTAAAATAACTCTACCAATAACCATCAATGACAACTTTAATTAGGAATTTAGGATGAATATAAGTGTTATTTACAACTAAAAGCAAAATAGACAAAAATAAGGATTAGTAATTAAAAGATACATTTCAAACAAAAAGAACTATTTTGACTTACCAATTATACCTTATATTAGTCGTTAAAATCTAAATATTATATCTTAAATTTTAAAACTTAAACCCCAAATTTTAATTTCTAAAACTTATACCGATTAAATTTAAGATTATTTTATATTATATATATATATATAATTTTTTTGATAATAATTTGTAAAAATTTTAATAAAAAAGAGACAAAGTTACCATTCAAACCAACATATAAACTACCAAATGTATTATATATCTAGATACAAAATATATCTTAGAACAAATATACAAGAGTGTTCAAAGATAATTACATATTAAACATGTTATTTTTATCTTTTCTACTATTAGATGTAAATACCATTATATTGAATTTTTTATTCATAACCAAGAATTGAAGTGTCGATGACATGGTCGAAATTGTAACAGTATTATTACTTTTTTTTATACATTTTGTTATATTTTATAAAGTTTTCATAAAATTTAAACCTTTATATTAAAATCGAAATCCACGTTTTAAATTTATTGACAACTTTAGCATTATATCTCGTTCTTTTCCTTCCCTTTTATTCATTCCTTTTTTCTCCTTTAAGGTAACAATTAATAAATTTTTATCTCTCTCTCACGGAACAATGATTTAAATGATGTTTGTTCAGTTTGATCCCAACAATAATATCCAATCGCAGAAAAGGAAAGGAAAGAAATAAAAGAAAGAAAAACCATTTTGTTCAGTTTCATCTTTATATTTTTATACTTTCTACCTTATTTTTTCTTCCAAATTTTTATTTAAATTCATTGAAATATCTATTTTTTTAAATTTGTTAAGAAAAATTTAATATTGTTAAATTATATCCAATTGGTTTCACTTTAAAAAAATATATATATTTTTATGTTATAAAAATATATATTACATGAAAGGATTAAAAATAAAATTTTATTTATTAAAAAATTTATATTATGTAATTAAATTTAAAATAATTTTTATATGGATACGTGGGGAGAGGTAATAGGTGTATTAAAAAGATTGTTTAAATTTATTTTCTCAAACTTAAAAAGAATGTTCTCTACTGTTAAATATTCTTCCAAATGATTGGTTGTTTATTTGTTTTAAGAGAGCTTTTTGTAGCTGTAAATGATTAGTTACTACGCGTAATATTGGGTGGACTGTCACATTATTAGAAAATTAAAGATAAAATTGTCCAATTTATTTATGTGGCAAAATAATGATCTTTTAGGTGAGAAAGGACGTAATTAGTGTGAAAAAGGAAGGTGAGTACCTAATATGTGTTAAAAAAGTAATTTTCTATTAACATATATTCTACCCTGCAAAGATATGGGTTTGTATCTTATTTAATGGAAAATGTGTGTGCTTTGAGAGAAATAATAAGAAAATATTGTATTTATAATAATTATGATATGTTAAGTGATACTATTTACTTTAAAAGTAATAATATTTATTTATTTTTTTAAAAAAAAATTCACATAATACATAATAATTAATATAAGTAAAAATATGCATATAAATTTATAATATTTAACATTTCAAAATTTCTATTGATATATTAGAAAGAATTTCATTGAAAAAAAATTATAAGTATGAAAAAGAAAGGTTACTACCTACCAAGTAATTATTACTTATTAGTGGGGATAAAAAAAATGTTCTAAAAAAGGGAATAATTTCAGTACAATATTAGTAAAGAGAGAAAAAATATAAGGTTAATTACAAGTAGGAGTGAAAAAAAAATAATGGTTAATTACAAGTAGTAGTTAAAAATCATATGTTTTAATTACGTTAAGAGTATCTTTTGATAGACAAATAAAAAAAATCATATTTTAAAATTAAAAATATCTGTTAAAAAATCACCTTAATTAGTATAATTTTAGATATTTAGAGAGTAATTAAAATTAATATTTTCAAAAACATGTGACCTAAATGATGCAGCCATTCATAATACGCACGATAAAGATCAAAGTCATCGGGCATTATCTAAAAGGGACAATGTTACTCAAGGTCCTAGGTCTGACTTTTATAATTTTTTTTAAAAAAATGACTACTAACAGGTTGCATCATCTTCTTGTAGTAATTGATCATCAAAATTCGACCGAACATCGAACAAACTTGCCTTTTTCAACCTTTTTACTTTATGCTTATTTTAATCTTTTAACTCTATTTATTTTTATCCATAATATTTTGTTTAATTTTAACTTATTATAATAACTTAAAATTGATAAAGAATTACTTTTAAAAAATAAGATTATAATGTAATATTTATTATTAAATTTATACAAAAAAAATTTTAAATTTTTATAGTTATTAAATTTATTACTAAAATACTTATTTATAAATAAAAATCGAATTTTTATTAAATGCAAATGCCCAAAATCATCTCTTTTTTAACGGAGTAGACATGTCTTTTGATTCCCATCTGCTGCAATAATTTCACCTATACATTTTAACAGAGAACCTGTAATGAAATAATATTACCTATGAAAAAAAAAACAAAAAACTAAAATGATCATTTTTCTTTGCGTCCATTTCATATCTGACCTCTTTTTGGAGGTTATCTCGCTTCAGACTCGTATTAGCATATGTTGTAAACATGTGACATAGTGTTATATATATATATATATTTAATAGAAAAAATGTCATAGAAAAATCATAATGGACTTAGAACTTTAAGATAAATGTTCCTGTTATTCTTGAATGATTTAAATTAATTCATAGGTCAAATCGTTATAACACAGGGGTGGAAAAATCAAGTATGTCTAATTCCTTTGCAATAAGCGCATTAGAAAAAAGAAAGTGCTAATGCTGAAAATTAGATCTCATTTAGTCGCTGATTTAGCATGCGGCTATCTTTGGCTTCAGATTGTGAACAAAGAAACCCCCCAAAAAAGAGAAAATAAATAATAAAAAAGAGAAATAAAGAACCATGGTCAAAAGCTAGTTTGACAAGGAATAAGTGGAGACATGAATCTTCCAAGCAATTATAGTAGATAACAAATAAAGTTGGTTTAGCGTTCAGATAAGCACACAAAATTATGAAAAAAGACCCAGAGTAAGCACCTCAATTTCTCTTTAATATAAAAAGGTTACATGGAAGAAAAATATCTCATCTACTTTGCCTAGCTTTAACAAAGTGATTAGATCATAAGTTAAAACTCTCACTTCCTTTTGCTCATACACTATTAGATCTAATTCCTAGCTAACTTAGATAACAACTTAAATTATTGAATGTCCTTCCTGTTCTCCTTGGGAGAATTTCATTGGAACTTCTTGCAGTACTTTTAGGTTAAAATCTGTGATGATCATGTCCAAAGGGGTTCCCACAATGAGCCTATATTGTTGTTTTCTTCAAGGATACCCAGATTTGCTTGGTTGCTATTAGGATTGCTCATGAAACTGTCAATGGACTGTTGAGGAGATTCTTGTTGAAATTGAGACATCTCCATGCAAATCAGGGCTACCAGATTGGCTTGTTGACATTGCATGTTGACAACCTCTGCTTGTGCTTTGGCTAATTGTGCTTGAAGCTCATTAACTTGTTTCTGAAGCTGGCAAATTGCCCCTGCACACCCATAAACTGGGTCTCTGATTCTTGCACCTGCCTCATAAACCATACTACTAACTGCATCAGCCCTTTGAGGCTCTGGAAGTTCCTGTCAATTAAATGCTTTTCTTCAGTTCAATTTTTTTTTTAAAAATGACATGCCTAAGAAACTAATCTGCTAATGGAAAAATAATTTTTTTTAAAGAGAACCGACCCATTTGAAATTAAAATAAAAAGGCAATTAATAATGGTACACTTCCAAAGTTAGGATTATATGAATTTTTAGATGGCAATTTTGTACAATTAGAGGATAACTTAACTATTTATATGCCAATTAGTTTTAAAACTAGTGGGTAATGGTTTCAGATTTTCTCCCCTGCCTAATTAGCGTAGAAATGGAATATCATAACAAAGTAAGGCGAAAGGCAGTAAGGTAATCATTTGTATATCTTTTACTTGTCTGTATGCTCCCTGCTTGAAAAGCCACAGGTAGCTTACTTTTTCATATTCAAATTCACACAAATCAAATAGCTAGCGAGCAGGTGAGTTAAAAGACCATATGCAAGAGATCCTCTAACATACAAGAATTTTAAATAGAAATGACAAGCAACCTAAAAGATTGGTAATTTCCACTTGCCCCAATAAATTCCTGACCCACACACTGGCTAACTCTACCCTATTTGGCTATCCAATTGTCCATGTAGAGATATGGGTTGTTGAATGGATAAGTTAATTACTAAAATAATAGATTATTAGATCCAAATTCATAAACCCTGTCTCTTTTCATCAAATTAAAATGCATAAAAATATTGTAACTAACCCAATTGTCCAATTGACCTGTTTTAACTATCAGCCTAAATGGAAAAGAAACAACCAATTCTGACATTAGCATTAATTATGAAATTTTGAGGCTAACTTATAGACTGAGGAATTAAATCGAACACATGGAAGGCACATCATCACAGAGTTGTAATTTTAGGCAAAAACTCAAATGATTGGTACCTGCAAAAACTTGATGATATTACTAGCTCCAAAGACCCTATGAGCAATGGTAAACTTTGCAGGCTCTGTGGGTGGGAAATAAGGAGCCAAGACACATTTGTCTGCACATCTTCTCCTCAAAATCTTACAAGCAGCACAAGGGCTGAGCACAACTGGTGGAATTGGGTTCTGGGTTTGAGTTTGATTTTGATTTGGAGTTTGAGGAGGAGGAGGTGATGAAGAGGAAGAAGGAGGAGAGTGAGAGACCATTTGGGGTGATGAAGAGGTGTAAGTTGTGTTTGTGTCACTGCAATCCATAACTTTGAAGCTTGAAATAGTTACTCTGATAACAAAAGAGGAAAAGAGAGAATTGAGAGGTGGGGTTTAGTTGAAGGACAATGGAAGCTATATATAGAGAAGTGAGGAGAAAACTGTTGGCGTCAAATGTCCTTTTTTGTCCTTTTTTTTAATTTCTTTTTCCAATCCATTAAACATCTTCACTTTTTTTTTAAATTGTTTTAACAATTTTGAAATGTTATTTATAAATTATATTCCCAATCATTTACAACATTTTTATTTTCTATCAAATATTACTTAATTGTGTTTTTATAAAAAAATAATTTATATTTTATTAACATAAAAATAATTTATTATTTATTTTAAAAAATTGAAATAATAAATAATTACTTATTTTAAAATTATATTTTTGCTAATCTTGGGAAGATAAGTATTGATTGCTCTGTTAACAAGTCTACATTCTATCACTAACATGCTTTATTAAGGTAAAATTTATCCAAAATTGCTTTTCTTTAAATATGCTTTGTATTTTGAATGAGTAGTAATAATATTGAAAATATAAATTATTATTATAATAATAATATTTTTTTAATTATAATTTTTATTTAATAATAATAATAATAATAATGAGTCATAATTGATATTAAGAATAAAATAATCATTTTATATATATTTTTTTGTCATTGTATCAATATTATTATCTTTTTGATTTATATTAATCTACAATCCCATCCGATGGTACTGACTGCTTTGTTAATGTGTCTACATTCTACCAATACCACTAAGTATTGTATTTTTATTTTTCTTTTTCACAGTCTATTTCTTTTTATATGTGAGCATCTATTAATTATTTTTTCTTAGTAAATTATTAGACTAAATCTCATATATGATATAAAATTTAAAAGTCCAAATAAACTATGAATTGCTTAATATTAAAAGATTAATTCAATAAAAAATAATGTTTATATTATGTTCACTTTTTACACTAACAAGACAAAAAAAAAATTTATTTCACTTGAGAAAAATTACCAGAAAACTTAATGTAAAATCAGAATTCATTAAAAATCTCACAATTTTGTCTGTCTGACTTGTTTTAATATAGAAAAATCATGCCATTAAGGTACTACTCGAGTTAAATATGATATACTTTTATTTATTAAAAGAAAAAAAAACAGTTGTTCAATGTGATAAACTTGCTTGAGCAGTTGCGTATGTAAGTAATCTCATTCAATAGATATATTGGTATATAGCCTATATAGGAGCTAATGATGTGGCATAGACTTATATAATTGACTCTAAAATTAAAAAAAAAAAAATGGATGCTTATAATTTCAGTATATCAGTCAATGATTAGAGAGGATTAATTGGAATTAATTAAATTGGATTTCTTTCTAAGTATAGGTTAAAAAACGAGACAAATTATTAGTATACAATACTTAATTAAAGGTACTCCTATTTTTAGAGTTATTTTAATTATTTTGAGAGTAAAATTTCCAGAAATATCTAATTATTAAATTGTTTTTATATAAGTTTTTTTTTATTTATTTGAAAATATCAATTCTTCATAAAAATATTATACGTATTCATATTATTTATATATATATATTTGTATTCATACTATTTATGTTATATGGTACAATTTAAAAAAAAAAACTTGTAAATTTTTAAATTTATTAGAAAACCTTATGCATCGACATAATATGTACGTAATTTAGGCCACCCAGGCCACCACTGAATTTGGCCAAACGATCTTACCGCTATGTGATTAAACTTCTTTGTTTCTTAAAGATAGCACGATTATATAAAATAATCGTGGTTGATCGGTATCACAGGTGTCGTGTTATATATGGTATCTAAAAATTTATTTTTGTTATGTATTAAAAAATTAGTATTTTGTTACTTATCAATCTGAGTAATACAGACAAAATAATTATTATTATAAGTATAAATTTATACCTTATAAATATTATTTTATATAACGATATTGTATGAGTATAGTTATTATTACATAATATTTATTATTAATTTTAAAAATTATTAAAAATACTTTTAATAAATTTTAATTGATATAGAATAATAAATACATTAAAAATAAAAGAATAATTTTCATAATTTTTAAATTTAATAATAAATGGGTATAGAATAACCCCACCCAATTAGCTATAGGCTAAATATGCCTCTCTAACTTTTACCAATTTTTTCTTTAAAGATTTGATTATATAAATTTTTAAATTTAATAAATTTAATCAATATATAAATTATGATAAATCTCAAGTTAACAATTTTTTTTAATGATTTAGTTCCTTAGTCTTTCAAATATAACACATTTTTAAACAAAATTTATGAATATTAAAAAATTAGGGTTAAAATCTAAAAAAAATAATTTAATGTATCAAGTATAGAATTTATAAAAATAAATTACTGTAACACATTATTTAGTCTTGTACATATATTTTGTAAACACATGTTGCACTGATGATGATGAGGGGAAAAAAAATTAGAGTTACCAAACAAAATCAATATTTAAATAAGGATTAATTAGGATACTCAAAACATGTATTCTTATATTTATTAATATTTTCATATTGAAACTTCTTTTCTATTATTATTAATTTTTTTCCTCCTACTTTATTTTGCCAGGTGGCTATTTAATTAATGATAACTTACATTTATTTTTTTATTTTATTTTTATTAATTCAATTATGTCCGCTTGACTTATTTATTTAAACAACAATATATAACGAGACTTTTACATTACATAGTGATTGCCCAACTTTCTAAGTTTTTGATTTTCTAACGAGAAAAGGCTTGGCTCTCGTTTTCCCCAATTTTCTTGGACTACAGTTTTCACAATTAAAATTTCAAACAAAAGACTTATAAAAAAACAGTGGAGTCATGCGTCAGTCACATTGAGAGCCTACTGTAAATGTTATGAAAGCTAATTAAAGATTTAATTACACAAGTATTTGAATTGTTTAGATATATAATTTTGTAATTCTTTCTCATCAACATAACATATATAACATATATATTGTTAGAAACTCAGGCCTAACTGAACCCAATAAGATCTCATTGAGTTAAAGATTGTCTAAATTTATAAGCAATTTTATTCTTAATCGACGATGCGACAAGCGATACTTAATTTCTCCACGCATTAACAGAAACGCGACATTACCACTACAGATTATAGTAGGTTCCCCACCAGATACAAACACATGTAGATTGCGCCTAACTCTGATACCATGTTATAAACTCGGGACTAACTCAACCCAATAAGATCTCATTGAATTAAGGATTACTTAAATTTATAAGTAGTTTTGATGACTTGTTCCTAATCGACGTGTGACAAGTATACTTAACATATAACAAATTAATTAACTCTAATAATATTTCAATTAGTGAAATGACAATTATAACGTCTAAACATGCATGATCATCTATACTTTTTGTCATTTAAAATGCATACTTTGATTCATTTCAATGATATATACTTTTTGTTATTTAAAATGCATACTTTGCTCCATTTCAACACAATTAGCTAGAAAATGTTGAGAGACATTGGAATGACAAAGTAGTGTAATTTATTATAAATAAATAAAAAACACTTATATGGTCCACACTTGAAAGTAACGATAAGTAAGCCATTGATAACAAGCCATGTGGCTTGGTTTGGACTATATCAGTTGAAGAGTTCATTGCCTCCATTCGGACAATGCTAGCTTTCTACTTCCCTAACTACCACTAATTACAGTATTATTTTTTTAAAATATACTCAAATAGTAGGGATAAATGGGTATTTTCAATGAGAGAGATAGATTCATAATTTTATATTTTTATTTTGTTAAAATAATATATAATAATATAAGTCACTGCAATATTTTCTATTAATTGTCAAAAATAAAAAATACTGCATATATACGTCACAATTATGAGCCTATTGTTTGGTTAAATTTCTTATCCAATAATGATAGGCATACTAGGGAGAGGAAGAAAGAAGAGGGAAAATATTTTGAGAGTGGGGTAAGGTTGGTAGAGAGCTGGTCAGCTCGTTGGGCACATGAGGTAAGAAAACTCTGCTCAGTTAAGTTTCAAAGCTGACATTGACGATTGCAACCTTAATATTCTTATATCTATAAGAAAAATGCTTATATCTAGATTCTTTAAAAAAGAAAGAATGACTTAAATTATTATTATTATTATTATTATTTAAATTTTACGTGATTTAACTCCTAACAACAACGTGATTTTACCTTATAAATTAAGAGTTAACACTTTCAAAGATCAATTAAATCATATATTATTTATGTTACAGATGAAAAATATCATACATCGATCGTATGTAGAGTGAATTATTTAAAATACTCTCTAACATTATTAATTTTTATACCCTTTTTTGTGTTGTTTGTTTTTCCAATTCCCTTCAAAAAGTTATCATTATTATTGTGAATTTTAATTAGTTTTGTGCAACACAATCTTAAAAAGACATAAGTCACTACTTGATGAAAAGAAATTAATAGGTTTCAACATTGAGGTGGAAGCAGTTGGACTTGTTTCATATTCTCCCTTTCTATCTAAATCTACAATTCGACTGAAAGTGTCTTTTGCGTGTGGACTTTAATAAAATTAGAAGACAATCATAAAAATTAATCTGCTTTTTATGTAAATGCTTTCCTCCACTTTTTACAAAGTCTGTTCTTGGCTAGAAGTGAGTTCATATTGATAGAAGCAATGTAGACAAAAATAAAGCAGATGTATATTAATATTACCCCCCCTTTTCAAGATAGATAGATATTGAAATCATTAATAAAAATACTCAATATAAAGCAATGAATAAGCTTTTTTTTTATTAAAAAAATACTCAATATCATATTTTCTGGCTAATAAGTAATAAATTTATGGATTTAGAAAGAAAAAAATAGAGAGTTTAGGGACGCTAATATAAATAAAATAATAAAAAAAAAGTTTTTTCTTTTTTTTAAAGATAAAACTTACAACAAAATAGTATGTATAAGTTTAGTATATATAAAAAGCTGTATTAATAACTAATATACATTACGCAAATAAATTTGTGTATAATCTTTATATTTGTAATGTATAAATTGATTTATTATTTTGAGGTTAATCTCATTTAAATTCTAAAGGAAAATTATATTTTGAGTCTTCGAATCACATTATTATTAAAAAAAAAAAATGGATCGGTCCACATTCTCTATCTTCTTCTAATTTTACCGAAGACTGAACTGTACTTCATTACTCGTGTTTTGGACGAGGTAGGTTGCCACCGTCTTCAAACTGTTACCTAAGTCCTAACTGTATGGAACTCAAACTACGACGTGGAGGCATCAAAATATGTCCAACTCATTTTTTTGACTTAGAAAAAATTGCATGCATATAATTTTATTTTTATAAATTAAATATATTAATCATTTTATTATTATATTTATAAATAATTTAATCATACTAATTTTAGATATTTGTCCACTTTATTTTTCACCTTTTTCAACCTTATTTTTTATTTAATTTAAGTTTTTTTTAACAAAAAAGATTATAAAAAATAATAAAGTAATTAATGTGCATTAATTTTAATAAAGATGATCATTATTTTTTAATTTATAAAAATAATGGTATTGAAATATAATATTACCTTTTATTTGTAAAAATTATTAACATTTAAGAAATTTACAAGATTATGAGTTCATGTTGTACCAAAGAAATTTAATTTTGTTCAAAGTTTGCAAAGATTCAACTAGCTTCTAGAGAGTATTAAAATCGTAAAGAATACATTATAAATGAGCTATATGACCACCACCTTTTCTGGTTTGAATACTTCTTCGCAGACCACAATACTTCGGGTCTAACAAATAAAACCAACCTCAAATAGCATATTTACTAGAGTGGTGCAGGAATATTGGTATATTTTTAAACTAAATGTACCGATAGTAAACTAGTTTAGAAAAGACTTTTTAATTCTTTTATTAGTATAAAAATATCATTTAAGCTAATTAGTGTATGAAAAATGTATCAAGTAATGTTAAAGTTGACTTTTTATCAATTTTGCATTTAAGTATAATGAAATATGATGTATTAGTACAAATTAAAGAGAATATATGAATTATAC
The DNA here is from genome assembly GCA_033030585.1 of Hippophae rhamnoides. Taxonomy (NCBI): domain Eukaryota; kingdom Viridiplantae; phylum Streptophyta; class Magnoliopsida; order Rosales; family Elaeagnaceae; genus Hippophae; species Hippophae rhamnoides. The sequence goes on along the minus strand of CM065437.1, from coordinate 17,830,222 downwards.
TTGAATATATTACAATAAATGAGGAATTAAAGAGAAATATTTATAAAGGTTATGATGAGTTGATCGTTGCTTAACTACTAAGAAACCTCAAACAATAATACTAAAAAAAATTATAAGTAAGGATTACAATAAAATGAAACAATAACTAAATAAACTATCTATCTTAAACTCATCATTGTTCTAGTATCCCTTTTCAAATTGAAGGTGATCGAACAACCATCAATTTGATACGTATTGAATAAAATCGAGACACATGCGAAGCCTTGATAAGTGTATCAATAAGTTTATCTTCTGAGGGAGTATACTACACATTAAGAGTGCCAACATTCACTTGATCATAAAGGAAATATCAATCAATTTTGTCATGATTCATGAGAGCATGTTGCACATTATTGAGAATGACATATTTAACACTCATATTGTCACAAAATAGGATAGGAATGTGAGAAGATAGAACATGCAATTCTTGCAAGATGGACTAGAGCCAAAGAAGTTTAAAGGATACCAAAGCACCCACACCATATTATGCCTCTATATTACTACGAACAATAACATTTTTCTTGTTATATGACCAAGAAACAAGATTGTTGCCAAAGAAAATACAATAGGCACTAGTGCTTCACGACATCACAACTACTTACTCAATAAAACCAAGGACATCTTCATTTTAAAGCAACAAACCATATGATGTGAAACCCTTAAGGTATATTAGTACTCATTTTAAAGCCACCCAATGAGTATAAGTGGGAGCATGAAGAAATTGACAAAACTTGTTCACAAAGAAGGCAATGTTTGACTTGGTGAAGACATAATATTGCAAGTCTCTAAGAATTCTCTTGAAATGTGTAAGATCATTCAAAGGTGTGCCACCATACCAAGAAATATGAGCACTTATACTCATCAGTGTCTTAGTAATTTTAGCATCATCCATTCTATATATTGGTAAAAGAGTAGCAACTTACTTATGTTGCCTTAAATAGATGTAACCATCATATTGAGAAATCTGAATACCAAGAAAGAAATTGAGGTCACAAAGGTCATTGAGAGAAAATCCAGTGTGAAGTAAACTTATAAGTTCACTGAGATAAGATGGATCACTCTATATGAGGATGATATCATCCATATAGACTAAAATAAAATCCAATGTGAAGTAAACTTGTCCAAAAAATGAACAAACAATGTCATCTTTTAAGTTTTGAAAACCCAAATCCAAAAACGAGGTTGAAAGCTTCAAGAACTAAGCTCTTGGTGCTTGTTTGAAGCCATAGATTGGCTTATTTTGTTTGTAAACCAAATCAGGTGCTGACTGATTTTCAAAGCCTTGAGGTTGATACATGTATACCTCATCTATTAAGTCTTTATTGAAAAAGGCATCGTTAATATCGAGCTACTTCAAGCTCCAATCATGAGACCAAGCCAAAGTAAGTAACGAGGGTTAATTACAAGTGAGAAAGTCTAAGAGTAATCAATACCATATTTTTACTTATAGCCATTAGCCACCACTCTTTATTTGTTCTTATCCAAAGTGATATTACATTTGAGTTTAGCCCTAAACACTTATTTAGAATAAATAAGCTTGTTGTTTTTAGGTTTAGGCACAATAGTCCAAGTGTTATTCTTCACCAATGCATCAAACTTTACTTTCATAGCTTGTTCCCACTTATGGATTCCCTTAGCCTCGGTATAACATGTGGGTTCAAGTAAAATAGCTTGAGATAAGAAGACCAAAATCTTGGGCTTGGCTATGCCAAACTTGTATCTAGTGATCATAGAACGTATGTTTAGTGGTGAAGCTGAAAATGTAGAAGATTGAAAAGCAGGAGACAAATCAAGAGATATAGAGGAAGATAAAGCTTTAGGAATAAGAGAGAAGAAGTTGGTATAGAAGACATATTGGTATCTATGAAGAACTAGATGGATTAAAAAGTGAGGGCACGATAACAAGATTGGAATATGATAGGCTGGAAACTAAAGGCATAGTTGACATAGTTGGGTCAGAGACTTGTAGCTAAAAATAGTTACTAGGACCACTTGCACCAAAAAAAAGAGTCAGTAGATGCAAAAGAGATAACTAATTGTGCATGAGGAAACATCTTTTCACTAAAGATAACTTGTAAATATGTATAGAACTTTTTATCCACTAGATGAAAGCATGTATAACCACGTTTCTATTTTACATAACCTAAGAAAACACACCTTATAGATATAGGATCCATTTTATGGGCAACATAAGGTTGAGGACAGGAACCTAAGAAAACACACCTTATCGATATATGATTCATTTTATGGAAAGCATAATCAACTTTATCATAGAAAAGCTCATACGAAGTCTTGAAATCAAGTACCTTAGAAGGTAACCTGTTTATAATGAATAGAGCTATCCTAAAAGTATGAATCCACAATTCAGAGATAAGAGAAACTTGTAACATAAGAGATAAACCTTTCTCAACTACTCTTATATTCCTTAACTCGACCATTCTATTTTATTATGAGGTATAAGGACATGTGACCTATGAATGAGACTCTTACCTTGCCAAGAATTTTGTAAGAAAGCCAAACTCACCTTATCCATCAATTTGTACTTTCTTAAAAGAAAGAGAAAACTACCTTTCTACCATAGCAACAAACATGTCAAAGATATAAGCTACATAACTTTTTCTTGCGAGAAATATATCCACATAAATCTACTATAGTAACCAATTATTAGAAGTAAATATTTGGCACCAACGGAAGTAACACCTGGTGAAGTCCAAATATCCATGTAAAGAAAATCAAAAGCATGAGAAGCAAGCACATACGCAGAATGAAAAAGTTATTTATATGATTTTCTAAGGGGCAAACAATACAAGAACTAGCAATATTCTTTGTACAAGAAGACAATCTAGTGCATTGACTTAATTTATTAATAACGACACTATATGTACGAGCTAGTATCGTATGCTCTTTATTAAGAGTTGCATTATAGCTCACAGGTGGAACATTAAACAAATTAGGAGAGTGAAAAATGTTATCATTAGGCGATGAAGCATCATGTAAGCAATAGAGACCATCATATGTAAGACCTTGGAAAAACACATTTTATGTGTTTTCCTTTTTAACACATAAAGAGTTGGTATAAAATTCAACAACAACAACTACATCATTGTCAACACATAACCTTTGTATGAAAACGGGATTGTTAGGTACTTCAAATGTGTGAAGCAAATTTTAACGAAAAAAAGGAACGCCATTGACACATATATTATTAGTTCTAAAATGTTCAATTAACAAGGTAGTACCATTACTATAGTGATAACTTTAATGACTGTATAAGTCTCATTAAATTGCATGCTTGAAATGCTTTATGTGAGGTGATTAGTGGCACCATAATCCAAAATCCATTAAGGTTGTGTAAGCATTAGTAATATAGAGATGAACTCAATTAGAAAAATTATAGGAGAGTTAAAGCTTACATATGAGAGAAATGGAGTAGGTGAACCATGTTTACCACTAGTAGATCTCTCAACTTAAAACATTTATTTGCTGAGTGTCACATTGAATCTTCAATCCAACATTATTGACTTGCTTCTTTCCTTTGTTAAGATTTGTGTTGCTAGGTGAAGTAGTTTGCACATTCTGTTTCATAAAAATCATATATGTTCCAGGTAAGACGTGATGATGGCTTTGATGACTCATGAAAGTCATAAGGTCCTTTAACATTAAAAGCACTCATAGAAGCAAGATTAGCTTACATAAGGTTGTGATGGGCAAAGAATTAAGGCTGATGCATTAACATACGTTCATTAGAAAGTAGATGAATATGAAACTCATCAAAATTGAGATATCCAAATCTTATAGAGAATGATGAGATGAAAGTAAAGTATAAAGTATCTAAACCTTTAACTGTACACATGATCAGATCCTAATTAGGTACAATTTCTACAATTACTGCTAAGTGATCTACTATTGACATAATTCGAAGATCCTTAATAGAAGAATTTGTTTTACATAAGTTTGCAATTGCAAGCGCAGATTCATAACTCGAGCTAAAGAAAAACTAGAGTAGGTAGTTTCAAGAATATGCAAATATTGAGCTGTAGATTCTGTCTTCATAAGATGAGAAGAAGTACTTGATGAAAGTGAGGCAAAGTTCTAACTCTTAACAATTCCTTTAAAATGAGCCTAAAGTTCAAATTGAGGATTACAATATGAGTTCTAGGAGAAATAGAGAGTGAACTAGATTTGAAAGATTGACCACTCTTTCCATGTCATAAGTAGAGATGAGTGAAAACAATTGTTCTTGTCAAAGCAAGAAATTCGAACAATCTAACATGATCCATAATTTCATGTTTTTTTATGGAATTGGAACAGAATTCGTGAAAGCAAAGTTGACTGTAAAAGAAGTGAGATTTGTCTCATTTGTTGTTGATAATTTTCTAGAATCATGCACATTTGATAGAGTAGCCATTAATGTTTACTTGTGAGAGCATAAAAACTTAGATATTATAATCCAAATTAGAGATAATATATTAATTATATGTGAATGTATACAACTAAATAAAGAATTACAAAAAGCTATATGGTGTGAGCCCATTGTTGCTTAACTACTAAGTAAACTCAAACAATAATATTAAAAAAATTATAAGGCTTACAATGAAGTAAATGTGACATGTAAGGCTTATAAAAAAATAAAACAATAATTAACAAAACTAACCTAAATTGGACATTAATCTCGCATATATCACATGCATGTTTATATTTTTTTAATATGTACATATATATATATATAAATTAATATTTATTTTTAAAAATTATTCAAATTTTTTAAGAAAAATTTTTCATTTAAACTATAACAAAAATTTTAATATTTAATATCTAAAATCATACATTAAACAATAAAAATTTTATTTAAATTTGATTGAAAGAATCTATTAAAATATTTGAATAATTTTGTTAGATATATGTTTTTCGAAAAATACAATGTCACATGTATTATTCCATTATGTTTAACAAAAATTAGATAAAAAATTTAAATTTATCATTCTATACAATATTTTTCACATATAAACGAACTTGAACATAATTTTTAAACAATGATGCTAAACAATCCTGAACCCTGAACAAAGGGGCTCAGAAGACACGTTTTCGTATTTTATTAATTGCGTACTGGTCGGCTGGTCCTTAAGCTTAACCTGTATGGCAAAGAAACTCAAAGATCATGAGTCATAAAACAGACACAGCCTGACTCTGCTATAGTGTCTCTAACCTGAATATGACTGTACAAATTTGATTTGCTCTAAAAGCAGCCTTTCGAAAACTATTCAAAATGGAATTCTCATTTGCCACTATCAACTTATCATATTTTTGTTGCTACTAATGAAGAAACGTCCTTATCAATATGAAAGGTCTTAATAATACTCTATTATTGCATTAGTATCATTCGGCATTGGTACTTTATAGCCACAATAATTCAGTGATACGTATTTATGATGGTTTTTAACAAGATTTGTATACTTAATAAATGTAATCTCGACATGACCATATTACTTAAGATGGAACATCAATCAGAATCAGACTGTTATGCCCGCTTTAGCCATTCCAGTAATCATCAAGAAGATAGTCAAGAAGTGGCGTCATGACTCATTTTATTAATGTGTCGTGTAGTATATATATATATATATATATATATATATAACAAAGACCATGACCATTTTTAAAGACTTTACCAGAAAATTCAAAATCCCATTTGTTGATTAATGATGCGAACCTAAGTTGTGTGCAAAAAAAAAAAAAAACAATGAATTATGAATTCTCCAATGGAATAACAACATGACATCTTAGCGGATCGTAAACTAAAGCTGTATAAGAATTTCAAATAAAACACTAATTATTACAAGGCTGCAAGTTGTCACGTTTGTTGAGCTTCTGTGATATCTGGCTTCCATAAATCTCCAAATTACATAGCACTGTTTAGTTTAAAGAAAAAGGTCCACACGGTTTAAGGACAGTCAGGTCTTTGATCCAACCAGCTTCCCACTCAGACCGCTAATGGGGACTTACTAGTTACTCCTCTTGGATCCTTAAAATTCTAATAACTCTTTTCACTCTCAAATCTCAATGAAAGGCCTCTATTTCAGCAGACACGTTCATTTGGACAAATAAGTGGAACATCGAGTCCACATGTATTTATGCAAAACAACAAATGCAAGAACAGTCCCTCAAGTTGAAAATACAGATCGTGTTTCTATTTCTCATGGGAACGAATGACTAAAATGTATGCTCTTCTGCAACTAAGCCTATATATGTAAATTACAACACGCTCAGTTCAGAAATTAATGATTATAAATAAGAGATCTGAAAGAAAAGTTATGCATTCTATTTATTTGTTAGTTAAATTCATGTGGGTTAAGTCTTTTCTATATAAGAAGTTTAGAGTTTTAAAGTCAATGAGAGCCAGAATGATTACACATTACAATCTAGTTCCCGGAAATTGAAAAACCTAAAGAAAAAAAAAAGAACTTGTAACTCATTGCCACGTTACTTGGTCTGAAAGGTGTTGTGGTTTACTATGTTTGTCCTTACTGCAAAGCAAGCAGTCACTAATGAAGTATCAATTTATGATAATGTATAATTTTAAGTAAATACCTAATCGTAATTCTTGGTACTCTCTTGTAAGTCCTGCTTCTTTAGTTGAGGTAGGTTCAGCTAGACCACTATCTACAGAATAAAGATTAAAAAAGAGTGACATATATCTAAAACTATCAAGAAGAAATATTCTTGCTTAAAAATTGTATTAGCTGAAACCATATTGGGTAGAACATTATAACAAAGATTCAACAGCTTCTCTTTTTTTTTTTGGTCCAATCCACAGCAAGACATTGATGGGCAATAAAATTAAATATAAGAGTATTACAAGGAATCAAAGAATGGAGGACAAAAAGATAAAAAGTTATGCAAAAGTAAATCTTTGCTAGATCTCAAAGAACGATACCAAAAGAGGGCTTCGGGTTTGTTTGTTCCTGCTTATGAAACCCTATAAAAAAGCTTCCCACAACAAGAAGTTGCTTCAGGGCCAAACATATAACGTGTTTCTTCCTAAAAGCACTTTCTTCTAAACCTAATTCTGTCTTAAATAATCCAAATGTGGAGATTTTCTTTGGCTGAGAATTACATAATCCATAGATAGCTAAGTTCAAAGTAATTACAATGGAAACAGTCAATCACAAACATAAGCAACCCCAGAGAATCAAGCAGGAAAATAAATAATACTCTCACTGAATAGTCAATAGTGCCCAGGCTGCAGCAAGTAACCAAAATGTCTCCTAGATAATATGCAAACATAAAACGAGAAAGACCAGTTAAAAATTTAAACTGTAAGTGTCAGCAGTATTAATCTTATAACAGTACAAACAAGAAACACACAAATAAGAAACACAAAATACTAAACTAGCTAAAAGAAATCATGCGAAAAGCATGTAACCATACAACAGACATATATGGTTTCTTTTGGGTTTGGTACCACAAAGGCACTCATACCACAAAGGCACTCATGTTTTTGAAGAGTTCCAATTTAATACCTCTGTTTGTTAAATGGTTCCAAAATTAACAATTTTAAACAATAAATGGGTTTAATTTGGAAAATTCATTAGGTGTATCACACGACATTTTAATCTTTTCATGTGAGGCTAGAACCATCTAACGTGAAATGCAACAGATTAATTCTCCAAATTAAACTCATTTATTATTTCAAAATATTTAATTTTTTCGAAATATTTAACAAACAAGGGTACTAAATTAGAACTCTTACTGGAACATGGATGAAAAATGATACTAGTTTCTAAACATGGGTGAAAAATAATACTAGTTTCTAAACATCCAGTACCTCTATAATACCATCTTTCTATAATTTCTTTCTTTCTTTCGTACGAGAAAAAGAAAAACTAAAAAGGAAAAGAAACTAAAAACATACCAAATATTTACTTATATGGAAGGTAAGGTCAAGGTGAATGTGTATGCTTACTATAGAAATACCGACTTCCAAAACATCAATACCTATATTTCCACTTACTGGCAGTGAATTGCAACACTGGAAAATTTTAAAATAATAATAACAAACAATAAGAGAAAATGTAAGCATAAGAGATTACCCATCATCGGCCAAAATTTATAGAGCGGAAGAGGCTGATTGCACGTTTTTACTACTTAGTGATTTTACCTCAACATCAAAAAACTCAGGAAGTGCTATCGTTTGAATAGCACAGGATTTCAAACTCTTTATTGCTTCAGCAGTTGCCAAAGCTCCATCAACTGTTGTTATTACAGGAACCTTGTAGGCAAGGCCCATCCTCCTCAGCTGCCACCCATCAATCTGATTGAGTGCATCGCCTGAACTTGTAATCACCATTAACTGGATTTGGCCATTGGAAACCATATCACCAGCATGTGGTCGCCCCTCATGCAACTTTAGCACTCGCTCTACAGCTATACCTGCCAATTCAAGAACATGAGCCATCCCTGAAGTTGAAACAATCCTAAAGCCAAGCCCTCGAAAATCTATTGCTATCCTTTCAAGATGGGGCTTCGTCAAGTCATTCAAACTCAAGAACACAGTGCTGGAAAGTGTTACGTTTTCTCTGGCTGCAATTTGAGCCTTGGCGAATGCAACAGGAAACTCGAAATCGATACCCATCACCTCACCAGTGCTACGCATCTCAAGTCCTAGCAACACATCGCAACCTTGGAACTTCTCAAAAGGCAGAACGGCTTCTTTCACAGACATATGTGCAGGGATTACCTCTTTTGTGAAGCCTAGGTCATAAAGAGACTTTCCAGACATGACAAGAGAAACGTATTTAGCCAATGGATATCCAATTACCTAATTAGATACAAATGGTATGGTACGAGAAGCACGAGGGTTTGCCTCAAGTAAGAACACCTCCTCTGATAATGTAATTGCATACTGGCAATTCACGAGCCCACCCACATTTAGCCTCTTTGCCAATTTTATAGTCCAAAACCCGATTATTTCCAAGCAAGAAGATGGAATGGTCCTTGTTGGTAATGAGCAAGCAGAATCACCAGAATGAACCCCAGCCTGCTCTATATGCTCCATTATCCCATCAATCACAACATTACCATAATATTCAGCAAGGGCATCTAAATCAATCTCAATAGCGCCAGATAGATACTTGTCAATCAATACAGGACGTTCTGGATCAACCCCCACAGCAGTTTCAAGGTATCTCACAAGTTTGTCATCACTATATACAATCTCCATAGCTCGGCCACCCAATACATATGAAGGCCAGACAACCACAAGGTAGCCAAAATCTATAGCAATAGCAAGTGCATCAGCTTCAATCTTAGCAATTCCTCCTTTAGGCTGTTCAATGTTCAGTTCCTTGAGGATTGCATTGAATCTCTTTCTGTCCTCTGCAGCATCAATGGAATCAAGATCAGTACCCCAAATGCGTATGTGTCCAGTCCCACTTGCACATTCAGGCTTGTGCTCATCCAAGTACTGTTGGATGGGAAGGACCAACTTCAAGGGCGTTTGACCTCCGAATTGTACAATGATTCCATCGGGACGTTCCAAATCAATAATGTTCAGCACATCTTCAACAGTGAGGAGTTCAAAATATAGATGATCACTCGTGTCATAATCTGTTGATACCATTTCAGGATTTGAGTTCATCACAATTGTCTAATATTCTGCTTTTTGAAAAATATGATAAGGAATTGATATACGCAAAACACATATATTGTAAAGAATTTATGCCACCAATAAAAAGCCAAATAAGCAAAGTCTTAAAGCATGTGATTCAGCAATCTAGTTGAGTTCAAACAATCTCCTCAACAATATTAGACATTTTTCAGATGCTTGTGATGAAGACTTATGCATTGATCTAAAAATAAATTGCATCTATCAAGAATCAAATTGATTCCCCCATAGCATGTTGTGCCTTAGGCTATATCAGATTTGTCAACAATCATGACCTTTCCCATTTCTTATGGACATATTGAATGGAAAATCATACCATATTTGTAAAATAGATAGCTATTTCTGCTCAACTCAAATCAAAGTTCACCAAACTAACTTAATGTCTTAGACCCATAGATAATATTAATTGATCCATATCAAATACTGAAAAGTAAGCACAAACTATTCCAAAAATGCAGAACTGGAGGATAATTGGACCATGAAATGCAACAAAAAATAACAAACCACTTCTACTTGCCTTTGTCACCACATAATCTATGGAAGGCTCAAAACTAGCGGGTGTCTTCTTGGTGATGTCATTTGGAATCTGATCCAATGAATAACCAACTGATAGTTTGGCAGCCATCTTTGCGATAGGAAAACCAGTAGCCTTTGATGCCAATGCCGATGACCTTGATACTCTTCATCTCAATAACCAAAACCTCACCATTCTCTGGACTCACCGCAAACTGCACATTAGAACCACCAGACACAACCCCAATTTCCCTTATTGTAGCTATAGAATAGTCCCTCAGCCGCTGATATTCCTTATCAGTTAAAGTTTGTGCCGGAGCCACAGTTATAGAATCTCCAGTATGCAACCCCATTGGATCAATATTCTCAATAGAACAGATGATAACCACAATGTCTGCTAAATCTCGCATAACTTAAAGCTCATACTCCTTCCAACCAAGCAGTGACTTCTCCACCAACACCTGGGACGTCAAGCTCGCCGCTATACCAGCCTTGCAAATGAACTCAAACTTCTCCTTATTATAAACAATGCCACCTCCAGTCCCACCCAGAGTAAATGCAGCTCGAATAATCAAAAGAAACTGTTGAAAAAACAAGAAATAACTCTACACAAAAGAGCTCTTATTATTTTCTTCATGTTTTCATTACAATTGTATAGCTATTTATAAGGAAATTTTACTCCTTCAATTACTCTTTGAATTAAGCATCCCTTGATTTACTCCTTGAATTAAGGATTCCTTGTTTTATTCCTTGAATTAAGCTCATTGTTTTGCTTCTTGAATTAAGGATTCCTTGTTTTACTCCTTAAATTAAGCTCATTGTTTTGCTCCTTGAATTAAGGTCCTTGTTTTATTCCTTGAATTAAGAGCTAATATCCAATACTCCCCCTCAAGCTGGATCCAAAAGGTTTATGGATCCAAGCTTGGAAAAAAGTTGTTGAAACTGATGAGAAGCGAGGGCTTGGTCAAAGTAAGATGTGTCACCAGGTTGGTTGAAGCTTCTTGTATAATGTGTTTGAATCACTTGTGATTGAACTTGTTCATAAATGTAATGACAATCAACTTGATGTGTGTCGATCTCGTGCAAACAATGGGTTTGATGCTATATGTACGTGTTCTTTTGATTGTCACAAAATAAGGACATAGGAAGAGTCAGAACACCTAAATCACGTAGAAGACGCTTTTGCCATATCAACTCACACGCATTGAAGCCATTGCAGACGATACTCGGCTTGACACTTGATCTAGCGATGACGGTTGCTTACTCTTCCATGTGACCAAGTTTCCACCGACAAATGTACAGTAGATGTGGTGGACTTCATGATTGCATTCCACCCTAATCAAGATCACAATACCACATGATTTATGTGTTGTCATTCTTCTTCATGATGATACCACGACCCACCGATCCTTTTAAATAGCGTAAGATCCTTTTAACAAGGGTCAAATGCTCAGTGTTGGGGAGTGCGTTTAATTGGCTCACAATACTTACGCTGAATATGTGATGTCGTGTCTGGTGATTGTTAGGTAGATCAACTTACCAACCGGTCGCTGGTAATAACTTATATCCGTGAGTGGCATGCCATGCTAGGTTTGAGCTTGTCGAAGAGTGGTAATGGGCGGTTTAGCATCACTCGTGTTAGCTTCTCGAGCAAATCTAGACATATTTCCTTTGGTTAAGAAAGAGTCCCTCAGTGCGAGGTTGCCATTTCTATACCAAGAAAGTACTTCAATATCCCAAGGTCTTTAATTGCAAACCTTTGTCACGAGACTGTTTGAGGTTGAAAATCTCGTCGGCATTATCACCAGTAATTATCGGATCATCTACATAAATCGGCCTGACCAATTTTCCCATAGTTCCTGTGCGAACAAATAGTGAAGAATCAGCATTGCTGCATTTGAAACCAACACTAGTGAGAACCGAGCTTAGCTTGGAATACCAAGCTCGTGGGGACTGTTTCAAACCATAAATGGATTTTTTCAATTTGCACACTAAATCCAGCTTCGTATCGCTTTGAGCGATGCCCAGGGTGGCAATTTCATATAGACTTCTTCTTTGAGATCACCATGCAAGAATGCATTCTTCACATCCATTTGGTACATAGACCCACTTGTTTACAACCATGAGACGGTAGCACTCTTCTTGTGTTCATTTTTGCAACAAAGTGCAAATGTTTCTTTGTAATCCACCTCGAATGTTTGAAGAATCCCCGAGCCACCAATCTTGCTTTATACCTCTCATTGATCCATCCGACTTGAATTTTAGCTTATAAATCCATTTGCAACCTACGACTTTCTTGCCTTTTGGAAGTTTGGTGATGATGCTTTCATGTGTTGTGTTGATCTGTGGCTTTAAGTTCTTCGTACGGCTTCCTTCCACACCTCTTGGCTATCGGCCTGTGAAAGTTTTGAGGCTCACTGTAACTCGATATAGTCTTTGAGGAATGCGGCATGGGTTGGTGTCACTCTCTTATATGACCACGTAATTTGAGATGGGATGTGTGGGTCAAGGTAGGTGACAAAGTCTTGACGTCTTGTGGAGGTTGCCTAACACGCATTGGATTACGTCCGTGGGAGAGGAGGAGTTATCTCACACTCGTTCACATCTTGTACCATATTGTGAGGATCATCTTTATTATCACCATCTTCACGTGCGGTGTACCATTAAGAAGAGACCCTTCATTGTTACTTTGGGTGAGAGATGTATCAATGTTGACATGGTGGGATCTTGTTGTTATAGAGCCTCAAGTTCGATTCTTGGTAATGGAAACACATCCAAGATGTCATCCATTTGACTTGTGATTTCATGTGACTTGGTCGAAAAAAAGTGGTTAGTTTCATAAAATCGAACATCTTTAGACACAATTAATCTCCTAAGTTGGGGATCATAACACTTATATCCCTTTTGTGTAGATGAATAACCAAGAAAAATACATTTAATCTTCACAGGATCCAATTTATCTCGATGATGAGATTGAATATGTACAAAATGTATACAACCAAAGACTCTAAGGTGTGAGAGATTAATTTTCCTTCCTTTCATGACCTTAGGGAGACTTGAAATCCAAGACTTCGGTTGGGTAATCTATTGATGATGTAAGTAGTTATAACCCGTTAGGACGAAATCTCTTTGGTACATTCATTTGTAGCATTAATGCTCTAGTTTTTTCAAGTAACTCGGTTTTGCGTTCGACTACACCATTTTGTTGAGGTGTGCCAACACAACTTGTTTGATGCATAATGCCATAATGCTCAAATATTGTTTCATGATATGACGTGTATTCGGTGCCATTATCGACACTTAAGGTTTGAATTTTAGAGGAGAAATGATTTTTAACAAGGTTATGAAAGTCCTTAAATACTTCCATAACTTCATTCTTAGACTTTTAAAAGATATAACCGTGTGACTCGAGAAAAATCATCAACAAAAATCACAAAATACTTATAACCATCAAAAGATTCATGGTTGGTCCACATACATCCGAATGAACTAGTTCAAAACATTTACTAGCTTTCTGCACAAGGAAGAATTAAAAGGCAATCTAGTTGGTTTTAGACAAGTGGCAAGTTTCACATGCAATTGCATCATTTCTTAAGTTTGGAAATAAAGTTGACAAAATTGGTGGAGAAGGTGATCTAAATGTTGATGCCACAATTGATTATCTTGGATGGGGTTAAATTTGGCTTGAAACCCTCTGGGATTGTTTTGGATATATAATAGAGACCATCTAAGTAAAACTCTTCACCAATTGTCTTTTTTGGTGGCACTGATCTGAAAAATGACATTGTGAGGAGAAAAAATATTAAGCAATTCAAGGTATTTGTGATTTTTCCTACGGAAGTTGGAAGGGAAAGGAAGGTACATATAAAGCCTTAGGCTTCGATTTCATCCGACATTAATTTTATTTTTTCCTTTCCTAAAACCTTTACATTCTCACCATTTGTAATTGAAACTTGAGAAGGATTTGCTAATTTTTCAAACTTATGAGACTTTGACACGCCATGGTTTGTCATATGATCTGTGGCACTGAATCTACAACCCAAAAATCATGCAACATATTTATTTTAAGGCAGCTTTTAAAGGCTTTTATGATACCTTGCATGTCCTCTTGTGATATGAGTTTTGTATACGCAAAGAAACCTGCAAAACTTGCCTAATAATGTTGTCGAGTTTCCTTCTTCTACATGCTATCCACACATGGTCAATTCTAACTCCTCCCGTCTTGTTTTGAAGATACAACATAAACTCATTCATAAGTTCGGTGGATTCGTCATGAAGTTTTTGAATGGATCGGACCCATTAGAGGTAGAGGCGGCAAGTACGATTTGCACGCGGTGTGCGATGATTCACTTTCGTAAACCCTTATCCTTTATAAAATCGGGTTTTAATTCCCGGATGTAGAATCCAAACATGTGTCCTTAATATGGCAGTATAGTTGCGGTGTTGACACTTCAAGTTTGGATGCTTCCTTTGTACTTTCTCTTATTGGTTAGATAGGCTCGCTCGTGCGCACTAACCATTGTATCCTTGTTCATGACTTTCCTCCTTACTTTTTCACGTTGAATTGTCGCATACGTACATTGGTGAAGGAAGGAAGTTCGGTATTCATGGTATGTGGCATCGTATATCTTCATATGTTGAATCGGGAGGCGGACGAAGTTGAAATATCTTATCTTCTTCCGCTCTTTTCGTAGAGCAGAGCCAAATCGGTTGTATGAGGACGATATATTTCTAACTCATTCCACATGCTTTTCATGCTTCCTAAGAGTTGTACAAAAAGGCTTACCATCTTGTTGACAGATTTGAGATGTCCTTGCTTTAATTGAAAAACTCGTGCGGCGTTATTGCTTGACCGCCATACATTTCTCGACCGCTCCTATGGTTGGTACGCAGATTGATGGCCGAATATTTCTAATTTACGTTCCATGGAATTTAGAGCCACGTGGCATAACGGTGATCCTTACTAAGCCAAGATTCATAGGTTGGTGAAAAACATCGTACTTGATGCTTCCATTTATGGCGAACCCCGACTTGGGACCTTCCACCTGAGCTGAGACACCGCTTCTTGACCAAGGCAAGTAATTAAACTCATTCAACAAGACTAAGCTTAATCTTTGATTTGGGTTGACATCCATTATAAATGCGATATTCATGAAGGAAAGCGGCGATGAACTTTCGACCGATCCTACCATTGTCTTCCGTCATTTCAAAGATTGAAGATACTAAGATAATAATAAAGCAGAAGCAAGTTAATTTTCCTGCTCTGATACCATGTTAAAAAAACAAGAAATAACTCTACACAAAAGAGCTCTTATTATTTTCTTCATGTTTTCATTACAATTGTATAGCTATTTATAAGGAAATTTTACTCTTTCAATTACTCTTTGAATTAAGCATCCCTTGATTTACTCCTTGAATTAAGGATTCCTTGTTTTACTCCTTGAATTGAGGATTCCTTGTTTTACTCCTTGAATTAAGGATTCCTTGTTTTACTCCTTGAATTAAGGATTCCTTGTTTTACTCCTTGAATTAAGCTCCTTGTTTTGCTCCTTGAATTAAGGTCCTTGTTTTATTCCTTGAATTAAGAGCTAATATCCAATAGAAACTCACCAATTTCATTTGCAATTTCAGTACATTCATCAAGTGTGTTAGCAATACCTGAAGAAGGCGTCTTAATCCCAATATTCTTCATTGCTCCAATTAATTCAACTCCATACTTATCAAGCGCACCACTTTTAGCCAATACCACAACCAATTTCAAAGCAGTCTGTCCCTGCAGTGTAGGAGGTGAATGCTTATAAATAGAATTAGAGACTTAATTTGTAACACATCCAAAAATCAATCAACAAACCAACAATCCTTGTAACTTTTTCTCATACTTTCAATTCAAATTCCTTTATCATATTTTCCTAAGTATTCATCTTATTCATCTTCATTAGTCTTAAATACTTACTTAAGTTGCTTGTTAACTAGGCTTACTTAGTATTTGGATAGCTAAGTGCCGCATATGATTTTGAAGAAAGTAGGTGCATGATAGTTGGTGTCAAAGCCTAATTGTGTGGGAGTTTGCAACTAAAGGTTTTAAGAAGATTAGGGCCAAGGGTATTGCCAAGAAGAACACGATCAAGACTACCTTGGTAAAGGAAAATGTTACTCTTGAACACGACCATAAAGGATCTAAAGAAATGGTGTCTAGTCTTGAGGTACATTTAGCTCACCTCGAATCTTATGTAAACAAAGTTGATACTATTATAGAAGAAGTTGATAAACGTTTGGAAGATCTCGAGGGTGAGAATAAAGTCATGTAAGAGGCAATGGCTAGTATTGGGAATAAGGTGGCTCAAACCTTAAAAAAAGAATTTTCCACCATGGAAGAACACATCATGGAATGTCATTATCATGAGCTCAATAAGGAGCTTAATACCTTTGAGAGCTTCTTATGAGGAACTTAAAAATGACATGGCTTCTGAGGTTGTCACCACACGTAATTCTCATAATCTTGACATTCCTAAACCCAAGATGTATGGGGAATTAGGAACGCCAAGGAGCTTGAAAACTTTCTATGGGGTTTGGCATAATATTTTAAGGCCATGAAGATCTAGGATGAGGCTACGAAGCTACACAATGCTACTATCTATCTCACTGACACTGCTATGCTTTGGTGGAGAATGAGGCATTGAGATATTGATAAAGCACGTACTTTATCAATACATTTGATACTTTTAAGAAAGAAATAAAAAGACAATTCTACTCAAAAAAATTCGAAGAAATGACACGAAATTGCCTCTGACAATTGAAGCAAATGGGGAGTATTCATGACTATATTAAAGAGTTTTCCACTCTTACTCTTGAGGTCCCTGATATATTCGACAAGGACTCTTTATTCTTCTTCATTGATGGACTCTAACCTTGGGCCAAGACCGAGTTAAGGTAGAGAGGTGCACAAGATCATACCACTGTTATTACCGTAACATAGATCTTAACCAACTAATCTAAAGACTTGTCAAATCCAAGGATGAGATAAGTGTTCCTAACAAAGGTGGAAGAGACAAAGGAAAAAGTGTAGCCAACAAATATGCTTCAAGAAAACCTTATAATGGAAAAGATCAAGGTAAGAGAGACATAAAACCCAAGTATAATTGCTATTTTTTTATGGATTGCATTGGATGAGAGACTCTCCAAAGCCACAAGCAGAATGATTGATGTATGTTGATATGGTTCTTAATGGAGTACAAACCAAGGTGCTTGTTGATATAGGTGCCTCTAATAACTTCATGACATTGAGGAAGTTCAAAGACTCAATATAAAAGCTTCTAAAGAGGGAGGTTCTATTAAGGTAGTGAACTTTATTGTCAAACCAATCCAAGGTATTACATATGGAGTAATGGCAAAGATAGGGGAATGGAGTGGAACGTTGAACCTCTCTGTAGTAGTGATGGACGACTACAAAGTAGTATTTGCGATAGATTTTCTTGACCAAGTAAAGGTATTTACACTCCCTTTTAAAAAATCTATGTGTATTCTTGATGGAAGTCACACATGCTTGGTACCCATAATAAGGCCCAATATAGTCAATATCAAGACTTTGTCTGCCATGTAATTCAAGAAGGGATTGCATAAGAAAAATGAGAAAAGATATCTCATATTTTTTAGATAATTAAAAGGAGATGATGATGATGACTCATGCTAACATGAGATTCCTAAAAAAGTGCAAGAAGAATGAGGAAAGTTATCTCATATTTTTTAGATAACTAGAATGAGATGATGATGACTCATGTTAACATAAGATTCCTAAAAAAGTGCAAAAAGTCCTTGAAGATTTCAAGCATGTCATGCCAAATGACTTGCCTAAGAAACTCCCACTTAAAAGGGAGGTGGAATATAAGATTGAATTGGAACCTGGAACAAAGCCGCCTACCATGCGTCCATATCGAATGGTGGCACCTGAGATGGAGGAACTCAAGAGATAACTTAAAGAGTTACTTGAAGCCAAGGATATTCGACCATCTAAAGCCCCTTATTGAATTCATGTGCTGTTTCAAAAGAAAAAGGACTGGTCTTTATGGATGTGCATCAACTATCAAGCTCTTAATAAGGTAACCATCAAGAACAAGTACCTTATCCCTCTTATTGCTGACTTACTCAATCAACTTGGCAAGGCACAATACTTTACAAAATTGGACTTGTGCTCTGGCTACTACCAATTACACATAGCCCTAACTGATGAGGAAAAGACTATATGCGTGGCAAGGCATGGTTCTTATAGTTCCTTACTATGCCATTTGGCCTCACTTATTCTCCTACTATTTTTTGCACTTTATTTTCCACCCATATCTTGATAAATTTATAGTGATATATTTAGATGACATTGTTGTATATAGTAACATTATTAATGAACATCTTTAACATTTAAGACAAATTTTCAAATCTTAAGAAAAAATGAGCTTTATGTGAAGAAGGAAAAATGCTCTTTTGTCCAACCAGAGGTTGTGTTTCTTAGACATAAGATCAAGGATGGAAAACTCATGATGGATTAGGCCAAGATAAAGGCAATACAATAATATAAGTCTTCAATCAAAGTTCACAATCTAATATCATTTCTTGGACTAGTGAACTACTATTAGCACTTTATCAAAGACTATTCCACAAAGGTGGCTTTACTTACTGACCTACTCAAGAAAAAAAAGACACAAGAACAAATGTTGTGTTGTCAAGAGGAATTTGAAGAGTTGAAGAATTCCATAATTAAGGAATCTATGCTATACTTTTTTGATCCCACCAAGCCATATGAGTTACACATTAACGCATCTGACTTCAGGATAGGAGGAGTATTGATATAAGAAGGTCACCTTATAACCTACAAAAGTTGAAAGCTTAATGACACTAAGAGAAATATATATATTATAAGAAAAAAAGATGACTTCCATCATCCATTACCTAAGGGTATGACGACATTATTTACTAGGCTCACACTCCATAATTATGACTGATAATATTGCCTAGTAACTTCCAAACTCAAAAGAAGTTTTCCATAATAAAGTGAGATTGTAAGACTTCTTAGCCGAATTTGATTAAGTCAAAAAGCTAAACTTGTCACCATGAGCAAGCATGTAACCTTATTATTGGAGAGGATGAAGGAAGGATTGATACAATAAATACTTGCCAAGAATCTTGTGACCTTAGTTAATGAAGGAAAAACAAAGAGGTTTTAGGTCAATAATGACCTACTCTACACTAAAGAAGATCCCCTTTACATTCCTAGATGGCAAAGCTTGAGAAAGAAGCTAATCAAAGAATTTCATAATTCTACATGGGCTAGACACTTGAGAGGTAAGAGAAATCTTACCTTGCTTAAATCAACATATTATTAGTTACATATGAGAGATGTTGTTGAGTCTTATGTGAAGGCTTGCTTTGTTTTTCAACAAGACAAGGTAGAACAATGAATATCATGAGAGCTATTTGAACCATTATCCATCCCTGAGTGCTAATGGGAAAGTGTATCTATGGACTTTACCTTTTCTTTGCCAAAATCTAAAGGATATAGAAGCATTATCGTAGTGGTATCAATTTAAGTATGCTATTTTCATTCCTACTCCTATTAATTGAACTACAAAATAAGCTGTTAATCTATTTTTGAAATACGTAGTAAATTTTAGGGGTATACCAAGTAGTATAGTGAATGATCGAGACCCACCCTTCATTGGCAAGTTCTGGATAGAGTTATTAAAGTTATTTGGGTCAAGCTTAAATTTTTTAACAAGCTTTCATCCATAAAGTGATAGGAAATCGAGTATATCAATGCCTTGCTAGAACTTTACTTGAGGCATTATGTGAGTGCAAATCAACGTGATTGGGTCAAGCTTTTTGATATGGCATAATTCTCATATAATTTACAAAGAATTGAGTCAATAAGTAAAATTCCATTTAAAATTATTATTGGACAATAACACATGACTCCTTAAGCCTAAGCAACAAATAATGAAGGGAGAAGCCTTAAGTGTTCAAGTTTTCCAATGCATGGCACGAACAAATTAAGATTGTAAGGACATACTTAGACAAAGTTGACAAGAAGGTGGAGTTTGTTAATAAAAAGAGAATGGAGGTTGTGTGTAATTTAGGTGATATAGTTATGGTAAAGCTCCTTCCCCAACATTTCAAATCACTTAGAAAAGTACACAAGATGTTGGTACGACGATACCAAAGCTCTTTTCCGATTATGAAGAAAGTAGGAAAAGTTTCTTATAAAGTCCAGTTTTCTTCTAAGCTCAAGATCCACCCGGTCTTTCATATGAGTCTCTTAAAGTCATACCATGAAGACATTGAGGATCCAATTTGTGCATAATCAAAAAGGGCACCTACAGCTGTTGTAACTTATTTTAACAATGATATAAAACACATATTAGCTGATAAAAAGATACAACAAAGAAGAGTTCCCAATTACATGGAATACTTTGTCAAATGTAAAAAATTACTCGAAAGTGAAGCATTGTAGGAGCATGAAGATGCACTATAGCAATTTCAAGACCATATTCAACGTTTCAAAAAGCAAGATGCAATGAGTGCGTCGCAAGCTTAGGTGAGAAAGAATGTCATGATCCAATGATTCATGTGCTTACAAGAACAGGCCAAGGGAATATATTCTTATGAGATTAGAAAAATAGATTGGATTTAGATTGGAATCGGACTTTTAACATAACAAGAGAAAATCTCAGTTTCATAGATAAGTATCTTAAATCTCATTAAAATATCTAGATATTGTCTTAAAAATTCACTTACTTTATAGAAAAACCTAGGATATTTGTTAAAATTATTTATTAAAGATATTTCATAGAAAATTCTAAATTATCTTTAAATAAGTGACACATGTACAAATCCTAATCATTAATTGAGGAAGGGAATGCCTATAAATAAGACTAGAGACTTCATTTGTTATACATCAAAAAATCAATTAATAAACCAACAAGTCTTATAATATTCTCTTATACTTTCAATACAAATTCTTTTATATTTTTCTAAGTGTTCATCTTAGAAATTCTTTTACCATATTTTTCTTCACCTTAACTAGTCTTAAATACATAATTAAGTTACTTGTTAGCTAAGCTTGTTTAACATTTAGATAACTGGTGACACATTGCTCTTTAAGTGATATTACTATATATTACGATTATAATTTGAATTATAATTGTTTTTTTATCAATGAAATGTGTAAGTATATTTAGTTCGGAAAAAAGGTATCCACCATGACTTTTTTTGACAACCAATTTATATATTTATTTTTGAGGTTAAATATTATGTTACAATTAAAATTATTTTTAACAATTTATTAATTTAATTTGACTAAAAATTGTATGATTTTATTCGATCTATTAATTTTAGAATATATGTTAAAAAATACATGAAATATCCGATTCGTCGAATTAAATGATACGATACTGAAATTTTACACTTATAAAAGTTAAGTTATAGTATTTGGGTACTTAGCCTGCGTATGTACAATTACCAAAGCTTTTTTACCAAAAGTTCTTTGAAATATTTAGTATGATTATTATTCATATAAGAACACACACAAATCTAAGTGATAACCCACAAATTTGAAACTATTTAGTATTCACAATCCATTACAAATTGTTGGGACTTAGGAGCTGTGGTGGTAGGAGAAGGTATTATAGTTTTTGAGAGTTTGTGATATTGGGAGGAGCTGTGGTGGTAGGAGAAGGTATTATAGTTTTTGAGAGTTTGTGATATTGGGATGAAGATTATAGGATTTTTTTTTAGTTAAATGAGTGTCTCGTATGTTATTATTTATAAATGAGATTTAGGATCATCCATGTGCTTATGGTCTTATTTAAGAGTCATGTTAAGTTGCCTATGAGATTGGAGATTTGCCTCGATGTTTTTAATTTTAATTATGAATAGTTTTAGGATAACTTTGTATTTTACTTAAAAATATATCATACACACCTTAGGTTTATGTTGGAGGATAAAATCAATATTTTTATTAAAATTTTAGATTATTTGAAATTTTATAATTGTTATTAAATTAATATTTATTATCATAATAAAATTTACAAGAATTTGATTTCTTTATATTTTTGTTTGCTTGATTTTTGTTTTCAATGTATGATAATCGAAAAGAAAGCTATCTTTTAATAAAAGCTTGTTATATGTAGGTAGGTTTATTTTATTTTGTTATGTTAGGTTAATTAATATCATCACACTTTGTGGTGTATTCCATCTTAGGTAACTTTATTTTAGTATAGAATTATTCTAATATAATTGATAACATTTTATTGTAATATAATAATTAATATTTTTAATTGGAGTTGTTTACCAAAGATATGAAATTAAGTATATTATTGATTGAAAACATGATAATATTGTTAGAAAAAATCAAAGTAAATAAATAAAAACCTATAAAATATGCTATTATTATTAACGATATCACCATAATAATAAATAATGATTTTTGTGACTTAATTTATTTTTTTATTTATTTATGTCTTAATTAAATATTTTGGTATATTAGACTTTCAATAAATAATTACAAATCTATTTTAATTTATAGTTATTTTAAGTTAATTATTTTGTAAATTTATTTTATTAATTTTAATTATGAATATTGATTATTAAAAAACTTATTATTCAATTATGTGTATTAATTGTTAATTACATTTTTCAATAAAATATTCATGATATTGTTTCTTAATATAAATGATAGTGATTGATACAATATAAAAATATTTAATATTAAAATAATATTTTATGAATAAAAATTTTATTTAATATTATTAATATTTAAATATAATTAATATTATAAGTATAATAATATTTTATATATTTTTATTATAATTATAATAATGTTATTGGTACTTATAAAAAATTACATTTAACCTTTGAATAAAGTAAATTGATTGATATATCCAATGCAAGAGGAAGGAGAACTACCAAATTTTTGGTGGCAAGTTGTGCATGCAGACATTCGAAGAGACAAAAATGGAACGACTTAGAAGTGGACTGCAAAATCTACATACTCCATATATAATTTGCAAAGACACCGCCCTTGAAATAAATACAAACTTATAAATAAATAAAAATACCCGTTTTAGTCCAAATAAGTAATTAAATAACACTTTTCTTGAAGATATGAGAAAATAAAAAATTATATAAATTTATTAATTTAAAATCTTAACTAAAATATTTTAATTTTTTTGTTATGAAAAAATAAAAGTATAAAGAAAATTAATCATTTAAAACTTTTTATTTTATCTTTTTATCAATTTTGTTTGTATATTTTTAAAAACAATTTATAAAAACAAATATCTTAATAACAATTAAACCAATAAAAAAAAATTAACTATTAATTTTTGTTTGTTATTTAAAAAAAACAATATTTAAAAAAAATGATAAAAGAATAAATAAACTGATATTTTCTCGTAACGATTTGTGTTGTCATCCGCTTCTTTACCTCCTAAATAAAGTACCGACGAATTTTCTGTTACGCGTTTCCGTCGTTTGGTCAACAGAAACGACATAGTTTCAAGTAATATCTCAAATCTTATTGTACGAATCCTGAGAAAAGTCAAAAACGAATCAACTTTTTCCATTACGTACACGCTGACCATTTCTGTACAAAGAACACCAGAAAGCTTCCTCGAAGAGATAATTGCATTATTTTAGTCTCAACTCCAATCCAGCAGGCACGATTCCCATATCACGTTCTTCTTGTTTTTTCTTTGGCTTTTCCAAATCTTAAATATCATCAATCAGCTTCTTTCCTTGCTAATTTTAAGGACTAAAAACGTTCGCTTGTAATCATCATTAGTACTCTCTTTGAGCCTTGTGGTGATTCTCCTGCTTTTTGAGCATTGTGGTTTCACCATTTCAGTGGAATTTGAAGGGTCAAGCTGATAAATATGGTTCAGATTAAGGAATTGTATCCTTTTATTTTCTCTGTATTTTTATATTTTTTAATTTTTAATTTTTGACTGACTTACCCAGTTGTTCATTCATGTTCCTTTTATATTTATTTAACCTGTTTTCTTTGTTTTTGGGTTTTATTTTTCATTGGTTTGGTTTCTATGGGAAACGTGGTATATAAAGGAAATGGAAGTTTGGTATTTTGAATTAATTTTGTGTACCGTATCTCTCTGCTTTAATTTATTCTTTTTTCTGGGTTTCTTCTAATTTAATTTATTATGGAATTAATAATGAAACTTGGCAAATTATATGACATTTTGATTTGTAAATTTTGGGTATGGGTGACAATGATTGACACGATACAAGATAAAAAGTTTAGTCATTCTTGATCAATAATTATTTCATAGGTCAACTAACATATGAACATGAAATGAATACGATTAATCCGACAAGATTGTAATCCCAGACTTTGGGGTTTGAGTTCTTTTTAGTTTACTTTAGGTAATTTCTGTTTTGATTCTATGGTTATCTCTGAAATTATATGGTGTTTTCCTTAACCTGTAACCTCTTTGATGTGGAACTTGTTGAAGTCGAATTGTTATGCCTATGTCATTGGAAGAGGTAAAAAATTAATTAGCTAGCTTTTAACTTGTGCCTTCAAATTATATTGTTCCTTTTGAGTCATAATAGGCTGTGGATTTTTGCTAACTAGTAGTAAGTAAATATATCAAATGCAGTACCAAGTAGCCCAGATGTACATGGTCATGAAGATGCAACAACAGAACACAACTGGCACAGAAGGGGTGGAAATTATAGAGAATAGACCTTTTGAAGATGATCAATTTGGAAATGGTCAATATACTTCCAAAATATATCGTTTACAAAGGTAATTCAATGGTAGTATTTAGTCATTGTTGCTTAGTGTTAATATAAGCCTAAATTACTACTTAGGCTAAGAGATGACTCATTAGTAAATGAAATTATTCCTATGTATTGTTGGTAAAGTAGTCATACCATGCACTAATAGCTTCTGAGTTTTAGGAATTAATGATCCATAATTTAAGTTAATACCTCTAAAAAAATCAAGCCTTGGAGAGTGGGGCTCGTGGGATAGTGAGGCATAAATTTGTACTCATTCTCCAATTACTCTTGTGGTGTGACAAAGATACCTCTTTCAAATGGATAGCATAACCAATATATATAATTATATAGCCAATAAGATCGATGTGATGCTCAAGCCATGTGTAGTTCATGGATTTTTTACTCTTTAATTTGTGGAGACACATGTTAAAGTCCCACATCGACTAGGGATCGCGCCCACGCTGCGCATATAAACAAAGGCAATCCTCCATCTCATAACGTGGATTTTGAGATGGAGTTAGGCCCAAATTTAACATGGTATCAAAACATGTTATCCGATCGGTGCAGTTGTTTCGCTACTGGTGAGTGATGCATTCCGTCACTTGGGCTCTATAAGCTCAACATCCCCGTCGGTCTCAAGGGGACAGACCCTTGCCGATGTGAGGGGGAGTGTTAAAGTCCCACATCGACTAGGGATCGCGCCCACGTTGCGCATATAAACAAGGGCAATCCTCCATCTCATAACCTGGGTTTTGAGATGGAGTTAGGCCCAAATTTAACAACACATGGTTAAAGTTGTCACTAAAATTATTATGAGTTTTGTAGAGTCAAAAAGGGACTCATAGTTGGGTTTATCTTATTAACGAAGTAATGAAAAGATATTATCCAAGATAATGGAAGTGAGAGATATGATTAGTTTACTCAAACAAAGGCCGGTTATGGACAAAAAAGAATTTCACTTGGTTGAATGCAGATTCATAAGTGGAAGAGACTTCTAATTTTTCAATCAATGTGTGGTAATTTTGCTTGGTTTTCACTTGGCTAGTAATGTACTATAGAGACATCCACTTATTTAGCAGAAGAATCAAAATTTTCGTGAAGTTAGTTTTTTTTTTTTTTTTTGCCCCCTCCATAAAGGGAAATGTTTCAAGAAAGATTATCAATATTTAAAATTAGATTCAAGAACAGTTCACTTTTTTCCCCTTTTTGTAACTTCACTTAGTGTTACTGTCATGATATTTTTGTTGGATAGTAATTTTGTAATCAATAAATAGTTTGGAAGTCTTTTGTTTAAGGTTGATCATCTTTTGCTTCCATTTTATAATGACATGAAATAATTTTGTATATTGTTGCTTAATTCTCTTATGTTTACAACTATCCTTCCAGCAAAGTTCCGACCTGGCTTACTACTTTTGCACCAGCAGATGCGCTCATCATGCAAGAGGAGGCTTGGAATGCTTATCCAAGATGCAAGACAAGTTAGTCATCTTTTAATAATATCGCTATTTTTCTAACGTTTTATTTTTCCTGATTTTCGTAGCATCTTTTAACTTATTGCTAACTAACTTCTTGAATTTCTTTGGCAAATGAATATGATGCTACAGTCATCAAGGTAACAATTTTTTGCAGCTTTAATTTAGAGTTTCTTCAATTCTCATGGTATACCGTGCTCATTTAGTTCGTGTTTCTACAGTGTCCATACTTTAGCAAGTTTCGGCTTACCATTGAAACCGTTCACAAGGCAGACAAGGGGCAGTCAGAAAATGTGAGTTTCTTCCTGTCTGTTACTATATTTGTGACTTTTATTAGTACTACCCTTTCCTTTGTTTTGGATTTTTGGGCATAGACCTAATTAGTGGAGTTGTCAAGCTAGGTTCATGGTCTAAGCAAAGAACAAATAGCTGACAAGCAGATGGAAATCATTGATATAGCTTCCTCACCTACGGATTACTGGAGTTACATGGTTGGAAGTAACAGTATAGATTTCTCGAGATTTAAATCCGCGAGAACTGACCGTGGTCCACTTTCAGAGGGTTGGCAGGTGAATATTCCTTTAAAGTAATTCATTATTTACAGGATCCTTAAAATGACTGTAATGAAAGTTTCATTCGCTCTTCTGTCTCTTATGAATGTTATGAGTTACTCAAACTTGCATGTGCATTTAGCTATAACACAACTCATGGATCAAAGTTACTGTACGATATTAACTTTAAGGGTGCAGTTTATGATCTGCATTGTTGCATATATTGACTTTCAATGTTTATGAACTTTAAGAATTCTTCTTTCTTTTCTTCTTTTTTTTCAGGACAGATGTGATCCTGTTATGACGGCCTACAAGCTGGTTACGGTAGATGCACCGTACTGGGGTTTTGGCTATCGACTTGAACAAGCTTTGCTAGCGGTAACATTTTTCTTGACTTCAGACAAAATTTTCAGTGATATTTTCCCACCTTGTTGCATCGGAAAACATAATTGCCTAAAGTCGTCTTAATTCTTGAGAAATGATGTTCATGTTTGAGAGAGAGAAGCAATTGTGTCAATTGCAATGAGGGGCAATATCCTGAATGCTTTGAGTGTACTTTTGGATCAAAGTGTCAGACTATCAGATATGAAGATGAAATGGAGATTATGGAAGTTATAAAACTGGCCTATTTATCCGAATTTCATTCCAGTTGTAAATAATTGTAGTGGCATAAGTATTTTCACTATTGGTTACTTATATAAATCTCAATATGATCCTTACGTTTAATGGATTTTTGTATTCTGCATAGGGTGAAAGAACTCTTTTCCAAGAGAGTCATCGAAATTGTTTTGCTTGGATTGATGAATGGTTTGGGATGACAATGCATCAGATACGTGAACTTGAACAACAAAGCAATTCTTTGTTAAATAAGGTAAGAAGAAGGATCTAAATTGTATACTTCAAAATCCTTACAAATTTATCTCACAGTTGGGATTTTGCATTTAGGCTACGAATGGAATAAACAAAGATTTTGCCATGTCTTGCTGATTGAAGAAGCATGAATCCTTTCCTCTATTGTCTCTTTGTATTTCTGGCTTAATCTTATGCAACTTACATCTTGAAAAGTTGTTGCTTGAATTTTTCCAAATCCATGATAGAAATAACTTTTAAAGTGACTATGATCTTATGGTAAACGACAGAAACTTCGGAAATTATCTATGGAAGATTTTGACAATGAAGAAAACATATAGCGAAGAACGCTGGCCAAATACTGCATCGAGTAGTCATAGATTTGGTGTTGATACTTGAAGATCAGAGTGCATATGCTGGCGTTACATTTGATTAAATAGCAGAAGAACGCACAGCAGGCTGACACACTTAACACCCTGATGATAATTGCTTGGACATTTGATAAGTCTGATTTATACTTTACATTTACGAAATTGTACATCAGATTTTTGTGGAAATTATTTCTTATATTCTTTAAAATATCAACGTATTATTAATCCACGATTGAAATTAAACATCAATGTTGAGTGTAAAACATACATATATAGAATGGATCTTGAATACTAATGTCCTCTGTGTACCAAGTCATTTTCAGTATTTCAGTTTCTTCAAAGCTTAAAAGCAAAAGTACTCTATTTCTCGTTGAATTCCTAGCTCAGTTTCCCATCTCCATTGGTCAAAAAAATAGTGGAAATATATTAAAAATTAATTAAATAACTCAAAGTTCTGTTTTAGGCAAAAGTGCACCTTAAACGGCACATCTATCTAAAATAATTGTGCAATGCAAAAAGAATGAAAAATGCTAGACATTTTAATTATAATCCTAACTCAAATATCAAAACTAATTAGTCTTCTAAATGTTATGGTCACGCATAACCAAAATGTTACCAAATTCGCCGCTAACTATAACATATGCTTCAAACCACTAGGGAGGGACTGGCAACATTAGGAGTTGCTCTTCTTAGCTCTAACTAGAACATTTGCTTCCTCCAAGTGAAACTAAACTTGGCTCATAAGGAAAGATCACTAAACTTGGCCCATAAGAAAATTCTCTATCTTAAGACACCCCAAAAATCCCAGCTTTGATGATTGTTCTGGTAGTAGAATGATCATGAGTTAGAAGCTCACTGTTACATGAAACAGTAAATACCTGATTCACATCCTTCCCAAAACCCAAAGGACGACGAACATTTGCGTAAAAATTTCCAATAGTAATCAGTTTAGTCCATGAATTGATAACACCATATTCACCCGAAAACCATATGTCAAAACTTGAGCAAGGCCTGGACCGATAAGGCCATTCGAAAGTAATAAGAGCAAGACGTGATTCATTCATCAAAGGCACAATTACTGAACCAACACGAGCACAAGAACTAGCTGGTTCTGGAAAAGGTGTAATTATAATCACCTCATCACTCATGTTAAATGAAACAATAGAAGAGCGTTTAGGAATAATCCATGAACGAACTCCACCAACATATGCACGATTGGTATAAAATACATAGCTTAAAACCCGGCTAAAGTGCTTTTCTGGAAGTTTTATTTCCAAAGTTTTCCTACAATTATTTTTGGACAATAGATTTCCACCACAGACCAGTACTCAGTATGCGTCCCACTAAACCAGTGAAGCACAACCAATTTAAAATCACTGGTTTTGGGATCAAAACCAAACCCAGAAGCACCGTTAAGATCTTTATGTATAGGAACATTCTGAGCATAAAGTGATTCATAAAGAGCAAATTTGAACTCAGAAGTTACAGGGTTCCACAAAATATAACTTAATAGGTACCGCAACCCAAATAAGCAAAGCAAAGAATGCCACACGTAGAAACTGTTTGAACATAAAGTATGAACTAGAGCCTACACTTATAGGGCCTTGATACACAGTGCCCTAGTCTTGAGTCAAGCTCATGCCTAGAATATGTATTTTACAAGTGTGCTCATAAGTTTAGAATATTTAAAGATCGACCATTTATCTGACTTCACCGAGTGATCGACCCTCGATTAATTTATACATTTATAATTATACTCTTGATACATTATGAGTGTACCCATATATAATCGACGTGTACATGTAATAATGTAACAAGTTGAATGCTTTGAACAGAAATTATATTGCACTAAAAATAAAAAAAACAATTCGTTGATTGTACTTAAAGAAATTCATAGAAGAAGTTCTATGTGAATCAAAGGAAACAAATTGATAAGAGTGAGAACAAGAATTGGCTACTAATCGCACCCCTGCATGGGTTTTATAGGCACTGCGTCTAATTGCCCCATGTGCACCAAGGTGGCATGCAATTACGCGTGCACGCAGCCTAGGTACCTAAGCACTCTCCATGTTCGCTCAACATCACATGCTCACTCAACCCATTTGTGCAGGGTGCTGACGAGACCTAACGACCATCCATGTGCATGCGCAGCACACTCACACACAGCTCAAACCTTTTGTGCCCAAAGCTGTTATTTCTTTAACAAAAGAAATAAAGAAAAAGTCCAGTTTCTAGCAAAGAAAATTCAGTTTCCAAATAACCCTATCTGCATCATATAATGTCACACACATATATATATATATATATATAGTATCAAACCAATCCAATTCATTATTGTTGAGACTCACTAACTTGTAGAGAGAGATGCATGTAAAAGGTTCAATGTGTGAATTATCATGAGTGGTTCATCTATTTATAGCATATTTATAGATATAAATATCAGTTATACAATATGTACACGTAATTACATGTTAGTAGAACATGATTAATCGAAAGTACAATATGTCAGAGATCGAGGTCGAATATTACTCGTGCTCGACCTTGGGCTTGGTCTGTATAAGACTGGAACTGATTTTGGGCTTGGTCTGTATAAGGCTCAAGTTGACCTTGGACTGTCTAGCTTCATCTTCTATCTTGGGCTGAAATTGGCTTGAATAGGTAACAAGTTTCGGACTTTGGGTTGGTCCGAATGTCCGAACAACTGTAATTCTGTAATATCACTAATTTTTCTCTCGGATAATCTAACAGTGACGTTTCTCTGAAAGGGAATTTCACGAAATACATATGGGAACAACTGAGAATACAATTCTTCGGGCTTCAATTTGATTATTATGAACTATATCAACCATATAAAGGCCATCAGTTATTGCACTTTGCCAAGAATTTACTAGCAGATGGGAAGAAAGAGACTTACTGCCCATGAACTTGAGGTGTTCATCAATGAACCATTGACTGTGAAACAGGGCATACCATGATTTCGATACGCACTTGAATCGTAGAAGGTCTACTCCACGCAATCTTAACAGGATTTTAATGATAATACGTTCGGGCAAATCAATCGCTAACGTCATAGTTCGACAACCCTCAAAAACCACAACCAATCCGAGAGTAACTGTGATTTAGGATTAGATACTATTACCAGACAAATATCGCTTGCTGTATAATTTCTTGTTGGAGTGGTGGACTAGTAGTTAATACGAGTAGTCTAAAAAAACAAACCAATGGAAGAACGGCTTACTCTTAATTGTGGTTCTATAACAATTTTCGGGAGCGAGAGAGCGAGAAATACTAAAGAGTACTAAAATGACAAAAGTTAATTGAATAAGAATTTACCACATATTTTAAAAATTACTAATATTATTCTTAATTATCAAATACTTTCTTATTTTTAATAATTAAATAGTAAAATATTGAAAAGCATGGAAATCATAATTATTTATAAGTTATTTATCTTAAATAACATAAATATTTATATTTTTTAATGATTAATTATTTTAAATCTTATATTTTTATAGATGGTTACTAAACTTTGTTCAAGCTTATACTTAAGTTATCAAAAAAAAGAAAATTTAACAACTCAATTCAAACTTTTTAATTTTTATATTTGGATCCTCAATTTTTTTTAACAATTTAGTTTTAATTTTTTTTTAATTTTACCTAAATTTTTATTTTTATTCTTAATTAATTGCCAACTTAATATTTTAAATTTATGGATAAAATAAATTTTTAGGAACTAAGTGTATGAATTAAAAAAAAATTAAGAACTAAATTGTTTAAAATATAGTTTGAAGGTTTAAGTGTAGAAATTAAAAAGTTAGTGACTGAATTATTGAAAAATATTTAAATACTTAAGTATAGATTTAAACAAAAGTTAAAGAATGAAAGTATAATTAAACATTTTATCAATTAAATAATAAATTATCAGTAGTAAAGATATTATTTATAAGAATATGTATATTTGTATTTTAATTTGATCAAAGATTATTTAACATAATCAATATATACAATAATTATAGTTTAAATTATTATTCTCATTAATATAATATTATCTTAAAATATTTATTAATACTATAGCTATTTTTTATAGATATTTTTTAGTATTTTACTTAAATTAAATATATATATATATTACAAAATCACGTTGTTTTTATAATATAAGGTTTATATGATTGCTAATTAAAGTTTTTATGGTAATAAATGATATCAATTTAAGAATATAATGGCAAAATACATAGGTTAACTTAGCAGCATTCAATGTTATTTACATATAATATAATATTGAGTTTGTAAATAAATTTTACATTAAAAAATACAAATAATAAATTGAGTATATAATTATATTGGATTATTTTTTTTAATAGATTTAGAATCTCAAATCTAATGAATGATATCATAACAAAGTTTAATTTGAATTGTGTAGACATATATAATGTGGATCCTTAAAGTGAAAATAGACTTTCACAAACAGTATATAAGATGTATTTTTAAAATAAAAATATACTTTCATAAATATTGTACGTGGGTTAAGTTTAAACTAATGATTAACTGGACATTTTGTTGAAAAACTTTGAGTTATGATTGATTTAATAGTTATTTCTTAGTAAATTTGATAAAGAATGGATATTAAATTAAGGAATATGTGATTAAATAGCTAACCTTTGGTACAAGGCATGGTTTGAGTCAAAATGAGCTTCTCTAATTTTAATATGTAGTATTCAAAGTGTGTTTATAATTATTATGACACATGTCTCATATTATAATGAGAAATTCTTCATCTGGTATCCTCAACCAATAGAATATATAATCAATACAATAAAATTTTAAAAATATATAAATATCTAATAATTAATTATATAAATAAGTTAATTAATTTGTGTGTATTATATTTTAAAAATAATGATTAAGTTCTAGTTATTTAGGTCATTTCAAGTCTCAAGGCGTTCAAAGACTACATTTTTTTTATTTTCTTTGGGCGGCTCAGATCCAAAGGTAGTTTGGTTTTTCTCAATTACCTTTCCGTTTACATAGCTTATGGTTCTTGCATTTAGTAATTTTGTTATCATCTACCTTCCGAGTGCTTTTTTCAAGTCAATTTATTTGAAGAAAATTATTCAGAGGCGTGTAGGTAAAGTTGAAAGATTTGGGAAACCAATTTGTTGTTATTATTAAAGTAAATAAATGCCCTACATTGATAAAAAAAATACAATAAAAGAATTTATAAATAATATTAAAAATCTTCTTATAAATTATTGAAAATGCACGTGAATATATGTTTAGATAGCATTGTAAGTAAGTATGTTTCGAAGATTATGAATCTGTAAATAAAAATAATCCATTTCTTCGTCTTGTGTAGAAGAATGCATTGTTAGTGTTAAGAACACGTTGGTAAAGAAAGAAAGAATAACGCTCCTTATAAGTTTCAAATAATCCTTTAACTCACAATTGTTTTTGGATTAAGAGTCAGGCTTTGGTTTCTAAGAAGGTATCAGATTTAATTTCTTCCATCATACTCCCATCGCATGTCCATAACCGATCAAGGCCAGAACTGACTCTAGCCAGATGTGGAGGGGGATGTTAAGTCGCATAAGAAAGAAAGAACAACGCCTCCTTATAAGTCTAGGCAATCCTCTAACTCACAAGCTAGCTTTTGGGTTAAGAGTTAGGCTTGGGGTTTTCTTGTATTTTGGAGATTGACCATGAACTGTTTGTTGAAATGCTTGTTAGAGTTTTGTGAACTACTATGTATAAATTTTATCTGTGCTTCTTGATGGCATAAATTTTTTTAATGTAAGTATAGAGTTTAAAGTTCCAGCCGTTTGATATCATTGTAGGGTTTAATGAGAGGCCTAGATGGAAAGGAACGGGCTCTGAAGCCGAAGTTCTTTCCGATCCCATGTCAAAAATAGTATATGTATCTTCAATCTTCTTATTTTCAATTAGACTCTCAAGTCTCACTGTGTGGTTGCAGTGTTCTCCTTGCAGCAAAAAGCAAAAGTAGCTAACCTCCTTTATCAAGCTTGGTTCGGGGAAACCTTTTACAACAGCTGAGAAGGATAAGCAATGGTTTTAATGGGATAGAAGAGACTTTTATTTATAATTTATTAAGAAGAGTGTCTCAAGATTGTTCGTGAGGACAAATGTTTGATATCTCATCAAGAACTATGGAAGTTCATGAAATCCAAGAAACCCAAGTTGCCTGAATTTTACTAATCTTATTCAAATCTTCTAACAAGAAATTGGGTTGTGATGTCAGGAGTTAGTTATAGTGTGGACTGTGTTGCATACCGTGCAACACTAATTTCGTGTGCAAAGGTGTCCCGTACGAAAAATATAATTATAAATTGAGATCGGTTACTGCTCCTAACAACATGACTCTGAATTACTTTACTAGAAAGAAAATATAAACACAAATGCATCATGTTCCTATATTGCCTTAATACATTAAGTAGCAGTGACAAATTATAAAAGTTTGCAAAAACCATGTCTGCTTGTCTAATGTCTAAACATAAACAAGCCATCCCTAACAATAAATTCCAAAATCCTCATAGTATATTTTTGGACTAACAGTTTTACAATAATAAACTTTTGCCGTTGTGGCTAAAAATGAATTCTGCTTGGTTGTGACTTTGTCATCCGAGCTTCACCTTCAGGCTCATCGTTGTCCATGCGGCGATTGTTTCGGAATGCTGCACATGCAATGACATAGAATATCAAAAGGATTATCAATACAACAATGTTGATCACGGAGACCTTCCTCCAACTCTTACGGATACTGCTAAGAACACCAGCTTTGCAAGAATCACATGAATAGCACAATTGTTGTTGGTCATTGCTCCAAATAGTGCAGTCAGAATTGGTTGCCGTTAATCCTCCCCCAGGATTCCATACTGTCTCATTCACATAAACATAACCACACTCTGTAGGAGGTTTGCAGCAACCAGACTATGCAAAATAAAGGTTATATTATTATCAAATTAGTTTCGAGCATTATTTCAAAAGAATACAACATAGAAGATGACTATATTTAGATACCAATTAATGACATGTTGAACATAATTAAAGGGAAAGTTTAATTTATGGGTGTTCATTTATTTTCTTTCTTTATATTGAAATTCTTTGGTAGTTTCAGAAAAAAAGGAAAATTATCTATGAAATGATTAAAATGTACAATATAAGCAATCCATGTTCTGTTTGGGATGGAAAAAGAAGTGGACAATTACACTCTTTCCATGCCTATGTTCTATTATAGAAAATCCATTATATGAGTGAATTATGGGTAAGTTTTGCCTGCCATTTTCCACTTCATGATATAAATGCTCTGCAGTGATACAGAGATGAAAGATCTGAAAACTATAGCTAGGTAACTGAATATATTCATAATTAATTTTGTTATATGCATAGGCAACGTGTAGATATTGGATGTGATATCACACACTAATAATTGATCAGTACATGTGTATTGTTATATGTCTTTAAGTTGAGATATATATATATATAAAAAAAAAATCTTTCAAACAACCAACTTGTGCTCTAAACAATGGGAGAATCTTGAATTAGATCAATCCATTACTTATTTTTCATGTATTTAACCATATAAGTTGAAGGTAATCCAGATCTAATCTTCAATCTTTTAGTGTTCTTGCAACCCTTTATGAATTAGGAAAATAGAAACTAAATAGGTGGTTTCAAACTTTTGCTCTATCCCTAATTTTCTCTTTTTCAAGTCACTTTCTGTAACATATGTTATTATTTAAATCTTCAATGTTCAATCATAATCAACAGTTATATGAAATTTATGAATAACATGTTTCACGATTGTACCCAAGGAAATTTTATAGCTTTCTATAATCAATTATAATTTGGAAAAAGCTTTCCTTCAAAAGTCAATGTTGTTTGTATTCTTTGCAATTATTAAAGGCATGTAATAGAAGCATGGGCATGGTATTGGGAAAGAGGGCCTACTTCCTGGTGCCTTGTAGTTTAGAGTCTCTACGTAAACTGAAAAAATGAAAGTCTCAACCAAGATTGACATATTATTATGCAAAAAGGTTAAATTATAAGATAATTTTTTTAATTAATAATAAAATAAGAAATTATATATAAAATAATTCATAAATGTCATAATTTTTATTGTAAAATGTTATATTATAATTATAAAGATAATAGTACATTTAAATGATACCAAAGTGATTTATACATGTATCAGAGTGTAGATATAATTATGTATCAATCAATTATAAAAATAAAGATTTTATAACTAAATAATTAAAAATAATAATAGAGAAAAAAATAAGGAAAATAAGTGATTGTTTAATGTTGTTTGCTCAGATGAATTTTTTTTTTTTTTTTGCTTATATTTTAATTTAATATTTTTAAATAACTAAAGTACTCGGTAACTAAAATTCTAACCCTAAATATTTTGTATTTTCAAGTAATCTAATTGTGATCGACCCACAAGTCTATCTAATTTTAAATTTCTTTCTTTTAATTGATAACTAAGTGGATACATATAATTTTTAGTTTATAAATATAATATAAATTTTTTTATCTATAAATTAAATTAGATTTCTGTCCCATCATGTCAGGTACTGCCTTGTTTTTTCTCTTAATCAAAAGCCAAAAAGAAAAACAATTACAGCTTATTTAAAATTTAATTTTTTTTTTGGTTGGTATAGTTTAATTCTCTGTATTTTAAAATACATTTTTCAGTTTTTTTAACTTAAAAGAACAACAAATAATATTTTTTATTAAAATATTATATTTTATTATTAAGTAATTAAAATATGATAGATTAAATCAATGATAATAATATTTTAATAAAAATTTATTTAAATACATATTTTTATTTAAAAATATAAAATATAAAATATAAATAACATTAATAACTATTCATTAAAACAAATATTTTTGATTTTTTAAGTATTATCTATCATTTTTTATTATTAAATAATTAAATCTTAATAATGTTTTACTCACTTAATAAGAAAATTAATATTTTAATAAAAAAATAATTAATTAAAATAAATTAATTATTTTTTAAAATTAATGAATTAAAAAATACCTTTAAATTTGAGAACTATACTTACAATAAAAAAATTACACTAAAATTTAGTACGAAGACTTGGGAAGAAAGTAGACAAAAGAGAGAAAAGGATATTATTCCATCTAAACAAGAGAAAACTAAAAGATAAAGCTAAAAAATAAAAAGCTATCCTACACTACAAAAATATCTCCTATAATCCAATCCAATCCAATCCAATCCAATCCAATCCAAACCAAACACACCCTAGTGAGTTTCTCTGGTTTAATTTAGTGATGCCTTGTAAACATCACTTCCCCAATTAAAAACAAGTTTCTACCCAGTACCCGCTATTGACTAGACAAAATTATTGAGATTAGCTATTCCTCGATTATGTATGAATATGGGAAAAGTGTGGTCGAAACTCTATTTCTTTACTATTAAACTATTTCTATATTTATTATAAAAATAATATTTATATCTTATATTTATTTTATACGATAATTTATTCTATTATTATTATTATAAAATGTACAAAATATATTTTTTTTAATTTTTTTGATTATATTAGATAAAAATTAAAAAAATATTAAAATAATCGTTTATACTTAATTATAAAAATATGAATAAAAGCTATTATAAAAATAAATATTAGTTGATAATAATATTTAATTTTTATTTTATTTTTTATTAAATATAATAAAATATCACATATAATATATAAATATAACATTCAGGTAACTTTTAAGGTTTTTTTTTTTAAAAAAACTTACTTGAATTCTTTGAGAAAAAATCGAAATAACTAAAAAAAATTATTGTGTATATATGAATATGATATTTATTAATCCAACCTTAATTTAATTTATAATAAAATGGTAAAATTGTGATGAATAATTGTAACGATGGATGTTAGACAACAAAAATTTCATTTAAGTTAAAAATTAATGAGGGTAATACTTTCTCTTTTTTTAGTTAAAAATTAATTAATTATATATATATATATAAAATATAGGGACTAAGTATATTGTATAATTTATTATATTTTTATTTTGTAAAATTAATATCCTATACTATATAAATTCCCTATATAAAAAAATATAAACATGATTGAGTATAACAGAATACTACACAGTGTTTTAGGAGGCACCATTACTGTTATCACCCGAATATACAATACAAGTATGAGATAAAAGTTTCTGCCGAAATAGCGGTTTCCCATGGCCTATATGCCATGTAGCCCTCATGGCTTTATCTTACAGATTTATCAAAAACAAAAAAAAAACAAAAAAACAGATCTACCTACCATTAATAGAAATTAGAAAGTAATAATTACCATTCAACTTCAATCTTAATGAAAAATTGAAAACACCAAATCAAAAACAGAACACTGAGCACATGAAAATCAAAAATTGCAGAAAAGAAGTAAAAGAATTAAGAGATAGAGAAGCCACTTTCATGAATCGAATTCCACTTTCCCCCAAAAAGTAACACACATAAAATTACTTAAAAAATAAATGTAATAGAAGAAGATGAAGAAACAGAAACAAACCTGAACAGGGTTGAGCTTTCTGTTATAGAACATATCAGCAGTCTCAGTAAAACCATTAATGTTCCTTTCAAGTTTGGCACAAACCTTAGAATCTCTAATACAAGAACTAATCTTAACCCAATAACTCTCATCTACAACACGTTCCTCTAACCAACCTGAGTAGTCCTGCAAATGATACTCCAAATAACCCCTGTTCATTATTTGACGACCAGACCCTTTATCAGTCACAACATAAGCAAATATAATAAACCCAATAAGGGCCGCGATGATGAAGAACATGGCGAACAAATAAAGCCTCATTAAGGTTGTGTTTTGATAACACGCGCCGGCTATTCCAGCTATAGAGACCACCAGGATTGATGTTCCAATAACTATGAGTGGCCATTGAAGGAACTTTAGACAGTCTGTGTTATTGGCTCTACTGCTTAGCCATATTCCACCACCAAGGATTGGGATTGAGAGTAGGAGGGTTAAGAAGTTTACTACTCCAATCAAGTTGTTGCTTCCTTTCATCTTTAGTTGTTTGATTTGTGAAGGAGCTTGCTAGCTAGAAAGGTTTTCAAATTGGTTCTTGGGATTTTTACTTCTAGTTAGTTTGTTTGATTCTTATAAAGATGGAAAAAATTTGTTGGTCGAGTAATAAATATATGAGACAAATGTACCTACGTGTAATAATTATATCAGTTAAAAACATTTAATAATTTTATTATTTTTTAATATTTTATTATAATAAAATTTTAAAATATTTTATTTTTATTTTTATTTTATTTTTTATCAATTTTATAATAATCTTTATTTATTTTAAAGATAAAGTGTAAAAATGATATTTCAATATCAATTAAAAAATTAATCATTTATTTTTATACAATCATTTTTAATATTATAGAAGAAAAAAAATAATTAAATTGATTGTTTTTACTTACTTACGCTAAATATCTTTTTCTTAGCTAATAATTTAATAGAAATGATAAAGTATATAAATTTGCCGATTTCAATCATGGTGACATACAATAAATTAACTTTGAAAATAAAAATAATATTTATTTAAAAGAAAATTTACGCGTTAATTATGTATTTAAGGATGCGATATTACGATAATTTTATTAAATAATAATAATATTACTAAAGATGATTAATCAAATACTATTGACGTGAAGTTTAATTAATTATTATTAATTAAGGACTTTTGTTTAGATAGACGCAGGTGTTACTATGTTATTGGGTAATTTTGCATTTAGCCATACGGGTATTCAAAAAATTCTTGATTGGGCATAATTGTCCGTATGTTTCTGAGTTCTTGCATGCTACGTAATGACTAAACTGCCCATATTTTTAAGTCAAATTAAACTCCTTTTAATAGATATGTTTGTTTTTTTAGGGAGAGTTATACTTACCCTAAAAATGACACGTTGGTAGTATAATTATTTTTTATTATTATAAAAAAGTGATGTTATAATGATAAATAATCATTTTTTTTTATTTTTTTTATTTAATTTACTTCAAATTTTTTTATTACAGTTTATTTAAGTTATAATAAATTATAAAATAAAATAAAAAATTAAAATTATCTTTACATGTTCACATTTTTCTATAAGAATAAATTATTATAAAAAATAAATATAAGATTTTAAAGTATTATTTATGTAATATATAAGGGATCTTAACAATATTTTTCTCTTGTTTTTATTTGTATCTTTTGTGTGATGGAAGAGTGTATTTTTTTTTTCCTTCTTTTTTGATATATCTCTTTTTTACTGCTTAATGATTATAGTGAAGTTTAATGCAGTAGGGTTTGATGAATTTTGTTATATGCATTTGTAAGTTTTTTTTTCAATATAATAAGGATAGATTTAAGGTCAATAAATGTGATTTTTTTTCCTTTTTAAAATATTATACAAATTTTCAGGATTTATGGTTAGAACCTAATGGATTGTGAAGTATGTGATACGTGAAAATAGTTGTGTTGAATTCTTTGACTTAACTTACAAGATTTGTATTTATTTATTGCTTTATATAAAAGAGTTGTAATTGTTTACAATATGATTGTTTTATTTGCTTGCTAATTGATGCATAGTTAGTGCTTTAGGTTTATTCAGTGGTGTGGTGGTAATTAAAATTAATCATTCTAAGTACCATTTCAAATTACATATTTAAATAACATTAAATATTATTTTATTTTAAAAAAAATAGTTAAGAGTGTAGTTATTACATAAAAATCCAATATCCTAATTGCAATTTTTGCATTATTCCTCAATATATATTATATTTGACAGGAAATACTAGTATGGCAACGGGGGTATTCCTCTGCTTCCATTTTTTTTTAACTTGTCTATTACCGGTAGGGGTGGGAAAAAAACTTGAAATCTCAATCCATCGCACGATCTGGCGATCTATTTTGATTAACTAACAAAGATTGATTTTGATTCAACAAGAAAACTAAAAATGAAATTTAATATCTATGATTTTGAATTTCTTGATAATAGGGAGAAATAATACTTATAATAAATAAATAAATAAAAATGTGAGTGAATTATATGCATATTATCATAATAAACACTTTAAACATAATGTATAGACAGAAAATATGTTTTATGTTATTAAAGATGATCCTAAAACATTTAAAAAACTTCTAAAAGATGTCAAAAGGTCGTTATATCTAGAGTGTAAAAAATACACTAAAATGTCATAATTCGTTCATTTTTACAATTTGAAGTCAAAAATGGTTTTTTTATAAGGGATTCATAGAATTACTAAATATATTAATAAATTTGTTTATTGAGAATAATGGGTTGTTATCTTTAATGTATGAAATGAAAAAATCTCTTAGTCGATTTAACATTTAATATCATAAGATTCATGCTTATCTAAATAATTGTATTCTTTATAGAAAAAACTATGAAATATTAGATGATTGTCCGGTGTGTAAAGAATCAAGATGGAGGCACGTTACAAATAAGACAACAAACAAGAGACAAGTCCGAGTAAATCAGAATAATGGTGTGAAGATGGTTGCATAAATTAAGCAATTTGTTAACTCAAAATATGGTAATCATGTACTTTTGGATAGAACATATTATGGTATAATTCAAGAAATTTGGGAATTCGATTATGAGATCTTCCATGAAACAGTATTCTTGTGTGATTGAGTCGAAAACGCTATCAACGTTGGATATAAAATAGATGATTTTGGATTTATCTTTGTAAACTTATCCAAGATAGATCACACTGATGATTCTTTTATGTTAACACTTCATACAAAACAAATATTTTATATGAGTAGTCAAATTGGTACAAGATGGTTTGTTGTGTTAACGACTCTACGAAAAGAATTCTACCATCGTGATGTTTTAGAAGATGATGACATGGTTGATACATTATTTAATATGAATCATTTCTCATATTAAATTTAAAGTATGAAAAAAAAAAGTATCAATATGATTAAAATTTAAAATATATTAAATTTTATAAAATTCTCAATAAGTTTATAAAAATTTAAAAAAAAATTCATATACATATATTCAAATTTATAAAGTTTTTAAAAATTGAATAAAATATATTTTAAAATCTTTACAAGTATATTAAAATCCGTAGATTTTTTAAAATTTAAAATCTATTAAATTCTCTTTAAAATCAAATAAGTTTTTAAAAATTTAATAAAATATACGTTAAAATCTTTAAAAATTTATTTAAATGGGTAGAGTTTTAAAATTTAAATTTATTTAAATATCTTTAAATTTTAATTAAATACACAATACTTAAGCTATTTACTAGAATGTTGGATTCCCATGACTTTTATGTATTTTTAATTTCACTATTTCTTTAAAAAAATCAATATCATCAAAATTTAAAAAATTAAGAAGTGGATGTGTTTGTATTATCGCTAAGACTTTCACAATAGCAACCTCCAAGTTCATAATAGCATCCTCCAAGTTACAATTTGGATCTCATCGCTTGACTAAAACAATTAAAAAGGATGACAAGTTGCTGTATCCAACTCAATTTGAGTAATATATATGCAGCTAATTTTAATAAAATGATAAATATATTTTTGTGTTTGAATTCTAATAATATAGAAGATTATTGTATGTAAATTTATATTTATATACATATTTCTTATAATATTATACGTAAATAAATAATTTTAAAATTAAAATATTTTATAAATAATTTAAAGGTTATAATAAATATAAATATAAATATAAGCATAAATTAACTTGATATTGACATTTTTCGTTTAAAAATATAAAAAAAAAAGATTTATTATAATTTATAGATTATAATAATTAATAAAAAAATAAAAAAAATGACTATATTATTTTTGAAAAAATTCTACCTTATTAATCATAATTATAAAATTATTTATGGCATTAAAAAAATTGCTTAAAAATATATGTTTGTGTTTGATCGTTGATGTCAAATTCGACAAGAAAGACCACCCATAGCCCAATAGTGAACATCCATTCCTTTAAGCAGTAACTGCACACCACATAGAATATACGGGTCCCAGGGAAAGATACGCGTAGCTTCTTATTTCTTTATATATATAAAAAAAACAAACTCTTTCTTAATGATGATTTTAAATCCTCTTTCAAAGAAAGCTGGTTCTTTCAAGAAATGATGATTATTATTTATTTTTTTTGGTTGAGGAGAAAATATGAATTATTGTCAAATTTACAATAAAACTAGGCTTCGTTTTTTTCTTCACACCAGGTCGGTTGATTTAGAAGTCGATAGGAATGGTTTCACGGCAACATCACATGTACAGTCATGGATAGGTTCCCATTACAACATCACATGTAATTGGATTTCCTAACATCAAAATTCAAGATATTTAAGTATAATTTAAATACAACGCTTTATACTAATTAGATTAAAAATATAATTTATTTATTTTTCTTTCCTTATTTTTATTTTATTGGTTATCTATTTAATTTATTCAATATTTTTTTTTTCAATAAAGATACATCTTTTTTTGTAATAATTGTAATAATTTATGATTAAATCCTTATATCATGAAAATATTAAAGTATCAATCTTGTATACCGTTTAAAATTTTAAATTTTACTCTTTTTGTTAAATATTGTT
The DNA here is from genome assembly GCA_033030585.1 of Hippophae rhamnoides. Taxonomy (NCBI): domain Eukaryota; kingdom Viridiplantae; phylum Streptophyta; class Magnoliopsida; order Rosales; family Elaeagnaceae; genus Hippophae; species Hippophae rhamnoides. Next base: position 17,786,332 of record CM065437.1, on the reverse strand, counting down.
AAGATTTTATTGAATTTTTTTGAAATATAATTGTACTAATTCATAAAATATTACGATTCATTTTATATAAAACTCTAAAAGTCTATTTTAAGAAATTTTAAAGATTATAATTTTGGGGTCTTTTTTTTACAGAGAATGATAATTATTTTACTAATAATTGTTTAGATTCTAATAAATATAATTAGAATTAACTTACAAAAGATTATGATTCATTCCATATATTATTTGAAAGATTTATATGTTCATTTTTTAAATTTTTTTATAGTTTGTGATTTTAAATTTGCATAAAAAAAATTAATCATATTTACTGAATTCTAAAATTTAGAACTTATTTTTTTCAATAGTATTTTTATATTTTGTGGACTAAACTTTTTTATTTTAGGTTGTTAAATATTATATAGGATTATCTTATTATGCATTTTATCTTAAAAAAAATCAGTTTCATGTTATTAAAAGAAGTTTATATTATATGTAAAAAAAGAAATAAGGTTATTAAAAAAAATAATATGTAATTAAAAATTTTTAAATATTATTTTTAATTAGGTTATTAAAAAAAATAATCAAGTCATATTATTCAAAAATATTTATATATTATTTATAAAAAAAATCAAATTATTTAGAAGAAAAAAAATATTAACTAATTATAAAAAAAAATACCAAATTATCGTTAGCACGGTGGTCATGTCTTAGTAGACAGACAGAGGTTGGAGATTTGATAATCGCCAAACTTATCATAAAAAAAGTAAGAACGAAATAAAATAAAGAAAAGAAAGAGTCGCTTTAAATTAACTTGAGTTTCAACCTTTATGTTAATTCATCCCATTTAAGTTGGGATAAGATTGGGTTGTTTTTAGATGACGTGAGTCATGTTTGGATATAATATCATTAAAGATAAATTAAATAAAAATGATATGGAGTAGGTATCTCTCGCACGTTCCATGCATGGTTGTTTTTTATTTTATTCAAAACACCATATTTGAGTGTGGAAGAATGAATAAATTTTAAGCATTCGGATGGGTATATATAAGTGAAACCAAAAGTTTGGGAGAATTATTCATGGCATGGGTAAATATTTTTGAGTATTATAGTGTAACTTCAACAATATGTCATAGCAGAAGATCTGGTATTAATCAACTTGTATATATACATAGTGCTATTTATTATTTTTAAAATATATTTTATATTACTTAAGTTATTTTTTCTTTATTTTTTATTTTTTTTAAATTATCCTAATAATACATTTTATTATTCTGAATTTCTATATTATTAAATATTTTTAAAATAATAATTTTTTTTATATATTATGATAAAAAAAAGAATTATAAATGAAAA